>OX387207.1:19230562-19953733 GCA_947561695.1 Tyria jacobaeae | reverse complement strand
CTAAAACCACACAAACTTTACGTTTAAGTTCAACCGTAGCTGTAATCATAATTTATGTACTTATACATACAATAAAATTGTTACAGAAGGATGTCTATACATTATAGATATTGAAAGCCAAAACAACAGTGCTTAGAGTTGTTGCCTGTCTGTGCCCGAATACAGTTTTTAACAGATGTATTGTTAGAGGCCTAACTTAAAACATTGGCTCCATTTTACTGCGTATATCTGCATAAATAAATTTATTGTTACTTGATTCCAAATTCCACGTTCACGGAGTAGTGGGCAATAGCTAGAATATAATATAAATAGCTGGTGCTATTGACTTAGTCTGCGTAGAATGCACAGTACTTTAGACAGTCACGTTTTTTTTTTTCTCAAATTTATTGTAGCTAAGTGGAAGCGACCGAGAAGTTCACTATAAGTGCACTATCTGCTAATCAAAAATGGATATCATTATGTTTTTAAATTCCAAAACTTGTCAAACTATTATTCTCCCAAAAATTAGGCTCTCTATTTAGCAACCTTTTTAAAAAGTAGCTTATTTCCTTTTTTTTTAACGTTTATATCCGTTTAGTACAATTGTTTTTCTCTATACCTGAATAATCTTGATAAATTACTGATCACCCATACAATATACGATTACTTATTTTGTAACCTTCATGGTGTATCCTTATCAATGTATAAATGCTACGGTGTACTTGTTTAAATGCATTTACATTATCAGACGTATAAAAAAGACCTATTGAACCTTTCCTTCTGATCAAAAGAGAGTACGTAATATTATAAATGCGAAAGTTGCAGAAATAGGTTTGCGTGTTCACCGTTGAAAAGATGCCATTGGTTGTATCATCTCGCTTTAAGAGCATTTCCCTAACTGCATCATCAGCCATCATCGGAATCCTTGGCGTCGATATATCGGCCGAAGACAAGTTTCGTGGTCGCGTGGTCCCGGTCGAGGAGACAGTATTTTCACTCCAACCTGCAACTTTATAAGGCGCAGCTTATATCATAGGAAGTGTTCAGAGGAATTGTTCGGACTTAAACCTTGTTTGAGGTGTACGACTTATTTCTATTACTAATATTTTATAACTATAGAATAGAATAAAACAATTTTAATTTTATTTATCGTGAAGCCATTATGTAGCATCTCTATTTTGGCGCAGGGCATATGGCGTGGTCAAGGGTGTCCGCAAACCAACGCTGAACAAAAAGCACCGACAAAACGCAACGGCCGCTGCACTACTCGACCACAGACTGCGTCCGCCGACATTTGTTCCAACACTATTTACATGTGAACCCCAGTGAAATCAAATATTTACGAGTTTATCTAGATATGAAAATTATCACAGTACTGACTCTGATGCTACCCAATTTTCATGAATTGCAAAGATAAAAGATAAAAAAAAAGATAAAGAATAAAAAGAATAAAAAATAAAGATAAAGATAAAAGATAGCATTGCGGTAAAGTAGGTATATCATCTTATTAAGAACATACGATTATTAATATTATTATTCAGATTAGTGGCGAGCCCTTTTTTATTAAAATACTTATTCAGAAGTAGGTAAAGCAAAACATTATTCCCGGTAGCAGTCACAACATAGATAAAATAAAAAAAGCTTTGAAATGAACGTGATGACATAGACCGAGACAGGGTTCTGAGCGTCGCTTTGATACTCGCTTCAAATTATATTACACTTGCCATGAAACGAGTTTAACCAAAGCCTTTTTCCTTTACCCGACAGAACTACCTTTTTATTTCGATTACACTCGTGGAGGTAATTACAGGTTGAAAAATATTTTTATATTTGTTTCTATGTACACAAACGTGCACAAAATATGAGATTGCTGATTATAACAGCACTAAGCTTATAGCAGATTAACCTGAAGTGAATATATGTATACTGATAATAAAGTAAGAATATATCATTACAGAGTAGTCGTTTGTGTTTTTTATGCCGCAACTTCGAAATAGTTAATAGAAATAAATAAATTAGAAATAGGCTAGTTACAATTTTCGGCAGTTTTTGTTAAAATATTGTGATTGGTAGTCAAAGACCTTTGTAAGATTTATAATAATATAACAAATATAATTAAAGTGCATGTACACACACACAACTAACATAAACTAAAATAAGCATTTTGATATTTTTGGGTGGTTTAATTTCGTTGTGCGGACTGCAAGCAATGGTGTATAATATTTGTAATAACATACATATATAGATAGCAGCTAATTATTATTTTTACAAAAAGCAGAAATGGTAACATATGGGATTTACATTCACACAAGACACAATAAAATTTTAAAGATGTTTGTCTTTTATTTGCGATAAATACAAAAAGAAAACACTTCTTAATTAGGAAATGAAAATGGCCCAATGACATGTATCGTCTAAATGTGTTTATTTTACGTTTGTCTAAATTAATTTGCAACAATCTCCTCGCTGCTCGGGCGGGGAACGACTGATTCAATTATGTCACTTTTGGAGGACAGCCGTTCACGCGAAAAGATGGGGAAAAACGGGAAAAATGTCGACATTAGATCGCGTTGATAAGTGAATGACTTCTCGCATGGTTAAGCGTCAAAGGGCGGGCAGCGAGGCGCGAAGTGGCTAGCGCGGCCGACAGCCGACGCCACAGTATACGATTCGACCAATCTAGGTGTACAAAAATCAGGAATGCTAGTATTGCATTCTACATTGTTGTAAATGATTGATATAAAGTGTAATAATAAACGCACTAGCTATTCTCATATTTATTAATAAAAAATCTCAAATCTTTATCCATTTTGTTAAGATTTTTCTTAATGGTGGAATATAAGGATGGGAAGACATTAACATATACGAGTATGTACTTAATTAATACGTTTTTGGTGCGATGTCGCGAGGTTTTAGGTGTATGACCTAATGGAACTCTATTTATCCCCTTATATTTAGCTTCAGAAGCCGCTTCAGACATCTGCCCAGTGGTAATATAGAGTGCCTCATGAAATCGGCACCCTGGACTAAAATTTTGCGGAAAGTTGTGAGCATATTATACCAATAGTAACTTAAATATAGCACTCTAGTTTCGGAACGGTATGTTTGAAATTTATCTGAATCAATTTCATATCCAGAAGCAATAGCCGCCAAGATTGTTCCTAAAGGTTATATAAGGTTTTCATCGAGACCAGTAATTTGCGCTGATATGGAACTATTGTGAAAAAAAAAATATTATCAAGGTTTTACTCCATCAATGATGAGGACTTTGTTAAACCATTTTTGGATTTCTTTTTTCCTTTTCTTTTTCATGACTTGTTTTTCAGGTCCACTAGCTTGCTATTCAGAAAATTCCGTGCGGTAAGTTATATTTAAGAGGCACTCCATAGTCCGGATATGTGCGTGGAGACTTGATATGCCAAATTGGTACATATCTTGGTCAAGCTCTATGCTGTCTGTGGGTGAGATGATTTCTTTTGAAGTTGCTTTACAGGTAAAGCATTTCTGAGTGATACACTTTTCATATATCATTAAGAGGATCATATGACGATTAATTAATATAATAGATCTCGGAAGAAGTCTTTTCGTATTTGGTAGTGTATAAAATTGACGTAAAATCTTCCCCTCTTTGGTTGTACTGTTTTTTTTGTACTGTTTGTATCTGGCAGGTTTTAAGAAGAAGCACATTAGGAAAACGAAAAATTAAAAAAAACATTTACCCGCCATTATTCAATTGTTTTCTGTCCGCCAAAAGGAGTGAATCTAACGAAGAATTTCGGTACATTCTAAAGCTTTATTTTTATTTACAAAAAACGGGAAAAAGGCGACTTAAGCCTCGAAAAATATTGTAACGTTTATGGACCTAATGCAGTGTCAGTAGCACAAAGATAGTTCAAGCGTTTTCAGTCCGGGTATTTAGATGTCAAAGATGCAGCTCGTACTGGTCGCATTTATACGAATAAAGTCTATGCCATTTTTTTTTAAAGTGGAGCAAGATCTAAGATATTCTAGTAGTTGTGTGATTCAGTAGAGCTTAAGTTGAACTTCAGTCATTTCACATTTTCAGCGATTCAGCCATTGATGAATTGATATCTTAAGACTATCGTCTTGATTTGACAGGAAATTGCTATGCTATTGTTTAAACCTAGTCAAGTTGTTGATGTGATAAATAAATGAAAAAGAAAAAAATAGGACGGGAAATAATCCAATCGGTCAAAGTTCACTGCTTCTACAATTTTTTAGGGTACATTTGACAGCTAAATAAAATGATAATTATGTCTACTTGAAGAATTCATCACTAAAATATATTTAATGTTGCACAACGCACTGACAGACATGTAGACGTGTAAGCGTTATCGGTCGCACCAGAAAGTATAGTAATATAAATCGGGGGTACGCTCAGTGCGGTCGCACTCGATCGATTCGGTAGGGTCGATTACCTGATGGAATACCCATGCATTTTTCCTTTATATTATGAGTTACGTGTGAAAGTCGTGGTATATAGTATACATAGCCGTGGCGACGGCATCAGCAAAGGCCACGCCACTATCAACCAGTTTCACAGACACAGAACCTTTTAATTTATTGGATAATTTTATTTTACCTCGCAGGCAATTTATTGCAAAGTGGAATGCTGTGTGCTGTTAACGTCAATCAAAACATTCGTATTACTCCGTTATAGTGATGACAAAAAAGGTTTTTTTTTTTAATTTTTATAATTACTATTATAATAAACCTTTAGATGTCTAATGTAAGAGACCATCTATAATGTTTAAAGTTCACAGAGCCGCTTTAGGCCTCGCGGTAGTAAAGTAAATCCTTTTTAAATTACGTGTCACCTCACACAAGCTGTTGAAGAGATATGTCGATATTTTAAAAGAACGCGAACACCGTACGACATAAAAAAGATACGAGAGTTAGGACTTAGTATCCATTTGGTGAAATTGGGCTCGTTGAAGATAACAACAAGTTTTCGCACCCTCGCGACTAAATGTGCAATTCATACGTGTGTAAATTTAAGTTTCCCTATGGGAAATTGTACTTTATGCTATAAGTAGCTAGATTGTGAATACTATGGCTAAAAACTGTTAAAGCATATGTCATTGTGGATGCTTAGGTAGTCTTATCAGATACTGTTGGACAACGTGCGGTGAGCATCAATTCTTTATCGTTAGTGAAATTTTATTTTAGTGTAAAAAGATTACATTTATATGTGTTGCATTAACAGAATAAGGTGTAATAAAAACTTTGAAATTATATTTAAAAAAAAAACGATTTCGAGTCAAGGAACTCGGTTTTTTTTTTTTAAATCACGCTTCCTAGGGGTCAACCCGGAATGAGAGGAATAATTTTCGCCTGGTCTCGTTCATTTTCATTATTCAGGCTGTACACTCTCGTCCAGGCCGAGGCATCGCTAGGTACGAGTGTGAGAGTGTATACAATCACTCACTTTGTCTCGTCTCACCTAGTCTACTCTCCGTTCCATGTCGGTTGTTTGTGTGAGTCAAATTGTCTCGCTTGCACTCATGCTTGAGAGGATACACTATGCATGCGTTCGAATTTCTGAACAAGTTTTTTTCTGGATTTTTTTAATGATGCAATTATATATTCTTATTTATATTATATTATCTTAATAGCACATAGCTTAACAGCTGTCATACTGAATTAATGAGAGTGTACAGGGTCGTACTAGTCACTCGACTAGTACGACCCTGTACACTCAGCGAGACACTGCGAGAGCCCACGCGGGTGAGTTTACAGCGGCTATTATGGCTTGAGCATTGTTTGCGTATGCTATTTTATTATTTGAAGTGCACCTAATGACTTATCTCTACACAACCCTAAGGCAGACTGGTAGAGAAAGCCTGTGGCAAAAAGTTTTAAATGAATATGGGATTTGATTATGATTCCTCTTTTGGAGGAAGAGGAAGAAATTAAAGAGTATATTAATAAAACAAGACGTCAGAAAGTCAGACGGAGAATTTGGGTGGTAGAATGTTTTCAAGAAATGTGTGTTTTTGGTGAATTTCATTGCTGCTCGATAAATTAAATAAACATTAAGGAGACGCCGCCACTATTATATTATAAAACATTAAAATCAAAGAAAAGTCCGTCTCCTCAAACTCAGTGAGTGACAACACTGAAAGTACAATTTATAGCAAGTCTTAAAGTTTATTTATTATTAAGTGTCTTAACAAATCCTCTCCCCTGCACTCCTCTCGGTCTGTGCTGGCCCTTAGAAAAGATTGTGCGATGCATTCTTATAAAAAAGTCAACTCCATTTTTAGACATGATAAGAGGAGTCTTAAAAGGTGATTCAATACTTGACAACTACTTTTAGTTTACGTATATGTTTAGTAGTAAATAAGTTCATTAATTATTAGACTTAATTTTTTTAAAGTTTCTCTTTAAATGGCTTGGGTGTTAATTTGGATTAGTATATAAACAGAGAACAAGCATCCAAGGAAAGTTAATAATATGTATTAATGGTAAATTACGGGAACACGGGACAAAGGAACACGGAATATAATAAAATAATAAATAATTTGTTGTTCTGAGTTTAGGTTTTCTTTGTGTCCGTTATTTGAATATTTGTAAGATACAGAAAATAATCCAATAGCACGGAGGTTGTCTTAAAATTTATAGGAAACCCAAAATTTTCAAAACTCACTTATTTATTTAAATTCTACCAAAACAGTTTGAAGCTGATATACGTAAAGGATAGATTACCTACTTGTATCCAATATTGTTTTCGTGTGCTTACATGCTTCAACGAGCAAAGAAAACTATGTACCGAACTCAAACATTCTACCTTTTTTCCCCCCCCCCCTATTTAAAGTACTTTCATTTAAACTACAAAGAGAAACAAACATTTGCGTAGACATAATACATAGTCGCGTATAACATGCTGTAGACATTCGATATAATTCAATAAAATGTGATGATATCAGAAAGGGAGACGAGGGCAACATAAAGAATGGAAGATGGCAATAAAGGAGTAAGCAGGACAACTCAAACGCGGGTGCACTTTCATAACCCTCCAATGCGCCCCGCACCTCCCGCCTTATCCTATAACTGTCATCTTGTCAAACTATAACACGGTGTAAATCCCCACATTTCCATACAACCGTATTTTACGGCTCACCAGAGAAAATAAATAACAACTATAATATAAATATGAGAATTTTCCGAATCTTTAAGTCAGAGGGTATTTACATATCAGTTGTTGAAGGAAAAATCCTCGACAACCTTTAATAGTGATATAGGGATCATTCTTTTTATCAATACCGCATTAGTCTAGGAATAACTTTACTTTTTTAAGTATTACTTGACCAATGGATCGCTGTTAAGCCAGTGCGGGTTAACTTAATTGTGTATGTTTACGTGTATGATATTATTTGAATCTTAATAAATTATATAAGTAAAAACTTGCTATTCAATAACAAATAATTTATAATTAATGGATGATGCTAGACTTCTCAAAAACGTTCTGAATGACATACACATTTATTAATCGGTTGTAGCGTTGTTGAATTCTGTTTATAATAATCATTCTTATAAAAAATAGATACCGTTAGCAAACAATCACTATTTGGGCATATTTCAAAAGCTCTAAACGCGGTTTTGCAATCATCATAGTCATTAACGTTTGATTGTAGAATAGTGAGTGCAATATAGGAAACCCACAAAACCGACGGACGGCAGACGTTCGATGCATGTGATGGATGTCGGGGGTAATTTGTAGCGAGCCGAAGTGACGAGATTGATACGCGTCAACAGAGATCACTTACCACTATAATATTAACATAACAAATGTATGTCGCAGTAAACTATTAGGTACTGATCTCTACTTATATTTGTAGTTCACCCCCAATCCATGTTCAGAGATGTAGATCGTTTTGGCGAATGTTTAAATCAATAACAGACTGCGATGCCGACAGTATAACTATAATAAACACCTGGGAGATTTTTAATAACTCTGCATATCGGATATTGCATGTTGACTAATAAACCGTTACCTATTAACCAATTACATGTGACAAGTAATAGTAACCTGTTTGCTAATTATGTATTATTTAAATTATTTGTAGATGTAATTTTTTGATATACAACTATATCAGAGCATAAGCTAAATTAATGTATACATACGTATATTACGTAAACGAAATCACTGATAATAATATAGATAATAACATTTTTATACAGTGTTACAGAAACTAACACTCAGTATAATATGCTAACATGCTAGCATGTTATTTATAGGAGAGGTACTGTATTAATCTGAGAGATTTTTACTTTAATTTCTGAGCATTGAATTTGAATTGTGTTTTTAATCATTGTTGTTGTAGCATAAGATTTATTTAAATACTCAATTCATTATTACTTCAAGTTATTTAACGTCTTGCTTTACACGTGTATTACTTAATACCTGTTTTTTTTTAACTCATAAAGAAACACTTTTCCTTTTTTTATACTATAGGGGTACAGACAAACAGATGGGTCACCTAAGTGACAACCGCCAGCCATAGACACCTGCAACTCAAGAGTCGTAAGTGCGCAGCCCACTAGTACCTCACTAGTAAAATCAACCTAAAACTGTCAAGGGACTTCCCCAACAGAAGCTACGACACACACCACCTTGAAGTGCTGTTTTTCAACACATTTCGGGTATTCCTTGAAAGGTAAACTCGCAACAAAGTGTTTTCGCCTGGTCATTTTAATCAGAAGTTCATCACTTTTAATTCGTGTTTTAAGCGTGAGTACAATAAAGTGTTATTAATGTTTCGATGTGACTAATTAGCTATATAAATAACTATCAATTTGAGTAGTAATGCAATCCTATTTATTTTATAACTAGTTCACGCCTGTATCTCTGAAGGGGTAGGGAACGGTGTGTTAAACGGCCTCCTCTAGCGAATTATTATTTTGGTCCCATTCACGTAATAGGGGCTAGCCTATTAACTTCTACCGGACACTAGGAATGGAAGATGGGGAAATTTAGACTATATTACCGCCACCGCACTGGTTCGTTTAATAGATCAGGCATGGAAGACCTCATGGGCGCGGCTGATTTCAGCAATGTCTATAGTACCGTATAGTGAAGTCCTTCTGAGAACCAAGAAAATATGATTTTAACAATGGCGTCGCGCTCTACAAATTATATGGATAAATCATGGATGGATGGATTAACCCCACCCATTAGACGAGGACTGCAAAACAGGTTGTTAAATTATTTGTACAGTGCAACTTCTCATGTCTTTCATAATCTCCTTTCTATCCAATGATGTCCTGGAAAAGATCGCAAAAGGGGTAAGGTCGCCAACCTGTACTAACGCGTTAGCTATGAGAAAAATGTTATGTAAACAATTTTTATTTATCTGTTTCTTTACTGTATAGTAAATAATGATTGCAATGGAAGGAAAGGAGTTTTTTTTATTGTACATTTCTGGTATCATGCCTTTATACTTTGAGCTGTGTGAGCACCTTACTTCATGCATTGCTTAAATCATATTTCAAATCCGTTCGCGTTCATATTCGACTATCGAATGACTTGTCGCGGTTTACATACATCATTATCATTAATATTTTTATAGATCACAATTCTTTTTATTGAAAATATTGGAATATGTAAATATATAAAAAAATGCACTCCGGGAGTGCCGACAGAAGTGAAAACTTACTTTGTCGCGTTAGACATTTTTTAGATGGGTACTAGGGTTATTGGGTAATTAATTGCATTTTATTTATGAATTGTATTTTATTAATTATTAAAAACTTTAAAATACATTTAATATTCTTTTTTTAATCATCGTTAACAATTTCGACAACTCTTGTATCATCATCATTATCATTAAAATTATTACAATCTAAAATAGAAACTATAGGTTCATGGTAACTAAAATAGGAAATAAACAATTTTGACTCGAAGTTATTTAAATATCTCGTGAATACCGCATCAATTGTAGTTTTATATCTCGTTGTGCTAATATTGCGTTGATTGGACATATGCGTCTCGTAACGGTGTCACGAGTCCATAGATTTTATCTCATCTATAAATATGCCTACCGCGGTAAAAGGAGTTTTCACTTCAAAAACATTTAAATCAAATTAATTTGATTACTAAACAATATGATTTTTAAAAAAACAGCAAAGTAAATAACGATTACGTAAAATGGCGGAATGTTAAACAAAAGAAGAAATACATATGTTCGTCCGTTTCATCTTATTCACATAGGCCTTAGTTGACGTAAAATGCATTTATCTTATAAAATATTATATTAAATCCAGCTTCAAAATTCTAATCAAAAATTGTAGTGATAGTCATTTTCTTAAATTGAACTTTTTTTAGTATAGTCTTCTGTTTCTATTGTAAAACATATAGTAAGTTATTTGATATTATAGTTTCTTCAGTAAATTTGATGATTAATTATAAATAACCAAATCGTTTCTGATCTATGAAATTTAATGAGCAGGACCGAAATGATATTATCTTTGTCTGAAATTTTACATTGTGCCATTTTGGCATCCACACTAAATTAAAATTTTGTATTTGTGTATTGTTCATCTGAAGTCCAGATAACGGCACACAACTCGCTTTGTTTCGTGACTCTCAAGTAGTTGTGGCGGTCAATGGCTTATAATATACATAGTTAAATTTCCCCAGCTTTCAATTTCTCGTAAATTGTATAGGTATACCAAGCATAATTGGTACAGTAAGAACCTCTTAAAGAAATTATTTAAATACTTTCATTAGCACTGTAATAAAAGTGTCTAAATATTTTCGACAACGAGCAGACGGTTCGTCAGTAAATCCAGTATCCTATATAAAAAATCCCACTGTAATGAAAGTTTCAAAATATTTTCTTAAAGAAGTTCTTACTGTACCATATGCCCTCAGTATATCTATATAATTTACGATGGACCTGATGGTAAGTGACTACCGCCGTCCATGGACAGTTTGTTCTCGGAGGTTTGTAGGCCGTATCGGTCCGAAAATACGGCAGGCGACAATGTATTCCACAGGTTGTATGAAAACGGTTCAAAACGTTTCTTTTAAATATGTAAAGTTGTATAATACAGCACACTCCCTAGCGCATAGATGTTCTAATAAGGTTTGCCACATACAAAAATGTAATAAGTTGCACACTGAAAGGGAATAACGAAAGTGAACCTGTCATAATGTTCGGTTAAAAATTGCAAATTACCAAGTCCTTTACATACGTCAGATGGCGCTATCCGACATAGCATATCCGTGAATGTGCTTGAATTTGAGTAAAGTGTTTATTTGGCTTTAGAGAACTTTATAGCAGGTCAATATCAGAATGACCGACCACTTGGCTCAATGCCGATATGACACAAAATAACTACTTTGAAACGAAACGAACATTTATTGTTTTAATTTTTTTATATGTTTTAGATATCGTCTGGTTGTCAAAATTTTAAAATAATAATTATATAACCTTAAAATGTTTTATTTTATATCACTATACCTCGAGCTGTCATTGTATGTATTTAAGAATTCCAGTGCCATAATGTCAAGTTATACTGGACTCCTGTATTATCTGTCTTACCTGTATCTGACTGTGTTTACTCACAGAAAACCGGTTGTGAAGCATCACTTGCGTTGCATTTCCCCGAAATTATTGAGGTTTTCGGAGGTCAACTCCCCCTCTCCTTTTTCATCTCCCCTGACCCCCTCCCTCTTCTTCCATCTCCTCATCCACCTCTCTTTCTCCTCCCCGCATACCCTCATCCATCAAAGACGACTCTCGAGTTACAGTTGTCTATGGACGGCCTTCCCATCAGATGACCCGTCTGTTCTTATGTCCCTCTATAATATATATATATATATATATATTCTGTATCCTTTCAGTTATTTTTAAAAAAATAGACACATATACATTAAAAATGTGAGTTTCTGCACTTCTACATATTAACTTTAAGCATGCCAAATTCACATCTGTGTGCGCTTTCCCATTTTATTTCGATTGCTTGAATGATATTAATCTTTAAATGCTCAAAACCTTATTTTTCCTTAGTTTCAACCCATATTTACCCTGGCTTGATCCATATTTTTAACCCACTGCCGATTTATACATGTGACTAACGACTAAGCCCCATTTAGTTTTTGCACTGGAGCTAGACTTTGTTAATACTAGTAGTTACTACCTAATTCTCTTAATATGGTTATTCAAGTTTTACAAATCTATTTTTTGTGATCATAATATCTAATTAATATTTCCGTAATTTCGGTACGCATTCCTACTTAGGAAACAGAATGTAGAATTTTCTAGCAAATATTTGAATATGATTATTATGTGATTTAAATTGTATTTTTTTTATGGTAGATGTCAAGTGACAAGCGCCACCTATGAACACCTGAAACTCAAGAGTCCTAAGTCCACTGACCGCTTTTGAGAGTGATGAGGGGGGTAGGGGCAAGGGGAGAAAAAAGAGGGGAAAGAGAAAAGGGTTAGTTGGGCTTCCGGTACTCACTCACTCGGCAATACAGTACGGGTAGTACATGTACAAGCTAAAATCCAACACAAATTTACGAGTTGATCAAATATTTGAAAGGCTGTAGGTACTAAAATTCAATATATTTATGTGGTATAGCCAACGGCGTGGCTAATACATTTTTACTTAAAGGCATACATAATGTCTAATATTTAATCAGTACTACATAATTATTACATTTTAGTCTCTCCGATTAATTCCTCTGCAGATATTATAATATATCTAGATTATAAAGTTTAATGATATAAATCGATATTATTTAACTTAATATTAATACAAAACCGACTCCCCTGTATTATGCTAGAAAATATCATAATGTTAGTGTGTGATAAGACCGCTGATTGTTAAACCTAAATAAAGGCATCACTGTGTTGTATGTCACTCAAAGATGTACAATAAATAAATATATTCATTCATGTGTCTAACTTCATACCGTGTACATTTTCAATTACTGCCCCAAACAAATTTAATTAAACCATAGCGTGAATAAGTAGAGATACATTGCAAATATATTTGAATGTAGATGGCTGATTTTAAATGTGGTTTGTGTTGTAATGGCGTGAGGGCGGGTCTTGAACATTTTCCGTTGGGCGGAGTTTACAGGAAAAATGTAACGCCTTTGTGAAGCCACGCCCATCTCGTCTCACTTTTCCACACAACCATTTTACTTATTTTCCTTTTATTATGGCTTTCGTATGAGTAGACGTTAGCTCACACACACTACAGCGATATGCTTCTCCCTCATACTGCATACGTCTGATGGTATACTTATACACAGGTCCGGGGAAAAATAAAGTTAGCTTGTTGTAAGTTGCCGTACTGCTATATTTCACTTCTATAACATATAAGGTTTTAATAACAGTAATAGTGCCTTAAGAAATGAGACCTATCTCCGATTCCTTCAAAAGTCTTCTACACTCTTGATACGGACTTTTTTTTTTAATTTACTCAACAATATGAGTAAACGATAGGCTGATGATGATGATGATATGACTGAAGACGATCAATCAATTTAGTAGAGTCAGGAATAGAAAAGTATTCATATAGTAAAAGCCATACAGTTGATATGATACTAATCATTTCGTTAAGGCTATATTTAATATTAGCAAAGATATTTTAATTTCACACGTAACATTAAAATTTGAGAATGTAGAAATTAATTGGGATCCGAGGTGGACAGGTGAGTGCTTACTTAAAAAATCAAAATTTCTTTTTATATTATTAGCATTAATACAATGACATAAGTTAATTTAAATAAGGAACGAATCATAGGCTAAAATCAAAATGGCGTAATGCATAAGGGCGGTCCTATATTTTTTTTTGTCAATAGACAACGAATTTTGGAAAGTTTATTAACATTATGTGTGACTTATGCATAACTTTCAACAAAAACATATTACGTATTGTTTATGGTAACGGCTATTGAATGTTGACACCATGTTTGTATACTCTTTGATTGACATTTGAGATAATAATGACAAAAAGTAAATTACTGTTTAATAACTAGATATGAGTAATGTGTGTAGATAAGATACTAGATAACAATAGTAGATGTAAGCGGAAAAAGGGATTTCAGTTAGTATAAGGACGTGTTCTAAAATGGATTCCAACCTTTTGCCAGCCTACTTTCCTGGACCAGACTGGATAGACGCTTTGTTGCAAGAATACGAAGAAGAAGGTACAAATGTTACTTTGTTTCTATAAGTATCATTTTACTTAAAATTGTATGCCTAATTGAAGTGCAGCTAATGTCTTCAATCATAAATTGACATCTATTATTTTGATGTCTTATAGGCTAGCCAGGTTAGGAATATCCACTATCTGCCCGACTGCGCATGAAAGAGGGTTATGTTCTGAGTATATGTATGTACATATACGTATAAGATATTTCTTTATCACTGCACAAAATCAAGCACTGTTTGCATGTTGCCATAATCTATAGGATAATTAGTTATAATATAATACAAACACATCACGCTGCGACACTTAAGAGTCTAGCAGTGAACATCAACGGACATGAAACTGCTTGAACATAGAAAAGAAAATTCATTTTTCGAAAAATTATAATTTTTTATTTTTTCAATTGGCTACTGTTCTACTATTTGTCAGCACTACGCATAACGCTCCTAAAATTTGACTCCAACTTTTTGTAACACTAGGTATTTACAAAACTAGGTCCACAAATTGTTTCAATCTTGGTCCGTTTATGATGTCAAAAACTGCTGTGCTCTGCTTAGAACACAAATAAGTAAAGCACATATTTTTGATGTGCTTATAACAATACACATATTTTTATTTTACGACAGTAGGTATGTAATTAAAGTAACTCAGATTTCTATAAATATATAAATGATAACTGCTATTGTGATAGTAAAAGAAGAAGCTCGCTGGCCAATACTGTTGCTGCAGTCGACTGGTAGAAAGCTAATTTGGCATTTGTGCAGTAGGCTCCGTGTAAATGGCAAGGGAGTACCAGGAAGTGCCTGCCGTCTCATGGAGCGATTCTTTTCTCGGCATATTCGAAATTACCTCCGTGGTGAGTATTTGTACATACACAAGAAGAAGTTGCGTAAGTTCACCAAGATTTATTTTACATAAAATCTTAAAATAAATTGGAACAGGTGCCTATCGTATCGTCACATTATTGACTCCAACTTATATTTTAGTCCCGAGCCTGCTCTTTGTAAACAATTTTCCTAATTCGACCAACCTTCTGAACCTATGTGAACTTGATTTATTACCTAAACGTCGAGTCCCGACACATCTCCTTGTTCTTTTGTATGATGTTTAATACGATAATAATACTTTACGATTTACGATTAAAGGAAATAGTTTTTGGCTCAAAAGTAACCTTACACCGAACTTCGAACCTAACATGTCCATGTCGGTGTGTCAAGTAAACGCGGCGGCGATTAGTCATAGCGGGACTCTACGTCAAAGTAATAAAGCGTGAACTTAGTTGTGTAGTAAAATTATACTATCATTCCATAGATTTGATTTAAATATTACAGTGATCTGTAACGGAAAAACATAACCTCGTTTTGTGTTGTTATACGTTTTGTAGGCATACATTACACACACATTTGGTTAATTAGAAAAGGAATGTGATTAATACAACAATATTTTATCAAGGTTCTTGACAAAAAGTTCAGATTAAGATGCACTTGTATAAAGCCGCTAAAAACTTCTTTTATTAAATAAAAAAAACAGTAAGACATACATTTTGTCATGGCTCTTTAACTTTTGATCACATGCTTTAAATGAATGTGATTTGAAATTGTATTTGGTGTCCTAGAATTTCACGGTAACTTAACTTATATATATTTTTTGTTGTGATTTAGCTATTAAGCATATCCATAATATCGATCTAGCCATATCTTTAACAAAATATCGCTGTATTAGCTTCCCCACGGCTTCACATAGACTAAGTGCTGTTTGTCGATATAACACGCGGGTGTTATCTCAATAAAAACTGGCCTACCTACAAGGGTTCGATGTATCCTGATACCTAAAAATAATAGATATAGAGATAAATTTAATCAAAATCTGTTCAGCCGTTAACAAACAAAGAGATAGATGGAGTTACTTTCGCATTTATGACATTAGTATTGAGAGATTGGAGATTGCAGTTGTAAAAACATGAATACTCGTAAAGGGTTATATTTGTCTCGCTTGACTTTGTGACTCCAATTGTTTCACTAAGGACCCTTAGTACAATAATTTGACAAACTGTTTCAGATGAAGCTCACTAAGATATCCATCATGTAACAAAAATGTTTTAATTCGCCTTAATGGCCGAAATAAAAATGAGCCTTTGCCATTTCCCTTGTTAATGCGGTTGAATACCTACTAAATTAGTAAATATAAATTTTAGATAATGATGAGTGGGAGCGGTATAGGACTTCTTTGGCATCACGGTATTACCTGGTAGCGGTATCTTGCATTCAGCTGGCGGCAAAGATGACAGACCTCACGGCACCATTGACGGCCTCCTTGGTGCGGTTGACACTTCTTAGAGAGGGCATTGTGCACTCTAAAGCTGAGATAGTTCGTATGGAGTTCCAAGTATATAATACTTTAGGTACGTACGTACGTAAATCAATTTCTTAAATTATTAAATATAAATATTTTTTATTAGTATAGTGTTGTTAGTAGGTTGGTTAGTTTCCTTAATTTTTGTTGAAAAATTACTACGTTTTCAGTTGTTGGCTAATACGAGTACATTATCAACCACTAAAAGTATTATAATACCTGGCCTGGCGGTTACGATTAATTTGCCGTGCATTTGAGTAGTTTTATAAATACTTTTTTATAAGTTTATGTATTACTTTAAATGGATGCCAGTGGGTCTTAAAGAATTTAAATTAGACTAACAGGTGCCTCTACTCTTTCCCCTAAGAAATATAGAAGTCAGTGCAGTAGTTCGTGTAGAAGTATCTTTGGCGCTATTTTTCGATAGCAAAAATTAACCCCAGAACGGTAGTGTATGTTGGAACGGAACGGCTATTAATAATATCCACTAATCAATTAGCATCATGCAGTCTATTGCTGGACATATAAATAGTATAGTTAAATGTAATTAAATTTCTAGATTTTCGTATACCATTATGGACTTCATTGGAAGCGGCCGAATTTTTAGCCATAAACGTGGGTATTGGAACGCCATCCATATTAGAGGCTGTGGCGCTCATTATAAATTTGTCAGAATTTAATCGTGACTTGCTCGAACTCCACATGCGGAGCTGGACTGAACAGTGCAACACACCGGGTTCTTCTGCTTCCAGTAAGTCATTTACATCAATTAACATATTCTATGTAGAATCTTATGTAGAAGCTATATGTCCATAAATAGGAACCCTTGCTAGCATGGTTCATGTCATCAAATGACCACCGCGATTAGGCAATATCGCCAAAGATAGGCATATATTTGAGAGAACTCTCACAAGAAATAAAAAGTACCCCTTTGTGACACGTGTTAGAACGTGTGTCTTAAACAAGACAATGTTTATCTCAGGTGCAGGGATTTAAGTGGTACTCATTTTTTGATATTCACCGTTAAACAGAATATGGTAATAAGATAAAGGATCTTATTTCCACTTTCTATAAAAAAAATGTTTTAAATGTAGACACACACAATTGATTGACATAGTTATATATAGTATTACGCCACAAAATTTTGCCAGATAGTCTGACTGACCGATAATAACAACTGACAGCTACTATTAATTATACAGTACCATAAATAAATAATAGCTATAGAAATATAAGTAATACCCATATAAATATAAATGTATAATGTATGCTATAATAGTGTAAATCCGAAAGTAGCTCGTTCTATCTAAACGGCTGATCCAATTTTGATGAAATTTGGTATGTGGATACTCGAACCCTTCGAAAAATTTGGGAAAGACGTTGATTTCTTTTTATCAACTAACTAGATATACGTAAAACTAATAATCTCTTTAATATTATGAGTCCTTCATAGGTACAGGTCGATGTGTCCTACGGACGTTGCACATATGCGCTGGTGCCGTCTGCGCGGCGGCGGGATTCATGCGGGCACCTACAGACCTTTCCCGATCACTTGCTGTTCTCACCCGAACTACACCCACTCACATCAAAGCTATCTCAAACACAATTCTCAACCACATTGTACCAGAGAAATAAGTATATCACTACATATACATATATATCTGTATGTCACACATGTACTACATATCATAAGCTTGCATAAAGTGCATGGAACATCAGATTGAAGTGAGATACAGTGTACCACCATGTGACGCAGTGAAGTTAGTTTTATTATTTAAACTTTTAGAAATAAATGAAATTATATATAATTTCATTAGACAGCTTTGATGTCGCAATGGTCTGTCTTTACATTTAAGGCGATCTTTGTTGTAAAAATTAATGGCATGGAGGGTTTTCAGCACCCTGGAAAATATGCTTAAGTATTTAACTTTTTACTTATCTCCTCAGGCATAAAAATTAACATAAATGTATGTTTATGTTACCGTAAAATTGTGAACTCTGTCAATTTATAATCAAACGTCGTTAGATTACAATCTAACCTAACTATATAATCTAACCTAACCTAACTTACTGTTATTTTATAATCTCACGCGTTATATTTTAAACTGACGGAGTTCACAATGTTACGCTGACATATATATACATAGTTTCGAGACATACTAGATATTTTGAGAGCACGGCAATAGCCTTCCACCTATTACGTCAATATGATAAAATTCTAGTCGGCAAAATGTGGCTGTTTAATGAGGCTCATCCTACCTCTCCGGGGATACTACATGTTGGGAGCTACGCATATTTTAGTGTATGATTATAACCAAAATGTCATTAGAGAATATTGATTAAAGACAGTTAAAGAGGTAAACAAAAAGAAAAATAGAATCCATTAGTATTCTTTATCGAGGATAGAAAACTTACTCGTACGTGCTGAAGTAACTAGGTGTGCTTCTGTTACGTCTCATTGAACATAACTTGGCTATACCGACTTCGGTTACGGGAATTTGGTTGGATCAACGGATTTTGATTTTGTTTTTGTTTATCGAAAGTCACATGATAATAAATACGACTAAAAAACACAACACATCATTTTATTTATGAGTTTTCGACAGTTTTACAAGACGTCATTTTGTGCATGTTAAATGTATTGTTTTGGGATAAAGCCCTTAGAATAGTTTTAAAATTTTTGCTATTTATTTGATACGAAGAAAATAAAGCCAAATTAACATATTTTTCTTTATGTATATATTTAAATTACACGCTACATTTATGTTTTAATTACATTGAGACGCAAATTTTACGTATTTTTTAGATGAACAGTAACAAAGATATAATCTAATAAAACGTTTAACCGACTTCAAAACTTCTAAATAATACTAAATTCTAATAAAACTGTCTTATACATTATTCGATTATTTTTGTATTATATAACGAGATACTGAATAAAGTAAAAAGTATGGGAAAGCTGTTAATAGTACCAGCTTATGGATTGTAAATTTTATATCAATTTTTTCATTGATGATTGCAAAAAACAAAGCAGATAGTTAGTGTAAATAATAGTCCTGAAAATAGAAAAAAAATATGTAATATTACCGATATATACTATTATCACTTGTACTATTATACTACGACTCTTATTTACCACTACTACTATTTATATACTAATATTAACCGATATTCATTAATATTATTGTAATCATATTGCCATGTATGTACATATATTTAGCAAGTTGCTATGATAGGAATGAGAAAGCGTGATTTCTAACTACTATTTAAAACCGCGACAATTTTTGGAGTGAGTGTTTTCTTGTTAAAATTGTTAAAATTTTGTTTAATTTAGAGTAAACTTCATCTACATATGTTGAATCTACGCAAAATGCACTGCACTGCACGTGGTCACATCGCCACTAGACTGCCGCGACGAGTGTTGTGGGTTCGATCCCCGCGCGGGACAACACTTTGTATAATCCTCAAATTGTTGTTCTGAGTCTGAGTGTTCTCTGTGTCTGTTGCTTGAATGTTTGTAAAGACCCGGTAACAGGTATGTTTCCGAAAAATTCAAAAATGCACAAACTGCATAATATCGTTATAACACGCATACCATATATACTATAGGACTCGTTGCTACATAATTCGTCTTCGCTGGATGGTGTAGATGTATGTTTCTGCTACACGTGGAGTTCACCACATTCTAAATACGAATTGTCTTTTTGGAACGAAGTTCCTTACGGCAGGCCTGGATGAGATAGGGATTTTGCTGCGGGACCAAACCGTAAAAAATGTGAGACTAAAACCGTAAAAAAAAACATATAACGAAAGTACTATAGTCGTATACATAAGCAAATAGTGTTTAATACCTTTCTCTTTCTCACTCTTTCTTTCTGTTCTCTAATCCCTTTTTTAAGACTACAATTTATAGCGACATATTATTTTCCATGCAATACAAAAATGTAACTTATGTATATTTAGAGGCCTTAAGAATATTTAACACGTCCATTTCCTTTAGGTAACTGTACAACATGTACATACATATATATACGTTTATATACTGGGTAATAATAAAATTATAACATTGTCCAGTCGACATTGTAGTATGTTTTTACCTAAAATGATTAAAAAGTGTGATTCTGTATATTTTTTGTCGACCTACTGTATGTATATAAAACTAGTATAAGATAAATAAAGTCGAAGTAACCGATACATTTGTTTACATTTTTTTATCGAATCTTATAATCCTCGCAGACTTGATTAATTCGGACACGGAACCCCGGCAGAAATTGAAGAAGAGCAACTAATTTTTGTGTTATTTGGAAAGTTGACAAAAGACCAAGGGAACAGAGGATGTGTAAGTTGATATTTTATAAATATCATTAACTACGTAACTATTTACCATAAATATGAGTAATGGTTTTAGTGACTCTTTTATTTTTGCGTTCGTCTTTTTACTGTAACGTGTGCGAGGTTAGGTTTTAGTAAATTTCTTGGCTTAACTTGAAGCGAAAGGAGATTGCTTAAAGTGTTTCCGATTTGTACCGTTATGTTGTGCAAAGAATAGTATATGCGTAGAATATTAAGGTATTACTTACTTTAATTTTTGTAGTCACAATGTTATAATTGCAAGTGTCTATCAAGTGAGTGTACAACATGCGATATTCATCATTTAATATTTGCTAATGGAACATAGTGGCGGATGTTAAAATTCGATATTGAAGTCAGCTCTTTGCTGTGGCGTACATCGGTCGAGCCTCACTTTGATCAACCGACTGTAAAATATGGATGCACAGGCGGAACTCCTACTACCCGCCGATTTTAATATCAAAATTTGTAGGTTATGAAATTGATTTGTTTGGAACATGAAGTTTACGGAATTGTTTATTATTTGTTGACGAATTACGATGATTTTATTTACAATGATTGTTACTTAAAATGTGCACCTTGTCGGGTTAATTCATTATTTGAATTTCACAATTATCTACCTCTTACTTATAATCATAGAGTACTTATTGCTAATAATAAAATTTTATAGACACTTTTTAACTAAATAAAATTAAAGTTGTTCACTAAGATGAGATTCACTAGTATGTGGCCCTGGGATTGTGGCAGCTAACAGAAAACGAACCAACAGAAGTAAACGCTTGGAAAAACAATTAATACAATTTTCTTCTTAGCTTAACGAGCAAACATGCAAAGTTTTACTTTGTGTTTTAGGTTGTTACATGTAATTGTAAGTGAGTCATGTCTATTTCCCAAACAATGCATACCAACGAACCACAAGCTGTATATTTATGTAACCGTGGTCTTAGTCTCAGGCGGGTAGCAGTGTACCAATCAGACGGCAAGAATCCACTTCTCACTAGCAACCTAGTTGCACCTACTTTATTTAAAATTATCTGTCTGTATTTCATTTCTACATTTTCATTCTTTATTTATACTAAGTAAACTTCCATTTTACAATTGCCTTTTAGTAAAAAACCGCCTGCCTAAAATTATTTTTTATATCCTTCTACTGATTTGTAGCTTAGGTTTTTCTGTCTATAATTTATTTTTTTTAGATTAAAATCACTTCCCCAGTCTGTTCCGAGTGATACGGTACAATTATAATCGTTATACGGTTTAAATTTTGTCACAGGTTCTTTAGAGAACGAGAACGAACTCTTAGAGAACGAACGAAATGAAGATAAGTTGGGAAGAATTGACGAGCGATGGATGACTTGACACGATGCTAGTTCTAATAATAATTTACATATTATGGAAAAAAATACATGTTACAGTTGCAGTTAGTCTGCCTGTTAACCACAAAACTTTAACAAGTTACAAAAATTATGAATTACTCTATGTCAGCAAGACGAGGGTCAGGCGGGGTACGCGGAGTAGTCAGAGGGTTCACCACAATAGACGTTGCTCTAGGGTGCCCAATAAAAACTTGACAAATGGCGTTTCATAATCGTGTTGCATTCCAAGCCTCGTCACAGCCATCCTGGATTGTCCTCCCCATGGAAAATATGTCTGTTATGAAATTACCTTGTATGGTGTCACTTCTACTGACTAATGTTAACATGGTACATAACAGCGAATTCCATTGCAATGGTTTTTTTTTATCGAATTGGTTTAAACTTCGAGGTATATATTTTTAAGACTGTAAAACTGCAGAAATAGATTTTAAACTACTGAATTTCACCCTCTTCCATGTAGTCTTTTGTCGTATCGAATACTGTCCAAGTGATGCCATGCCTATATAATTATGGTCAATTATTTAAACTTATAGATCATAGTCAATTCATAGGCAATATGTTTAACAAATTAAATTAATGGCCCTTTAAACTAATTATCATCTAGTGCAAGGCATGTTTGTGTATAATCTCTATAATCAAACCATAATTCGCGTATAGTTGCCACAAAGTAGAGTGGTTGTAAGGCCACTTGTTGTAATGGCTCTTGTAACATCTTGATCTCAATTAGTGATACCGTAGTGCTACATTACCGGTATGGCTCACTAATCAATCTGGGTAATAACTATATCTAGACACATATGTATTAGTGTTCTAGGTTGTGTTGTGTTTCTAATTGCTCAATAAATATATTTTGACTAGCAGGCAATTTACGAGAAAACTTCTAGAAGAAGTCAAGAGTATGAGTAATCCCGATCTAGATAAGATTATAATTCAGGTACACTATAAAAATATCATCTATGCTCCTAAGAGGGTATGCTTAGTCAGTTAAAGACTTCAAATATTTTAGTTAGGTTTACTTATAGTTTTAATTGAAGAAGGATATCTACCTACCTATGCATTTACATAAATTAATCACGATGAATTAAATAGTAATATTATAATATAATTTATTGAGTATTTTCAGTGTATTAAGTAAAATTATTTTTATAATCGATTTAACATCCACTTAAATGAAGTTGATTATTATTTGGAATCAAATCGGAGACGACTTTGATCATCACATCTCATACATAAAAAGAAAAATGAATTAATGAACAGTGAAGCAACAACACCCGCAAAGAGATTTTTTCTATAAGATAGCGTTCTATTCTGTTGAACATTTCTTGGTTTCTTACTGAGCCTTTTTAAGTTCATTTTAACAGCATCTCATTTCATTGCATTTTTTTTTAAATGAGATCATCGAAATTTTATTGGATAGAACTGGGCACTGGCCCTCAAAGTTATATTTGGTTTGTTTAAATTGCGTTAAAAATAAATCTCTATAAATAAGCGTCAAGTGATCGCCCGTTTATTGTAACATAAACATCAGTAAGGTCGTAAAGTAAGTGTCCTCACTATTATTACGCACTAGAAGCGAGCAAAGAATGTCGGGTAATAAGGGGTCGGTATTAGCCTCGCCAAAATATTGTGCCGAGTCAGGGCACCCCCCGCGCACCGGCAATATTATTAAAAATAATTTCTCATTTTTATTGCCCGCTCTTAAGCACTACTGTAATAAATGACTACGCTTTTATCACAATCATTGTTGTTTAAGGTGGTAGCACTGCGTGTAGAGTATAATTGCAATTTTTCACGGTATTATATGTTAATTCATTAGGTATGTAACTCTTTTATACAAAGAACTTTTTAGAAAGCCTAATTTTTTTATGGCAAATTGACATGAGCTGGCGATTCACCTGATGGTTAGTGACAACCTCTGCCCATGGACAAATGTAACTCAAGACTTGTAAATCCACTGCCCACATTTGAGGATCCTGAGGGGGGAGAGGGTGGTTTGGACTTTGACTTAATTTGAAAATTTCACACACTAATTCAAACCCTAACCTGTCTCCGCTCATAGTTTCCACTACATGTTCTCTTTACATATGACACTATTTTGCTAGACTTGAACTATCAGAAATTCGAGAACCATGTCTGTACTTACTGAAAGAATTAATGGATTGTATACATTCGTAAACAATCATTTGTACAAATATAAACCTATTTTGTTTCAGTAAAATTGAAAATACTTGTGTAGTACCTACTCTTAATTAAAATGAACATCACAAAATTAAATAATCGTAGCGTTCCCGTAGCTCTGATGCTCGTAGCGGTTAGCTTTTCGCCTGCGAAATTATCACTAGTTTAGGCTGCAACTACACTTTATGATAATATTATAACTTTGTTTATGTTGTCTATACCAGATACTCGGCAGACGGTGTACCTCCCTGCCAATATTTTATTTATTTTCCCACATTTGCTACATTTTAATGGTAACATTTCCAGTTTTATTTTTAAATCATATTACGAATATTGACAATAAAATAAAAGTCAAATCGATGTAGCCAGTCAGTGATACATATTAATTACAACCCGTATAAGAGAACTGTTCTTTTAAATATTGATATCTACTTCATTTTAGCAGTAACATTTTTCTATTGAGTTGATAAAATATATACGGAACAGATGGTCATAAAATGTATTAAATACCCGCGTTAACTCGGCTTTGGTTTAATCACGGAAGTTTGTGAAGATGAAGTATACGTTAAAAAGAACAAATACACGTCTGATCAATGCGTTGTCAAGAGTAATCCAGATTTTCATCGCTGGGAGTGGCCACTCGCTCCGCCTCGCTCACTCGGTTCAAAACGATTTTCTGTCACACTCTTATATCCCATTTTTATATTTATAGTTCAAATTTTCGCAATCTGTAGCGCTTATATGTACATGCAGCAACAATAAATAACTTTATTTAAGGAATGTAATGGTCAACCCGATTAGCTAACCTTATTTCTTCTTTAAAAATCATTACATTTTTATTGTATTAAAGCGATATTTCACAATTGATTAAAAGCTAATAAATATTTGCAATTTTTACCAGGGGAAAAGATTTTTTTTTCAAATATCACTTTTTTTCATATTTTAACTTGGATACAGTAAGTAATTGGATGTTTCTAGATAGTGAAAAATGTTTTTCTTGAGAGCATAACACGTAGGGGCGTGTCGCCTGTTTCGCCCGCCCAGCGCCGAGGCGCACAGCTCCGTAGTCGCACCGTCATCGCCGCGTCGTGAACACGTTTCACTGCAGTGACTGATATTAGCGTCGGATCTCATTACGCATAGCCTTTTCCGCTGAACATTTGGTAAGTTATTTTTTTTAGATACAAGTTATATTCAAATGCCACAAATTTTGTAAATATTATCAGACAAAAAAGTCATAGGTAATTCTGAAAATTAACTCTTGTTTGTTCAAGTAATTACTAGAATCAGGTTATTTTACAGTACTGCTTCTATCTATCTACACGTTAAAGAGAATTTAAATCTGAAACATAGTATTTCTGAATTTAAATGCACTTAAATTTTTCTCGCACTACCATTTTATTAATTATTATTAAATACTTGATGTGACTGTATTACTTCAAACTAGAGATTTTTGGTCAGAACATTAAATCACATCATTACCTTAAGAGTCAGATCATGCTTATCATAAAAATAAATTATAGTTGGAACTAAAATGTATGTAAATTTCCTTACAATCAGACACGGGGAAGTGGGTCAAATTTTACGTACATTATTGGACCCGAACAAACACATAATTGCATGTGAATTAAAAGTTCGTATAAATACATTACAAGGTAGCGTAATATTCGTTTTAATTATTTAAATAAATTCAAAGAAATGTGGTATGTAAACATATAAGTTAAATTCATCCGATAAAATTGTAGTTAAAATTTAGTCTGTGCGACTGAAGTGTTGCAACAGTTAACAAACAAAATATAGTTATAAAGTATTTCTTAATTATCAAAAACTTTAAATTTTATTTTCTTTCTTAATATCTAATCTATGTGAAAAATAATTTCAAACAGTTTATTATATTACAAGCTAGACAATACTAATAGACGACATAAAAGTTGTAAAAAAAAGAGGAAATTTTTAAATGTATTTCGAACGGGTTTCCAAACTTATATATTTATAAACTAAACGCTGCATTATTCGTTTAAAAAATATGTATCTTAACTATACTATATATATACAATAATTTAGTCGTTTCTTCAAATACTTAATACATTACATTTGTATTACATACATTATACATATATGTGAACTAACGCGTTTCTTATTGTCACCTCTGATTCTTTTCTTACTTTCCTTAAATTATTTTATGTTAATATTTCTCTGTTCTTATAGAATAACTTTAGTTTTTTAATTTTATTAACTTTTAATCTTTAGAGCATATTGATGCAGTATAATTAATATTATTATAACTATCAGGGAATTGAAAAGAATGGCAGTGAGTTTGCCCGATTTCTTCTCACAAGTTTCAGTGATTTCGAAAGCTGGGGGAAGGTTTTACTATCCACTTTTTAAACAATTTACATTTCATAAACTATTGCTGCGGTGATATTATGAGACTTAACTATAGGAAAAAATAAGGACAATCACAAATATTTTTGAATAATTCTTGAAGTAAAGATACGTATAAGATTTGAAATCAAACGGTGAAATTTGAATTTTGTATTTCACAATCCTTATTTTAATAATCTTAATTATAATTGTAGTTGTCGTTGATCCCACAACCGGCACTCGCTCATTAGATTGTTTTTTTATATTATTTTATTAAATACAAACTGTTTAAATTGTTTTCTTCACTTTTTTATTAGACATCTATGGTAATGTAATAAAGTTACCGAGTTTCTTTTTTTTTCGTTTCATCATTCGATGGCTCATGAACGAACCTTACGTTTTTAGTTTAATAGCTTTCGTATTTGAAATTTCGACTTGAAGAATGAAATCCGAATAAGACCAGCGACTAAGGTAAAATAAAGACGAATTAAATTCTATAGTGGAAGCTGATCCGTATCAATCTACCAAGGAATTAGCGGCATGAAGTCCGACATACCACTTCATCGTCGCTCCGGTGGGGTGACCTGTGAGGTTTTCTGGAGGAAAAAAAAATAGCGTACCATCAATTTTGACACATTTGCATCGAATCATTAAATCAAGAAGCTTATTTGACTGATCTGAAGAGGGAAACATGCGTTGAAGCATGCCTTACCGGTACAGAAAGGAAGGGATAATCACAGCAAGCTAAGCTAAAGCTAAGCATACATATAGAAAAATGATTTGATGATGATCTGTTTGATGGTCACTTCATACTGCAAAGTGCAATTTACGCTTCCTCGGGTCCTGCCTAGCAGTAACAGCAAATGTCTACTTTACAGAACTTAGACTAATAATTTCGAAACTCGCAGCAAGACAATCCCGACTTATCACCCGATCTTCAAAACTATTGCTCCATGATAGCGTAAGACGTTATATATTTGTTCTGTACAGCATTTTTAAAAATACATTTACACCGTACGAAAAATACTGAAAATTTGTTAAGGACCGTAGTGTCTCGAACACTAAAAATGAAAGGCACTTACTATTAAGTGTAATAATAAATGTAATTATGAAATGAAAAGACAAAAAGTGTTAACGTCAGATGTAAGATCAGTGTCGGCAAGGCATATGTTTCAAATAATGAAAACTAGAATAAACTAAATTATATGGATAGATAGATATACTTTATTGCAAACCAAATTTTACAAGAGCAGTCAGTAGGATACAGTAAAATTTTAGAGTATTACAATGGGCAGCCTCATCGCTGACAGCTCTCACGCTGCGATGACTTACAGGCAACCTATAATGGATTATACTATAAGGTAATGGGCAAGCTGCAGCGCACAATTAAAAGGTAGAAGATATACGGAAGACTAAATATAACTAATTTCATTATTAACTTGATAGTAAAAACAAAAAGAAAGAAGTAAAACAATAAGTATCAGTTAATGGTAATGTGGAAAAATAAATAAATATAAATACTCACATATCAATATGTTTTTATGCATACGTACACTCACATCTGTACAATACATACATATACACCCATATTAAAACAGTTATAGGTAGTTTTATAAACTTGTTAGTGTCTGTAGTCGTCTTATAGCTGGATCTGTCGTAAAAGACCGTGGAGAGATTGCATTAATTAATATGACACGTTAAATTTTAAAGTGGACCCCACTTTACAGCATAACGACAGGAAAAAACAAGATATTGTAAAAAAGAGAAAGGATATGAGTATTTAGGAAACTATTATATGTATGTACATTGAGTTAATTAATTTACCATTTACGTCCGGTGTATTTCCCTATTTTTATGTAAAAATTTCATAACTTGATAACACCCCATAAACGCATACACACTAACTTGCGCCACGGTAAAACAATAACTTAAAGCACACCAGTATAACAAAGCCGTATCTTCAACGCTTGTCCCTATGCAACGCGGACTCTAGACGCGTATATTATCAAAGCCAAGGCCTAGACTAGCGTAGCTTTTTTTAATCAATTTTTGATGACAAACTATATTATCTTGTTTTGTCTAGTGGTTAGAAAGCAGGCACAGCTAAAATAAATGATTTAATTAATCGTTTTGGACAAATGAATGTATTAGGTATTACACATTTAAAAACTTAGTTAAAAGTAACTATTTGTGCGTTTTTGTTTTTTTCAATATCAACAAACTATATACTAAAAGTAAATGATTAAATATGATGTTTTGAAGAAAGGACAGATCAGAAGTACCCGAAAGCTCGTGATGTATGTACATATGTAAGGATAGAAGTAAGCTGCGGGATGTTGTCTCTGCCCGCCTCGATGGGAGAAAGGCGTGAGTATGTGTTAATAATTGGGGATATAAATCGTCACAACAGTGAAAAACATATTTTTAAAAGGGATTGTAATCAACAAAAGTTTTTCTTTATATGCCTATACATATTTGATAAGTCGGTCTTTATGGTTCTCATTTATGGAATATACATATTAAATAGAACATAACATAGATAAAAAGAGAATTTATAATTTATATAATTATTTTACAGCAGTTACCTTTGGCTGGACGAGTTAATGATGGCGTATTACAGTTATAAATTAAATCATTAAATGGTAAATATTTAGAATATACTTATAAGCACATGCGAATTTACTTATGTCTTCTTTTATTGTTTAGTAATAATGTCTGCATTGGACAGTCCTAGTCTACTATAGATATCAATTAAGCCTTCACTCACTTACACTATAATGAAAACAAAAGAAGTTGCGTGTAATAATAAAAATTAACTAAATAATATGTTTCAAATAATGACATTATCTAAACAAGATAAACTACATATTTAATAGATTTATGGTTTTATGTTCAATGTTTGTTATTGTTATCATAAACTACTTAACAATCAAACGAAATAAAATTAATTTGTAATATTTAAAATCTATTCTATTTTATCTTAAATGTAATTTAAACCTTGTAATTATTAGACGGCGTAAATACAGTAATTTAATGGGGAATTATGTTTTTGAGCCTTTCAATTTATAAGCAACTAGCTAAACGACTGATCGACACTTCTCGTGACCAGTAGGCTGGCTTTTCCTCGCACAGTGGATAAGCATTGGCATTCTACATGTTAATACTGCCAACCTTCTGGGAACGCTACGAACCCTATTTTTATTTGATTGTCTTTTTTCTTTATTTTAGTTATTAATTAAGTAATAGCTTATGTAAATATTATGATTGTAATTTAAATATATAATCCTAAATAAAATATATAACTGGTATAATATTACTTTAAATGGTTAAAATAATTAGATAATAAATACATGATTCGTTGTAATTATTTAAATGAATCATGCTGTGAAAATATAATTAGTACGAATGCTTTGGTAAGTTACGGTGCAAATTGTAACTAGCGTCATTGAGGTTGCCTTAGAAAAAAAGAAGAAAATTTTGGTGAAAGACGGCGACAGCCACTAAAACTTTATATTAGTTGGTATCGTAACTATGGGGTGATGGAAACATTAAAACACAAGTTATACCGCTCTTTAGCTAGTGTTAATAGACACTAATGAGCGATTTCCCATGAGAGGTGCCATGTTCCTGTTTGTCGCCCTTGGTTGACTGAAAAAAAAATTAAAAAAAATGCTGCTGTTTTTTTAAACTTTACAGATGAGACATAGGCTGATAGGCGTTTGGCATGTCACACAATGACAAAAATGTTTGTATATGGGTAAACAAATATTGCACGTGTGTTTAGCTGGTAATTGAGAAATATAATTCAATATAGTAGTTATGTAACTGATTAATTCTATCAATGGTAATATATCAGTTGGTAGTTACCAATAAGTGGGCAATAAAACGACCGTAGATCGGCAGAAAGAAATACGCCTTTCCTGATTTATGCGTGATCGGAACGCGGCCGCCCCTTTTCAATAAGGGCTCTGATAAGAATCATTGCATATCGCCGCGTGACGGCCGCCGAGGTATGCAATTAAATAGCTTTTTTACAAGCCGCTTTCTACTCGAGTAATAGTTTAAAATATAATAATATCTATTATGAAGAACAAATTAATGTAAAGTTTTTTTTTCTATCTTTATATAATCTGTCATTGGATACCGGCCCGACATTGGTATGCAATAAATGCAGCAATATTAAGTTATGACTCTGAGTTATGTACATGGGATTGCTTACAAAAGATCCCAATACCTTTTGAGACGATCAGAGATACTGTTATATTATGAAGTTTTAATATGGATTTTTTGGGGAGAAACGCGCTCAATTATGACTTAATAAGGTTAGATAGTACCGAAGCTAAATATACATTTATATCTCAATTGCTCATATGAACCAATAATGCCTATTTAAAGTACAACATCTACAAATGGTTCACATTATAGCTTTAATAAAACGCTAGCGTAAATCATATACTTAAAAACTTGTACCAGGACTTACCATGCCTACATAACCCCTAAACTACTATAATTTTCTTCAAACTATACGAATTCAAAGTAAACGAATAAATGGGCAAACCTTAATATTCCCTACATTGTTCCAACTCATAATCTAGAACACCCAGTAGTGAGTTGTATAAACATACGTAGATATAATTAAATTTGAAGTGGTGGGCATTTGAATGCACCGTATGTATCATTTCATAACGTTTACATTTGGAGTGTTTATCGCCTACTGTTCCGGCCATACTATTCTTTTCTCAGTGTTTACACGTAGTGGCAATAGAATAGATAGTACAAGTAACGCGGGCCAACTGTGCTCCTGGCTAAGTAGGCGAGTGTAAGGGCGCCGATACACCGCACTATGATTTTTACGGAATATGCAAGAAAAAGAGAACACTATTTATGTATTTTGTTATGGGTGTGTGATATCGCGTTTATTTTGGAATAGCAAAATTATCATAAAATATTTGTGGAGTTTTTAAAGCATTCTATTTGTGATTTAAATAGACACTATTGATTCCTGTTACACCGATACTATGAATTCGTTCCACTGACGTGATAATTAATATGCTGTTACCTAGGATTGTACAAAGTTGCTTAGAAGAAAAATATTTAGTAATGCCTACATTTTTCTCTTGTTTTCTCAAACGTATATAGGGATTGTTTAATTGGCAACCAACCTTTCCGCTCCTCTAATAATAACTATTTACTAGCATATATAGATACTGACAACGCCAGTAGGGTCATTTGTAAGTTTTCACACTACTTAAAAATGACCTTTACTGTATATTATGATCAGTCCAGCATTTTAAAAACGAGATAAAATCTGCTTTCACTGTCTCACTCTCTTTTGTTGCTAGTTAAATAGCTTCCCACTTCTTTTTTCGTAAGTCTGTTGTTTTAGTTAATACTTATACTGCTTAATAAATTATTTCCAAATACGGATAAAGATTTGTGTGAAGTGATCACGATAAAAAAGAATAACAAGGCTGACTTCGACTTTCTTCGTTAAATAAATAATAAATAAAATGGTAAAATTATCTAATTGTCACATTGATCGTCATAGAGAAGGGCTATTATGTAAATTTAAATTATATTATAAAAAAATAAATTTAATTTTAAATTTAATTTAAATGACGTTTATACTAGTTTTTGGTACCCTAAATAGGAGTTAAAAGAAGAGCTTTAATAACTACAAGCGAAACAGTAAAGCAAACATATGTAGACAACTAGTTGCGGATAAACCGCACGTTACGTTGGTCAAAAAACGACCTATACAACACGTAGGGAACTAGTATTGGAATAATCGCACTCTTTAGTCAATTGTCACTTTAGGGATCATGAGCGATTGTATGTAAATAATGATAGTATTTTTTTTTTAATTCTTAACGCCTGCAACTTGTCGTACTATGCGTTTCAAATAAAAATATAAGTATCAAACTTCTATATTGCTTCGCACTTGGCATGCAACTTCGCTGAGGAACGTACAGTCACAGAGTATATTATATACTTAAATTGTATTAATTTATCTTTTAGAACTAAATGCACACACTTGTTCAAAGGCGGATATAATTAATTTAAAATCTTAAAAAGTTAAAAAAAAAATGTGAAGTTATTAAGAGATTTATTGTTTTTTATATAAAAGGTTTTGTAATATTGACGCCTTTTTTGCAAATGTAACATGAGGTTAGCGATTATCTTGTAATTTCAATCGCTTACCTACACAATTTATACTTGTAACGACGGTTACGTTTCATGTCAATTAGTGGATGTCACCATTTATAAGCATTACACACGTAGATATATAACACACAAGTCCTTCATATCTGACCGTTTGAGACCAATTAGTCCGGAGACGTAACGGATTAAGTGACGGTATGCAATCAATCGGAGTAAACAACAGTTTGCTTTGTACAAGGTGCGTGCTAATTTGATGTTGCAAACAATCCTGCCACATAACTATCTAGACATTTGGACACAAATACAAATACACACCTACAGCTAAGCTAAGCTAAGCCTTTATTACTTAAACTGATACACTGACTGACATTATTTTTTTATTATTATTATTTTATGTTATGTTTTCTGGATTGTGGAAGGACTAAACATATTATGGCAATTAATAATTGTTATATAGGACGTATTTTCAAATACATGGTATGAAATAGAGGTTCTGGATGCTTGATAAGGAATACTTGATTAAAATAAAATGTAGATATAAATCAATTGTGCAAATAATGGTCTAGTAACGTGTAACAGGTAGCTCAGTTCTTTGGTACATGGTAAAATGTTCTGGAACTCTTTTCGCCACCAATCCTTTAAAAACCTTAAAGACGTTGTGGTTGCCTACACAGAAGAAACATATCAGCACAATCAAGCGAAATTAAGCTGTACTGCGTAGCATGTAGTCAAATGACGTAGTACAACAAGTAACCACGATAATAAAGTTCTCGCGCCGATTAGCATATATACGACTTCAACCCAACATCCAACGTTGGGCATAAAGAGTTTTTTGGACCGTCGCGATGCTCGAGGCGTACGGACCTGCTTGTGCTCCGACCGCTAACGCACGGGCGCCCTACCACCCTGCTAGAATTGATGTTTTTAATTTATAAATATTAAATTCTGCAACCGATCTATACTAATAAACTCCTAGGTGAAAACCGTACCTGATAGAGCCTGTTTAGGCCTTCACATCTAGGAGGTTTCAATCTGACTCCAACCAAATGATTGTCCGTGTAGGTACACAGCAACTATATAACCTCAATATTTACACGCAATCGTAGTTTTCACTACAGTCAGAATGCTTAGGCGCCACAAAGAGTTATGTACCGAAATAGACAACCCCGAAGCACCCGAAGAGAAGGATCGAGCGACACGGAACAGTAGAACCAAATAATTCCGAGCGGTCCATGCTCATCTAGATCACCTCGCACAAGAACAAGCTCACACTATGCCATCGCCCGCCGTAGCAGGAGCCACTGAAAAAGGCCATTCGGATACTCCTACGGAGGAGATAGTGGAGGACCTGACCAGTAAGGGAGAGCTGATCAAGATCGCCAAATACATTCGGACTCGCACAGGCGGACTCTCATCTTTTTTGCGGAAGTAGAGAAAACACAAACATCTGCCAAAGCCTACGACGCCCGGCGTCGTAATAGAGGTCTGGAGGGGCCAAAAAGGACCCTCTCACAATGTTATCGATGACAGGGCTTTAGGTACAGGCGCCTACTTGCGATGTGGTCGTACAGCAACAAGTATACTTGCTAGGCCTAACACCAAGAACGGGGTCACCTAAAGTATCGATCAACGTACTTTAGTCGGTGACATGCTGTTTGCGCAGCATGTTAAGGCGGGCGAAATAAACTCGATTGCTCCAATCCCTCTCCATCACGGATAAGCTCTTCAGAGTGGTTCATTGAAACTCTGGGTCTTTGAAGTCAAGAATAGGCCTCCTACGTCCATTTCTTAAGCAATAGAGTCAAGTCGACATTATGCTGAAAAGTTGGACCTATCTGAAGTTCAGAACTCAAAACTCAGAGAACCCTAGTCGACGAACTCATGAGCCTTCTCCTTCCCACGACGCCAACCATAATCACAGGATATCTGAGCGCGAAGCACCAAGCATGGCACAAGTCAGAAGAAGTCGATGCAGCCACCGAGGAAACCACCGGAGCTATATAAACCGCGCTACGCGCCTCCACTAACACTATACCGAAATGCGATTGGCAAAACTCACTGCCCCCTCGGCTCCGCAAGGTGTTTGAGGAGAAAAGCGAGGCCTAGAAGCTCTGGCACAGAACTCTGTACCCACAGAACAAGTCCTGGTATAGCCAACAAGTTCAAGGTCGCACTGCACTGGAGCACAGGAATGATGCATTGGAGAACTTTCTTATCAACATCAAGGACTAACATCCCTAGATCCACCACCTCAGCAGACAGCTGACTGCAGAGTAAAACCCCAAGCGCCCCCTGTTCACCCAAGACGATGCAATAGTAAGGCCACACCCTCATATCCAGCTGAGACTCGAACAATTTGGATTTCAACAAGAGCTCACTCCACTACGCTGCACCTAACTCCCGTTCTAGTCGATGTGGTTACTTGGATGAACAAGGGTGAGTACAAGGTGACCGTGATGTTCAACATGGAGAAGGCGTTCGACTGTGTGACATGACGGTCTGAACCACAAACTGTCTTATTCTCAACCGGGAAGAGTAGTCGCGGTCATCGTATCGTTCCTTTCCGCGTTGCTGTAGAAGACGCCACGTCAGAAATGAAATCCATTCCGGACAGAGTTCTTCAAGGCAACTGTTTATAGTCAGCCCTGTGCGCCCACTACACGGACGATATCGCTGTAGTTAGAGACGACAAGTTAGCGCTGTTCGCAGATGACGCCGCGTTCTTATCCAGTTGCCGCGACACCATACACACTGCACGGAAATTAAATCCAACACTAGAAGCCCTCCCGGGTTGGCTGAAGAGGTGGAAGCTCAAATACAACGTGTCAAAGACCCAGGTGATGACAACTGGTAGGATGCACCATCCGCCGAACCTACGTCTGATGAAGGAGGACATCCCTTCCAGATTTCCAACAAGAGACGAACTTGGCATTTACACAACCTATATTACGCGCCTCACCTACGGGGTCCGGCGTTGTACAACCTGATAGCAGGGATGATGCGCCAATGTCTGCAAGCTGTTGAAAACAGCTGCCTACACATTGTGGTCACATACCTCCAGGTATGTCAGGAGTACCACCAGACTCGCCACGGGGATGTTTAAACGGGCTGATATTTCAAGACTTCCCTACCTGGTGGGCATTTCTCCACTCCTGCCATTAGACCCATCAACACACATCCGGAGGCGACTCGAATATCCCGCTCGGAAGCCCATATCAGATCGAAGCAAAACGAACTACCAACCTCTAGTAGGCGGCTCTCTAAACCCCTCTTCAGAATGACGATCGGCTGCCTAGCTTCGAGGCCGGTGAACCAACCCTAGTGGTGAGCTGCGAGGACTACAACTATAAGGAGCCCAGCGCTCCAAATAGTTTCCCCATATCCAACCATCAGGGGTGAGATGAAAAAAAAAAAACCAGCCAAGTGTGAGTCGGACTCGCGCATGAAGGGCTCCGTATCATTCTATCTATAAAAACAGCGAAAAAATCATGTTTGTTGTTGATTTTTTCGTCTGCCTGTTTCCGTTATCAATATCGAGGAAAAACGAACAAAAAAATATCGTGTGTTGTATGGTGTCTTAAATATTTATTTTGTTCTGTTTTTTTAATATTTCTTGGTAAAACGGCAACAGAAATACATCATCTGTTAAAATTTCAACTGTCTGACTAACACGGTTCATGAGACAGACAGACAGACAGAGAGACGGACAGCGGAGTCTTAGTAATAGGCTCCCGTTTTACCCTTAGGGTACGGAACCCTGAAAAAAGACATAACATCCGTTTTTCCCAGCAAAATAACTGCAAGAAAAGACCAGCACATTAAAGAAACAATTTAACTTTGCCTCTAGGTCCTTCAAAAGAGTAATTGCTGGGGCGAAGTCGGCTCACATCGGCAGAATGGGCGAGAGACTAGTCTCCCTTCCGGAACTCGTGCATTCTGGTCTCTTACCAAAGCTGTCCAGGGGAACTTTTGTAAGCCATCCCTTCCACCTTTGCACATAGGAGATAATTCGTTGGCCCACGACGCTAAAGAAAAAGACGATCTTCTGGGCAAACTCTTTGCGTCCAACTCGACCCTGGACGACGGGGGAAACGCACCGCCGACCATGCCGCAGTGCGAGAGCCGCATGCCGGAAATCCGGTTTACACAAAGGGCAGTGCGTAAAGCGCTTATTTCCCTCGATGTTCTTAAGTTGAGTGGGCCTGATAGAATCTCTCCTATCGTGCTGAAGACGTGTGCTCCAGAGTTGGCACTGGTTTTAACGCGCCTTTATCGGCTTTCCTACTCTCTTGGCGTAGTTCCGAACTCATGGAAGACAGCTCTAGTGCACCCAATCCCTAAAAAAGGAGATCGCACGGATTCGTCCAAGTACAGAGCCATAGCCATCACCTCCTTGTTCTCCAACATAATGGAATCCATTATTAACTGCCAGCTCTTCCGGTACTTAGAAGACCATCAGCTCCTCAATGATCGACAATACGGCTTCCGTCGGGGTCGTTCAGCTGGTGATCTTCTCGTTTACTTGACTCACCGGTGGGCACAGGCGATCCAGACCAAGGGGGAAGCGTTGGCCGTTAGTTTGGACTTGGTGAAGGCCTTCGATCGGGTCTGGCACAAAGCGCTCCTTGCGAAGCTTCCTTCCTATGGGCTTCCCGAGAAACTGTGCAATTGGCTCACCAGTTTTTTTACAGACAGAAGCATCAAGGTCGTTGTTGACGGTGCATGCTCCGACTCCAAGTCTGTTAATTCTGGTGTCCCACAAGGCTGTGTGCTATCACCCACGCTGTTTCTTCTGCATATCAATGACATGCTGCAGATTAGCAGCATCCATTGCTATGCGGACGATAGCACCGATGCAGTGATGCCCTTTACTCTGGCCGCGCTAACATTTCTCGAGTAAACGTCATTGAAAGCCGATCCAAACTTGTGTCTACTCTATCTGGTATCATCTCACCCCTGTTGAGGGGGGTGGGGAGACTATTTGGAGCTCTGGGCTCCTTATAGTGATTTTCTCCCAGCTCACGACTGTGAGCCGGTCATTGGAGTTAGCTCACCGGCCTCGAGGTTTGCTCGCCGATCGCTCCTCCGAAGCGGGGTCCAGCGAGCCGCCTGCGAGAGGCCGGTGGTTGACTATCTGCATCCGATGGCGAAGCTAATGCCCCGTTCGAAGGAACTGATATAAGCTCCCGAGCGGGGCGTTTGAGTCGCCTCCGGATGAGTGTTGTATCGTCTGGATGTGGGAGCGGAGCAATACCTACCAGGTGGGGAAGTTTCGAGCGGTCAGCCCGCTCAAACATCCCCGTGGCGAGTCTGCTCACAAACTCCTTTATAGGTTCCCACTTGAGGTCTCGGTGGAAAACTTGTGTCTGAAATCGAAACTTCTTTATCAAAAGTTTCAGATTGGGGTCGATTTAACCTAGTCTAGTTTAATCCCACGAAGACACAGGTTTGCGCGTTCACCGCTAAAAAATTGCCATTGGTCGTATCACCTCAATTTGAGAGCACTTCCCTAACTGCATCAGCCAGTATCGGAATCCTTGGCGTCGATATATCAAGCGAAGTCCAGTTTCGCGGTCACTTAGAGAGTAAGGCCATATAAGCTTGGTGTGCTAAACAGATCGAGACAGTATTTTACTCCGGCCCACCGCCTGCAACTTTATAAGGCGCAGGTTCGGCCGCACATGGAATACTGTTCTCATCTCTATTCAGGTGCACCCCAGTACCAACTTCTCCCTCTTGACCGCATTCAACGGAGAGCGACTCGCATCATCGACTGCCAAGATATTTCTGATCGACTTGACACCTTGGCGTTGCGTAGAGATGTAGCTTCACTCTGCATCCTCTATCGCTTGTATCATGGGGAGTGTTCAGAGGAACTGTTCGGACTTATACCGGCTGCTGGTTTCCGCCATCATCCTACGCGACAAAATATCCATCCCCATCACCTGGACGATTGGCACTCCACCACTGTGCGCTTCTCGAGAAGCTTTTTGCCTCGCACAACCAGCTTATGGAACAAATTGTCGCCAGCCGTATTTCCGAACCGATACGACCTTCAAACCTTCAAGAAAAGAGCGTACTCCTACCTAAAAGGCCGGCAACGCACTTGTGAATCTTGAGCTGCGGGTGTCCATGGGTGGCGGTAGTCACTTACCATCAGGTGACCCGTCTGCTCGTTTGCCCCCTATCGTATAAAAAAAAAATATTGGTAGACTTAAGGATGAAAACAATTAAAATACAATTTTAATATATTATAATATCATTTTAATATATTAAAATAAGGTTCGGTTTATGTTAGTCGATTGGATGGAGTTGATACTCCATCCAATCGACTCTAACATTAGCTCTCTGCCTGCTAACTCTCTGAAGACCTGCATAGTCAGTATTAAGCACAGATGTTTATTTTTTCTCGTGGTCGATCCACACCGCATCTAGTAGAAGCCAAAGCTTATCTATAAACAACGCATTATGAACGTTAACAAAATAAACACTTCTTCTATTCGTGTGAGTTTAAGTGCTTGTAATTCTAATTTTTTGTTTGTTTCTTTAAACCGTCCGATGGCCACTTTATGTAGAAATGTTCAGGTTTTATGTATTTTTACATTTCATATGACATAGGGAGAAGTTTTGAATATTTTTTTCCCGAACCTATATACACATACACAATCTGATGATATATACTGTATTATTAATGTTGAAATATTTTTTGTACACTAGGAGCGGTGCATTTGGTATAAATTATAACATTACCTAATCCTGCCATATTTTTTAAAACCTGTTAACACCTGTAAACAAAATTTAACATTATCTTAGACTTCACGCTGGCGCTAACTTAATTGTAGAATGGATTATTTGAATATAATTTCTGTGTAGAGCGTCGCCCCGATTATGGAGGGGTTTCTGCATCATATGGCTCCGCAGTTTCTGCACCCTGCACTTCAAAGCTTCGGCTGTGGCGCCTTTCGACCAATAGGGGGCGCATTCCATCCGCTATACCCGGGAAAGGCGTTCGCTAGACACCTCGGAGAACAGTATGCTCTTGGACAAAGCGTTGGACAAGCTTTGAGAGTAAGTATTATCTTTTGACTTTTGATTTTCGAGGCACTCACAATCTACTTTGCTGTGTCGGCATCTATTATTTAGTAGCAGAACCTTGCATCTGGCAGTATATATTACAACTCATATAAAATATGTGATTTTACTACCAGCGTGGGAGTGCCATGCTTCAGCACGAATGGGCCGGCACGTACGGAGTGTTTCCAAGGTCTCACAATAAACCGACTGTTAACCATTGCTTTTATTGTGTGACCGAGTGAGTGAGGTAACCGGAGGCCTAAAACCCTTTTGCCTTCCCATCTTTCACTCCTCCTTTACCTTCCCCTCTTTCATTCCCCCTTTACCTTCCCCTCTTTCTCCACCTCCCTTTCCACTATCCTAAAAGGCGGACAGTAATTTGAGACTCTTGAGTTGCAAGTGCTTATGAGCGGTAGAAGTCACTTGCCAACAGGTGACCGTCTGCTCGTTTATCCACCTTAACCTTAAAAAAAAGTTCACTACTTTTTAAAATATGACCACTAACTTTTGAGTGTAAACTTTACATATATTTCGCAAATTTAATTAGTCAGTCAAAATAATAGGAATACCTAATGAATATATTAAATAATATAGATATATATTATATAATAATATTTTTCAGATTTTCAAAGAACATCTAGTATATAAAGGCTATGCCTAAAATTAAACAAAAGTAACGTAACTGACATTTTACAACAAAAAAGAAATAAAAAGTTAGGTTGAGTTGAAAATTCGCTCTTGCATTCTTCTGATTACATGAAGCGCTATCGTTCTTATCATAGCTAATACAGCTATCTGTTTCACTGCGCTCTTTACATATCTCTTGCGTAACGAAAAAGTTCCGTCAAGAGATCATAGTATAGATTTAATAAAATCATTTTAAGATTATCTACAAAATCAAACATTTTCAGTTTAAAAAAATATTGGTTATTTGTTGAGTGAGAACAAAATAATCTTTGGTGATATTCAAGCTGTTTACATTTCAAGTACCCTCTCGCGTTGTAGGTAATTTACTTTTGACTGGTCCACAGTTATTTTCGAGGAGTCGTAAAGATGTAAACGAATGGAATAAACGTCATTGTATTGGTCAGAGCGTGCGTGACGAGAGCAGCACCCCACCTTTGTACCGGCACGGCTACGCAGCAAGAGATGATACTAGCTCGCCGGGGTCAGCCGCGTCTGCGTCACCGAGACCTTGCAAGGATGACGAAGTACAGCCGCCGACACCCTGCACGGACTCACATGACTTTTTCTCTCGTAAGTGTTGTACATAGTGTTCAAAAAGAGTTTAAAACGCTTTTTTTCATTCCATTGTTACTTTTTAGGAAGGCCCATACCAACTGTGAACTCAGATTAGTAGCAAAGAAAACTAGTTCGTCTGGAGTTATCAATCGTTGACAACATGATAAGTACGGTGTATCAAACGATATTTAAAAAATACATGTATACATACCCTCACGTCTGTATCCCCTAAGCAGCAAGCAGAGGTGTATTAAACACCCACATTTTACAAATATGAATTTGGTCCCACCCTTTAATTGGGGTCAAGCCTATTGTCGTCAACCGGGCACTATATGAATAAAAAATTAAAATGGAATTACATGTTACCATAAATATAATATAAAAAATAAGACATGAAAATAGTTATGTAAGGGTCAAGTAGATGCAACAACTCTACTGCATATTTTATTATGTCATTCTCTCATTTTTAAGTAAACAAAATTAAGCTATACTTGATACGATTTAATTTATATGATGAAGATCATGAATGAACGTGAGAATAAAAGGAAACTTAAGAACACTTATGTCATGAATTTAGAAAATAACAAGCGTATTTAGGAAACAGACAGTCGGACAAAATTATTACTAGTGTAAACTGTTTTATGAAAAGGCACAGAAAATAATTAATTTAAGTGCACGGGAGACAGGTCTCGGTATTCTTAATGCTTTTCTATATATTTGAATATGAGGGGCGTCAATCTGGTTATTTAAAGTTTTAAAAAACATTATTAGTCGGCTAGCAAGAGTAGTTCAGTGACTTTTCATATGATACATATATATTCATGATTAACACGGTAATCCAATGGTTTAAAAAGCTATTTTGTATTGTCTCATAATGATTATTATGACAAGCATAATATGTACTCCAGATAATACAACCGAAATATACGAGTGATCGAAAAGAACTGAAATGTAATATTTGAGGAGTCTGGGGAATTTTAAAAGGATTAGAAACTCTTAGTATAAATCCAAGTCGACGGAAAGCAATATAATCTATGTGTAACTTAAAAGATAAATTAGAATCCATTATAATACCTTAGTCGAGTACCGATGTAAACCTACTTAGAAATGTTTTATTTATTACATATTATTAAAAGATACCTTGTTGGCTGTTAGGCTCCATAACTCGACCAACAAGGACAACATATTCAACCCGAGTAGTTACGCTAAAACAAATAATTATAGCTTTTGTTGGACAGCCAATGGTAAAGTTTTGTTATGTATATGATCAAGAGATCAGATCAGTCAGAATTTAGCCGAAGTAGACGGATTATTTGTTACCATCGATTTTGATATTACTATGTACTAATTAACTCCGAAGCAGCCTTGACTAAGAGCAAAGCGCAACCATGACTAGCTTCAACAATATCATATTATTTTTTATTTTTTTCTATGCATGATACACTTCAAGATCAGTTACTCTAAATGTTTTAGGTAATGTATGTTTTTATAATTTAGTTTTTAATATTTTTCTGTTTACCTTACATAGTAATTACTTTCATGCACACAGTCACACAGTAAACCCTATTTTCACATTTTATCACTCCATTTCATACACAAAAGGTCACTGCCATGTGCTGTACAAGAGCTTCACATAAACTTCAAACTTCTCAGAGAATCATCATAAATGTAACTACTAAAATGTAAAGCTGTTTTCCTTAGTTATGACTCATGTGAACTACAGTTTTGGTAAGTCTACACTAAAACCTAGATTACGTAAGCCGTATTCTCCTATCGTTTTGTTGTGTAATTGGGTAATATGAATGAGTTAGCGGTTTCGGTGGAATCCCAATCTTTCAAATGTTCTCCTAAACAATGCTCACTGCATTTACGTTATACCAAAGCTACGAAAAAATATTCTTCAAATAATTATCAGAAGCATAAACTGCAATTTCGACAATCTAATCAGTCTCCAATGTTCTGATAAAAACTGCTAACAAAATTTAAATGTAACCTAATATTTTGGCATTCTCCGTCAACCTACTATATTCTACTAACCATTATTTTGCAAATGTCGACATTATTTTGCAAACCCAACCTTGCCCGAAACATGCAACGTAATCAAAGCTGCGTACCACATGATTTCCATCTAAATAACTCAATTAATTTAATTTAATTACCTTGTGTGTTACTCTGGGGTTATTGTATACCGATTTCTCCAAAATCGACACAATTATTTCTATTTATAAAAATAACTCTGCCGTCGGCTACGACGAGATATTAGTATCATTTATTAAATCAGCCCGACATGGAGCTTGCCATTACTCACGTCTGCAATCTTTATTTGTCCAAAGGAGTATTGCACTCCATTTCCAAAAGATGCTGTATTTATCTTAACTGTCCTATCACATTATGGATTGACCTAATACTAATTATCTCACCTTAAATGTGTTTAAAACACGATTCATAACATTTACTGCATACTTCACAACACCCAAAGGCGATAGATTTGAATGCACACAGATGCTCAATAATGTCACCTGACACCTGTCAGTGTCCTTTAATTCCGAGAACTTCAGGTGTTAGGTACTTGGGTGTGCAAAATAGACTCTACTGTTAGTTGGGACAAACACATAGGATAGACCTTCCTATTAAAAAAAACTTAGAAATGTTGACGCTATGTTATTAAAAACATATACTATGCAGTAGAAGTCTCTATACATACTGCATAGTAGTCCGAAGAGGCACTTTTAAACCTCTATGATTCGACTCAAAAGAGTGGTTACTGAGGCTCTCTGCATACTCCCAATTGTCCTACGAAAACATTCGTTACTCTCTTCTATTCGAACATAGCCTACACCTTCAATTACTTACCTATGAAGAGACTAAAAGACTTCTTGAAAGTGAACCGGGGTAAAAGGTGATAATCACAATTTTTGCAACACACACTTTCATAATCTAACACATGCAAACACATTGATACGCTACATTCACACACACCCACACTTACCCCACTCTATTTTTCTGTTTCTATTTCCAACAATTATATTCATTTACCTTTTTTTTTATTTATGATAAGACAAACTTCATATTATTGTTATGTCGAGCTGTAATAAATAAATTTTGCAATATTATAATAGAATTACCTATATCAGTGTTTCTGATATACGTTTTTACGCAGCGGACGGCGAGCGCAAGTCCTCCTGTGGCGTATGCGGTGCACGTCTAGGTCCAGGTGTTGCGCAAGCGCATTTCCTACAAGAACTGCAGCATTTGTACAGCCTCAGTGCCTTACCACGGGACGCAACTGTGCCACCCACACACTCGCTGCATCATCAGGATGAAGATGCACGTTGGGAGGTGAAGTATACATGTGTTAAGTTATTGTATGTGCAGGAATTATAGGTCGATATGATAAATTAGATCTTTTTCATCCAATGTTTGTACTTTTTGTATCCTATTCCACCGTTGGGCTTCATTCCATTTCAGTTTCAACTTTTAACACCAAGTTCGTTTATTTCTTATCTTGGTCTCTCCCAGACATACCAACGCATCCGAGCAAATCGGCAGCGTCGCCTGAAACTAAGGACCCGCAAGCGACACCACACTGTGGAAAGCATGCTCGGGTACGACCTTGAAGAAGAGAGGCGAGAGGAGCGACCCCGTGAACCGAGGCAATACGATGCTGAAGATGAGCCGGTTGATGTTGAAGGAGATTCGCTGGGTTGGCCAGAAGCAGCTATCAATGTTGATGGTAAGGAACAAGCATAGGCATGTACGAGTAGATTGCATATACTATACTTCAAAATCAAAATAGTACTGTTAAGATTGTTAGCTGGATTAATGTATATGACCTACTTGGTGCTAACTACTTAGGGTGGCAGAAGACTTTACAAGTAATGTGTTGATTGATTCCAGGGCACCTGATTGTTCCAGTTTGGTATATTTATTTATATAATAATTAAGGAAAGAGAAAGCGCTATGTCAGTTTCCAGTCACATCACACACCACCCGATAGATGAATGCATGCTCACTACAAATTCACCAAATTGAATTAATTTTATCTTCGTTACATAGGGAAGTAGAGTGACTCCTGGTTGTCCAAACGTGCACGTATAATAAAGTTTACCACTGACAAATTTCAAGCTTCCAATAACTAGTATGAAAGTAATATCTTTTACTGTTTAAGAAGTCGTAATACTAAAAACTTCAGCTTAAGAAATCGCAAAAGATAACTCAAACAAGATCCGTAGAGTGCACGTATATGTAGAGTAATTACACTTTATACTAAATTTAAACACCTTTATATCAATTATAATATGATTCAATGCTTTTTCAGAGAAAGAACCCCGCAATGAGGTTGAAAAATTGCATCTTAGCTACGCAGAAGATCTCGAGATTTCCAGTACTAACGATGCCATGCAGTCACCTGAACGCGTGAGGTATTTTTTCTCTAAGAATCCAAACCACACCAATCCTTTAACATCCATCAGTTTAACGATTGTCTAATTATTTTAAATATATATGTACAAATTTTTCATAAAGTATCGAGTATCTAGTGTATCGATACGATGCAGTATCGATGGCCCGAGTTTGAGAGCATAACAAACACGGATTTTGTTTTTTTTTTTTTTTTTATGCGATAGGGGGCAAACGAGCAGACGGGTCACCTGATGGTTTTAGCACATCTTTTTAGCGGTGAACGCGCAAACCTGTGTCTTCGTGGGGTTAAATTGGATTAGGTTAAGTTGACCCCAATCTGAAACTTTTGATAAAGAAGTTTCGATTTCAGACACAAGTTTGGATCGGCTTTCGATGACGTTTACCCGAGAAATGTTAGCGCGGCCGGTGTAAAGGGCATCACTCGTGCTATCGTCTGCATAGCAATGGATGCTAATCTGCAGCATGTCGTTGATATGCAGAAGAAACAGCGTGGGTGATAGCACACAGCCTTGTGGGACACCAGAATTAACAGACTTCGAGTCGGAGCATGCACCGTCAACAACGACCTTGATGCTTCTGTCTATAAGAAAACTGGTGAGCCAATTGCACAGTTTCTCGGGAAGCCCATAGGAAGGAAGCTTCGCAAGGAGCGCTTTGTGCCAGACCCGATCGAAGGCCTTCGCCACGTCCAAACTAACGGCCAACGCTTCCCACTTGGTCTCGATCGCCTGTGCCCACCGGTGAGTCAAGTAAACAAGAAGATCACCAGCTGAACGACCCCGACGGAAGCCGTATTGTCGATCATTGAGGAGCTGGTGGTCTTCTAAGTACCGGAGGAGGTGGCAGTTAATAATGGATTCCATTATCTTGGAAAACAAGGAGGTGATGGCTATGGGTCTGTAGTTGGACGGATCCGAGTGATCTCCTTTTTTAGGGATTGGGTGCACTAGAGCTGTCTTCCATGAGTTCGGGACTACACCAAGAGAATAGGAAAGCCGATAAAGGCGCGTTAAAACCGGTGCCAACTCAGGAGCACACGTCTTCAGCACGATAGGAGAGATTTTATCGGGCCCACTCCACTTAAGAACGTCGAGGGAAAGAAGCGCTTTACGCACTGCCCTTTGTGTAAACCGGATTTCGGGCATGTGGCTCTCGCACTGCGGTATGGTCGGCGGTGCGTTTCCCCCGTCGTCCAGGGTCGAGTTGGACGCAAAGAGTTTGCCCAGAAGATCGGCTTTTTCTTTAGCGTCGTGGGCCAACGAATTATCTCCTATGTGCAGAGGTGGAAGGGATGGCTTACAAAAGTTCCCCTGGACAGCTTTGGCAAGAGACCAGAATGCACGAGTTCCGGAAGGGAGACTCACTAGTCTCTCGCCAATTCTGCCGATGTGAGCCGACTTCGCCCCAGCAATTACTCTTTTGAGGGACCTGGAGGCAAAGTTAAATTGCTTCTTTAATGTGCTGGTCTTTACATCCCGGGCTGTCGCTGCATTAGCCCATGCTTGGTAACATTTCTGCTTTCGGCGGGACGCCGCTTTGCAGGTTCGACCAAACCAGGGCTGGGACTTGCCACCTGTGGGAATCAGGGAGAATGGAATGAAAAGTTCCATACCCTGAAGCACAACATCCGCGACAGATCATCCGGCGAGAAGCAAACCTGCCCTCCATGGGTAGGATGCAAAGAATGTTCATTCCATCCCAGTCTGCTGACCTATAGTGCCATACGCGGCGACTGCCAGTAACTCGCGGCCGCAGCGAGTGAACGAGTGGCACCATACTCCTAATCAGGCAATGATCCGAAGAGCCAAGAGGGGCCTCAACGGATACTTTGTAGCCGTCAGGATGTGAGGTCAGCAGAAGATCCAACAGTGAAGGCACGTGGCTTTCTGCATCTGGAGTTCGCGTAGGCGTTGCTACCAGCTGCGTCAAGCCATATGCCAAGGCGAAATCGTGAACAGATCTTCCCGCATGATCGGTTTTGCGCGAACCAAGCCATTCGGCGTGATGGGCGTTAAAGTCGCCAAGAATCACGATCTCTGTGGATGGGACTCTGCTGGAGCACTGAGTCTGTAGCCATTTGGACGTGGTCGATGAGTCGGTCCGTTTCGGCATCACCGCTATGGGACCTGTAGAGGCATAGGTAGATGCGGGGATGGTCGTCGCAGTCTACACGTAGCCATAAGATGGAGAGGTCCCTACCTTCAAGATTGCCGAGGCGGCGAGAAGTGATATCATCTCTAACGTACACGCATACACCAGCCTTAGGAACAAAGGAGTGTTCCAGTCCGTACCCAGGGTAGCAGAGGTAGGATGTGTCCGCTGGAGATGATATCTGCGTCTCGGTTAAAAAGAGCAAGGCCGGCTTTGCTGTCTCAAGGTGGTGGTGGACAGTGGCAAGGTTCGAATGTAAGCCCCTGATGTTACAAAAATCCACGGTAAACGTGACAGGGGGTGCCATGGTATGCCTTCTCTTGCCCCGAGCAGATTTTGAGAGCGCAGTTGAGCCCCCCCCAGAGTACGAAGGGCAGCCTGGGCGTCCACGCTCAGGCTTAATCCGTATTGAGGGTGGACGTCCAGGGGGGGATTCTCCAACGCTAGCGCTGGTACCCCCCTGGGGTATCCTTTTCGTTAACAGCGCTATCATTAGGGGGGTGGGGGATTTTGGGCCTCCGGAGACCTCACTCATTTCGGGGAAATGCAACGCAAGCGTTACTTCACAACCGGTTTTCTGTGAGGCCGTGGTATCGCACCGGTCGAGCCGGCCCATTCGTGCTTAAGCAAGCATGGCTCTACCACTACAAATTGTTTAGTAGTCGTATAACATTAAATCACTAAAGCACACAAAGACAATAAAGTACCACGGAAAGGTGGATTTTAAAGTCAATTTTAGATTTTCAGAGATTTCGTTTTGTCGTCGTTCAGATATTCAGAGATTTCGTTTTGTCGTCGTTCAGATATTCAGAGATTTCGTTCTGTCGTCGTTCAGATATTCAGAGATTTGTTTCAGGTGGTCAACTATCCAATCGCTGAATGACACATTATACTTGTTTGCCGATCTAGTTTGTATGCGCGTTCAGTTTAACCTAAGATACAGTTTACCGACTTACCAAAACGAAAACTTAAAAAAAAGACTGTTTCTATTTTATCTACGTCCGGCGTTGGCGTCGGTACCCTAGTAGATACTGAAAATACTTTTTAATCAAGTTGTTAGACTACAATTATCTAACAATTTCATTATTTTAAGGATTAGGATCTGAAATTGCTATTGTCTTGTAGATAATAGTTAAAAATTAGGTTACAAATAATACGTATGCGCAGGATTGAGACGCCAAAATCCGTGTCGGTGGAGTGTCCTGCGAAGACCGACGGCGCAGAGCGTCCTGCCGAAGTGTCTACGACGGAGTGGGGAGCCGCTCCCGACGCATGGCCGGCGCTAGCCGCCGAGGCCTACATGCAGGCTGCACGTCACAAGATGGACGGCGAAAACTTACCTTCTTCTACAGACTCCCGCAATTGACCACTCTACTAATGATGTTAGCGCTGAGAATTACAAGCCTAATAATAGCTAATACGGCTGAAAAGAAAAACCTAACTTAAAATTTATAATTTAACACTGAACATAAATTAATATTTAGACAAACCATCATAAATGTATTTAATTATTAGGCTTGTATTATCACGTTAGCATCTTACGAGACCTACCACCAATTGTTAAAGCTTCAGCATATCGATGCAAAGGGAATACTAAAATATTTCGCTTCCTTGATTCTGCTTTTCATATGACGAAAACTAAATTTGACTAAAAAACTTATAAAGTGTGTACTTTTCAAAAACGACACTTTTGTATGTAAGAGCTAATGTAAATAGGTAGTCCTATTGCTGTCTGAATCTGATATATTATATCATCTATTCTGACTAATTTTTGACTATATTTTAATTTTGCAAAATACCATCATGCTACAAAGTGAAGTGTCCCTAGTTTCATTGGGAGAAAATAAATGTTATTTAGTGTAGTGATTATAGATTTCAGTATGAAAGTACAGACGTATTACGATATTAGATTAAAATTTTACATATTAAATTGTTATTTATTAACTTGTAAATAGACATAAGTTATGTTTTATGAGCAAATTTATTGTTCTTCGTATCCTATCTTAATAATACCTAAGTATTATAAGCCTAGTTTTTGTGGTTAAGATTAAGACTTTAAACTAAACATTTAACTTTATGTTGTTAACTCTCAACTCTTGTATATACCTAGTAGGTCTTGTTTATTGTTATAAAAATATTTTAATATTTAAACTAAATGCTTTGGTGTAGTGTTTATACTCAATAAACGGAACGACACAATATTACCATCATCATCGTTTACCCTTAGAACTATTTGATAAAAATGTATAAAATATGTGATTTTTTGAAAATTAAACAAAGTAGTTATTCAATTCCGTATTGATTCTACCGTCTGTTCGCCTCCTTACGGTTAGGTTACGGTTTCTACTGTAATCTATTTTATAACTATATCTCCTTTCCCTAGATCATTTTGTGTCCATCCCATTTCCGAATATCGTACGATTACTGATTACCTGATTTATGTTAAAAACAATAAGCCAACTTGTTATTTTATCATAATTTAATAATTCCCTTAATAATAGTAGAATTTCAACTGCGTTGGCATGGCGCGGACCCACCATACCACATAACATATATCACAAATAATAGTGACAGCTTGGTGTTTGTCACCATTATTTTGAATGAGACACCAGAGGGCCAATACTTCTTCTTACCTACATCTCAACCACCCCTCCTATCTCCTTGCCATCGCGCTGCACAGTTATAAGGCCTAAGTATATTTTTATATAGTATATTGTGTATATGTATTAAAAATTGAATTACTACTTATTCAGTCTTACTTAACAAATACCACTATTTCTGGTGTAGGTATCTAATTAAAATGTATACATATACATTTTAATTAGATACCTACATTAGATACATACATGTATATAATATATTAATGTCTATCTTTTTTCTTTTTGTTTTTTTTTGTGTGGAAATCCCAGCGGGTCGTCATTAATGTCTATCTAAATTGGGCAAAAAAAAACGAATAAAAAGTGGGAATTGCCAAATAGGGGGCAAATATCTACGAAATACTATTTACATATTTATTTACGGATAAAGGCAGAAAGGGGGCAAATACCAAACAGCCAATTTAATTACTTATTATAACAGAAATAAATTCATACCTCTTTGTGGTTTGGGAGTATCGTTTATGACCCACCGAACCACCACTGGTATTGACAGTGTTATGGTGGATCCATCATGATTTGATCGGCACTTTTTTATTACAACATATTGGTTTATAGCACCCGTTTGTAGATTTGCAATCCCTTCGATTAATATTTTTGTGTATTTAGACTTTCAGATTCTAACAACGATGAAGAGCCATTCTTAGGCACGTATGGGCCGCCGGCTCGACTGAAGTAATGACACGTCCTCACAGAAAACCAGTTGATAAACAATTCTTGCAGTACCCAACTTCCTCAGTCGCGGACGACATCCTCATGCGGCAACAAACATTATTGTTTAATTAATGTAAGTTGTATTCCTGTGTTGGATCAATCGAACCAACAGAAAAAATAAGTCCGCGACGACCGATCTGTCGTATGAAGTAGTGGGACCACGCGGTCTCCGAGGTGACTATAATTTCTGAATCGTTCATGTGTGTAATAGGAATATTAAAACAGGGGGTGGGAGGAGGTTGGTTACCCCTTTGACTTGCATAAAGGTAAATATCCGTTTATTTCCAACTGCAATAGAATCGGAACGTAGAGTTAAATGATTAGACTAGTGGATTATTAGCTTGTCTCGGCAATCCGCTAATCAACTAATCATGTGTTTTGTTATAGTAAAAAAAATCGCGCTGCTTTGTATATTCCTTTCCTAATATGAATCTTTTAGGCGCGGTTCACCAGGAAGCTATAGGCACAAACGAACGAAACCCATCAATAACTAAGAGAAACCCAACGCTGCCTACAGTACTATAACTTATATGATTAATATCCCGTATAGTTTTAATTTATTTTTTTATTTTAAATTTTTGTTCTGCTTAAAACCAGCTCTGTGTGAAACCAGAACCAAATTAACAGCAAAATTACTCAAATCAGTCGTCATTTAGTGAGACTAACGAACAGCATTTAATTATATTGACTTTTATTTTTGGAATTAGCTTTCCCATTGTTGTTTTTAATAGAGATGACAATTATCACGAATAAAAACATGGACTATGTTTTTATTCGTGATCATTGTCACCTCTCTCTCTCATCCGTTTTTTAATAATGTTCATGATGAAGGTTGAAAATCCCCTGCAGACAGTTTTTGATTGTCCCTCACTTCATTTATTTTTACCAATACCCATTTGTTTTTGTAGATGTCCATACTGTTTTTTTACACGTATTCATTTGTTTTTACTGATGTATATTTGTTTTGACTGATGTTTGTTTTGACCGATGTTCTTTTTGTGGACAGATGTACATTTGATTTGACCTGTTTTTGTCGATGTTCTCTCAAGTCCTCAATGACTTCCTTGTAAGTGTCATCGGTAATTCCTTGATTCAGGGGAAAGTTTTATCTATTTGTCTTATCCGCCAATAAGAATAGTAAAGTGAGTCACGGGAATTCCCACTGCACTCCTAGTAATGCCATGCAGTAGTGGCAGAGAAAAGAAACAAAGATAAATCACAAGGTAATCACGAGGAAGACATTATTCCCCCGTAGAGAATGGATCAGTTATCGATATTATTTTGTTTGTATCTTTATGCAGGTACAATAATCAGTTGCCCGGAAATGTTTTAGGCCTTTTATCATCCGTTTTCTATAAGCCACCTACGATAGATAAGTAACGTCAATAGGAAAACAAATTCCAATCAAGAAACTATTAAATGCCATAAATTAGCTCTTAAAAAGTAGTATTAAAATTGTTTTGATTATTTTTCTTTACCTACCGTGCTGCATTATATGTCATAAAATCTGTAATTTTACATTGGAATACTAGTGTCCAATCCTAGCATCAAAGTTCCCTGAGAGTGATAGGTACCGTACGTACGTGCTTTTAATTCCTTGTTAATGGTTCAACGGTTTCTTATACAGGTATTCAAGCAATATGGCTTTTTTTGCTTTCGTGTGGAACCCCCACGGGTCACCACCCCACTGGAGCTAACGGTGAGGTGGTATGTTGGACATTAGTTCTAAACCAAAAACCATATCGTTATCATACAATTAATAACATTAACATGTATTTACCTCTAGTATAGATAAGGTGATTTTTTTATTTTGCTGCAAAACCAAGAGTAATATCGATAACTGATCCAATTTCTATGGTGGGGGACCCAACAGGAATAGTCTTCCTCATGGTTACCTTGGTGTATCATCCGGGTAAACCATGAGGAATGCATCAAAAAAACTAAATTGTAACTTATCTTGTATTTAGGTAACTTTTACGTATCTAGTAGCGCAAAAATAGAAAACTTGCATATCTAAATTTAACATTCTGCAATAGACAAATTATTGTTATTTATTTATTCATTCATTCATTCATTCATATGATATATGTAAGTGCCAGAATAAGAAAAGGTGCAGAAAGATAAATAAATAACAGCGTTGAACATAATTACATGCTAAAATCTTTTTCACCATACACAGGGTAATACAGTTTTGTCCAAAAGTATGTTACTTGTACCAATACAATAAATTATAAGTAAAAAGAAATCATATTCAATCCATTTTGCTTCACAAAACTTTGGACTAAAACATTAAACTTAAGATAAATAAAACAGAAAAGAAAGTAAAAACTTTAATGGAATTTCGATATTATTGTGGTGAGTCCCCCAATAATTTGTATTTGGATTGCCGATGGTTATCTTCAGCCATGGAAGCCGACGCACGTAAGTTTTGGTCCAGATCCAGAGGTGACCGATTATCCTGCAACAACTAAAGTGACGAATACGTCAGTATCATAACAATCAGAAGAACCATTGTCAGATCGAGAAAACTACAGATTCTTAAGAATGTTTTAAATTGTGACGATAGTGACGTCTATGGCGAATTTGCATTTACTACGCATTAACTGAATTTTATTATATTAGTGTGTGTAGCTGGTAATAACTATTAGAGGATGCGTTACAGGGCTCGAACTTCCCGGCCCCCCCCAGTTCGAGTTATTGGCATGCAACCCTGACTTGCTTGAGCTGTAGCTTGCTCGTAAACCCCAATCGATCCGTATATCCTCTCCTTCCCTTACAATAAAATCACATTTTTCCCATTCAATTACCAAAATGCCCGGATGACTGCAATAGGACTAGATTGTGGTCGGCAGTGGACGTTTATTACGCTTATTCGGGGTTATATACGAATAGGCGTGAGTATACGAATGTTTGGATACGCTATTACTTACCTTTCGTAATTGTTGTTCTCGCGCAGCCAAGTCTTTTGATAGTTCCTCCTTGCGGAGCTCTAGTTCAGGTTCATACTTCCCATCTTTAGTACACATATTCAAATTCTCATATTCACGGTATAGGTTAGCAAATTCTGCAATATTTTGCTTAGCTTCTTGGCATGCCGCATTACCTTTGGACGTGGCACCATCAAAGTCTTCATGATGCGTCGCTAGACTGCTTAAAAGTACACCAAAAACATACCCATTAATAAATCGTGTAGTATTATTTATCTCATATAACTTCAAAACTGATTTTCGTCGCAGACGTGCCTTTAAAGCTACATGTATCCTGTATTCTGTAACGTATAAAGATAGATGAACAGAAGATTATAATCCGAAGATGGATCGTCCATCAAAGTGAAGTGTGTAAACAATTGCTCAAATATGACTGTTCTTCATAGGTACACATGACATGTAATTTGTCAAAAGCCATCTCAAGTTGCTTTTTAAAGGTCAAATTAACACAAGCACAGGTTAGAACCTTGCGTTTCAATCAATACAAAAAAAAATACATTAATTGAAATATAGATTAATTTTATACAACATTAATGAAGAAGAATTAATAGAAATAGACAAAAATACACTATACAAAATATCCGGCCATTAAAACGATACACTATATTTTTGATTTCATTATAATTTTTTCACGTAGACTAGACCATAAATAAGAAAGAACCTGTAAAACAAATATAACTTATTACCAAAAATGCAGTTTTAAAACAGTAAATGACTTTTCAGAAAACTGACATGCAGTATCGATAACATTCAATCTTATATTTATTTCTACAGAATTAGTTCGGATATCACATACTCGTCACGTACATCCAAGTTTATATAATTATATGAAGGCCAAAGTATAATCACTCACTCTTTTCCTGTCATAACAAAATCTAAAAATATCCAATCCTACTAAACTTCTTCTACTAAATTAATCTTTTTCGGGGAGGTGAGTAATAGAAGACGTTAGCTAAGAAACGATTTTGATACATGGCCAGATTTTGGGCGCTGAAAAGTGTGTATAAAAATCACAAAGTGCAATTCGTTAAAACTTAACAGTTAATAATTTAATTACTTTTAAACGAAGTGACTTTGTTAACAATGCTTTACTCCTGTTTAATTTGCATGAAACAATAGGTGATTATCATCGTGACATGAAAACTTTGAATTTTGAAAAGACGAATGTGTAAAATTTTGTTACTGATAGTTTACAAAATTCTGGTATATATACCCTTTTCATCAAGAAAATCGAAACCCATTTGAAGTATAGTTTACCCAAGCGAGCAGACGGATCACCTGATGTTAAGTGACTACCGCCGCCTATGGACACCCGCACCTCAAGAGTCACAAGTGCGTTGCCGGCTTTTTAGGTAGGAGTACGCTCTTTTATTACATTCAATAAAACAATTATAATAATGCTAGTTCATTGCGAATATAATAAGGCATCGTTCATCGTTCGTATACTAATGTTTCAAATTAAGGTTAAATTTATTTAGCTATCGTGCTTTCTTCAGCAGGTTTGTTTTTACCCTTTAAGAAGAATTTGTAAAATGTTAGAAACAAGGAATACACACAACAAAAAAAAAAACAAATTTGGTACTGCGGTACACAATTGTATAGACTAGACTGCCAACTATTTTATTTAATTATATCAGTACTATTTTTTATTTAAATTCCGCGTAAATAATACTTGCAGTTCTATTTCGTTTCTTTACATTTGAAGTGTTTAACGCAACCTGTCACTCTGCCAATAGAAATCTACAATAAATATCTTAAAAATAAAATGCAAGAGTGGTTAGAGTACAGAGATGTACAGTATGACACCTCCCAGTCTTAAAAAAGATAAACATTTTAAGAAACAACTTAGATTCGGGACTTAATAGCGATAATATTAATATGGTAGAATACATTTGTTTACCCGACTACTGCGAACTTTAACTTCGTAATTAAGTCCTGAGTTACACATCTAATAATTTTGGGAAACTGGACAAATTTAACCACATATTCAAAGAAAAAGGGTATATTGCGCTACGGCTACCCCAGGTTCTACCTAAATCCCATAGCACTATATAAGCGATATAAAAGGAAACTTGCAAGAACTTAAATTATCACCATAGGGGTGATAACGTGAAACGCATCTCATTCGCAAGGATGGTCACGCACAATTTGTTGGACAGCCTCTAAAGCTTACACTTCTACAGTATTATTTCATCATAGAAATAATAAAAAAGTAGGGAGATGGAATCATCAGAAACTTTCAGTCTATCATAAGCTTACTGTTTGAACAATAAACCTTTTACTGCTTCAGCCAATTAATAGTTCTGTAATGAAAACTCACTTGTACATTGATGTATAGAAGTAATGTGGACGGCTGATGGCTCTAAGGAAGCGGGGTACCATTCCTTCCCCCTCACGGTACATGGACAGTAAGCGTTTGTACGATACATATTTGAACGACGGCAAGCGCAGCATATGTTGACCTACTCTGATCGAGTTGATCGCTTGTTGTTCTATTTCTGGATGCTAAACACAGATCATATTTAAAGAGATAGAGGGCAGGCTTAGAAGCTTATTAAATGAAAATAATAACAAATTACCTTAAATAAAAACTTTGTAACACGAGTTACCTTAGGGAGTACGCTAAAACTTGCACACGCACGCGAGTCTGGTTCAAAAAATAGTATGAGCAGCGCTGTCTGGCTTGGAAGCGTTAAGTGTCCACACGAGTGACGGGTTTCCACACGAGTGGCGAGTAGCAGGCGCAGGGTGCGCGGCGTGTTCGCACGCAAATTTCTTCAAATCAAACGATCGCCAAGGCAGGATGAACATAGGGAGCGCGTAATCATTGTCGTACAGGCTCACTGGGTGTTATATGACATGCGAAATGAATTGTACAAAGATGGGCATGGTTCGATATTTGTCGAATATTATTGGCATTAATGGCGATTTTATTTGCTACGTAGCAAATAATCCATTACAACAGCCGAGCCGAACAACTCTGTAAACGTTCGACGCCGGAACTCGTCGGACGTCCGGAGTGGGTGATCTTGCGCACAAGTTTTAGCGTACGCCCTTAAATTTATTCGTTGACTATAAAAATTACTTTGATATTACTTTGTCGTTTTATGTTTTATGAAGCATGTTAAAGTGAAGCGTGCATGCAACAGCTATTTCATAAAAAAAAATAACAATAATCCTTTTCCCACGCTTTCTTGACTTGTTTTATATTAATTAAATCCATTTATACTAACCACCATTGCAACACTTTTCGTATCACTCGTGGGCACGTGGCTTAGCCCTAAAATTAACGACATTTGTGAAATATAGGCATAGCAAATTTATGTAGCTAACTAAACTATAATCGCTAATAAAAGCAACAAAAAACTTTTCGCAATAAAAAATGCCACCTTGGAGATAACTAAAATCGTGTTTTTCACACCTTACCCGACTGCACAAGAGGATGGTTAAAGGAAGGTCATGTTTTTTGATTGTATGTATGTATGTACATATATATGATATTATGTTATATGCCTAGAGGGCTTGATGTGTTTGGACATGTAAGTAATCATTTAAATATTTTGAATAGTGAGAGTTACAGGTTAGATACATTTCGAGATAACGTCAGCAAAAAAAAAGAGAAGAAAAGCTAACAATGCGGTCGGGTTTCATTTTTTTTTATATATATTTTTGTTCACCAGTTTATTTGTTGTATCATAGGCAGCTGGCCAAAAGACCAGAAAGACTAGAAATGGATGAGTCAATACACTGATACTAAGTACAGTACATATGTACATTCTGCTGACACATTTTAAATTTTGAGCCACTCAGAAATTACTCACCCATATGATGTGCAATAGTTAGCGGTATCCCGGAGAGCGGTTGTTGCATTTTAAGACAATTCAAAACCTGCAAAATAAAGTCACTCGTGAGCCACATTATCATTTCATTTAATTAACAAACTCATTTAAATCAATCAAATTTAATTGATTTGATACTTTAGCCAAAATTTTGTTAGTATGTCATTCAGATTTATTGCTTAAGTAAAATTTAATTTCTGAAATGAAAAGCGATGGAGTGGTGCTCCAAAAGTTATAGATTTAATACGTAATTGCTAGTAGTAATATCAGTATACGTACTTGCTGAATATTTACGCCAATATTGTGTGAAGGCGCGGTGCTTTTCGATACCACGAAGGGTATATTGGTGTGATTGGTGGTATCATAATAGTATCGTATGCTTGCTTGCTTCATCTGTGATGCGACGGTGGGCAACTCATAACGACGGCTCTTGTACTTGATGCGTCGTTGGTGAGTCTCCTGGCACATTGACAAAAGGTAGATAATTGTTTTTTAGAGAGGTAACGAGGCTGGGTGTTTGTCCGTTATTTGAATGTTACAGAAGCCCAATAACTCAGTAACGTCTATTCTGACTTTTTTTTTATGTTAAATTCCACAATTATAATATAAGCTTATCATACTATCATACAGTAAACAAAAATATATTGAAACTGTACGGTTCATTAAATTTCCACAAAGATTCACGGGCAACAGCAGTACTTCTTAAATTTGAAAAAACTCACAAAAGCGTCTGATGCTTAGGCTTACAACCACCACAACCATCTCAGACATTTTTATTTTTCAATGGTAATAGCACTTTACTTTTATTTTAATATCCAAATTGACGGAAGTTTTATCTGATTTTCATACGTGTCACACCTGAGTAGGTACTGCTTGGTTAAACGTTAGTGTAAGGTTTAACGCGAACAGGATAGTTGAAAAATATACTATCTGCCTTTCACTGGGTCTATACCAGAATTAGATGATCTTAATTTTCAATTCGTTTGTCGTATATATTCATATATTTTAAAACCGTAAGTTCTCTAATCGCCCGTCGCTTTTACTAGAATCCATCATGATTGCTCTAAGAGAAAGCCACTGGAACCAACAATTTTAATTTAGGAGATTGTGGACTTAAACCAAAACGCAAGCTTATAAAAAAATTAACAATAAAATACCAAAACCAGAAGTAATTTTTAGGATCGAACCTTTAATTGAAGAAGTTTTTACCTAGAATCAATAAAAGCCGAACTAAACTGTCAAACATTTTGTATGATTGATTTGAAAAAGTCAACATTCAGTTAATGCAAATCATTCGTGATTAGGTACACTAATATCAAGCAAAGTGTATAGTATACAAAGCAACCAACAGACATTATAATTGCAGTGTGCCGAATCAACAGTACGAACAAATATAAAAATTATGAAGACCAAGAGTTCCGAAACTAGTAGTAGTCTAGGTAAGGCATCCCTGGCTCTCACACGACCATCCGTGTCCACTGTTGTTGCAATTCGATCTAAACTTCGGGTAAACAAAGGTAATTTATTTTACTTTATTTATTATATTTTTACCTTATAAAATAGTATATAATTTACTCATGTAAAAACAATAGTATCAATCAATCGATCAAATAGCAATCCACTGCTGGATATAGGCTTCTCCGTATGAGCACCAGAACACCCGGTCCTCCGCTTAATATAGTATTCATATAAATTATGCATGGGATAAGCATAAGAATACTTACCTTTCGCGGATGTTGCTCTGCTTGTAACTGTATTATAGTCTCCAATTGGTTCAGGTCTTGATTATTGAAACGTCCTACAACCAAATGTATACCGTAATAAAATACCTAATTTATTTCGTTTCCTTGCCACTTGGAAGGTTAGGGGAGACTTGCATGTACTTATTTTAATGATTTGATTCTGTGAAATGAAAACATTAAGAATCAGTTTAATTCTTACCTCTTTCATTTTTTTTTGACTTCCGAGGCGAGCTTTCTCGCTGTTGCTCAATACGCTGGGGTTTCGTATACTGGGGCTTGACATTTTGCCGCTCTTGCCGTGGTGATTCATGGTTCTTATTGAACAATTCGACAACTGGCCTATCTTCCACGCAGTATGCAGCTATTTAATGTAATATTGTTGAATCGAATTTGATACCCATTGCAATAACTTTACGATATCAGAAATAAGTAATATTATAAATGCGCTAGGGAGTTTGTTGACTATCATGAAAAGGAAATGCCCATATGCCTAAAAAACTCTGTCTGCCTCCCCTCCCTCTCTCTCTTTATCTAAAACTAATAGTCTTAATTTTATTTATTTAAACTAATCATATATCATTAAACTATTCTCTAGTTTGTATCAATTATTGAATGCAATATGTATCGTTAATCTAATTAAAACCATCTGTCAGCTTATGCCTTCTTTCTCGGTCAACTTAGTGAAGTTATTGCTGAAATTTATTAAAAAAATATATAAGATCTTCATATATAAGATTATAGAGATTATGTAAGATTTTCACTGTGAATTTGCATCAGGTTCATATTTTTCTTTTTTATTATTTGTAATGCCTATTTACTTACTTTATTTTCTTTGTAGTTCTTTCTGAAGCTTAAGTCATTAAATAAATTAATAAAGAATACTATATAATTACTAAGTACATTTTTAATATTATGTTTGTATGTATGTACATACAGTAATTACCCGAGGAACTTTTTTGATTCCTATTGGTCGAGTTTCGGTGGTGGGTGTCAGGCAACGTCACTATGTTTCGCCATGGGTCACCAGCTCCTTCGAATAAATACTTTTAGCTAGACAATTCGTATCAAAAGTTTTTGTGATAAGTAAAAACTGTAAAAACCGATAAGTAAAATAAGGCCATTTATTATGTACAGGTACATTAACATTATAACCCGTGACATAATTAGAGGTAGCCCTATCACATATAGGATAGGTACACTATCATTATAAGATAGAGGAGATTCATATCCTTCTCTTTCAAAAACAATGACAATAATTGTCAGATAAGACTAATAACATGTTAGTCGCGATAACAAAAGTAGTCAAGTAAAACACTCAAGCTTAATTTTATATTATTTAATTTAACACATTGCTTTGTTATTGAAATATTCGTGCCCCTTGTAATATTGTAATAGATTACTGGAACTCATTCGGAATACAAGTGCTATCTATGTATACAGTCAGTGATAATAAGGACAACGAACAAATGAAAAAGAATGGACAATTTCCTCGCCCCAGGAAAGATATTAATGGAAGCAGGGCTTTATTTGAAATTGAAACATATATCTATGTATAATACCTTCTTTAACAGACGAATCCTTCGGTATTTGCCTTCGTCGACTAGCCAAGGTTTTAGTCTTGCGACAGCTTTCTGCCTTTCTGTAATTTATAAATGAGCATAGGGTTCCATGGTCAAAAAGGCACTCTTAATACAGTTTCGTCATGACTGTCGCTGGCGCGCTGCTGATCTCAGAAACTCTTGGTATTAGAAAGCTCTATTTTGAATGGCTTATACTCGTATACTGATTTATGTCGCCAGACAAAGTATATAATGAAAGAAGGCAATGTTTCTAATTATTTTATATGTGAAAAAAAATCACGGTTATAAAAGGAGAGCCAGCAGATTTTATACTTTATAAAATAAAATAAATTCTGAACTCATTCATAGTTATTTATTTATTATCTTACTTAAAAATAATGAGGATTTCAGATTTAAAAAATGACTCCACTTAATCCTTCTAGACGCAAACATTTCTGTAATATTTCTTTCATGTTAACGAAAACTCGCTAGCAAAGTTCTGAAATTTCAGGTCGGGTAATTTCTTGTATCTATTGTTGATGGCGAATTGCTGTACACGCGAGACTTGAGATATGGAATCCCCTATTGGAAAAAGTCGCAAGGGGCCAGATCTGGTGATCAGGCAAAAAGCTCTCTCGATTTAATTATTGAAACACGGTGTGTGCCGTGATCCCATCTGCTGAAAATATGTTCTGTTATTATAACTAACATGACGATGCAGCTCCGGTATGAAAATAGTCTCCAGTATCTCGCGGTATAGTTAAGCGTTAACGGAAATGGGGTACGAGACTTGGGGCTGTGCAGAGGCTTTTTATGGACTTCTTTTGGATTGCTCGCATTCCAGTAAGGCATATTCTATTTATTAACGTAACCCGCCAATTTGAAAATGCGCCTTGTTATTTAGAAGTGTTACAAAAACTGGAGGCGTAGAAAATCTAGAACAACGTTATTTCAGTTTTGCTTTTGGTGTAGTCATTCTTTCAACTGCTGGCTGATTTGGAGTTTATATGTTTTCGAATAATTTTATGAGTCTTTTTCACATCCGTTGATGCAACAATCTTTCGAATATACTTACGCTGATTTTGCATATTTCCCATCTTACAAGTTCTGCGGTTTTAGGATTAGTAACATACGTTGAAGGTCCAGCCGAGGCTCATTTCCGACTTATCCAGTTTTTCTAAGCTCTGCTCTAAACAACCCGCAACACTCACGCCGAGTGACACCCCGCTACCGCTTTGCCAGTCGCCGTAAGCTAAATTCAAAGTATAAAATCTGCCAGCAGGATACCTTGTAATAAACAGGTGTGTTACAGAAAGGTGTTGTCACATGTAAGGTGCGTTATGTAAACAAAATTTTGTTGAACTTGCAAACTTCTATACAATATAGGAAAGTAATTTTCATGTAGACTGTGTACACTTTTAAAAAAAAACAAATTACATGAACATTCTTGTAGTTAAATGACCTACCACTGATGAAGAAGCAACTACCTATCTATTCTCTCTCAAAAAACGTGAAATACATTTAGATTCCATGTCAATAAAAAGATACATACATATATTAGCTATACTTTATACTAACTACTACTTAATAGTTGATTGCTGCCGACGAGAACTCTCTCCCAAGTAGTAGACTTATACCTTTACCGGCTTTCCTACTCTCTTGGCGTAGTCCCGAACTCATGGAAGACAGCTCAAGTGCATCCAATCCCTAAAAAAGGAGATCGCTTGGATCCATCCAACTACAGACCCATAGCCATCACCTCCTTGTTCTCCAGGGTAATGGAATACATTGTCAAATGCCAGCTCCTCCGGTACTTAGAAGACCACCAGCTCCTCAATGATCAACAATACGGCTTCCGTCTGGGTCGTTCAGCTAGTGATCTTCTCGTTTACTTGACTCACCGGTGGGCACAAGCGATCGAGACCAAGGGGGAAGCGTTGGCCGTTAATTTGGACTTGGCGAAGGCCTTCGATCGGGTCTGGCACAAAGCGCTCCTTGCGAAGCTTCCTTCCTATGGGCTTCCCGAGAAACTGTGCAATTGGCTCACCAGTTTTCTTACAGACAGAAGCATCAAGGTCGTTGTTGATGGTGCATGCTCAGACTCCAAGTCTGTTAATTCTGGTGTCCCACAAGGCTGTGTGCTAACACCCACGCTGTTTCTTCTGCATATCAATGACATGCTGCACATTAGCAGCATCCATTCCTATGCGGACGATAGCACGAGTGATGCCCTTTATACCGGCCGCGCTAACATTTCTCGGGTAAACGTCATTGAAAGCCGATCCAAACTTGTCTGAAATCAAAACTTCTTATCAAAAGTTTCAGATTGGGGTCGACTTAGCCTAGTCCAGTTTAACCCCACGAAGACACAGGTTTGCGCGTTCACCGCTAAAAAAATGCCATTGGTCGTATCACCTCAATTTGAGAGCACTTTCCTAAATGCATCCGCCAGTATCGAAATCCTTGGCGTCGATATATCAAGCGAAGTCCAGTTTCGCGGTCACTTAGATGGTAAGACCATATTAGCCTCGAAGAAGCTTGGTGTGCTAAAGAGATCGAGACAGTATTTTACTCCGGCCCACCACCTGCAACTTTATAAGGCGCAGGTTCGGCCGAACATGGAATACTGTTCTCATCTCTATGCAGGTGCACCCCAGTACCAGCTTCTCCCTCTTGACCGCATTCAACGGAGAGCGACTGGCATCATCGACTGCCAAGATATTTCTGATCGACTTGACACCTTGGCGTTGCGTAGAGATGTAGCTTCACTCTGTATCTCTATCACTTGTATCATGGGGAGTGTTCAGAGGAATTGTTCGGACTTATACCGGCTGCTGGTTTCCGCCATCGTCCTACGCGACAAAATATCCATCCCCATCACCTGAACGATTGGCACTCCACCACTGTGCGCTTCTCCAGAAGCTTTTTGCCTCGCACAACCAGCTTATGGAATAAATTGTCGCCTGCCGTATTTCCGAACCGATACGACCTTCAAACCTTCAAGAAAAGAGCGTACTCCTACCTAAAAGGCCGGCAACGCACTTGTGAATCTTGAGTTGCGGGTGTCCATGGGCGGCGGTAGTCACTTACCATCAGGTGACCCGTGTGCTCGTTTGCCCCCTATCACATAAAAAAAAAATTACTCTACAGTATTGATATAAATGTATGTTTCCTCTGCTGCCCTGAACGATTGGTGCTAGTAACCGCCCATCAAAATCGCACACTTGCTTACAGACTATCGGTACTACACATTCGTTTCTAGCTGCTCGCAAACTCTTATCTAGTTCCCAGCTCTCAAAAGTAGGACAAGTGCCATAGTTTTATATTTTTAGTAGCTCTTCCCAAAGTTTCACCAGCATTTCACCTCACTGTGACCTTTCATAGCGTATATTATTTCTCAGTAAGTACTATACAATACAAAAAAAAACATTCGAATAAGAATAAGAATAAGAATTTCCAGAGATTAGCGCTTTTAAAGAAACAAAAACAAAGAGTTTTTGTTTTTTTTTTAATATAGATTTTCTAGTTCAATTTGTCAGTTTCTCAATAACATTTTAGTATTTAGAATAATGTTTTTTAATTGTTTAGCTCTTTACGTTAATTTACGGGTTCTACTACTACCTACCTTATAATATGACCTCACATTTCTGTAACAGTATTTATATGAATTACTATTTTTTTCTATATGCCTAACGATATTCAGATCTTATAATTACACCATAAAAGATAAACAACGTACATTTCTAGTGGACGCTCAAACTCCTCGTTACTATTGCTACAGTAAGAATAGTCGTCATCTTGGCCACACGCTGCTTCAACTGGACCTCTGGAAATGTTGACGTCTTGACCGCACATACCTTCATCAATCATGAGGTCTTCTAAGAATCTCAAGACTAGTTCTAATCTACGTTTATAAACAGAAATATATTTATGTGAGGGTTGAGTTATAACTGAAATACTGGTTCAACTAATTAATGTCATATGAGACATAAAACAACAACTAGTGCATGTTGTGGAAATGTCTGGTGAAGTTCAAAATACTTTTGAAGAACGTTCGCATTTCAAAATATGTAATTAAATCAATGTATTCCATAGTATATTTATTAAGAAAAAAGGTTCTGTGGTACTTAACCCAATTTTAAAGAAATATTTTGAATAGTAAAAGCTATTATTAAAGCCAGTTAAAGAAAACCTCTGTGATCACTTGAATGATAAGATTTCAACTTTCCGGATTCAAATTAGCGGCGAGAGGAGCAACGTTGCAATTTAAGCGCAACGCGTTATCTATTAATATAGATTGTTTGTATTAATATAGATAACGTGTTGCGCTTAAATGGACGTGTATTCGTTAAAAATTTACTTTGCAAATGTTACCTATTATTAAAATATTACAAAATTGTTCCATCAATTTTATAACAAAAAATGCTCCTTTCTGCAGGCAGCCCCAATAACTAAGACAGGTCACTGTTAATTATGCAATAAAGCAATACTTTATATTGAACGTACCTACATACATCTTAGTAAACATTATTTTTTAACGTACGGATATTACGTTAACCAGCTGTTTGAAACAACCCGTTCTTAGTATCCAAATAACTTAAAGGTAGTTGTGTAGATCGAGATTTGTACATTACTTACTGTCTCCTTCCGCCTGGGATCTTCGCTGTCGAGTCGCTCGTACTTTTGTGTGTGGCTTGTGTTTTTCACCACTTGTTTCATTCTGCATTCAAATAAACTCATTTAGGTTATACCGTCATGAACTACAGACTTTGTTTCGTGTAAAAATGAAATAGTACATATTCAAATAACAGAAAACTGTAATTAATTTAACGAAATTGGCTTGTATTTATCATAGCTTATTTATTGTTCGGTAGCTTTAGTAGAAGACTGATTTTTATGTACTTACACAACCATCTTTACATTATATGTAGATACTCTATTTATTTTTTAATAATAATTAAACCAATACAATATTTTATTGATAACACATTTGTTTCTAAATATGTACTTAAAGTATTACAATAGTTTTAGTACTATTGCGAACCGCACCGCACTCCTATCAGCACTCTCACGTGTTTCACCTTAGCCTACTTAAATAGTACCTATGTACGCGTATAGAGTGGGCACCGAAGTGTTCCAAAAAATACTCATACTTAACGTTCACCTAACAATACTTAAGTCCCTAATTCCCTACCTCTATCAATATACGAATCCTACGGTGAGGGTATATAATACGTATATAGATAGATGCAGGATATCTGTTACCAGGAGTACGACCAAGGCAACAGATGGAAACGGGGAAGGAATCAGGGTTTGGAGATGATTTTGTCACTGCCGGTCAAGCAGGCTCACAAGACCGATCTACTGATGGCTAAAGGTGTCTTGGCCACAGTGAGCAGTTGGGAAGGTAGGATTAGACAAAGTGACTGGTTTAATTGACGTAACGATACGACTTATACACTAATGTTTATACTAAGTACACATAGACGCGTGCCGATGCAGCTGCCTTGTATCTTGGTCATTCCGAGATGTCGACAAAGCGCTGGTTGTAGCAAGCGCGTAGTATATTTAATCTCAGTCATGCTGAGATGTTGACGTGCACCGACAATGACGCACGCTGTTGTTGCTACTTGCGCAACCATGTTCATGATCGAATATGTTGTATTATATGTTTCATTATTTAGTTGTTATACTACGTTGAGACTCAGTTATAAAATATTTGGACTCACGTTGGTGATCACGACTCGCTCCTGATGAGGTCGGTTAAAGGCTTTGTTGTAGCCGCGTACTTGACCAATCATACGGTGTTGTTCAATCGTGGCTGGATCCAAGTAGCCACGGGTGGGATTCGGGGGTACCTCAAACCTATGCATTCTCTCCGCTTGTTGGGATACTTCTGTAATCAGCAAAGCTACTAAAGTTTTCCTTTATTCAACTTACTGCTACTACTTACTAGCGTAATTTTGTGTGAGCAACATTACTTACCTACTTTTCCTATCTCTTATTACCGATAGTAGTATCAGTATGTACTCATAATATTAATAGGAATATTTAATAAGTCCGTCACTTGGGTTAAAATTTGCAAATCTTGATCTCGCTAGCCGTTTATACTAAGGTAGATACTGCTGCAGCCTTAATGGTTTTTTAAATTGTTGATCTCCTTCGTCGGTGCTTTAATATTATTACTAGTTTAAGTAAACTGTCGTGTTCCAACCTCTTAGCGACAACTAGTTTCGGTTCATTAGTTTGTTGGGAATAAAATAAGACTCGTCTGCAAGCACGAGCTTGGGGCCCAAAAGTTATAAGTATTCTGCTTCACGGTACACTATAGGGTAAAGAAGGGTAATACAGGTCAGGTAACAATACCGGTTAATGCAATCTCTCCAAAAAGTGTATACACCAATCTCTGCTGCACCGCAGCTAAACTGACGTGTCAACACTGCAATCGTGCGCATGTCAGTTTACTTTGTGCCAATTTTTGTTATTATTTACCCGCGATATATTTAAATAGTTTGTTATACAGTGATGCAAGCTTGCAATATATATTTTTTAATGTACAGGTGGCTAATGCTGGTCACGCTGACCGGTATTATCCGAAGGCAGTCAATGTTTTACATTTAAGATTTATTACTTTTCTTTTACTTTGTATTTATTTATATGATATAAGGAGCTCTGAGAAGGAGCCAAGGATTGAAACTAAAATGGGATAAAGATAATCTGAGTGGGGCATTCAAAGTTGTTGAAGACAGTGGCAATAAGAGAGGCTGCTCTACCTGTGAAGAGTACGCTCTTTTCTTGAAGGTTTGAAGGTCGTATCGGTCCGGAAATACGACAGGCAACAATTTGTTCTATAAGCTGGTTGTACGAGGCAAAAAGCTTCTGGAAAAGCGAACAGTGGTGGAGTGGCAATCATCCAGGTCATAGGGATGAATATTTTGTCGCGTAAGACGATGGCGGAAATCTGCGGCCGGTATAAGTCCGAACAATTCCTCTGAACACTCCCCATGATACAAGAGATATGGAGAGTGAAGCTACATTTCTACGCAATGCCAAGGTGTCAAGCCGATCAGAAATATCTTCGCAGTCGATGATGATGCGAGTCACTCTCCGTTGAATGCGGTCAAGAGAGAGAAGCTGGTACTGGGTTGCACCTGCATAGAGATGAAAACAGTATTCCATGTGCGGTCGAACCTGCGCCTCATAAAGTTGCAGGCGGTGGGCCAGAGTGAAAATCTGTCTCAATCTGTTGAGCACACCAAGTTTCTTAGAGGCTAATTAGGCCTTACACTCTTAGTGACCACGAAACTGGACTTCGCTTGATATATCGACGCCAAGGATTCCGATAGTTCTGATGCAGTTAGGAAAGTGCTCTTAAAGCGAGGTAATACGACCAATGGCATCCTTTTAGCGGTGAATGCACAAACCTGTGTCGTGGGGTCAAGTCCTGCGGGCAGGCGCTAGGAGGGATCCGGATGTCTTAATAAAGCTGTTCCCGGATTCCTCCTATTTTAAGCGCAGCATGGCACACCGTGTGGTTTTAGTCGGTTCGATTCCGACACACCGTTCCACCGAAAACCCGGGTGGATTGACGGACCGAGGGGGTTTCGTTTTCGGGGGACGTTTACCCGAGAAATGTTAGCGCGACCCGATGTAAAGGGCATCACTCGTACTATCGTCCACATAGCAATGGATACTGCTAATCTGCAGCATGTCATTGATATGCAGAAAAAATAGCGTGGGTGATAGCACGTCTTCAGCACGATAGAAGAGATTCTATCGGGCCCACTCGACTTAAGAACGTCGTAGGAGGGTCGTCGAGGGAGCCAACCAGCGTCATGATCTCGTCGCGACAGTTGGTTCTGCGGGTAGTCTCTCACTCCCGACCGCGGTCTTGTCCATGGTTCGAAGCAGGAGTGCATGGAATGCCGTCGCTTCCTACTGTGAGGAGGACAATCACCCTTAAAGGAGGCGGCGGAAAGAGAGAGAGAGCGTGTAACAGCTCTCCCTACCCGCAGAAGACGCGCCGGGCGCAGGAGGGCTTTCATGGATCTCCGGCCACCTTAGGAAACGGCCTGCGGGCGATGAAATTTTTGGGGATTTCGTCGTCCGAACAGATACAGGCCCGAGAGGCATGCGCAGTGTTCCGTGCGCGCTTCTTGAGGACAGCAACCAAAGGGTGACGGTTGCACCGTGTGACGGGACTCGTCATGGGTGAGACGGGTCAATGTCCGTCGGGGGTAGCGGAAGAATGCAATTGCAATTCTCGCTCCCCCGACCATGGCCAAGTTGAGGAACACCGGGGTGGTTTTTACTCGGTAAGACTCCGACAGACCCCTCGCCTACCCCCATGGGCGAAGGACATCCATGTGGATCTTCCACCCCGTCAACAAAAAAAAAAAAAGAGTCGTCGAGGGAAAGAAGCATTATACGCACTGCCCTTTGTGTAAACCGGACTTCCGGCATACGGCACTGCGGTATGGTCGGTGGTGCGTTTCCCCCGTCGTCCTGGGTCGAGTTGGACGCAAAGAGTTTGCCTAGAAGATCGGGCGTCGTGGGCTAACGAGTTATCTCCTATGTGCGGGGGGGAGGGGATGGCTTACAAAAGTTCCCCTGGGCAGCTTTGGCAAGAGACCAGAATGCACGAGTTCCGGATGGAAGACTCACCAGTCTCTCGCCAATTATGCTGATGTGATCCGACTTCACCCTAGCAATTACTCTTTTGAGGCTTTGACGTCGAAGAAGAGGAAAAAAGGTGCATGTTATACGATAAAGACCGCTAGAGTGTAGTTGTTGGGCTTATACTAAATGAACGGCTTTATAGTCCTCCAAAGACTATGCAGTAGTTTGAGAATGATAGCGTCAGATTAATTTATGTTTATGTTTAAATTATTTGGTCTAGGTAAGTAATAAAATAAGCTAAAATTTTGTTACCAGCCTCCCCGCACACCACAGTGTGGCCGCCTGTCTACAGGGGTTTCCTTCTTAGGGTGATACCGGGTCCGTTAACTCCGATGAGGTGATGACCAGTGGTGGATCCCACACGGAAAATTACTTACCTACACTAAATTAGATAGTGATCTACATTAGATTACAAAGATTAGATTACCACCATAAAACAATGTTAAATAATAAAAAAACACTCCAACAGTAAAAAATTGAAAATATATATACGATAAATAAGTAATAATTTGGTTCAATTGTAATTCAATCGAAGTTTGTATTGTTTCTAATCTATGTCTAACTGACTAAGAATCTTATAATCTGTTAACTACATAAAAAATATTTCGTTACTTACTTTTCTTAGGATAAGTCCGCACAGATATACATGGAATTTTGTCAGAGATCTGAGTCTGGTCCATTACCTTGGTCATGCTAACAATATACAATGAGTCTTATTAAAACTTTAAATAACATTAAGTTTTTACAGAAAATAGGTACAAATAAATTAAAAAATAATAATCAGTTGACAGTTCGAGAAGTGTCGCTTAAAAGAGGATGTAGTGAGGACCAAATTGACAATGTTCAAAGAAACAGCAGGTCAGAAGTATAGAAATCGCCGGGTGTGTATTGTAGAGTGCCTCTTTGGTGTGAGATGAGGCTGAACTGGTTAGATAGTATTGTATTATTTGTAAATTTTAAATACTATATCAAACTTACGCGGTATGGGTATGGCGACTAAGGGACCGTATTGCTATCTATCAGGCTGTATACTTAGTCTCGCCATAAACAGTTACAATAAAAAAAACATAATATTACATTTGAATTTAGAATTTGTCCTTATATGAATATTCTTTTTTTTCTCTCCTTCGCGAAAATCGGTGTTAAGTATTTTTGTGATATTACAATGGAGTGGGGCAATAAAGAAAACCGAATTGCTGTAACAGTATTACACAAAGTACGTATGGAGACAAATGCTATTTTTGTAACTGTCCATCTCCCTTCCATCCAGCTGTTTCCGTACTATCAGCGATCAAAGCAGTGAACGAAAGAATTCAGAAAAATCCGAAAGCAAAAGATTTGATTTGGGAAACGAATATAGCACCCAAAACTATGGCACGTATTTTAAAATATGACTTAAAACTTGCAGCCCATAAGAGACGCACTGACTGGTCATTATTTAACTGATCATTTAAAAATGAATAGGGTGATAATATCAAAACAATTTCTTATGCGGTACGCAAAGGGAGATTCACAGAATACTTGTTTTAGTGACGAGTATTTTTTCTAATGCGCAACATTTTAACAAGCAGAATAACGGAGTTTATGCTAAAAGATCTATAGAAGCTTTCCAATTAGTTAGCAGAGTACAACGTGGCCATCATCCGACTTCAGTGGTGGTTTGGTGGGGTGCTTGCTATCAAGTGGTAGTATTTTTTGTCAAAGAGGTATCAAAACATGTGTATCAAGATACTATTCTTGAGAAGATGGCTAAGCCTCTTTACAACACCGTGTTCCATAACCAAGAATGGTCCCTTCAGCAAGACTCAGCACCGGGTCATAAAGCTCGATCCACCACTTATTTGACTTCATCAGAGTTGAAGACTGGCCGTCATCTAGTCCCGATCTTAATTCGCTGGATTATGATGTATGGTCAGTATAACTGGCCTCAACGTTTAAAGGACTGTATTTGCCAATAGAAATCTTAATCCTTAAGGTATAATAATAAATGTTTTATGCTATAGAATAAAAAGTGTTTCCCTTTAAAAATATTTATGGCAAGACTAGGTATATACAATGATAGTGCCTCGATGACGGGAATAGGTTTGCCCCTTATTACGTATGAATGACTAATTTATGGTCGGCAAAAATTGGGCGTTTGCTCTCAGACTAACACAGTGGAAGAGCCATGCTTAGGCACGAATGGGCCGGAGCGACTGGAGTATTACCACGGTCTCACAGAAAACCGGTAGACAAACAATGCTTACATTGTAATGTCGAGTGAGTGAGGGTATCGGAGGCAAAAGGAAAAAGTAACACCCACTTTGAGTGTATGTTTGTGTAAATATTATGCAGTAAGTAAGTAAGTAAATACATATATAGTATGATAATCAGTTTTTTTTTATTTTTTTCGATAAAAAATCATAGAATTAAAAAAAAAACAAACAACAATCATAGAATTATAAAATGTGCTGGAGCTGATCATAACGTATGAACCTTAGGGAATATTCTATCTACAATCCCGTAAATCCCGTACTTATGAGCGACCCAAGCCTTCGTTTCTTTGTGTCAAAAACATTCTTCATTCATAACTAGAAAGTCGTTTTCGTTTTATTGATACTTATTACCATGTCCAGTGGAAGTTTTGGCCAGAATTCTGAACATTAACATTTTTATACCAACACGGCACAAAGAAGTTTTATTTTTTTTTTACTTCTATGTTTCAGATGATGAGTGCTTCCATACCATTAAAATTTTTAGATAATAGTTATGTTATTACACTTTCTAATATATACCTCTAGAATAGAATATGAAATAAATACCTCCGTTTTTTAATTTTTTTCTTTCTTTTTAAAGATTGGATTAAATTTATTTTTTCCTGAAGTTCATCGCATCGCGCTTCAGCCGTTGCAAACTGGTCATCTACCTCTTGAATTGACGTAACTGCGAATAAAAACTAAACAAGTAATACTTGTACAAGTAAGCAAGGGCAAGAAAATGGCTTGTTCAAAGATAAACAGAGACTTTACTTGTAAATAAACTTGAATTATTTATGAAATTTTACAATAGTAGATAACAGAAGGTAGAAATTGTATAATAATGTTCAGCATTTGTATACATGTTCAAAATTTTCCTCGGTCCTATTTGTTGGCATTAAGCTATTTTTTTTGATAGAGTAGACAATATTAAAGGTATTTATTCGAAATAGATATTTTTTTCTTCTTACATATAAAAATGAAATACCGTTCTTATGTCTTACCAAAACTCAATAACGTAATTAACAATTTAAATAATAACTTTTTATCATTTTACTCATTTAAAAACAGGGCTCGTTAGCAAAAATAAAAAGAATAAAAGTAAAGACCAAAAACTAGTATATCAATAAAAAAATTGACCCTTCTTTCAAGTAATAGCATGTATGTACATATATACATACATATATGTACGTAAGGAATACATGTGTAATGTAGACGAAGAACGGGCGGCCTGATCGACACAGCTGGGTTGACGGAACAGACTCCTAATAGATGCAAACAATTATCCAGGTTCAATCTTCAAGAATAACTTAGGTAAATGGAGCGTCGGAACACTACTCAAAGTTGTCCTAGAGAGCACTTTGTTTTCAGCAGTCCATGTCCCATAGTCAATGACAATCACTATCAGAACAATTGTAAGAGACGCACCGTTTAAATCCAGTTTACGTTCCGAACGTGTGCCATCCAATACAACACCAGCCAAGCTACTGGAGCTTCTGTGACGCTTATCTGAAAGTATTATTCACAATTGTCATCTACATATATTTATACTCCTTGTATGTATTAGAATATTATAGTCAAACAAACAACTTGTTAATTGCTTTTAGCTAAGTTCAAAATGTTTTCTTGAAAGCAGTTAGTTTATATTGAAATAAAAAAAACTCTTACGATTGTTTACGTTAGGTCGACAACTACTTGGAACTATAATATAATCATATAAACTTATAATAAAACATTACTTTCAATCAGACCAACAAAATAACAACTAGAATAAATAAAACAGAGCCAAATCATATGTTAATTGAAAATATGAGTGAACCGATTGCGATGCAACAAAAACTAAATATTACACCGTATTACCTCTAATATTTATACTGTTATTTATTGTATGAATGCTTTTATTAAAAACTGCATGTAAAAGTTACACCACATAAACACGAAATAAAACACACATTAGCTGATTAACAAAACAAATCTATAGACAACTGCAGCTGCCTATTAAATCCAGGATTGATAGCCACTGAGACATTATAATATTTACCTTTAGGTATTTTATAAACTTCGCCCATATTTACTTGAAATTTTAACAGCACTCCACTTTAAAGCACAATGCTAATTCGAAAATAAACGACTGAATAAGAATACCTGTAAAGATATAAAAAGGGTGTTAGAATATTAAAAGAAAATCATAACGTCAAAGTCGTCAAATAATAACAGTTTGAACAAGAAAGCATCAGATTTTTGCGTTTTACCTCGTTGTTGCTGAAAATCTATGTGCATGGTGCGGCATTGCTTTATAACTGGCGACAACTTATAAATATATCCAAAGAGAATATAACTCAAGCATAAACTCGAAGAGTATGTCATTATAATGAATGTTTTATTACGAAACTTCAAGGTTTCATTTACATAGTTTAAAATATATAAGAGCTTATATTCCCCCTTAACCTGCATGGTACTATTAATAGTGTTTCAGAAGATATTCTGAGTTTAGATTGTAGAATTTCTATGCTTTTCCTTTTGTAATCTATGTAAATTTCAAATTGATAGTTTTATTAAATAAGAGGCGCTTTTTATATTTTTTAGCTTACCTAAACCAGCACTACTAGGCTTCAAACGGCTCCAGCACCAGCAACTATTTATTTTAGTTCGATTTTAGTTGTACAACCGAAGTGTTTTTGAATGTTTTACGTTCTTGAGGTACCTATATTGTGTTTATATTATTACTGTATTTCTATTACTAACAATAAAATTCCCAAAAGTGCAGGGATGCCGGCAATACGCTTATTACGTTATTGGGACCAAATTATATATTGGCAATATGCGGACGTTAACGACGAATTTATAGATTAGTTTTTTGTAATTTGAAATCTAGCACCACCTAAAAAATAAGCTAGAGCATTCACTGTATTTCATATAACCTGTATAAGCTCTGGAAAGCCAACGACCATAAATGTCTTTATCAGATACAGAGGTATGTCAAGAGCAAATATATCACATCTTACCTAATACGCAATATTTTTTTTTTAATAAAGAACAATTCCTGTGCTTGTGGGACCTTTACAAATATTAAGTCAACGGACACAAAGAACACCCAGGCTCGGAACAAGTATTTGTTGATCACACAAATCTTTGCCCCGTTCAACAGTCCGGGTCATTAACCAATAGACCAACAGGCCTGTAAAATTATGGAATTATTTATTATAGGAATTATGATATGCTATATATTATTACTAGCACACCTGCTGACACCCCCGCAACACCCCTTGTGGGTGGAATTTCGTAAAATCCGTTCTTAACTGACCTGTACTACTGGTTCCAGAGATATCGTGCTGAGTCAATATATCGGTGGAAAAAAGGTATAAAATATATATATATTTATACCACAAAAAGTAGGCAGGTAGTCAACAGTTTTCTTTTTTTATACCTACTTCTATTTAATGACGTAAAATGTTACATAGTTTTAATACACGTTTTAATCAACTTCATAAAAGTATTTTTTGAACTGTTGCTGTGGACTCACTGGCGAATCTAGTATCATCTTTCATGCCTTCGTTTAAACCTAAATTTCAATATTTAAGTAGGTATTTATAAATTCAGGTTAGGAGAACCACTTTATACATATTTAGGCCGTTGATGCTTGTAGGTCGGTCGGAGATGACCGATACATCTAGACAGGGTGCAAGATCGCCGTCGCGGCATTTATCTCAGATCAAAGTACCGCCCTTTTCAATTGCCCCGGTGTCGGCAGTGGTGGATAAGAACACAAGTGTTCTCAAGCAACTGATGAAAAGAAAAAGGAATCGGCAGAGTATAGTTACGATCAACCACTTACATATTTCAATAGGAATGGTTGTACCATCCTTAAATAAAAGTTGAGGTCAATCTCATTATATATTTATTCCATATACACCTATTAACTACATGTTGACACAAAGAACATAACTGCACTGTTAATGCATAATCATACAAAATAATCGTCGTTCTTGTAAGTAACAAAGAACGCTGAAATAAATATTACTTTATAAAAAATGTTACCTTTTCCAATGCGTAAAAAAGTACACAATAGCTTATATTATATACAAAATGTAGTTATAATTTGAGTACATGTATATTTTCTACATATAAGTGCATACATTTAGCCCCCAAAGTCTATACAAGATGTTTTATAATTTATTATAGTTAATTGCACCCTTTACAATTAGTATCTGTCCATATTTTGTTCAGAGTATTAAAATTGTTAGTTTAAAACTGATATTATTTATAAAAGTAATCAGTAAATATAGATGGGTACGCATTTCACATAATTAGTCCGTACATACCGTACCACTTTAACGATGGGATCGACCAGTGATGATCATATAGTGTGTGTTTACATTCCTAGTATCAACGAATGGTGGTGGTTACACATTTTTAATTGCGAGAATTTGTATTACGTTATTGTATAAGGAAAATTTTTATGACAGTAGATATAATTTTAATGTTGTATAAATGCAAAATTGTTATATGAAACTGGAATGGAAGTTTAGTAAATATCAGTTCAATGTCACTTGACAAAAGACCAGCAGAGCCGTAGAGCCTAATGTAAGACAGCATGAATATGCGACGGTTGTATTTTAGACTATCATTCATCAATAGAAACTTGTATTAAGCTATCAATCGCTTTGTTTTATCATGAAACGACAATTGTTACGTGACATACACTATAAACTGAAATGTTTAAGTCCAAAACAAATCAAATTCGTACTCCATTTATGTCATATAGATATATTTATAAATAAGTCAATTAAAGCTAACATTTTACGTGATGTATTGGTAGCAAGTAACTAATCTGCATAAAATAAATAAAAATATTTGAATATAAATATTTAAATACCGTTAACAATTTGCGTCTCTGTTAAAAAAGGCATTACTTGTGCTGTAATACTTTTGGGGATGTTTATGGAATCAGGTTGTAAACACAAAGGCAGGACAAGTTTGAATGCACCCAAAATTGCAATATAGAGGTAATTCCACTATGAATACCTGCTAGTTCTGCGCCTATCCACTATTTAACTATAAAAAATAACTTGTATTGAAATTAAAAGACGGAATAGAACTGTATATAGTATTATTGTTGAAAGATAATCCTGAAAGTAAACCCGCAGCATAACTCATACGGAAAATATTTCATTATACTCTGTATAAACATAAATCTGTATATATGTGTATATATATATATAACTTTTCGTTTGAAATCGCGATGGTTGCAACTATTACAAATTGGCGTTATTAAAATATTATGCTAATTGTCGATTTTAGTAAAAATCCTGTAACATTATAGTATATCCATAACTTATTTTTAAACTATAAAGAACACATCGAAATAATATAATTAACACACAGACATGGACGACTGCCCATCCGGACAGGCGTTGCATTCATTAAAATACGTTGATAAGTCAGAATGTTATCAAGTAATACTTATAAAAATACATGGTTCGCACTGTGCACAGCAAGTATTGTGCATCAAGTTGCTTCATTGATTCCAGCTTACACAGCGTAGGCAAATTCGTTCCCAAATTACATTAACCATACAAATACCAAATTAAGTTTTTTTCAAATCAGTCATAGAAGTGAATGGTCTTTTTATTTCAAATAATATACATATATATTTGTGTATGTATATTTGCCCGCGAACTCACACCCCATATAATTTTTACTATTCCATATAATTAGTCAGACGGAACGTGTTACAATTTCCATCTTCTCATGGGAAATACAATACTTAACAGCACTGCTTTATCATCAAAATCAGTAATTTAAATTATAATTGCAATCTTTATTCCCATTTTGTATAACATAGTTTTATACAGTAAACAAATTTTTCGTCCTTAACTTTCAAGTATGAAGCGTGAAAATTTTGGCTTCAGCTTTTAAATATATCCATACACTTTTCCAATATCACTTGAAGTATGGACATGTTCCTGAAGAGTATTCATAATTATGAAAGATAATGACAATAGGTACCAACGACTTGTCATTATAAATAAAAATGATTTCATTACTTGTTCGAAGGTCGGTTTCGTTATTAATAATATTATACGGTAAAATACTAAAATGTTGCGTTGTGTGGCCGAGTACGGTTACGGCTCACGTCGCGCGGTGGTTAGCGAGGCCTCTACCTCTTGACAGATTACAAAAGAACGCATTTCTTTTTCCTGGCGGGCTCCGGAGGCTCCAAAGCTGCTAATATGGCCTCGTCGAAAACGTTCTTCAATCCTTTCTGTAAACAACAAGAAATACATGTAAATATAATCACCTTTTTAACCTTTTAAAATTACATAAGAAGTAGACGCATATCGAATAGCGGCATAACACAATATTAACTTCGAAAACCTAAATGTAAAGTAAATAATTAAAAAGTTGCTTTACTTTGTATTATTGCGGGTTTATTGAGCTCAGGTTTTAGATAAAAATCTGATTGCATATGGACCGAAAATTAATAGGCCATACAGCAAATAAATGCTTTGCATAGTGTAGTACACACTACAGCGGAGAGTACCGACGAATGTCTCAAAAATATCAAACTTGAGTGAATTACGAGGAACAAAACCGCTGTTCAAAATTACTAATGCCATAAAGAAATTAAATATATTTATTGATACGCCAATCGAGCTGTGGGGAGGCCTGTAACTAGCAGTGAGCGATGAAAAGCTGGTGATGATGATAATGATGATATAAGTAAAAATTTATTGCAGTAATGAATGTACGCGCATAACTTTCGAATGACTTGTAGAAAATTGCATAATTGTTTTTTTTTTTTTTTTTTTTGTAGCATTCGTTATTGTCAGGACCAGGTTTATATATGTGTCAAGTCGTGCAAAGAAGTTTTTAAAACATATTACTATGAAAAGTGAATAAGACATAAGACAGGGGGAAGATCTTCGATCTTCTTTCATCAATATTTTGACAATAGATTGTCACTGTGAAACCAAGCTAGTAAATGGCCCAGAATGTTTGGCCAAAGTTTAAACTCAAAAATTGCATAACGTAGAGGTCTGATGATTCATTTGATGGCCGAAAACGGTAGTGGTGTATATTGCGCCGACACCGCCATAAGTGGTCGGGTCAAGTGTGCGGTTTCAGTTGTTGAGGAAATTTTCAATAAACAAATAATCTCATCTGTGAATCATCGCCAGTGAACCCACTCAAAACATTTATGAATTCGAAGACGACTTTAGGCCCTTTTTGGTACGCGAACCTTTGTTAAATGTAGAAATAGGAAAATAGTTAAATGTGTAATTTGAGTAAACTGAATAAACCTCATCCTACCTCCTCTCGCAAATAAACTTTCAGTTTAAGGGAAATGAAGGATATTAAATATTATATGGGCATGAGCCTTGTTATGAGGTAAATAGCAGCATGACATAGAGCTACATAAACATGCTTGTTTAAAACTGGCGGACAATAAGAGTTCACAAAATCATGTTTACATTGTAACTCCATTAATTATTCAAACATAATATGAAATACAATCTTGTTTAATATCAATATAGTACTTTGAGAGTATGTTTTATCAACTTTCAACATTCTAACACATAATAAATATTGTCAATGTTATTGAAAAAGACACGATGTTTTCAGTTAAGCTACTTTCTATACTCATTATGAGGATTGATCAAAAAGTAGAAAAACATATAGATTTATATTATGTTCGTATTTTATATGGCTCATGTTCAGGAAGAATAAGTGCCAAAATGTGCACAATAATCCACTGGTCAAAATATAAGCTTTCGCAGAAATTACTACTACACTTTTAAGTAACAGCAGGTCGGAGATGTCCTGCTGACTTATGATGAGCTCTGATCATAGACAAACTAATACAACATTTTAAATGTGTAATGAGCTCCCAAGGTGTTAGTTGATTACTTGACAAAGACTTTTGTTTTAAACAAGCAACTATATTAATTAAATATTTCTCTAGGAGTTAGTCAAATACATAACAATCAATTGAAGATTTGATGTTTGAGAATAAGAAGAGAAGAATTCGAACAATTCAATATTAGGAACTCCCCTTGTTTTACAAAATGACTAAAAAGTTCTACATATACATGTTTACAAGACCGAACCTGTGTAAGGGCTGAGCACTCTACGTATTTGACAGCTTTGAGTTCTTTCGCAAGTTTTTCACCCTGTTCTGGAGAGACAGGTTTTTGTTTTATCTTCGCTAGCTTTTCCAATGTCGCAGAGTCATCTCGCAAGTCTATCTGTGTACCTACAAGAAGAAACGGCGTCTTTTGTTGATGATGAGTTATTTCTGGAACCCACTGAAAGTTTAAAAAACATTTATGTTTACTTTAGAAGGGAATAAAAGGAAATTTTAATTTGCCTCCCTGAAGAAATAAATACTTTGATAAGAGATACGAAAATTGCACTATCTTGTTTTTGTAATTAGTTGATGAGTCTAACAGTGTTCGTGATTAGATGTGAATTAGTGTATCTAATAAGTACCAATAACATTAATTTAATTAAAAAAAAAAACATTTTCTATTGTTGCTCATACCTGAACAATGAAAATTTTGAAAATTATGTATGCACTCACTTTTTCCTTGACGTTTTCAAATGAACTGGGGCTTACTACACTGAAGCAAACAAGGAAAACATCCGTCTGTGGATAACTGAGCGGTCGCAACCTGTCATAATCCTCCTGACCTGTTAATGACAAATATAGTTGTTATATAAAACATATATGTATTAATATGATGTTGTTCATATTAATTCTTTAACATTTAACGTTAATATTAGATATTATTTAGAACTACTGTAACTAATTTATATAAACCATGATACAAAGACCCACTGAGGTGTATTTGAGCAAGATTGAACAGACCATTATAGATGCATACAGAATTAAAAAAAGACACCTCTGTATCATGGTCATCAATTTCAACATGCTAAAACCAGTTCCTTCATATATCAAGATCAGATATAAATATTTTTTCCATTTTTTTTTGCCTAGACTAAAATAATAAATGTTTAAATAATATAAATATCCTTGATATAATCAATGTTCTTTGAAATAATCTAGATAGTTGGAAGAAAATGTAGATAAGATAGCATGAAAATCTAGTTTTATCTCCCAAAAATCCTTTCAGTCTACCTTTACTATTAGTCAGTACCATTGATGGTACTACTGATAATGATTTATCCCATCAGTATTACTGATAGTACAAATGGTACAGGTTATCGCTAAGTACCATTATACAAACAATATTGCTGTAACAAAGCAGGATCTATTTCCTCCTATATAATTATATTTTATTGTGGTTGCTACTCATTCTTATATTCCTTTTCTCAATTTCAGTGTCAACACTTATTCTGTGTTATTAATTATAACATACATAATTATTTCGCTTAAAATGGGCGATGAAATTTGTGTAATAACTCGCCGTCGAGGTAAAGTTTTGTTTCTCAATGGACACAAGTACTACTACCATGTGACATATTATACTAACCACAATAGTTTATTACTATTAACCAGGTGAGCACTTTAGCACAAAAACAAATAGTTTAAGATTCATTGTTTTATTGTGCTGTGTTTGTTGTGTCTTAATGCCTTAAGCTAATTTGAAAGAGCACTAATTTACCCATTTTTTAAGATCGAAACAAGGTGATGTAGCATAAAGAACATGCCAAAGTCTGTTTACCTCAGATAAACAGATCTGAAGTAAATAAATTAATTACTAATACATTTGAAAATGCTCCTTTATAGTAAACCAATCCTGCTGTATATAAATCGGCAGTACAAGATTTACCATAATATTTAAATGTGAAGTCTGTAATGTACAGAAGGCGAAGCCAGAGGGCAGAAGTGATCAAAATGTGATTTACCGCCGCAGAAGAAGTACGATATCACCTGACTATGAAAATTTAATACTAGTAGTATTCATGGACAAGAAAGCACGCATCATAATTTTCTGCACTGCAGACGGAAGGGATGTCATGAAATCAGTAAAGTTTTCTTTTGTGAAACTTTTCACAGGTTTATGTTTTTTTTTGTGACATTGAGAGCAGTGAGGATAACAAGAAAATAATAATAAGCCTTCTGTCAGATATTTCACAAATGGTTAGGTTCTTTAGTTGTTTCATTGGTTGCAATATCTGTGTGCTTTGTTTTAGCCTCCTCCAACTGACTCCATTTTTCTCTTTCTCTGGCCAGTGTACCGCCCGTCACTACTTTAATTTCGTCAACCCATCGCCTAAGTAGTCTGCCTCGTTTTCTTTTCCTGTCGCCTGTGTACCAGTTCCATCACCAATTTCGACCACTTGCCCATTCCTCTAATAGTATGACCTGCCCATTTCCACGTGAGTTTTTTATGGTTAGCGTATTTCCTAATTGTTTCTTTACTCTTCTTTCTTCTTCTTATTTTGTTTTTAAGTCTTTTCCCCATCATACTTCTCAGCATAGCGTTTTGACAGGTCTCGAGTTTTATATAGTGTGATTTGTTGAGCGCCCACGTTTGGCATCCATATATGAGTACAGGTTATACACATGTGTTGAACAGTTTACGCTTTATGCTCATGCTCATTTCTTCAGGCTCTAGTACTGTTTACAGGCGCTTGCTATGCGCTTTTCAATTTCTTTTAACTTAACAAAATAGACATATTCGTTTATATATTCGATTTCGTTGTTGTTTACATATTTTATATTATTGTTCTCGCTCCCCATTTTTAATCGCCTTGGTCTTTTCCGTATTCATGCTTAGTTCTACCTTGCGGCTCTCTCTTTCTAGGTCATTTAACATTGTTTGAAGCTCTTCCTTTGATGTTGAGATTACCACAAGGTCATCTGCGAACCTTAGGTGAGTCAGATTCTCGCCATTGATTGTTAGCCCATATTTGTCCCAGTTCAGCCATCGGAATATTTCTTCCGGCACAGCTGTGAATAGCTTAGGCGATCTCCTTGGCTGAACCCTCTTTTTATTCTGTTCTCCTTCCTTTTCTACTTTGATTTTAGCTTTACTGCTGGCATATATGTTTCTGAGAATCTTGATGTAATTCTTTTCTACACCTTGGTTCAGAAGTGCCTCCCATAGCTTGTTGTGTTCTAATGAATCAAAGGGCTTGGAGTAGTCCACGAAACAACAGTAGATAGTTATGTTGAATTCTTTGCTTTTCTCGAATACTTGACGCACTGTGTGGATATGGTCTATAGTTGAGTAACCGCTTTTGATTCCAGCTTGCTCTCTTTTTTTGTCCAACGATTTGGTTATTCTATCTAGGACGACTTTTGCAAAAACTTTGTAGACATTGGACATTAGGCTGATTGATCTATAGTTGTTTATATTGTTTTTATCACCCTTCTTGTGTAGAAGTATTATTGTGGAAGTTGTCCACTGGTCTGGTATGTTTTCGCTTTGTATCACTTCATTGAACAAGTATGTAAGTAACAAGAAAATAGTATCATGAAAAAATAATGAAAGCAACTTATAATATTATGTTAGAATTAGCACCTATTCGGCTTGCTTAGTCTGTGACAAACTTTCTAGGTGTCCATTCTGGGATTTGTTTCTTAATCAATTCCAAAATAATATTATAAGTTTTTGTTTTGTTTATATTCTAGGGAATATTTCTAAAAAATGATCACCGCTGCTGTTATTACCATTTTCGTGCGAAGTTACGGAGGAGAGCAAAGCTAATATCGTTGAAAGAATGGGGGGCAGTTTCACAAAGCGGCCTATTTCTCTTATTGCTGGCTTTCCGTAAAGTAATTAAAAACAACTGCGAATTTCAAACCGTATCAAGTCTCTACAGAAACGGAAAACATCTGTGCTGCACAGAAACAATTATATACAGCATGTGCAAATGCAACTCACAGTGAAAAAAAAATACTAACTTAATATAATTGTTTTTTTAAGTTAGGTATATTTTTGTTTGGTCATTCGTTTGTAACAAAAATATAAGTGTGTAGGCGTTTCACTGTTTCATTGCATTGTTAGGAATAATAAAACACATATTCTAACAAACTTACGAATTTTAGTCATTATGCAGCCGAATGGCACACTTATGTCTTTTTCATTGTTTAATAAATCAGTATCATTTGTACCATCGATGTTACTGCTAAATTATAAAGTTTAACTACTATGCTAGAAAGACTCTGGATGGAACACCTGTATATATTTTCCTGGTACTAGTGGTCACTTCAAAACTGTAAATAAAAAAGTATTATCCTCAAGTAAAGATAAAGAAAGATATTTGTTTAGTTTGTAGTGTTTTAAAAGACTTATCTAAAATGCCACTAAAAGGCGAGCCTATTTGAAATATTATTATTGGAATTATAATTCTCATCAGTTATTTTCATTATAAGTCCTTAAATTAACTACTAGCCATTCTCTGTTCTACCATATAGATGTATTATGTGTATTTACCAGCAGTATCAAAAAGCCCCAAGGTGTATGGCTCCCCTCCAATCATGACAGTGACTGCATAGTTATCAAACACAGTTGGCACGTATTCCGACGGAAACTTGTTAGTGGTGTAACTAATGAGCAGGCATGTTTTTCCGACCGCGCCGTCTCCCACAACGACACACTTTATCGTCTGCATCTCGTCTAACGTTTGATTGCCACCAGTTTATTATGAACTTTTACTTGCTGTTTATTTCGTACCAAGGCGATACTCTGACCATAGCAACAATTGAACCTGCAACAAGGTTATAATATTGCTTACACATTTTTATACGTTAATAGTACACACAAAATAAACAATGGTAGTTATTGGTTACAACATTAGTAATATCTACATACACATGCAGATTATGGCAAAAATTATCTCGCTTAAATGATATAATTTATTAATTTGTGGTAGCAAGAAACATTCTTTTAATTATCGACAAATAGTAAATTCTTTACATATTAATCTATGAATTGCCATTCAATACACCAAAGTGACACAATCTTCAGCTTATTTACCACACATTATACTGCACATTACATTGTTTAAATCTTGATAGCAAATTTAAGATGATGAGATGATGATGATTTAAACATTGTTAGAAAATATATACACACATTAAAGTGTCTAGGAACCATTACATTTTTAACTATAAACAAGCATCCAATTTATATTTACCAAATCTAATCTTCCAGACTGGCTTCTAACTTTAATTGCTATATTTGAGTTTAACAAGTTATCTCAATATTTTGTAAAAATTAAGAAATCAACCATATAATTATCTCAGCATTAAGGTTGCCCCTGACCCAAATGAGATGGGTTCTTCTACTTATCCAAAAACCCAAACCATTATTCTTCCCCCTCCATATTTTTGAACTTCATGACAAAATTAAATTATTAATTTAAAGAAAATTCTTTATTCAAATAGTGAAATTCAGTAAAAACATCATATCAATATCAATAACGACATAAAAAAGTTAAAATAATGATCTTCAATTGCGATACTTAAACATACTTGACCCCTAGACACTTTTGATGTGTGTACATAAAAACATCCCTAGAAGAAGTTAGAAGTTAAGTTAATGTGTTAGGTGAAATATTTATATAAAAACCTTTAAAACTGCTAGAGCGGAGTTTGAGGGTGGTGGTCTTTGTCAAGTGGCCAATGAAGTGTGGCTGTGATATGTTTAATCACTAACAGAATCAAAGAGAGGTCAAAAAGCATAATATTAATATGTCAATCATGTATAATATGATGCACACAAAAAGCCATTTGTAAACTTTTCTAAAGTAAGTGTTGAATTTAGTGAATTTGCATGCTAAGCCCAAAAAATTATGACTCATTCTCCATGACATGGTTAATAATAACTTGTTTTCATGGCTTTACTTTTAAATATAATCTGGATATATTTTTTACTGATTACACCAGAGTATTCCTAGATTCTGACATGTAAAAGCATTTCGTTCGTTCGTGTAATTGATTTTAATTTATTGAGAAAGAAAATAATATAAAAAAAAAACATTAAATACAACAAAACTAGAGACACTACTAAACAAACATTGAATTTCACTATACATTGTACTACTATGTGCACACACATACAACAAATTACTCATACTTTAAAACAATGCATTCCATAATGCTGTTATCACTAGAATAGGAAACAATGTCCAAACCTATCTAAAATGTATTTAACTAAGTGTATTCTAATGACACTCATTACTAAATGGGGTACTTCTTTTTGGATTATAAACATATTAGATAATAAAAATCTTAACCAACATCATCAGAGGATCACATTGGGCCACCGGATTGGGGTCTGATACTGAAGGCAGTGCTTTGATATGTCCACATAGTTAGGAGATTTGTCTTTGGAATCCTAGCCATCCATATAAATGTACATAGGTCCCTGTACAGGATATAACAGGGATACTATCTCTTATAATTTCCTATATATACAGGGTGTCTCGAAACTCAATGTCAATTCAGACAAAAATAGAAAAACTTACATAAAAAATTATTCATCTTTTGCCATAATATGCTACAGAGCTATCATACTTTGATATATATTGTTCGAATTTTTAATGCTCTAAATTGATAATATTGATATACTATTTTGAATGTGTCATTTATTTCAATAACTTACCTCTTTTTTTTTTTTTGAAGTTGTGGTTAACTTATATGTTTTTAACCATGACTTAATAAAACTTTTTATTTTTGTACTAAACTCACAATATTAATTGGATTTGTGATTACAATCAATACTGTGTAGTTACTAAGGATCAACATAAAAAAATGGAAACTTTGTGATCATAATACCTAAATATGTGCTCTCAGTGTTGATTTATTATCACTTAATCAAGTAACATGGAACTTTTTTTCTTTTTGCCAGAACTGGTACAAATTCAGGTCCCTATGTAACATTATCTTGTGTATACTCAAGATAATGTTACATAGGGATACTTCAAATGCAAAAGTTGTTTGATAGAACTCATTTTTATGAACCTTTATTTATATCAAGCTATTCATTCTTGAATATATGCAATTAAAAATGTACAATAATATTAATTTGTGGTGTATATAATACTAGAAGACCAAGTCACTTCCTTGTTTTATGATCTATGACAGAAAATAAAATAATTCTTGGCAGGTTTAAATATCTCTAAGCAATTAATCAATTCAATCCATCATTTATTTCGCTGGTGTAACATTTGCATGCAAATCAGTGCACATTCGCTTAAGCTAGTTACTTTTTACCGGGCATCTCCATTATCACTGTTTTAACAATAAGTATCTGATGTTCATACCTAGATGGAGATTGTTTGAGTGATGACTATTGAATGTAATATACTATAAATGTAAAACTAACATTATTAATCACTAACAGATACACCTACAGTATTTTCAATTGTGAATACATCTACCATATGTTATATCTAATTACTCTGATTAACAAAACCACCCATACAAACACTATTTTAACTATATTGAAACCACCAAGCAAAAAACTAAATATATTTGATATGAGTTAGAAGTGTAGGCGTATAATATAGGTGAACTCGCACAGCAAATGAAACAACAGTAGGACATTACACAAATAAATTAAATACAAGAGTCCATTGGCCCAGATGATCATATGTACAATAAAGTAAATATGATAATTATATGTTAAAAAAGGCTTATAATTTACTTCTCTAGGTGAATCAACAGTATGATAGAAGTGACTATATGCCGCTCCTAAAAGACATGTCTGTCATTCCTGTACCTTTCCACCGTTAATTGTTCCACACAAACAGACACAAAACATAACAATGTAAAGAGATTTGTCACCTTTAAAGCGATCACATAGACCTCCAAAATATTTGATTTATATGGCAGAGCAACTATTTCAAATATTGATAAGTATTTTTTACATAATCACGTCACAATAGCTTTGACGTCCATTTTGTGTAGAATTCAATCACAAGTAACTAGTGTTAGCGAATAAATAAAAACGAATTACAATCATAATTATACATTTCACTTACCTTTTAAAGATTTGATAAATTTAAATCAAGAATTTTAATAGTAACACGTTGTAAATATGCTGAAAATTACAAAACTGTACGTAGCGGGTTGGGTCATTGACGGTGACGCCATTGATTGAACTAATAGAGTTGCACTGAAAGAAATCGATTACATTTCATTAATATAGTTGTTCGTTGAAAATCGAATATAAATACTAAAATATTATCTATATATATATAACATCACAATATATATATCTAAAAAGTTTAAAGTTTATATGGCACAAATAAATCCACATTTATTTATTGCTCAAAGTGGTTGCTAAAAAGTTTAAAATCTTAAACCTAGAATTTTATTGTAACCAAGTGATAAGTAGATAATATTAAGAGTCAATTTTCAACCAACCACAACACAAAAAGATTTGAGTTTACATCATAGATATAAACTCACGTTTTTTTCTAGGGCAGACAGGACAATAGCACGCCCACGTCACTGAATCATTCCGGTGGTAAGTGGTCATCTCCCACCGCCACAAGCCCAGTAACGTTCGCTTTGTATTCTAGTTTTGGTCGGAGATGTTTTCTCTATTGTTTATTGTGTAAAATAATTATTGTTATATAATTAGACAACGTAAAAAGTCATTAGACTGCTTATTTTAAATACAAATTACTAAAGTATTCTAATAAAATAAACTGCTTGTATAGTTTTATTATTATTGTTTGTTTTTATTAAAGAAAGTCATCATTTCAGAAAGTCATCAATTTAGGTAAGTGATGTTAGTGATCAAACCTAAAGGTCTCACCAGATTTCACAACAAAGTTCTGTTTAGAGTTGCCACAGTATGAAAAAAAAAAAGTATTAAGCAATTCAAAAATATAAAATATGTCCTATATTAAAAAGGAACCTATAGAACAAATTGTCACTTTCGGTATTTTCGGACTGATAAAGAAAAGACCTTCAAGAAAAAGTATACTCTCATCTCAAAAGCTGGCAGCATACTTGTGACTCCTAAGTTGCAGGTATCTATGCGTTGAATGTCGCATACCATCAGTTGACTCGTTTGCTTGATATACAAAAAAAAACAACTGATTTGGAGCAGGTGCGCGTCCGGAAATGGGGAATTTACGGGTGTGGTGTTGCGACGGTGGCTGTTTAGGGTGCTCCAACCCATTTGCCCTAAATTAGTCAAATTGAGCACGGAGATCAGCCATCTCTACTGAGAGGCGAGTATTTGCCTCCTTCGACGATCCCCCCTACTGCTGTAGATGAGTCCTTAAGTGCCCGGATGAAGGGACCTTTCAAATTTCTCGATTTTGCGGCCACCATATTTATGATGGTCATTGCTCCAATAGCTCTACTTTGGACGTCGGAGGAACGCCCTTCCAGAGGTGAACGGAACTTCAGTAGAAGATCCGCAATCTCCTCTTCAGCCACTCGCTTGCCCTCTGTACATGTGAGGGCCGTCTGTTCAGCTGTAGAGAAGGGTGCACCGACCCTGGATCATGAAAGGAGCTTGCGATTTTCCGAGCCAAAAGATACATTTATAGACGATCCGGAGATCGACTCCGAGTCGCCCCTCAACTCTATTGGTACAGAAGCTCTACTACGAATGTGCTCAGATCTTCGAATGCTCTCAGGAGTCAAGCTTATATATGAGAGCTCCATGTTTTGAGACGTGAGACTTGGTATGGAACACTCTACACGTTTCAAGTTTTCAGCACCATCCTCTTCTACGGTCTTCTTTTGTCTTTCATTCTTCATGTCATGACAGTCCTGGCACAATCCTTGACCTAAGTGCATTAGGATAATTACAATCACTGTCCAACCAATTATTATGGGACTTGGCATGGTTTTTAACAAATTTTGAATAAACGGTGAAATAGTTCTGATACCTACGCTCATCAATCTTTAACATCTTAGTTGACTCTGTATATACATCATATCCAGTAGACATTTTTCCGTACAATATCAAACTGCACCGAATAGAGCCTTCATGGAGAGCCACCCCATGCGTAGAGTGGATGTCCACGGTCTCGGATTATCCGTCTGATGAAAAAGTTAAGAATTAAAAATGTAATTCCTAAAATGGAATAAGAAGAAGAAGAATAATAATAAATAAGAATAAGGTTTAATTCGGATACGGCTGTACTATGCTGATATATATGTATCATAAAGTACAATACATAACAAAACAGTTCCAGTATCTGTTAATTGTCCTCGTAAATTATAATAATGTGGCGTGTCGCTTTCCGTATTGTTAATGTGTACGAGTTTCGATAGTACATAATTATGTTTCCGTCTTTATGGTTTGCTGTAATGTTACCAGATAGGTCTTTAGTATGCAATAGCATGTTACCAATGTTCACCTCTACTTGGTCATATAAAATGCATAGACTATTCAAAGAAAGTACATAATTCGTATTTTACCGAAATATACCTTTACACAATAGTACAGGCTGGTAGTAAATATAATCGTAATATTAACCGGCGGAAAGAAAAAAAAAATTAAATTCAAATCACTGTTGTTTCTACTAGCGAAATTTGTTGTTAAATTGTCTTTCTGATCACTTATGCAGTAAATACGTTACCTGTAATATTGTAACAATTGTGATATAAAACGTAACCTAAACATGTTGTATTTGGGCGATACTTTTCCCGATTTCGCTGCTAACACAACGATTGGAGAAATAAATTTTCATACCTGGCTTGGTGACTCGTAAGTTGATCGTACATTCTACTGCATCGAGTAAATTTATTTCTAATATTATGTTTATCATATGGGTATGTAAACAATAGCTTCTATTTATTTAGATATAAATATCTGAAACTTACAAAAGTAACATCTTGTAGTAGTAGTTCGTTATTTTCATATACATATTTTTTGTAGCTGTTTAAATACAGTAGTAGAGTAACCTATAATTTCTTTTTTCAGATGGGGTATACTTTTTTCTCACCCATCGGACTTCACCCCTGTGTGCACCACAGAGTTGGCTAAAGTGTTAACTCTGCTACCAGAGTTTATCAAACGAAATACTAAAGTGATTGGACTCTCCTGTGATTCTGTAGATTCTCATAAAGAGTGGTGCAAAGATATCCAGTGTTATGCAGGTAATGGTAATTAATATAACATAAATAGAAAAATATATGGCAGTGTTACACTAGGACAACTCTTAGTAAGAGCAACACTGCCAATGGTAACATTGTCATATATCACCTTTTTACAATGACTTGATAATTATTTAATAGGCTATATGCCATTGTATACCAAACTATCATACTTGTATGTTATATGTTGATGTTAAAGAGTGTGTACATAGTAATTGAAAATATAATGATTATATTCTGATGATCAGGACAGACTGCTCTCTCTTGACCTGTTATGTTTATCATGATCTACAGGAATTCTAATAGTCTGTAAGGATTAGTTGATTGATATAATACTGTTATAGACATGGTGTATTTTAAGTGAAAAAAAAAAAAAACAGCACATTCTCTTAAGTGGTATATAAAATTGTGGATTTTGTATTGCTGTCAATTTAACTTGTTGGTACTCAGTCTTCCTAGACTGTTATACAGTTGTAAAAAATATTAAGTATGATACAGGGGCTGCACTATCTGACTAAACTATAGAGTGACTGTTGATTGATGTATAGTGAGTGAAGTGTGTGCACTATACTGAGTGAAGTGTGTGCATGCACTTTATAAACATGCAATTGGTAGATAGTTCTAATATGTGATATATGAGATTGAACAAGTTGTATAAACCATTTTTGGTAGGCTTCTGGTATACATCTGATTTTTTTTTATAATCATAACTTGCTACAGCTTCACCACCAGACTGAAAACTTAAACTATCAACCAATAATTTCATCACACATCAGATGCTTAGTGGCTAGGTTTTATTTTAATTTGTCTCTGCAAACTTACAACATACATTATTTTTCCTCATATGCATGGAATATAAAATCATATTAATATTACTTACAGGAGTCAATGAAGATGAGAAATTTCCTTATCCTATTATAGAAGACCAGGACAGGCAGTTGGCAATGAAGTTGGGCATGATAGATAAAGATGAACATGACAACAAAGGCATTCCACTATCTGCACGGGCTGTGTTCATCATAGATCCTCTCAAGAAATTCAGATTGCAATTGCTATATCCAGCAACTACTGGCAGAAACTTTACGTGAGTATTTTTCAATCCTTAACACTATCTTAATGTGTTGTAGATTAACTATTCTGTCAGAAACAATTATTTTATATAGTTCCATTTTACATTCCTTAATATGTGAAATAGGAAACTGCCATTTTAACATGCATGGAGGTTCTTTGCCAATTAGGAAATTAAAGGCTTTAGAAGTAGTAAGTGGTTGGTTGTGGCTCTCAGGTCTGATGTTAGGCATATTCCCTTAATGTGTAATTAGTCTGTCTAGTAGCTTTACAAAATGGTAAATTCTTGATGAATTTCTTGTAAACAAACAAACTTTTAAATTGATATAATAACATCCTTATAAATTATTACAGGTAATTGCCCACATTTCAGAATAGTGCAGCCACACCTAGAGCTTAAATTTATTGAGGTTCTTTAGTTAAAGAGTATCCCAACATAAACATTTTTATGTAAAATGTTGCCAAGAGAAGACCATATAACTCCGTTTATACCATATAACCCCAAGTTGGGCCTCCGGTACCCTCACTCACGCGGCAATACAATGCAAGCATTGTTTGTCTACCGATTTTCTGTGAAGCCGTCGTAATACTCCGGACAATCCTGCTATTTGTGCCTAACTAAGCATGGCTATTCCATAGTTATGCTAGCTGTATATTATTGTGTCCAGAAAGTCTCTTTTGATATTTAGTACTCTTGGTGATCTCTTCCTTGACAGCATTGATTTTTAAATCATTGTAAATATATTTGTTACTAATAAAATGCGGTATGTTAAAGATTGCTTTTAGTCTTTTGTTTTGGAATCTCAAGAATTTCGATGTTACTATTGCTGGCTGTATCCAACAGTTGAATCCCGTAGGTCCAAATATGTTTCAAGATGCTTTGTACTTGCTTGCTGTATATGCCTCCGGGTATGTCCTCCGCACATGTGTACCACAGCATCTGCTCGGTCCTCTGCCTTCCGCATCTAGTCTATCGCAGCTGCCTTCGTTAAGTCGTCGGTCCATTTTGCTGGGGGTGTACTACCTTTCTTTCTGGGACCCGTTAGCTCCAACGGCCGCCGGTCCTTCGGCAGATGTGGCCAGTATTTTTCCACTTCAACGTATTTATTTTGCGGGCTACATCGGTAACTTTGGTTCTTTTCCGGATGACCTCATTACGAATTTTGTCAACTCTTTACAGAGAAACGGCTCAATAACTTTAGTTTCTACTCACACTTCCGTTAATGTCGTCAACTTTTACACTCAGAACAAAACCCTAATACTCTAGAAAAGAAACCGACTGCCCTATAATAATATACTGTTCTGTTCGCATATGTCGACAAAATGAACTTAACAGCTGACAGCTGTTCACGATTTCATGGTTGGTCTCATGGTGCAATTAGTTCAGAAATGATACTTTATTTAGCAATTAGTTTATTAACAATTCCTTATAAAGAAATGAAAAAGCATCACACCAGGCCGCCATAGTGTGCGGGTCACCATGCTGCATTGACTAGACATGCAATGAGGATGGTGACCACCACTCTTTGACTCCAGTTATTGTTTTCCATCAGGCAAAGTGGAGTCACTATGGTAGGCTAACATAAAAAAGTTTACATAATTCGACAAAATGAACTTAACAGCTGAATCGATTGCATGGTTGGTCCCAATGTACAAGTAGTTCATAATGATTAGTGTTTCTAGTTTATTTATTTCGCAATGAGTTAACTAACAATTCCTTAAGAAGTTATTTGTTTGCAATGTTCTTTTAATTCATATTATTAAGTACTTATAAGTAATTTCTGCATAATATACATACATATGTATAAGCTTGTTTTCGAATAACAATATTTGTGTGCTACCTGGTATATGGTTTTACTTCAGAAAATATAAAGCAATGTGATAAGATCGCAAATAGTTGAACATAATGATGAAGAAAAGGTAGTCGTTTTTAAGTTTCACATTTTGATGTATGTACTAACAATTAAACTAAATTACAAAAATTAAATTGAATAACTTATTTCAACCAAACATCAATTATATTATTTAGAACCCCTATTTACTTCTTCATCCAATACTGGAACAATGGATTTGGGAATGTAAATTAAACTAGAACAAAATTTACATAGTAGCGCATTTTATTTTTGTTTTGTTGTATATTAACTAGTCTTATTGATTATTTAGATTTACAAGTAATTTGATTGAAAGAAAGAATTTAGTTTAAGAAAGATCTTTTCGGAAGAAAGCTCTTCAAATGGTTGCCCTATTTTATTATTTACTTTATTTATTTCAGATGACCCGTATGAAAATACGGATCATCTGATGGTAAGTGACAACCACCGTCCATGGACACCTCTATTGTGAGGCAAAACACTAAAACTTAGCAAAGATACGTCTATTCCTTTGTGCGAACGAAACATTTAAACTGCCGATCGCATATAAAGGTTTCGCACAGCCGTCGAGATTTCAATACGATATCGTATGTATATAATAACAAATTAAAAAAATACAAATTGTCCCACGACGCAAATGCAACAGAGAAGAGAAGCAACTGTTATTCCAAGTGACGAATTTGTAAAAAACAATGAGTCCTACGATACAGCTTGCTTTCCACTCTAAAAGTTAGTTGGCAATTTACTAATAACTGCGCTAAACTGCGCCTGATCTCTTCCCTTTTGATACCTCGTTGTGACATTTGGCGTAATTATACCTTTTGTGAAAATATTGTTAAATCTATGGCTGCCGATAATGCTTCATTTAAATTTGACCTTCCGAAACCAGTGATCATTGCACCATTCACAGCGTGACGATTTACGTCCATGGTTGCCGCTTAGCTATTTGAAGTAAACAACTAGAATTCCGTGTTATAAATTTTGCACTTCAAAGAAAATGTTGAAAGTGTGTATTTGTGTGTCTATCTGTGTCTGTATCTTAGCTTCGGAACGGATCATTTTAAATTAGTTTTTTGTGCTAAAGTTATATAATTTGCTAATGGAGAGCCAAGTCTAGGCACGCATGGGCTGGCAGAAAACCGGTTGTCAAACAATGTTTGCGCTGTATTTACCGAGTGAGAATAAGGGAGACTCAAAACCCTCTTCTCTCGTTAGACGTTTGCTTGATTTTTGACTTGACGGCAAGCAAAAAAAGAAATCATTTTATTTATAAATCAACTGTTTGAAGGGCTTTGTACCGAAAAGATCTTTCTTAAACTAAATTCTTTCTTCTTATTAAATTGTTTGTAAATCTAAAAAATCAATAAGTCTAGTACGAAATGTGAAGAAGATTGTGCTACTCTGTAAATGTGGTTCTAGTCTAATGGTTTGGTTTTATGTAACAGCAGCTTTTACGTTACCGATCCGTAATCCAATGTGTCAATTGCTTCGTTCAGGTAGAGAAGTAGATGTGGGATTATAATAAAATAAATGGTGTTTAGTTTAATTAAGCCATGTAATGTAGTTGAGATAACTTATTAATATATAACTCAAAATGTGAAACATATAAAACTATTTAAAATTATTTTTTCCTTATCATTATGTTCAATATCTTCTCTCATCACTTGAGTTTTCTTTACTTTTTTTGAAGTAAAACCATATACCAGTTAGCACACATTGTTATTTGAAAGCAAGCATTATATGCAATCATGCAGAAATGACAGAAAATATAAATAATATGAATTAAAAGAACATTGCAAACAAATAACTTCTTAAGGAATTGTTAGTTAACTCATTGCGAAATAAATAAACTAGAAACACTAATCATTATGAACTACTTGTACATTGGGACCAACCATGAAATCGATTCAGCTGTTAAGTTCATTTTGTCGAATTATGTAAACAAAGTAGTACATTAATAATTTATTATATATAGGGGAACTTTTACTTTCAGATTAAAACACTAAATAATTGTTTTTCAACGTAAACCACGGTATTTTTATTCTGGAAGTTAGATCTTGTAGTCCAAAAAACATTACCCTTATTATGTAGTAGATTGCAGTTTAAAAGCTAGTATAATATACGAAACTAACTTTTTAGACCTTGTATAAGCCATATTTTATGCAGTTTTAGGTTTATTTTCCTAAAAGTATCTTATTTTTAGTCTGAAACAATGTTATCACAAAAAAAAATCTTTTTAACAAGCTTTCATATAATTAAAACTGCTCTCACTTAGACATTAGTGAATCTCCAGCGAATTGTTTATATCATATTAAATCTTGTATTCATTATATTTTTCTCTTTTTGTAGTTGTAAAGCTATCAGATCAGATAAAGCTGTTACCAAGCTTAGTTTAGTATGCCAGTAATCTCAATCACACGGACAGTAAGACTGATTTGAAATGATCCGCGTGCTGAGTTTTATAGTAATTTGTTTTTTTTAAACATAGATCTAGTAATGTGAAATTTTAAAGAGTTAAGTGTTATTTTTATTACATACATATACTCAAACTCTGCTATAAAAGTAAAAAAGAAATATTGGCTAAGAAACTCATTATTAATTATTTATTAATGTTTTTAACATTAATAATTTTCCATTTTTTTTAAGTTTCCACCATTAACTCGAATCACAGTCACAGCGATTTGGATTTAGCTTAAAATTAGTTAGTCAAAATCACTTTGGAATTGGGTTCAAATCGTTGAGCAGTCCACGGCAGAACGTCGATGCTAGCATCGGCAATAGTGCGTGTTACGACTCTAGCCGTGTGTGGACATGTATTGTCGTGCGAGATTGAAGTGCCAAAAGCGACAGCCACAGTAGATTGCCTGCAACCAGCTTGCAACATTCCGACGGCTCTCATTATTTCATTTCGTGTCAAATGATGTCGTCGGTCTAATAAAAAGTTAAAATAATAATCCTCAATTGTGGCGATACTCTAAAACGTACTTGATCCCTAGGCGCTTTGGATGTGTGGATATAGTAGGAGGACCTACTAGGAAACTGTCTTAATAATAATTTGACAATTTCTTATTTATATTTATAGACATTTTTAAATATTTAATCAATTGTTAGTAGCCTAATTCTCTTTTTAATTACTATTGTTGTAATTACTATTAAACAATTCTAAGTACTCTGAAGATATTACAATCCTTAAGACACAAAATATGAAATATATATGTATATATATAATAATATTTCCCCGTCGCCTGCTTGTCTGCCCTTAAAGCCCGTCTCACTCAATCACCAGTGATTGGGTGTGGAATACTAGCATACCAGTATGCTAGTATTCCAGCTAGAAGGTACCTTAATAACGGGCCAGTATTTAGCCTTTTGGTCCATATTGAACTTTTGTTTCTTCAGTGTACTGAGCATAGTGTATGGGTAACTGCTTGCCATCAGTACAGGTCCTATATTCCTGTATATATTTTCTTGACGTGCACATACTTGTCGATAGTCATAAACTAAAAGCGTTATTACTATGGTAAGACTGATATTTGTCTTGAGATATTTAGTTGAACTTATTAATATCTTAGCGTATTAACTAACAACTACTTACAGCTATAACTCTTGACCAATTCAATGACTTTCAATTATTAAGAATTCACTGTTAAAGAACCAAGAAAATCTTGCTGGAAATATTACAATTACTGTCAATTATAAAACATCGTTTATTATTTATTAATACGAATAAGTCCATATATCGAATGTCAGAACGTGCCATAGAATTCGTCTTGTAAGTAATTATTTAAATGTACTTTAACAAATATCTCTTGTGCCGGTTGTAAGTAATACGTTTCTATTGCATTCAGATAAAAAGGACAAAGACTATCATTGTATTATGTTTGCGACGCCAGAAAAAAAGATATTTCGTTGTAGATACTTTCTATTTAGTCCCGCGGTTTATATTAAGTTAATCACTCATTTGACTTGCATAACGGTCATCGGTGCCGATTCTGCTGCACAACTACAACTCACTAAACAAAACGTTCTATAAAATTGTCTTAGGTTAACACATCGATATGATATGCTATTTTGCTGGCACATCAAACTTGATTAAGACAAACAACAACAACAAGAAGAAGAAGAAGAACAGAAATTCTGAAAAACTAAAATATGATCAATGTTGCGTTTTCATAATATAAAACGTCAATTCAGTATTAATTAGTGATTTGTAGTCTAGTCGAGTGAGTTTTGCAACAGAATTGCTACCATTCTCAATTTTTGAAGCCTACGATGAAAACTGTTCTTTTCCAATATCCCATATCCCATAAAAAAAGAGATCCTGTACATGGATCTTTCGTCGTCTTTTCGGACATACAATGTGTATTGATTAAAAATATTTTCGTTTCAGTGAGATTCTGCGTGTTCTGGACTCCTTGCAGATTACCGACAAAGCTAAAGTTGCTACACCCGTGGACTGGCAAGTAAGCTCTTTGTTTCTTTTGAATAAGGACGCATTTCGCCTTCAGAAATTCTCTGCACTTACATTACATTTAACTTACTAATTAGCAAGTTTAAAGAAACTTGGAAATTAGTAAGTTCAATGTACTTACAAAATTCTTCGGCTGGGTTGTAAATTAAAAAAAAAATACAAATATCCTCACCGCGTTTTAAATCTTATAATATATGTATTTAACACCCACATTGTGCCTATTACAATTTGGTCACACTTAAGGTCTTCAGGTAGTAGAGCCACGCTGATTTATTCAGCAGGAATGGGCCGGCTCGACCGGGGCAGTACTACCCTCTCACAGAAAACCAGCCTAAAGTGACAACATTCGTGGTGTCGCCTTTCGCTGGTGAGTGAGAGACCGGAGGCTCATCGATGCAGGGGTGACAGTTATCGTGGTATGTGTGTGAGCAGTGGAGTGCTGTAGAGTCATTGTGAGGGTGGCGTGGATCGAACCGTCGGCCAGGGAGACCCGTAGAAACGGTGGTGCCGCTGGCCGCCCGCGGCATAGAGAGGGGCCCAACCACGGCTAACCATCCTGGGAGGCTGCCCCGTCAGGTCGCGCATAATCCACGGAGTGGCTCGTCGTGCCGGTTGGTGACCGGATGGTGGGACCCGGCGACCACTTCCGGGAGGGTACGGGGCCTTTCCGTCCGGCGGTTCGGTCACCGTCATGCTTCACCGATACATGATGACACAGCATTTTTAGTCTCAGTTTACATTGCCACGATGACTGTCATGCCTTTTACGCCCCCTTCCTCTTCTATCATGGCAGCACAAAAAAAGAAAAGTGGTCTTACAGCGGCATCCTCCTCTCCCACCAACCCGCTTTTTGAGGTGGAGTTCACTAAACGCCGTGCACCAACACCTCGAGACGGCTCGGCCGGCCATGCTCTTTCTTACGGAGACACAAATACGCCGCCCTGCCGACACGGCATATCTCCACTATCCCGGCTACGTGCTCGAGGAGTGCTTCCTCGCAAGGGCTGGAGTGTGCCTTTTCGTCAGGGCGGATGTTTGTTGTCGCCGTCTGCACTGCCTAGAAGACACATCCTTCTCCATCCTTTGGCTCCACGTGGATTTGGCTCTACGAGCCGGATTTACGTGTGCCTCTATCGCTCCCATTCCGGAGACTCCGAGACAACTCGACTCTTTGACCACCTGAGTCAAGCAGCGGATAAAGCGCAGGAGCAGTTTCCGACCGCCGAACTGGTGTTTTTGGGAGATTTTAACGCCCACCATGAGTTCTGGCTGGAATCTTCCAAAACTGACCACGCTGGTCGAACTGCCCACGCATTTGCTCTCACGCATGACCTTACCCAACTGGTACTCCAGCCCACCAGGATACCAGACATAACGCGTCAAGCGCCCTCTTTGCTGGACCTACTGCTGACGAATCACCCAGCGCAGTACAGCGTATCGGTTCTCGCCCCTCTGGGATCCTCCAACCACTGCCTGGTGTCGACCTCAGTGCCTCTTGTTACGCCTCCACGACCTGTGGTAACAAGGCGGCGGTTATGGCACTACTCGTCAGCAGACTGGGATGGAATGCGGGAATATTTTGCATCCATCCTGTGGGCTCAACGCTGCTTTAAAGATAGGGATCTGTCGCAAAGTGTGTCTGCCGTGACTGACGAAATCACTGTCGGTATGGAGTATTATATCCCCTACAGTGAAGTCGCCAGCACGAAGACCCGTCCCTGGTTCAATCGCGAGTGCATCCGGGCCGTTGCTCAAAAGCAGTCGGCCTACCGCGCATGGATCAGGGCCCGCGCACATTGTGACCCAGACATTGATCGCCTAAAAGCAGCACTAAACAGAGCCACTAGGGAATGCAAGAGGGCTTACATTAGAGCAGATGCCCAGCGCATTGTACGGTTTGGTCAAGAACTCGTCGCGTACCCTACGGGTAGCCGTAAGTTTTGGCGATTGGCCAAAGCCGTGCAGTCCAACTATTGCCAACATTCGCTGCCGCCGTTGAACTACCCTGACGGATCACTGGCCCACGAGCCGCAAGAGAAAGCGAATCTACTAGCTGACCTCTTTGCGGCTAACTCCCGAATCGATGACCGTTGCGCGCACACGCCCACCATTGCGTCCTGCGACTCCGCAATGCGGGATATTCGCATCCGGCAGAGGGATGTCCGTGCGGAGCTTCGGTCACTCGATGTCCGGAAAGCCAGTGGACCCGATGGTATTGCGGCGGTGGTTCTTAAGAACTGTGCACCAGAGTTGTCTCCTGTACTAACGCGCTTGTATCGCCTGTCCTATTCCTCAGGAATTGTTCCGGAGGCCTGGAGAGAAGCGAATGTTCAACCCATTCCCAAAAAAGGCGACCGCTCCGATCCAGCCAATTACCGACCTATAGCCGTCACTTTCATACTCTGTAAGGTGTTCGAGCGGATCATCAACACCCAACTAATCCGCCACCTAGAGGATCACTCCTTGTTAAATGATCGGCAATATGGTTTTCGGCCGAACCGATCCACGGGTGATCTTCTAGCGTACGTCACACACCTTTGGGGTGAGGCTATGGATAGGCATGGGGAGTCCTTGGCCATCAGCCTCGACATTGCCAAGGCCTTCGATAGGGTGTGGCACCGCTCGCTTCTCTCCAAACTTCCTGCATTTGGTCTGCCACCTAAACTCTGCAACTGGGTTGCTGCCTTCCTCGAAAAGCGCCGCATTAGGGTTCTCTGCGACGGCGCGGACTCAGACTTCCACGAGGTAAGCGCTGGTGTACCTCAGGGCTCCGTCCTATCGCCTACGCTGTTTCTTCTGCATATCAATGAAATGTTAACCCTTGGCAATATACATTGTTATGCAGACGACAGTACAGTGCACGGGCGATATTTCGGGCATCCTACTGCCAAGCTGGCAGACGTTGAGGAAAAACGACAGGAGCTTGTCGCTGAGCTCGACCGGGTCTTGAGCCGCATTTCCCAATGGGGCTGTGAGAATCTGGTCGAGTTCAGCGCCAAGAAAACACAAGCGTGTGTGTTCTCTAACAAAAAGTCTCCATTCCTTCCCCTTCCTACTCTTCAGAGCACTCAACTGCCACTGCAGGATAGGCTTAGTATTCTGGGTATGGATATTTGCCGGGATCTCAATCCGCGCGATTACATCGAGAGTGTCACTAAGGCGGCCACGCGTAAGCTCGGCGTTTTGAACAAGGTGAGACGGTTCTTCTCGCCCGAGCAACTGTGTCTTTTGTACAAGACCCAGGTTCACTCCTGCGTGGAGTACTGCTCTCATCTCTGGGACGGCTATGCGCAGTGTCTGCTTGACGCTCTCGATCGGTTGCAGCGGCGCACAGTCCGCATTATCGACTGTCCTGAGATCACCCAGTCTCTTGAGCTTCTGCAGTTGCGAAGAGATGTCGCCTCTATGGCAGTCCTCTATCGCCTACATCACGGGGAGTGTTCTGATGAGCTCTTCCAATTGGTCCCACCTTCTCCCTTCCTCTACAGGACTACACGTGCTGGCCTGAGGAGTCACCGTTTGTGCGTCGAAAATATACGTACCCGAACTAAACGGTTTGGCTCTTCTTTCTTGTGCCGATCGGTAAAAGCCTGGAATTCCCTACCAGCGCACGTGTTTCCTTCCCACTATGATCCCGGGTCTTTTAAGCGGGGCGTGAAAAAGCATCTCACCAGGCCGCCATAGTGTGGGTCACCATGCTGCATTGACTTTGACATGCAATGAGGATGGTGACCACCACTCTTTGACTCCACCTATTGCTTTACATCAGGCAAAGTGGAGTCACTATGGTAGGCTAACATAAAAAAAAAAAAAAAAAAGGAAGAAGAAAATAGAAATTGGGAGTATATTGAAAGGTAAAGACAACGATAGGACCAAGGATATTGCTTATACCGGTTGGATTGGCAAGTGTAAACAATAGGTCGATTATGTTGCGGTCGCATGTTTATAACTCAAACTGGTGGTTGCCAGGTTCTTGTTACCCAAGCCTTGAACACATTAATTTGATTAAAACAGTAGTTAGTGTGCATACATACATGTAAGTACATAAAATAACTTAGGATTAATCTAGTTCAATTCACTTTCAATAGTAGCTAGCGGTCTTCAGCTCAATACGGTATAATTAATTTAAAATTACAAATAATATATCATGTGTATTTTACTTCTAGGTGGGAGATGATTGTATGGTTTTGCCCACTGTACCTCAAGATCAAATTGCTACAGTGTTTCCTCAGGGAGTTAAAGAGATCTCTTTACCCTCTGGCAAGATCTACTTGCGAAAAACTCCGTGCCCGAAGATGTAGCTCTTGTCACAAACATTAAATGTCATTAAAATACTATAATATTCTATATTTGCAAATTATAATTACTTGTAAGTAAATACTTGATGCTGTCTTATAAAGTTGTTGGAGTTATTAAATAAAAGTTGTTTATATAAATGTCAATGTTTGGGTTTCTTTTCTCTTAAGTTATCTTTAAGTCTTGAGCGTAACACTTTTTACTACTCTTTGTTACCCTTCAATTAAGAGAAAATACAACTTGTCTAGTTAGCTAGCACTAGAAACGGGTGTCAGCTGTCCAGGAGGTCGTATGTTATCAACCACCTCTTTCAGCAATTAATTATATTCGTGATACTGTTTATTTAGATCCTTACAAATAGGTATTAATGTTTGCCCGTTCGCCCTCACAAGACTGGCCACACATTTCAAGGTGATTAATTATTTTGTGTTAGGAACATAAATGTTGTCTTTGGTCGATATACAGTCGTGGTCAACTAATTAAGGACATTCAAGATAGTGGACAGCAATAACCGGCTATGTACATATAAATATAAAACCCTGTTGATTTCTCAGTAACTATTATTTGCATAATTTGATCCGATTATTATACTATAAATGGCTGTAAATAAAAGATTAAATAAATATAAAAAAGTGTTTAATATCAAAGGTTAACCATGTATTCAATTTAAGGTACAATTCTGTAGCTGGACATTTAATTAAGAACAGTAAAGTAAAATGAAAAATAGAGTTAAACAGAACTAATAATCTGCAGTATTTAAATTTCTTTAACAACTTCATTTTATTACGGGTAAAATCAGTACCCAGTAGCAAAACCTTTGTTAGTAATTACCGCTTGACACCGATGTGGCATAGACATTATCAGTTTCTGACATATTTCAACAGGAATGTTTGCCCATGCCTCACAAAAAGCTTCATTAAGTTCATCTAAAGTTGTGGTACGATAAATGGCAACTTTTTTCTTAATTTCGTGCCAAAGGTGCTCGATTGGGTTGAGGTCGGGGCTATTTGCTGGCCAATCTAGCACTGATACCGACTGTCTGTTAAGAAACGACTTGACTGAACGGGCTGTATGTTTTGGGTCGTTATCATGCTGAAAAGTCCATATAATAGGAAGATGTTCCTCAGCATAGGGAAGCATAGTTTCTTCTAATATTGCCTTGTATTGATGTTGGTCTAAGTTACCCTGAACTTTCCTCACAGGTCCCACTCCACGTCCAGAAAATGATCCCCACATTTTAATGTTTCCTCCGCCATGTTTCACCTGCTTTTTTGTGAATCTTGGATTCATTTCCGCTTTTACAGGACGCCGTACGTATTGCCTTCCATCTGAAGAAATCAAATTAACCTTGGTCTCGTCAGAGAATAATACATGTTGCCATTGGTCGTAGGTCCAATGTCCATATTTACGTGCAAACGCCAAACGTGCATTTCTATGCTCTTTCTTTAACAACGGTACTTTGCGAGCCACTCTTCCGAACAACCCTGCTTCTACCAGACGTCGTCGAACTGTCCTCGCTGATACACTGACTCTTTCGTCTGCCCCAAACACTTCATGTTTAATTAAAATAGAGCCTAGAAACGGATCTTTCTTAGCTAACCTGGTTATCATTCTATCTTCTTGCGGAGTTATTTTTCTCGATCTTTTTTTTCTGGGCACATTTAAAGTTGTGTTATTGCGCCTGAAATGTTGCACTGCATTGCATACCATAGTTTTTGAACAATTTAAATATCCTGCTATCCTTCGGTATGACCAACCACGCTCGACAAACTTCATGATCATTTTTCGTAGTGTTGCATCGCAACTTTTATTTTTGCCCATTGTTCTTCAAAATAACTCTCAAAACTTGAAATTACAAATCTAGATTGCCGCCAAAACTACCACAAAGAATAGGAGAAGAAAGAAAATAATAATTGAGATTCAGATTTTGAAACTAGAACGCAATATCTCAGTGTCCCTAATTAAATGGCCAGCCAGCATTCTTTGAACAAATAGCACTGTGATCATCTATCAGCTATACTGTAAAGAGGTTTAATGTTTAAGAAGTTGTTATTGTTTGTATAATTAGGCACATAAATGTAATAATCTAATTATACTTACATGTAAAAGATGTGGAATATTGTTTAGACTCGTTGGAAAATAAAAAATAAATTCACAATTTGGATTAACTAGAGAGTGTCCCTAATTAGTTGACCACGACTGTATATTATGATTGTTTTTGGAAAAATGATCCATCATAATCCATAGAATAAAATAAGAGAATACTGATTGTTGAATACCTGGAATACTATTTGTCCCTGAGCGATAACACGCAGTTGTGTCCAGTCTAAATAAACCTGGTCGGTCAGTCGGTGATGGTCTTACCCCCATTAAAAGAATAGCTGACATTTATTTTTAACCGGTTCTCAATTCTGCTGTGTTTTTTGTATCTTTTTTACCGCATAACTCCATTTATTAGTCGAATTCGTGTTTGTAGATTGGTTTGCTTTCAGTTTGGTTCCATTTAAAGAAAATATTAGACCTCATTATAGAATGATGCGATATCATTGTCATTAACCGAATAAAAAAAGGGGATGTTCTATGTTAGAATGTACATCTTTTTTTTTTAAGTATGTTAAGCGGGGTTCGGTTGCCAATACCTACAAGGCAAAAAACCTATATAGTAAATCCACAACACACATTCTCTACTTTGCATGAATTTAAATTTTGCGTTGACTAGACATCCAATGAGGATGGTGACTACCACTCTTGGACTCCACTTATTGCTTTTCATCAGGCAAATGGGAGTCACTATAGTAGGCTAATAAAAAAAAATCAATGTAAATTTGAGGAATTTGACAGTTAAGGCGTCTATGCCAGCTCTCCATACCGTTGTTGTTGTACCGTTTTGTTTGCCAGTAAGGCTTAAATGTTGGGCACGATGTTTGTGTACTTTGCAGAACTATTTAAATTTACATGAATAGAAAAAAAATGATAAAAAGTTTTTGGGCATCTTTTGAAGGTGCCATCACCAAAAAAACAATTATTCTCCAAAACTTTACTGATTTTCTTGCACTTTTGGAACAAAATAATAATATTTTCTCATTTTCACTATCATCTGCAACTAAAAAATCAGAAGCCACCATTTTCGGTATAAGCAAATCAGCTGATTTGTCAAACTCAGTATTTTTAAAGGCCCATTTTTATGTTGAGCTCTATGCAAGCTATCCTTTTTTTCGGAATAAGACGGCACTAGCAAATTATTTTTTGGATCTTTAAAATATACTTTCAAATATTTTCTTCACCGGTTCCATGTTGCTGCTTCCCGATAAGATCCATCACAACAATTTTGTCTAACAATCTTCTCTCTATTTTCACCTTCAGTCACTGTCGCTGAACATTCATCCTTATTGACACTTCTCCCTAGGCTTCTATATATCGATATATATCGATGGCCGTCGTAAAGCAGAGCCGGTTTTCTCTTTTGATTATAAATTTTATTGTTATAAAATTTTAGATTATAATTCATTGTATCGCTGTAATACCAATTCAATAGAACAATGCATTTACCCTACAATAGATAGACTTCAACATGACAGTAGGTATTGGCAGCCGGACATATTTTCCTTGTGTTTTTAAGTTGTCAATGTGTTAATAGTTTCGTATTGTAAATAATTTCGTATCAACTGTACCTATTTTCAAAAAGTAGCTATTTTGTTACTATGTCGTTATGCGATTTAGTCATAATACGAAGTAGAGAATATGCGTTGTGGATTATTTACTACATAGGCTTTTTGACTTGTATTTATTGACAACAGGACCCGTTAAGTGATTACACCAACACCTTTTTTTTTTAAACTCTTACGGGTCATCTACCTACCTGTAGGGTGATATTTCGTGCTCGAACTGACTAAAACTACACGGTGTTCCGTCACATAGTCTTATTGTCGGGGTCTCAGGTGTACCTTTGAAAGGAAATCCCTGAGCACCCCGGCAGATCTGACCGTCTATTGAACAACAGACGATCTCACTGTGGTGTAGCTTCACTATTCAGAAAGGCGCGCGCGCGCGTGGAACATGGCGCCGCCGGCTTGGGCCTGCGTCTGCTAGAGCGACGGATAGCCCTATCCGTCAACCTCAGGCCAGCGCTTGACCGGAAATCAGCTTGCGCTCCGCTCCATCTGGTGCGTCCTCTGCGGGATTGGAGAGTACCAGACCTCTCCCGTTTCCTTTCCACCACCTCCTTGGCGAGCATCACCGCCGAGTATACACCTGTGGTGGTCCCATTCTAACCAAGTCAGGATTTGTTCATGGAATCCCAAAGAAACGAATAAGTTTACGAATAAGTTTTTAAAATGTAATTTTTTACAATTTAAAGTATTTGGTACTTACTTTTCATTTCATTCTTTTTTATTGAATTTATTTAGACTCAAGGTAATATCTCAGTAGATCCATAGTGGATCTTGTTAATTGATCTACTGAGATTAAAGAAAATATAAGTACTTAATGAAAAATGAAGCATTTTTTTTTTCATAATTGACGATTAAAGAGGGTTTGTTTACTTATTTTTAAAGATTATTCACTTTAAACAAGTTATTTAAAATTATTTTGAACTGTAAATTCAGTTAAGTAAAAAGTTTAGTATAGCTTTCATTGAAGCTGCAGACGTTTTATCTTCCAATTATCTTTTCAGTTGCCTATTGAAATTTTTGGAAATACCGAAGATAGATTTACTTACATAACTTAACGTTACACAAGCAGGTCCACCACAACTCTGATTCTCGTTTCCATTCATATCTTGACTTGACTGACTACACACATAATTCAGTGTAATCAGTTTCTCAATGGTGCCTCTCGGACAAAAAAAAAATATTAATGCGTATGCGCTACTGCTAGTACATAACCTTTAGAGATGTACCTGTCTTACCCTGAGCTCCGGTGAGGTGATGACTCGTGGGGGTTTCCACACGAAAAAAAAGCTTATACACCTAATTCCTCACATCATCATAATGACTGGTCTTCTTAACGTGTGTTTTAGGCGCTTTAACGATTTTAAGTGTTAGCTTCGCACAATCTACATATTGTGTAATCAATTTCATGTATCATTATAATTATTGTGATCGCCTTTAGAATTTTAAAACCACTGTGTAGTAATAACCATATTATTCTCTTCATCATTTACAAGGTACTTTTAGTTTTGTGTTCTAACATTAATCGTTTTGATTATGATTAGTCTCTTTTAGATATTATGGCATGCCCTAAACTACATAATAGATTGTATCTATTCCCGTTGGCCCGTTGTCTTATTAACCTTGCTCCATGCCACCAAGTAAACATCGGTCATTTGATTGCCGTTGTCCAAATAGCCCTGCCTCCATCAACTGCTTTTAAGAATTTCTATTTTTCATGTCGTCTCTTTTATTCTTCCTCATTGATGCCAACGAGATCTTTGAAATGTACATAATTTTATCATCGCTTTTTTCACATTTTTGAAATTCTGATGTAAATAGATCTCCGATAAGTGAAAAAATTAAAAGTATAATAATAAAATGGGACAGTAGCAACTTACAATTATTTTATTTTCAAACGTTTTGTCATATGCATTGTTCTGCGTCCGTCAAAGAAATAATGGGCAGATTGGGTACAATATTCTATTATTTCATTAGGTAAATATTTGTTGCCTCAGCAGGAATTCACCAACATTTCTAGTCAATAAAACATTCCAACAAGAAAGTACATGTTTCAATCGATAACTTGCAATGTATTGTAAATTCAAAGAAAAAATTAAATGAGTTTCATATTTCTTGCTTAAACTGAAACAAACGGTAGTATAAAACGTTTCATACATAAAAAGACGGTTGGGTATCCGACACTCTCTAATAAAGATTTTAATTCATTAACACCTGAAGTGACTACTCCTTTAATAGCATATTTTTTATTTGCACGAGATGTATGTTTGTATATCAAATGCTAAAATTCATTATTTTTTAACTTTTTGCACAAACCATTATTGTACAATGGCGGACTTAATACCATAGTAATTTTCTAACTGCCTAACTTAGGGTTGTGTAGAGATAAGTGAATATGTCCACTAGATTTAACAAAAAAAATATTAAAAAGAATAAACATACGCGAACATCACATAGATATATACTATACTATTTATATACATATACGTACATATGTGTGTATGGTATATAAACACGTATATAAACAAATAATATACATATAATGATTTATAGTTAAGGTGGAACTGCTGGCTTATCTCTGAGCCATTTCAACTCGTGACGAAAGGAGGAAACATGGTCAAACTTACGAAAGTTAAAAATCAATCGAATGCAGTTATTCAAAAGTTGTCGAATATACGAAGTTTTGTTTAAACCTCTGATTAAATTGTAACGAAAGTAGATAAACAATATAATAAAACTAAATTGACAGATCAACCGATCTCTAACATGAAGATGATGTAGAAAATAAAACTAACAATTTAAGATTCATCTTGGTTTAATTCTCAGATAATCATTTTTACCTGACGTACAATATATTTCATACAAATATAAGTTCATATTTAAAATACTGATGATTTATACGGTCCGTCCTCTTTCTCTGCTTAAGAATACCTTGGGTGAGTACTTGTTTAATTAATACAATAAACAATTCTACAGGATACTTATTTCAAAAGATGACAAATAAGTAAACGATATATATATATAAATAACATTAAACTTCTAGTGGTCACATTTCACATACCGCTAAACAAAATACATTTCTACCTTATATGTATTTTAATACTTAACGGGGCCCATTGGTAAACTTTTATAAACCTTACAAGGACCAATTCATGAGATTGTTAAATATTATTTAATAAATATGAAATAAACAAAATTATAAAATAATTAGTTCACTTAGTAGGATTTTTATAAAATATGAATAGTAACATTTTAAGATTGAAAAATAAGCTTCGCGACTTATGTTATTAACAGTTAGATTACAGTTAGAACCAGTTAATGGACAAATCGTTTTATGTTCAAAATACGATTTAGCTCACTTTAAACCTACTTAAATGACTATCACATCAATTTTAATAGATATCTATTTAAAAAACTTTTTTTTATAAATTTTGATTATGGCCAATTTGTTAATTTTCGTTTTTTATTATTGACGAATTTCGTTAATTTATGATTTTACTTTAGTATTTGATTATTAATCGCCATTAGCGACAGAGTGAAAAGACTTTTTACACCTTTATTCCGAAGTCGAACGGAACTAGGTGCTTTCCTGGCAGACAGGTTGGGGACCCTCAGAAGTTTCATCTTGTTTCTCCTCACAGCGATCCTAGCTTGCTCCCGATGTAATTTATTTAACCTCGAAGGGAATGAGGATAAGAGTATAGGAATCTTCATTTTATCGAATCCTATATGTCGTGTGCTCAGTTTATCATTCGGGTTTCCTAGGTTGAAATTATTGACAGAAGATATTAATAGATCACGAACGCCTTTATTTGTGAATCTAACGACTATGGGGCGAGAGTGTTTATGACGAATGCGTTTAGATGAGAAGATGTCTTCCTCTCTGATTTCACAGTTTAAGTAACTACTCAAGCGCATAATAATATTAGTGAGGTTTTCCCGCGTCTTCTCTGGTATTCCATTAATTTCTAAAGTATCTTGCTTTGCGTATCGTTCTACTATCTCCGTTTGTTCCATGAGTCTGTCCAGATGCTGTTCAATCATGCTCTGATCTTCTAGCACATTTAATACCTCATTGTAGAAATCCATGGTTTGCACACCACCTCAAAACAAGTTAAACGCTGCTTATATTTTAAATTATTTTAACTTCAAATGACGAGTACTACAAAACTTTAATTCCAAATATTTATTTATTTGCGTGGGTATTAGTCGGTTACGATGACCACGGTTTTCTGTTTTCACTTGCACTACCGAACTGAGCAGAACGCTGTGGTCTTCTGTTTTGTGTTATTACCGGCATTTGAAATCAATATAAATATAAATAGCTATTCATTTGTTATTGTGACGCATGCGTAGTCTTCCCGTTATAAAAATCAATACCATCATTTGCCAGGGTTAAAAAAAAATCATAAACAATGATTTTCTAAATAGTATGTATCCATAGTTGTTAGTTCATATTACTCTATTTACAATCATTGGTGAGTATTTTGATATTCGTAAATATATAAGGATTTCCCCAACTATGTAATCTCGGATTAACAACTAGTGGATGTATCATTTCACCTGACTGCGCAAGAAGGAGAGTTATGTGTTTAGGGTGTATGTATGTTTATATGCATGATGTTTCTTTGTCACGGTCTAGTGCCTAAACGGCTTGAAGAATTTCAACATGTGAGTTGTTATTTGAATCGTCTCAACAGTGGGAGCGTCATAGGATTATTTTGAGATAGTGCAGTTGAGTTTTATATTTTACTAGCGGACCCGGCATACGTTGTCCTGCATGATATTTCAAGCGATTAGGATCAGTCAGTCAGAATAGATAAATAACCTAGATAGCGACTGCAGCACCATCTGCCGGGCCCAAATGCATACAAAAAAAAAACATTCAAATCGGTCCAGCAGTTTAGGAGGAGTTCAGTGACATTCACGTACAGTAGAATTATATATATAAAGATTACAATTTTACTTGTTTGTGGTTGGTAATACAACTACATCCTCCTATTTGGATCTAATATGAGCCATAATGGGCACAATTGAAAAATAGCAAATATTAGCACAGCACACCGAATAAGACATCTCTCAATCAAATCAAATCTTTACTTGCGACATTTTTTCGCTTAAGTAAAATAAATCACATAACAAGTACCTTTATATTATTACTATATATTAAGTACTACTCATACCGATTACTGCAGCAAATTAGTGATATGATATGGTACCATCTACTTGGTATATAATCCAAGACACTCATTTTACAAAAAAAAAAATGTTACAGTGCGCATGTCTGTATTGATCGTGGATGTGTTTCTATAGACGTCTCTTTGCTCTCCATTATCCGCACAGCTGTTGAAACAGGTTTCAAAAAAGTATTTATATAATTCTCAGATTACTTAGTGAAGTGTAAAGAAAGTTGTAAGGATCTGCTTGAAATGTCGGACCTCACTGAAGTAACAGGATACAATATCGTGCTCGTTAAATTATTAAAAGTGGAGATGAGCCCAGATTTAGAACATGACAATGAACCCATAATTTTAAACCTGAGCTCCGATGGATCCTTATCCGATACCCGTAAAAATAATAGTGCAAAAGATGCTGGAAAAGATAGCGACATAAATCGAGGCGACTTTGTTCCTAAAGGTGCCATCATTCGACGTGGGCGAATCTACATGCCCGAGGCTCGTGAGTGAAAAGTAAGCAAGTTGTTACTTAATTTTATGTGTAGCTACTCTAATTTATTTGCATCTTTTTTACTATTTATAAATAGAGCAGCAAGCTGCTGTACCGATTACGTGGCAGTGGTTTTTGTTTTTATATCCACAGCTTATATCTTTAATTTACTATCTCAACCGTGGAAGAGCCATACTTTGGCACAAATTGGCTGGCTTGAGCTGAGTAATAGCACGGTCTCAAGGAAAGTCGGTTGTTAAACAGTGCTAGTTTTATATTTCACCGAGTGAGTGAGGGTACCGGAGGTCCATCAATACCCCCAGCCCCTCATCACCTTCAAAGCCGGGCACTTACGACTCCTAAGTTGTAGGTGACCATGAGCAGCATATCACTTACCATCATGTGGCATCATGGTATTATAAACAAATATCTAAGTTGCAGAGTAGCTAAGCCAGGGGCGGCTTTGCTCGGGTTATCTACATATTTATAATTTTTCCAAAATAATTGTAGCTTAAGTTACTGTTTTAGATTATTTATAAATGAAGTTCATTCTCAGTGCTAATATTAATTTAAAGACATTTCTAAAAATGTTATAACATCTATTTAATAGATTCATCTAAATGTTTACACGGTATTTAAATTTAAAACATAACATCGTAATAGAAACAGTCCCACTCCGTTGTCACTTTTTACGAAATCCACGGGAAGATATAGGGTGGCCCAATTCTACTCCAACGACAAAAAGCTTGTTGTATACAATATCAATTCTAATTACGTGTCCTATGGTTTCTTTCAGATATTGATTTCAACACGTCTAATACTTGCATACAGTAACATTGGCTCTCCGACTTGTGGATTCCGAAATAATTGATGTTGTGAACTGCATATGTTATGTCCACTATAGCTAAGTGTGTATCTACTGTATAGTAGATATATATTTCACTATAGCTTTACAAAATATATGCATAGATATATATTCCGATGCATAATAGATATATGTCATATATTTGTGTCTCTCTATGATCTTCATATAACTATAATGTCTGTTAGTTTCTCATAATTTTATGATGTTTACTACTTTAAACCCTGCTTTGTCCAGCCAAGAACTTTTATAAATGTTGATATTATGGCCGCCAGGGTTGCTTGGAATACAGGGTGGGTGACACACTGTATCCCTTTCTGAATATAGGATGTTTCTAAATTCTTATTAAATTTAACATAAATGTGATGCAACATACATGATTGGGAAAAACATCAGTTGTAATTAATCACAATATGTATATTTAATTATTATAGGTACTGTTGAATTTCATATATATATATATAATTGTTTGTTTTGTATGTTATTTATAGTTTAGATACTTATACCAACCTTTTCATATTTACAAACATGAGAAATAAAGATTTTAAGATATACTAATATTCATATATTATATTTACGCATACATAAGTTTAATATTTAGAAACATTCTGTGTACAAGTCGGAGCATAGAAATCAGGTCAAAGAAAGGTGGTGTTGATAAGTAAAGAAATAGAAGCACGACAAGTTGGAAACGAATAACAGCCCTTAGATATCAGATTTTGCTGTTTTTGTTGAGTTTTATAATACTCACTCGCTCACTAACTAAAACTCACAGATATGTTAAATCATATCTATACTCAAGTGCGCACACAATACCCACAAATATAAAGTAAAAGAACTACAAGCCACACTAAAAACTGTAACTGGCTAAATAAAGAGGTGGTATACACAACGCACACTGTAGTAAACTTATGGTTTCCTATACTTGACACAGGCAAATCTATTCCTAAAAATTAATCTAAGTTGTATAATATATAAAGGTTATAACTACTCATATTGTTCATCGACTTCACATCATAAGGCTTTCAGGGCTGTTCATTTACTACGAAACACAGCAGCTTGCGGTAGTGTCATAATCTGAACAGATATACAATATATACGTACACAGCTACAGTTTCTAATTATTCTTACTATTACTCCATGATAATAGTTGAAAGTGTATACTGTGTATCATGGCTGCAATGATATTTATTAATCAAAGTGCACCCCAACACTAACGGTTATAGAATGTCTACTCGACACAACATGTTTATTACGCCCATGCGAATGTTTTACCGGCGTTACCGCAGGCGGCCGCGAATGTATAGTACTGAAATTAGTACTTACTCGTATATCTGAACATGTCCATTTATGTATATGTTTAATTGCAGAAATTATTAAATAACTATGAATGGTCAATATGTGTATTATTTTTGCCCCATTTTTTTGTTAGTAATTTATAGGAATTGTAACTTGACATGTCCTCGGATTACTTACTATAAATTGAAGTCGTGTAAGTACCAGTATACTAGGCCAACCACAGATGTAAGTTTAGCTTAGTCGTAGGAATGTAAAATAATACCATAATATTAAGAGTTGGGATCTGATAAACTGAACTCTGTATTAAAGCGAAATAGTATTACTGAACTATATTGCGTTGGATATGGATGTTTATTGTTAATTAGTTAGTATAGTTAGCGATATACATATATAACGCTCTTCAGGCAACGCTCCCGAAAACGAAGACAGACTGCTAATATACCTTTGATGGCCATGAGTTTGTTTGCCCGATTTCTTATCATAAGACTCGACCATTTGGAAACGGACGGTTATAGATCAACACAGGCAGGTCTTTAATTATTTTATCTTTTTAATATTAATTTCACATTTGACAAGGCCAGCTAAAGTTAAGGTGACGCTATGTGTATTGATCTATAACATAAAATATTTTTTAAATAAGACGTCTTCAAATAATTGTTGAGCAATTTTATGAAATAAAGCTATTTAATTTGAATTTGATGATGGGTCGAAAATCAATCCCGATCCTGATTGACAAAAAATGTTTTATAAGCATTACTCATGCTCCATCGTGGCAGTACAGCTAAATTAAACTATAATTTCATAAAAAATACATTCATAAAAACGTTTTCTGATACTCAATATATATGCTGCCACGGCGTCACGGCCCCGTCTTACGTCTTGTTGTGCAACTGTGCAATAAAAAAAATAGGTATTGACAATAGGTTTCGTCCTTTGAGCCTATCGGCAGGTGTTGGTCAGGGGTCTTGTAATTCACTGCTGGCTTATTTTGTTTAGTAACGTTATTTATATAGTATTTTTTTATGAAATTATCCTTTCATTTAGACATGATGGAATGTGACTTAATAAAATGATGTAAAAATGTTTTTATTACGGAATCATTTTTTTTACACATACATCGATCAGCAAGTCAATACTATTATGTGAAAAGTCAAATTAGGAACTTTATTTACCTAACATTTTAATAAATTAAATAAAACATATCGAAATTTCCATTGATATTCGTCGCTAGTATGTAGTTCCTGTATGTTGCTATAAGTAAGGTAAGTTTCCCCATATGCATACGACAATATATAATATATATTGCTATTTTGTTATTGTTTGTTTACCAAGTTGAATGCCATAGGCGTAAAGTAAGGGCGTCAGGCTTTCGTCGTGGTCCCGAAAGCCTCACGACGGAGAATCCTTAAATCATTTAAAACCAGTACGATTGTAAAAAAATATAAAACCCAACTGCAATACTGACTTCATCTCTTTTTGGTGAAATATTATGCTCAATGCCACACACATTATTAAGACGATTCGAAAGATACTTTACCTTGTCGAAATCCATAAAACCCTTTATACTTATTATTATTAATTTAAACCTACTTTTTGCGCAGTCTTGTAAAAATTCCAGATGAAGAAGAAGAATTCCAGATTGGTATGGTGGGTAGTAAGTTTTGGTCTTAAGGTGGTTCATATTAGCTGTAATTTTTATTTTAAATAACATTTTCAGCACCACATAAAAGAGCCAACAATATTGTACCCAGTAGGTCGGTCCATATTAGCATTCTTAAATAATTATATTCCTAACTATAATATTAGATTTAAAAATGTTAGTATTTCATTTTAACTCCCATTAAATTTCACATTACAAATATTAAATTATCCGATCTTTAGGTAACTACCTGAATAAGTATATTTAATATTTATTTTATTATTTTTTTTAACGGAAAAAGGGTGAATCATTTACACTTCAAGGTACTACCGTGATTCCAGTTAGTACGTGATTATGATTACCATGTTAGTATTTATTTCCATTTTGTATTACATTACCATTTTAATATATTAATGCCAAACCAACAGTGTTATTTTAAGACTCATGATTATATGTATTTATTTCTGTTCCATAATTTTATTTCTATAAAGATGTGAGATGTTTAAAGTTATTATTATTATGTACGACAATCCTGTCAACATTGCTCCTTCAACCGTCAACATAAGGAATTTTAAATTTATAAACAAATTTAAAAATATTAAATTCCTTTTAGGTTTTATATCTTTCTTACCGATTTTTTATCAGATGATTTAAATAATGTACGTAGCCGGAATTGCCTACGATGCTAAAGTTAAAAAAAGAGCTTATGTTTTCATTTTCCAGCTTACCATGCGTGTATGAGAGTCCCACTCATAAATTCAACTTTACATATATAATATGTTTGTCTTGTAAGAATCAGTTTGAAACACTTAATTATCATGGTCTTTTAAAAACTAATAAAAATTCTTACCCCTGATAGAGGAAATTCTCTCGACTCCGTTTGTGTATTGACAGTCAATAACTTCCGATTCCTGTTATTTTCGAGAAGTGTATCTTCTTCTATGGGTTTAAATAAGAAGATAATTCGCGACAACTACACTTAAGACTTGTCAAAAAGTATTGTCACTAATAAAAACTCAATTACTTAATTTCTAAATTAATAATAAAGATAACTGTAGTATATTAATAACGTGAATTGCTATGTTACATATTCATTTAAATGTGTATAAATTGAAATTAAATATTTTAATTAGGTACTTTATATGGATATATATTATATTTTTCGAGTAGAAACATTGTACTGGTCACCTGGTGGTAAGTGACTACCGCCGCCATAGACACTCAAGAGAGAGACACCTCGACGCGAGAGTCACAAGTGCGTTGCCGGATTTGTTTACGTTATAAAATTCTAATAGGTATATTTGTTTTTTTTTACGTTTGTTGTTTCTTTGTAATGAGCATTTACAGTTTTTTTTCCCTCTATTCATTGCTATTGCAATGAACTGTAAAGTATTGTTATTAATAGCTTTTTTATAGCAATGAATAGAGGGAAAAAACTGTTTACATTCAAGAGCCCTGAGCCACTGATATGATAATAGTAAAATAATAAAAACCAACTACTTTAGCATATATACTATAGCATATCTCTCATAGTTTATTACCATGTTCGATGAGGCTTACCTATTGTCAAGTCATTTTCTTTAATGGGAATTTAATGAATAAAAAATAAAACCGTTGCAGAAGAACAGAACGACAATTGTGAACCTTTTTTCAGTAATCTTATTGCTCAGAGAAAGGTATAGAATAATGAAAAGCGGCTTCTGTAAGTATCGCGCTGTTAAAGAGCTGTATTACTATATTATAAAAATAGTAGTCTGATGTAGGTACATTGTAAAAATAGTTTCGTTAATTTATCTAAGTACATCTTCCAAATAAAAAAGTATTACCGACTTCAATGCAACTAAAATATGATGAATTGTAGTTAGGTGTATTTTTTCCCCTTGATTTTCCACAATTAAAGGTTGAATACAGTTTTTAAATTTGAATGGGACCACCAATAAAAATTATAATATAACACTAATAATGCTTAAACCTGGTTCACACGGGCGAAGACTTCCTATTTTTAACTTTTCATCTTCACTATGAGGAGTCGTACTAATTTTATTGCTACTGTTTGGAATTGGATCTTACATATTTCTTCTTTGGGTTTCTATTGGGTCAGATACCTTGATAATCTTTTATTGTGTAACTGCTGACACTATCGAATTATTAAACAAAAAAATAACAAAACACTTGTTTTGAGGAAATAAAGACAATACTGGTTTCAAGAATAATAAGTACCTGCCCAATCGCTTCATTATAATTATTATTCATGATAAGACAGGATTGACAAGGATATGATGTTATTTGTGAGAAAATTTGTATTTTATCATTAATATCCCCACTTCCTGGTTGGTATGGATTTCCAACGGGAAGTTCTTCAAGATATGAGTTGTGTTTATATTACTAAAATTATAATAATATATGTACTTTAATACTTATGTTTGTCTTTTGTGTAAGTTTGAGTAGTAGAGCGACTCCGAATAAGGTAGTAAGGTTCTGTAGGCTTCAAAGACACAAAAAAGACCATCAACTCTAGCTAAGTTTGTTTTGTAAGTTGAGTAACATAACACTATCTATTTCTCTGTCGGAAATATGGCACGTACGGTTTATACAAATACATTTTTTTCTTAACTAGTAGGTAGGTAGGTAGCTACTTTTATTTGTACATCTATTGGTTTTTGGAATTGTAAATATTTATTAAATTAAATTAAATTAAACATGTGTTAACATGTTTAATTATCATTTTTAACATGTTATAATAGTGATATTATATATTACATTTTCTAATAATATGTGAATATTCTTTAATTATTAAATAAGCAGATAAAATGTAAAAACTTTTTTAGTTTTTAAAGGCCGAAATAACTTGTATTTCTTAATTTCCTCGTAACAATAATTATAATTCGATCTTGTTGTAGCTGTTATCTCATTAACAACATAGTCAAAATCATTATACGTGCCACAAATACATATGTATAATGAACTTCATGGATAAAGTCGGCTGGTATGTTTATTTATTTTACATTTCCTGCATTTCATTGCATGGGACGAACTTAATGCCAGGAGGCATAGTCCAGTTCCAGTCAACCTTTGGGTGGTGCAGAGAGGGTCAAGGCAGGTGCATAAACAATAAACAAATTTGATTGATCTTTGATCCCGGGTCTTTTAGGCGGGGCGTGAAAAAGCATCTCACCAGGCCGCCATAGTGTGGGTCACCATGCTGCATTGACTAGACATGCAATGAGGATGGTAACCACCACTCTTTGACTCCACTTATTGCTTTCCATCAGGCAAAGTGGAGGCACTATGGTAGACTAATATAAAAAAAAAATTGGGAGCTAACTGAAAGTTATATACATAATTAATTATTACACATAAAACCATAGACATAAATATAAATACAAAAATAAATACATATACTAGCGGACCCGACAGACGTTGTCCTGCATGATATTTCAAGCGATTAGGATCAATATAGATAAGTAACCTAGATACCGACTGCAGCGCCATCTGCCGGGCTGATTTGTGAATTTAAACCCTTCCCAGATCCCCTTGAACACACACAAAAAATTTCATCAAAATCCGTCCAGTCGTTTGAGAGTAGTTCAGTGACATACACACTCACAGAAGAATTATATACATATGTATATAAAGATTAAATATCTTTGAGATGGAGTACTGAAGATATGTATGTTCAGTAATTATTATAGAATATCACCTCAATATTGAACCAACATGTAATGCATATAGTCATAGATAAGGTGCTACTATCATCTATTCTTCTGCTGCCATTAACGTTGTAAAAGGAAGAAAGCGATAGAGGAATTTATGAAAACCCCAAAATTCTATAGCAACTTCGACTTTTTTTTAAAGCTGTGTTCAAATCCTTAGCAGTTTTCAGTTATCTTACAAGGCTTAGTGGCTTGCAAGATTCATATTTACATAGATGTATTTAAAATATAAGTCTATTTTGTTTACAACGTTAAGAGCAAGAAACCATCTGTTAAAAGGTTCACAGTCCAAGTTTCAAAGCCGTGGGAAGCAAGTCCAATGATGTTTTTCTGTGCATATGCATTATGGAGTAGGTTATGAATAAATAAATTTATGAGTATTAAAAAAACTGATTCTGAAAGAAAGTTTCTTATCACAGCCCATATATGGGTTGTAGACTCATGAGGACGAATATCATGAGAAATCGCCATGTAAGTCAGCAGCCCACTTGTGAGCTGGAACTTCTTTAACAAATTCTTGTATATAATTATTTTATCACTCCCAAAGCATTTGTGTAAATTTCATATAATTTTATTTGTGTCATCGTTTGCAAAGAGAAACTGACCAACATAGCGATTATATTTTAAACTATTTTTTTAATTGATTTGAATCTGCACGCAGGAAATTGAGGTTACCTATTACATTTATATTATCTAACAATAATAAAAAACTAATATATACTACGCAGCAGTTAAGTGCATTACTCGAAAATAGCGATTTTGTGAATGCCAAGTTATCAGATGATTTTGATGATGACGATAGTGTAGAAGATCCGAACTACGCCCCTATTGCGTTAGGTGTTGCTTCTGTGAGTAACGAAACTAACACTTTATCCACCCACATCCTTCCAATCTCTGACCCGACGAATGTAGTCCTTTCTGCACCTATACATCCTGACTTCGACAGGGAAATAAGAGATCATGAAAATTTTACCACCACTTGAGAAAGACTTGAGGAACAAAGACCAGTAGACCAGACCAGACTAATGACGAAATGAAGAATTTCGACTTAAGGAATGGTATTGTACTATTTATGGGGTTCCCAAATGTGGGATACATTTGGGAACCCCATAAATACTGAACATTTCCCTAGTAACATAATGTTTTCCAATATACCGCCTTTTGATTCATGATGATGTATTAGTATAGATGATTACACAGACTAGTCATTACGCAAATGAAATCGTAGCTTCTAATTTCAGTGTCCGAAAGCCTGTTTGAAAACTGACGGATAACAGTGACATGGAAAAGTTTGTAGGTATATATTATGCCAGGCATACTGAAGTTTCCTACTTTAGAATGTTACTGGGAACTCCACCCTCTTTATTATCCTCCATTCATGCATTATCAATATGATCATTTTGTCGATAATACAGTAGTAAAAGACTCTAAAATGATGACGATGATGATTTCTGGAAAGTGCAACCAATTTTGGATATTGTTATGAGAAACTGCAGAAAATTACTCACACCTCATGAATGCGTAGCGTATATTCCAAAGATTTAAAGTTCAAAAAGACACAACAGATGATAGGCATGTTTGGAAATACAACGTCTACTGGTAAGTCTCAATTAGCCAATTTGACAAAACCTGAAAGTGTCGTAGTTCAACTTTGTGAAGAAAATTTTATACTAACTTGCCTTTCGCTGATTACTTAAATGTAAAGACAAACGCGCTGTTCTAATAATATCCATATGTCATGGTGAAGAACAAGCTCACGACTCAAACCTAATACGATCTTATAGTATAATGACCGCAAAAGTTATTGATCTTTCAGATGAAATTGCCAGCTACTATTCTCCCATTTCAAAAAAATCTAACCTGGTATAAGAAGATTGCTGTAAGAGTCAGTTTCAATAATTAAAATTTGTTCTTATTATGTCTAATGTTGACAAAATAATTTGTTATTATTTTGTCAATTACCATTAAAATTTATAATAAACCTGATATCATGAATAAATAAAACAAGTTATGATCAAAGAAATCTTGTCTATCTGAACTATCAGAAAGTGCAGCGGATCTCACAATGAAAGAGCCACAAACAGTATTCGTGTGTTTAAAGGAAATCAAATTCAAATTACACCTTGCGTTTTTTAATTCCGTCGAACAAAATATGTATGTCGATAATAAGTAGCCTAGGTCCCTAGGGTTCAAGGAATCTCTGTACCTAATTTATTCAATATGTGTTCAGCGGGTTGGGCGAGAAAAGGTGACAAACTGATATATAGATGAAGTTATTGATGTTAGATATTATTATTAGGCATTTATTTCATAAAATCGTTTGATATCGGTTAATGCTATCATTTTTACCCGATGGACCCAGAAGACGAGTTAGATTTTTCGCGCCCATGTATTATGTATAAATGTGGGTTCATTCTATTGTGTATATGTACAATGAATTGTCCGATATTGAAGTGTGAGGTGTCATGAGAATCTACTTTATGGAGGACATAAGTCAATATGAGAACAAAATTATAGAGAAAAGTACAAGTAAGTGAACTTTATTTATGTGATGCTGTCTTGGCTTCACAAATGTTCAATAATTTTATTTGATGACACTAATTAATACAGATCAAAACACAATTTTAACGTAGTAACATGTTGTGTAACAAGTAATTCATTTAAAAACAAATTTATAAAATCTGTTCATAAACGACGAAAATATCGCTTAACATGCATTCTTCATCTATTGATTTTTCCCCTTAGAGGTGTATATTTTCCTCCAATTTAAATGAGACTAAGCGGGAAGTATAATCATCCAAATAAGACAAGGACTTTCTAAATACCCGACCAATCCAGAATCCAATACCAGACCTCATGCCAAGTCTATTCTTGCTTATAGACCTTGTGTAGTAAGTCTCACTCATACGCACACACGCGAAGAATAACTGTAGGCTGGGAAATAAAATATTGTGATAATTACGACAGTTTATCCAAGGAATGGGAGCCTTTCGATCTTTAACACGGGTTTTCCTAACGCAGACACCACTCTGTCACAAAGGCAACATTGGGTGCAAAAAGGTAAACCGATGTTATCGTACTGCATCATACTTCTGTGAAAGAGAAATATAATCTATTCCTATTACTCTTATACTGCAAAATACTGACGTAAGGAACTTAATGTTAGTATCATTGAGGCGAGTTTTGGTGGTTTTTCCTGCAACTCCAAGTTGTCCCTCATTGCGATGGCAACAGGCACCTTGGCCTCAAGATATCGAAGAATTGTAGATGCTTTTGAATAGTATACATATGATATCTTCTCGTATTGGGTAGCGACTTGTTGTAAATATTATTTCTGATTGATGTCTTGCATTGTCCTCATTCCCTTATTGTATTTGTATTTCTAAACTGTACTGTAATAATTGAAACTGTAATATATTTGAAATCCTTTAATGTTCTTGCATGTTCTTCTCCATAGTATCTACGTGTTGATACAGACACCTAGCTTAACGACTGGCTTAGTCAGACTGACTTCCTCTCTTGACAGTTCAAGAATACCTATGATTGATTTAAATGAAACAATTGATTTTGATTTTGACTCTTTAAGTCTCACAAATAATATCTCATAAAATAGTACTTATCATGGTTTTACGTCGAATTATGCTAGACCTATGATCTGAATCTATAAGTCATGTAATTGTATATATCTGCCTATTCACATGATTGCGCTGAGGGCACAATGTCTCTTTTACCATTTTGATTCGCACAGTGTTGTGGTCCCATTCTCAAAGGAGACAAATTTGTGTGATCCACAAACAGCTGTCTCGGATTCTAAATGTTCTTTATTTCCTTCATTGAAATGGTTCCGAAGTCCCCCGACACAGTAATCACTCCTAGTTTTGAAGTTCTCAAAAAAACAGTATTATAAGTGGTGGTGTCATGCATTTGATTCAGTTTAAGTTCAAGTGTGCTTTGTCTCCGATAATCATATCTTTATGTAGTTCTTAACCGCCTCTCGCATTTAAATACAAGCTTTTTGAAGCAATTAATAGCTAGTGTCAGTGTTTTGTGATATAAATTGTATGACAGGCCAGTAAATAAAAACTAATAACAAAGTAATTAAAGTTCCAGATTGCAAATTTGCATTGTATCATCAAAATCTGATGCATAAATTTGGAGGTTATGAAATTGCAACAATCCTAAATATACATAGATACATACATATGTGTAGAAGCGCGGCAACCGGCTCATCGGTGCCGCGTGCTGTTATTCGCCGAGATTAGCAACCGGCAAATACTATACTACGAGCACCTAGCGGCTGGGGCTGGAGGCTCTGTCAACACTCAGCAGTGAAAGCCCACTTTCATCAGAGTGGGGCGCTCTACAACACAACAAAAGTGAACGTCTATGCGTGCGCGTAAGACGCTGTTAGTCGGCTCGCGCCTGTGTGACAGTACGTTTGTGAGCGTGATTTGCGCATCTCGTGCGTACCGTGTCTCGTGATGTCCAGGTGGTGGATGGTGGTGCTGTTAGCTGTGGGTGCGGCGGCTGCGGGAGGCCGTTTGCCCCGAACCTCCCCGCCTGCGCCACAAGGTGCACCGGCGCCCTCTTTAGCCCCGCGCTTGCCACAAAGGAATCTTACCCTCGCTTCCAGATCTTCAATTAGAAACAGGTCAGTTTTAAAATATAGTAAACAGAATTTATATTTTATAAGTCCTTCAGAACAAAATGTCAATAGCATTACTATCAATGCTAAATCTTCAAAAGTCTCAAAAGTTGGCCAAATTTTAAATTAAATATAGCAGTTTGAGAAATATTTCCTAACTAACCGATTACAAAATATAGAGTGCAAAAGAACGTTTAAAGATGTAAGTATTCAGTAAATGTATTTATTGATTTCAAGAGAGTAATTACAATATATGTACAGTAGTTAGATTCGGTTAACATTGAGTGAGTATTATGTGATACTCACTGGTCGGCTGTCCCTTGTTAAGCAACAGTAAGCGAACACAAGCTTTTGTGCATTAACTTGTCAAGTACGACTGCTTTAGCTATCCGCACGATGTCAACGCGGTATCAATGAAATACTACGCCCCGGTTTTGAAATATTTTGTTCTGTAACAACTACATTGAATACCGAAGACTGAATTGAGATTTGTATTAGTGAACGTAGATGGATGTAAATGCAAACAATTTATACTAACTATGACATTATGATGAAGAAGAAGATGCTTAAAATGCCTAAATTGGTAATTTTGCGCAATATAGTATAGAATATAATATAGTATATATATAGAATCATAAGCCGCCGACATTAATAATTTTCAATAAAAAAAAATTACTGCCGGCTTTCAAATGTTGCAACGTTACCACTTATGTATATGTCGTAATTAATATTTAGACTACGATTTAAGTAATTTGATTCATCGAAAGTATTAATTAATTGTCTATTTAATTAATCAACATGATTTTTAAAGAATATAATTATGTACATATACATTGCAGTTTCAGTACATGGTACAATTTCTATTGGTTATAATTAGTCGGCAATACACATTTAACATTCCTTCACGAGTTACTTAGAAATGAATGGTTCTGCCCGCACTCTACGATATGATTATCTACTAAAGCTTGCTCATAGGATAAAGGATATTTCGTTTAACTTAAATACAAGCAAGAACTGTCAATTACGCTAATGCTAAAAACAGATATTAATTAATAGACATCCACAAAAAAGATGCCGAGAGATGACTTTATTATTATTATAACGGTACTACCTTAAAGGGTCATACGACATTTACTAAAAAGGTATTCGTATTCTGTGTTATATTATTTGAAATTGCTGTCTTATTTACTCTCTGAGACCACTTATTTGAGAATTCTTATTCGCTTCAACACAAATAAGGTTCTAAACTTGCTTAACATAAACGTTGCATATAACATGTCCGTATGTCTTTCAAGTTAATGGAATTGGTCTTTCCAAATGTAGTTTCAATTTATATCACAATTATATATATATTATTTATACATTTTTATATTACGTTTACATTTATATTACATTTCCGATTCTAATTCTCATTTAATATTATTTTTAATATTTACTATTGTTACTGCCGTAAAATTAAGATTTGAAACTTAAAACCTTTTGACTCCCTCCTAACTAGATAAGCACGATTCTAGCAAAAGATCGATCAGTTTGCCTCTTTATGCATATACTTAATAAAACTGCAGAATTTCGTTTTGTTTGAATGTAGTTAAATCTAAGGACCTAGGAAACAGATTTCGAAAACATCTCTTGCATTTTATAGAGCAGAAATGTGCCCGTAAACCTTATACTTCGGTGTCCCTTCAATTTTTTTTTTTAATTAATCATTCTTTCATGAATGGCATAGGTTATTACTGAAATCTGCATGCAAAATTTAACACACGGTCTGACTTAATACCGTGAGTGTTATAATTGTCAACAAATTACAAAATTATAAAAAAAATATTCCATTTGGGCCACCTGTAAATAGTTACAATTGGTAGGCTCTACGCTCCGCTCCGCAACGGATTTAATACACATTGTTTTAATTAATAAAATATATCATAAAATGGTTTTCGCCAACAAACTACCAAGTTTCTTCAACTACTTACTTCAAAAAGTAAACTTCAACAGGTGTATATTTTTTCCGAGCATCTTTGATTTATGTACCGTGTACTTATGAAGTATTAGTTTAGCACCCTTTTAGACCATCACCGCTGTCAACATGCATGTCTTACAGAAGGAATATGCGACTCTCATTACAATAATTAAACTTTTTTTAAATACACGTCACAATATGATTCGTGTACATATTGTTTTAAATATAAATCCATTACATTAGTAAGTATTTATATTTTCAGTTTTATGCTGTTAAATACCAACATTTTGATAGACATGGTTTGCGGTATGCTCAAAATGGTAGTTTCCTATAGATGTATTTCATGTATGTGTATTTGACTTTTAAGTATCGTTAATAATCATCTGTCTGATCTGATCTGAACTCCTTCAGTTGCGATGACGATGGCAATACATCGGTATAAACTGACTCTGAATCTAAAAGTTGTTGTTTTAAAACGTTATTCTAAATTATTTTAAACACGTGTCCACTAACACTTACAGTTTGACTTTTAATAAAGCGAAACTACTTTTTATATTATTTAGAATTTAAAACTTGTACCTTAACATAAGTTCACTAGTCGGTTACACAACATAGCCCAAGCTTAATGTCATTTTGTTTTATATATTTAATGTCAAGCTGTACCTATAACTGTATGTATGTTTACTATTAGGCACGTGGAAAGAATGAGTGCGGAACGAATAAATTACAAATCAAGTACCTATACGGGAATGGGAATGCCGCGAGAGGCGATCACGCAGAATATACAATTATCTAATTGGTGATGTTTTGAAGAAATGGTCAGAAGTACTCTAATCCGACGGATTTGTATGAACGGTTCGATGACAGTAGAGGAAGCTCCTGATGTATGTAAAGATAGAGATAGAAATAAATTATTTTCTGTTGTCTCTGTTCCCGAAGGAAAAAGGCGTAAGCTTATGTAAACGTCAAGGTTTGATCACTGCCTCGTTTTGTCTTTATTCAGTATTTTTAGTCAACAATAGGAGCCTTCATTAACGACAGCACAATATTATAAATGTAGAAAAAATAAAGTAAATTTATTAACCTAGTACTATTGCATTCCTGTTTGCATAATTTATTTATCATTGTATATACATATATTATTAATTATCACAAATTAGCAGACACTACTTATATAATTATTAATTTAACAAGCGAGCTCGTGACAAGACATATTACGATTTTATTTTGTTTTTATTTTTTTCGTAGCTGAAAATTTCGCTTACATCAAAGAACAGATGCCACAATTTAGAAGTCACACATTTACTTTTGGAATCTGTTTCTTAGTTATTGTTAAATATATACATATATACATATATATGCTTAATAATAGTTTCATTCGATTGAAAGAATATATTAATTAATTCATTATAAACATTATTTATTATTTTGAAACTGATCTCTGAATCGTTATCCAAGCGTATAAAATATTTGCTAAAGTAGCGTTTAGCCCTCACAAGGAGAGTAGTGACCGCTCATCTTATAAGGGCTCGGTGTATACATACACACCTTTAAGTACAATTTGTTTTTTAAAATCTGAGGTGTAAAAGACATTAATGTTTTCTACCAAAAAATTATATCCCCGTGCACTTTATTAATATTCTACATATATACATTTTTTTAAATCTAGTATTTTTGAGGAAAGGGCCGTATAAGTATGTTATCTTTCTATATTTCAGAATTATTATCAGAAATGAATCTACGAACGAAAACTATATTTATCAGAAAAGACGGTATCAAAAATCTTATCAACCTCTTTCAAATCAAGTAACTTTATTATTGAAAAAGTGAGTTTTATATAATAAGTTGTTGCACCACAGCACCATCAGCCTTAGAGCAAGTAAAATTTCTATAATAGGTTTTACTATAACAAACATGTCAAGAGAATCACGATCCATAAAATTATAATAATAACAGTTCAAATTACAATTGAATAAAAAATGAGCAGTTTATACTACTTGCAATTTAATAGGTTATATAAATTACCAGACCAACCAGAGGTTTAATTAACCTTAAGTAGTTAGGATGGTAATAGCAGCCATTCACCCTGTCACGCCAAATAGACCCACAGAAAGCGTCGAGTTGCGGTAACTTGCCCTCATAAACCATACCATACCATACTATGCTCGTTTAAAATGTATTCGAATATCACTATGGCAGATAACTCAAAAAATCGATATCTATTAGGAAAAATAATTAAGTAACTAATGTCTATTCAATAATAAAATAAAGATAAACAGATTAATAATGTGTCTTAAAAAGTTTAATAATTATATAATTTGACAAGAAATTATGTGTTTTTTTAAATTGGAAGAGGCCTATGTCCAGCAGTTGACGATGATGGTCTGATGATGAGGATGTCATATACGTTTGGTTGGCGGATGTAGTTCTGTAGGTACGACTAACACTGAATACGCCACAATCAGTCAAGTAAATCGAGACTGGGTGCGTGTTGTCTGCATACTCTCAGCTTTCCACATTCTCGCCAGACATTGTTGCCGGTCTAAATTGCCCGGTATAAATGACTTACATATCTCTATAACATGTGCTATTTTTATTTACATATTTACAGCTTATTTTATAGCTAATTGAAAGGCGGACAATATCATGGCCACATTCACTTCTAGTTCCGTATCGTGCAAACTTCAATAAATCTGAACTACATATAAGTATACCGGGCATTTAAAATGTGTGGCCAAATTTTAAGAGTAACGTGTAGCCGTCAAATAGTTAAATAAGACTATTAATAGGCCTTCCCTTCAGTGGGTACACGTTTCGAAACAACTTATAATGTTTATTCTGTCAATTACAATCATTTTAATTTTAAGCATACAATATCGACCGCTCATTGTGCATTTCTTTTTGTTATAATATAATATATATACATATATATATATATTATTTCGGGAAATGCGGATATGCCACTAACTTCCTCGGAATTAAATATCAAATGTTTCAATCATTCCAACCCCAAACCTTTTTTGGATAACAATCTGTATATAACTGCTTAAATGCTGAACAATATTAATTTAGGTTATTCGTACTGCTTCGTATTTCGGACATCACATATCGAATGAGGAGATAAGTGACTCCCGGGCTCTTTAAACAAACAAATAACAAATTGCCCAAATTCTAAGTGAACACGTGCAACTTGTCTGACGGGTAACAGGGCAGGCTAAGGATACCTTAAAATACCATAAGAAATATTACTTTGGTACAGTTCATTTCTGTTGGCAATTTCCTTTACACAATCTTTTGTTTTTTAGCACTTTGTTTTTTTAAATGACTGGCCAGCTTACAATTAAAAAGTCGAATAAAACCGTAATAGAAACGTGACAGTTATTTGCGTTTCGTCAAATAACTTTAATAAAAATTGCATAACTAATGGCTACGATAGCTTATTTTATTTTACGGGACTTCAGCATGAGGTTTCCGAGTGTGAAGTTAACACTTATAGACAATATCTGTTGAATTTGTTCGGTGTCGATTTTATTGATTTAACGGCACGTTACCGAAAACTTATGTTTGTTTTCTCGATAAGCTATATAATATAATTTATAACCTCTACATCTATTAATAATTTCTAATAAGCGGATGTTCTTGTCGATTGAGAATAAATTATACTAAATCTGACACTATAATTACCTCCGCAAGATTCCTCCGCATCGCAGTACTCAAACTGACAGGGCCGGCTAGAGAGACGATGCTGAAACTACACTGTGTAACAGCACAGCGACGGGCACTAACTTCTAATAATCTGCTCCTATAACACTAATACTCCAACACGTATAATTTAACGTAAGTATACCTATTATACTTATCAGGGTGCGTCGTTAGCCTTCCTAGAACAAACAAGTAGCTGGCCGTTTTCTTCTAAGCTCTAAGTACAAACAGGTGGACGATAGAGCCGCAGTTTGCCTCGAAACGAGATCAAGGTTACACTCCGGTATTGTTACTTTTCTGACGCTAATTACGGCTTTTAATATTTACAGATACCTGCACCGTTCAATGGCGTGCTTTATTTACATTAGGCGGCTATACGCTACCGCTAACAATGTTGTACATTGTAAATCGATAGTTGAGACATCCTCCATTCACACACTGTTCCTGTAGGTAGTCTATATGTACTTAGAAACGCCCTTCTTGAAAGAGCATGTGAACAACCAAGGACCCTAATCGAGAGAATGTATGACATGCACTTTGCAACTGATCTAAAATATTACTCCGAGTTTTTTCAGTACAAGCGGCCTTTTGCAGCTTGTGGCTGCTTTGAGCATGTTGGCGGATCAGTGTGAGCGGATCGGTTCGCTGTGCTGCCTAAATGTCAATGTCAACTTATATACACGTACAGGAAGAAGTGACTGGCCGTATTTCGTCACATAACAAGGACTTTTAGTGACACAGTGATATCTCTTGATTGTACGACTTGAATGATTAACTTTTTGAGCCCGTTGACGATTTAGTATACTGTTACATAATCGTCGTAATAAAGTTTTAACAGTTCTTAAATCTTTATAGATTAATCCATAAAACGACTTTAACTTTTTCTAGTCGTTGTTTTACATAAAAACCAATATTTTTTCCTCTGCGGTCCTCAATAACTTAGGGTTAGACAAAGCACGCAAACCCACCATAAACCTAATATCGGTGCAAGCATATGTGTTATGTATGTTTTCTTTGTTTCTCACTCATTTGAAAATCTAAATATTTAAGTAGTAATCTATGTCTGGCAATGCCGATTATGTAGGCGTACCTATACTTCGTTAACGATGCCGTCCTCACTAGTTTTGGAACAAGTTTGAGGATAGAGCTGTTTGACAATCACAACATGAATACATATGTGTACATCATAATCATCTTCAGCCTATCGCAGTCCAATGCAGGACATAGGGCTCTCCCATTGTACGCCACTTTGATCGATTTTCCATCCAGCCATCTTACGCAAATCGTCATTCCATCTGGCCTGTGGGCTACCTACGCTACGTTTGACGAACCGCGGTCTATACTCAAGAACTCTTTTAACCCAATGGTCGTCGATTCTGTGGCTAATAATGCCAGCCCACTGCCACTTCCGCCTTCTGATCCGGTGGGCTATGTCGATTAAGGTAATAAAAAAAGGTTTTTTTTTGCCGGATCACTTCATTCCTGATGCGATCATTTAAAGAAACACCGAGCATGGCCCTTTCCATAGCACGATGAGCAACTTTAAGCTTGTGGATCAGCCGTACCGTAAATAATACTAATTCCATGTCATGAATTAGTATTATTCGTACTCACTGATTATAAGTTGGTATGATCTTACATTGGTATAAATGTTAATTTTGCGTCTATGTTCGTAAGTCAGATCTAAAAGTAAAAAAATTGTTTTTGGTTCAGGAATAGACAGCAGTTCGAGCGTTAGCAGACAGCGTTACCGCATAGGGTCGAGACCTCCGTCATTCTTACATTTTACTAAAGGGTATTTCCACATTGCAAAGTCGTTTTGGTACTTTCTGACAAACACGTAAAAACTAGTAAGTAAACCACAAAACTGCCTTTGATTATCATCCACTTTTACCTTTTTATTAAAAATATTCTTTTTTTTAATTATTAAAACGTGTCTTTACCTTTATAGCAATTATACGCCTGGTAAAAAGGAGTGTCACGTTCTAAGTTATGATTTGCATGTATATACATGAGTAGATGTACATATGTCATAACCAATATGTATATTGTTACGAAAGATTATTAGAGTTCTTTTTATGTTCTCTGGTTATTCATTTTTGCTAGACAATTGCTTTGAGAAAAGACACTAAATGGTTGCTATCTATTTCTGTATAACAAAGTGTACTTATTAAGTAAATTAAGGTAAAATCAACGAATTGGGCACCGGCGGCGGGGCGGCTGTGCCCCGAAAAATAATCAAAAAAAAAAAATTATACAGGGTTATACTAGAAAATGTTTATAGTAAATAAATTCAATTTCTTCATATCATAAAACTATTCAACAGCAATTTAGAAGTGTCCTGATTTCAAAAAAAAAATTACAGATCACACACAGACAGACAGTGTCACCGCAACTAGGTTGCTTTGTTATTGAACTTTCACCACATTAGAGTTTTAATATTCATAAAAACTTTTATATTCCCCTAACTTCACTAAACTAAATTTTGTAAGTTTCAAAATGTATTTGTTTTATCATGAATTACTTCTACACACTTGTTATTATTAATACCTTTTTTAAATTAAGATTGTCCAACTTGCAAAAATCTAAAATAAAAAGAAAAACAAAAAAAATCTCCAACTAAAAACCCAACTTAAATGTAGGACAAAGTTTTTCCAGATTATGATATACATATATTAGAAAATTAAAAAAAAACATTAGCTAATGTATATAATCATTGACGTAACATGTAGAATGTGTGGAATTAGGGCATAACTACGTACATAAGTCACTTATGCGAAGCATAATTAAACCTACGTGTACCTTCATGTGTGATAGTCAAGCAAGTTTACGTTACGCTTGGCAATAACTAATAAGAGTTTGACATAAATAAAATACTAATGTACCGTCTTTCTTAATTTTATTGTAATATAAGTGCAACTGTACACATATTTGTTCTCCATGAAGTATAGTTTTTTATTTTTATTTTAACTTCGTTATAGTAAGAATTTATACAAAAACAGATTGAAAAGTTGGATTGCAGGTCAGGTTATAGAATATATAAAGATTTTATTTGCTTGCAAATAAAAGTTTTATATGTTATAAGAATCTTGTTTTCATCTTAATTTAAATTCGGAGTCCTCTTACCGGCAGACTGGTTTTACCTAGTTATACTTAACTTTCTGTATTTGCCAATGAATATATCTAGTTTAAGTTTAATAGAAATCTACTAAACAGATTCATTTTTGGTTAGAATTTCATCGTGTTAGAACATTCAAATTCTTCTCTATACGGTATGTCTAATGCAAGTCCGAAAGAATAATAACTGGGTTTCTAAATCCTCTCTGGTACCTAGTCGATATATATTATTATAAAATATCTATACATAGGTACTACACCTGAAAGATTTGCATATTTTAATTTTAAAAAGCCTTACCGTGTCTAACATTCCTGAAGTATACTTAGTTTTGATTGGTTCAATCTATCGATTTGAATTTGTTTCACTTCATTTGAAATCACTGGCAAGAGAAATTCTTCGGCTTCCATCGCCGTTCGAACACACAATTATAGTTGATGAAAAGTACAGCTGCCACAGTAAAATTAGCTATATTCATAGCTTTTATCACATTAGAACCTGTGTCGCGTAAAATATAATGAACTGATTAAATTGTTAATTAAGTTGTCTTTCAAAATATTGTTTAAATCATTCGCTATAATTTCACTCTAATTGTTCACACTCGAGTATTATAGAAACTCTTTTACATTTATTCGTGGTGCCATGAGCAGTAAGGATAAGTAACGAGACATTTGCGCTGGGCTCGGACCACACATCTGTAGTAAATGATAACTTTTCAATTTGCTCGAGTAATTTCAAAACCTTTAACCGCATTTTACTATAGATCAGTAGACTGTAAATTTGTGAAATACTGTCGACCTCTAAGATGATAACAAGGTAATGCTGCCTGCATTACTCTTTGAAACCCCACACCTTCTACAAAACTAAATGACAAGTTTTGTAACGTAATCATGTCGGCCTTTTTGTTTGGCATTACTATTATCCCAGGTACTATTATTTTTCAAAGAATCTGTTACTGATAACTGTTTTCGACACTCTTTTATTTAGACTCCGACTTTATACTGTGCAATTGGCTCACCAGTTTTCTTACAGACAGAAGCATCAAGGTCGTTGTTGACGGTGCATGCTCCGACTCGAAGTCTGTTAATTCTGGTGTCCCACAAGGCTGTGTGCTATCACCCACGCTGTTTCTTCTGCATATCAATGACATGCTGCAGATTAGCAGCATCCATTGCTATGCGGACGATAGCACCGATGCAGTGATGCCCTTTACACCGGCCGCGCTAACATTTCTCGGGTAAACGTCATCGAAAGCCGATCCAAACTTGTGTCTGAAATCGAAACTTCTTTATCAAAAGTTTCAGATTGGGGTCGACTTAACTTAGTCCAAATTAACCCCACGAAGACACAGGTTTGCGCGTTCACCGCTAAAAAGATGCCATTGGTCGTATCACCTCAATTTGAGAGCACTTCCCTAACTGCATCAGCCAGTATCGGAATCCTTGGCGTCGATATATCAAGCGAAGTCCAGTTTCGCGGTCACTTAGAGAGTAAGGCCATATTAGCCTCGAAGAAGCTTGGTGTGCTAAACAGATCGAGACAGTATTTTACTCCGGCCCACCGCCTGCAACTTTATAAGGCGCAGGTTCGGCCGCACATGGAATACTGTTCTCATCTCTATGCAGGTGCACCCCAGTACCAACTTCTGCCTCTAGACCGCATTCAACGGAGAGCGACTCGCATCATCGACTGCCAAGATATTTCTGATCGACTTGACACCTTTGCGTTGCGTAGAGATGTAGCTTCACTCTGCATCCTCTATCGCTTGTATCATGGGGAGTGTTCAGAGGAATTGTTCGGACTTATACCGGCTGCTGGTTTCCGCCATCGTCCTACGCGACAAAATATCCATCCCCATCACCTGGACGATTGGCACTCCATCACTGTGCGCTTCTCGAGAAGCTTTCTGCCTCGCACAACCAGCTTATGGAACAAATTGTCACCTGCCGCATTTCCGAACCGATACGACCTTCAAACCTTCAAGAAGAGAGCGTACCTCTACCTAAAAGGCCGGCAACGCACTTGTGACTGTTGAGTTGCGGGTGTCCATGGGCGGCGGTAGTCACTTACCATCAGGTGACCCGTCTGCTCGTTTGCCCCCTATCGCATAAAAAAAAAAAAATACAAAACTATCTTATTTTACTTATACTTGTTAAACGGATACGGTTACGGTTACGGATATATTTTTATTTCGGATATCCGATAGTTTCGGTTACGGCTACGGAGCTGCATAACATCCCTGGTTCTTAGTACCTTTGTGACGGTTCTTCCGAAGAGCGGATGCACCTACCACAAGCATATTTTTGCTTAAAAGGGGACTCCAAAACCTATTAGTATTTACTTTTTTTTAAATGGAATGTACACAATTTATTATTATTAAATGACTTATTATTGTTATTTCATAAAGTAACGCAGTATTTTATTTCCCTTCGCAAATACGCAAGGATGTCCAATATGGAACCCGATTATAACGGGGATTCCCTTTAAATAAATTTATTAAATATAATTTCATAATTTTTATTTCTGAAACTTGATTATTTCTACAAATTTCCCATTACATTTATTTTTCAAATACATTACTTATCGTAATCGTAATAATCTTCTATAAGACAAAAACTCGTATAAAATAAATAAAAATACAGTTAACACAATTTTTATTGCACTCAAATATTTTAATAGTAACGCAACTATATTCAACGTTATTTATGTCGTAAATATATATTATATTATATTAAAATTATAATTTTGAATCTTTTTCAAACTGTGAAATCATAATTATTGTAGCGGTTATGTGTTCATAGATTTTTTTATCGAGCTGTTGTAGAAAGCCGTTGTTCCTTTGCTTAAAAGAATAATTTTGTCAATCTCTAATGTCACTGTGATATCATGTGTCAAAACGGACCTGTTATTTTAAATTACGTTCAGTCGACTGATATTCTTGAACAGCTATGTTTTTGCCCTCTACAAACACACGCATCTCTATCGCTCATACGACATTGGCAAAACTGTCTTGCCATATTCAAAAAATTTAATTGAATTTACCTATTATTTTGTGAAGACTATAATCAGTTGTAATACAAAATAACAATGTTTTTTTATTTTCAAAATTGGAAATATAATATTATGTCAGAATTTGAATATATTTTGCTCACATTTTATTGCGTAAAACGAAACAGGAACCTGGGATATGCAATAAGATAAGAATAAGGGGGAAACGGGTCCTAAGGCCACGGCAGATAGCAGAAGCCAGAGTCCATTTATCGTACGTAAGTCCTGTTGTTCTTCTGATTACAGAGGCCACTAAGACAGGAACACCCGCTGGCTGTACCTTATCGTTTTACATTGACCATTATAGAACTTTGACACATTACCATTTATAGAATTTTTGTTGCATAAAAAATTACGTAAGAACCGGTATTGTAAAATTAGAATATTATGACTCAAAGTTAAGTCATCCAATTTCATATAATTAAGTGCAACAGTAATACTAGTTTTAATTACTGTTTTGCTCTTATGCCTCATTTGTTGGAGCGTAGTTGTTCACTGAAGATGAACAGTGTCGACCGGTTGACCTACAGTATTATATGATTAATTTAAATCAAATAGAAAAACATCTTTACCACTTATATAGCCTTACGAATTATATTTTTACTAAAGACTAAAGACTTTTCTTTTTTATACTGTGGGCAGAGGCGCAATTAACCCCCCTTTTTTAGCCCACCATAATTCAGTCTCGATCATCCGTACCTCTGATTATTATCCCAATTATTGTAATGATTTAATCCAGTAGCAGCTTTATAATTAACGCGATCGAATCCCGATAGTAATATCATAATTATATTATTAATTTCCAACAAAATCATAAAACCAAACGAATCTGACAGTCTTAGTATGACAGTCTTAATCTTAGTATAACTCACGCCTGTTTAGATTGTATATATATAAGATAGTGGCGACCCTGCTGCTTTATCACCTGTTTTTCTAGTGCTATAGGCTAAAAAGGTTAAATAATCCCTTCGGGTCATCACCATACCGAACCAACAGTGGTATGTCGGACACGAAACGACTTAAATCACATGGTTTTCCGTCATGAGTGAGTCTATTGCAGGGTATCCAGATATACCGTAGTAAGAAAGCTTCCGACAAACCCTGTTAACCTATTGAATGACCAGACTGACAGACCAACTGAGTTGTTGGACGAAGTGAGCTGGTCGTGTAATAAATCGCAATTAAAACAATATAATATACGCTTTAATAATCCAAAAATCAAACGCAATAACGTATGTTTATAGCATTTACTTTTTACATCATTAAAGCGTTCATTATATTTTTTTTAATTACAGTTTGTTTTTAACTATATTTTAATTTCTATCTAAATATAAATTACATACAGTTCAAGGTAAGCGCAATGTGTAAAAAACAAGTTACGCATATGATGAATTTTATTTTCATTGTCTGTAGGCACTTACAATGCTGCATGTGCTAACTTACTTTAATATGCAATTAGCATTCGAGTCATTAGTACCGAGTATTGCGATATCATTCAAACACTGTCATTCCGAATACAAATCAAGTCAAAAGTGCATAAGTAGATAGATACTTACGTTTGTATTGCAAGGCTCTAATCGCTGGTGACTGTCTACGCTTTACGCAAGCCACCTCGATTGTAGGGCGGAAGCCTACTTAAACTCAATACAAAACGTATTGCCTATGTCTTTTCCATTGACATGTTTTTACATAGATTGACATCTGAAGATAACAAGTGGGCGGTAATGGTATTTGAATATTGATATTAGGTCGTTAGTTTCGAAAAGTGATCATGAGTGTTTTTATTAAATTTTTAGTTTTATTTCTTTTTTGTTTTGCAAAAGTGATAAGAACGTGATGAACTTGTTAAGAGTCTAGATCATTTTAAATCTAATGCTATTGATAATCGTTTTAATAATAATCTAATGTCATACCTGAAGAATTGAAGTAATGCTATGTTTCTAAGGATTACCAAATTCCTGAAATTTGGAATAAAAACTGTTAAATGCATATTAAGTATGTTGAAAAGACGATTTAAAAAAAAATAAACCTTAATCATGCAACAAGTAAAGGGGAGAATGGGTTCGAGAATTGCCGAATGAATAGTAAGGGGGAGCAATATATTGTATTGCCGAAAATACAGAAGAGTGGCGAGGGCTTATCTGATAAGTATCTTGTATCTGCTACAGTGTTAATATATTTTAAAACATACGGCGAAAACCCTATAAAAAGCGATTCTATAGTGTTTTTTTTTTAACTTTTATAGTAATTTGGTAATATTTTTTTAATCATTGAGAAGATTAATTATTGATTCAGTCAACAGTCTTAATATAGGTAACTTTGAATAAGGAGACTGTGAGTGATTGATTTATCACTTTTATTCACGTAAAACTGTCACATATTTCGTTAAAAACACATTATTAAATAATCTATTTATTATTGTAGTTCTCTCTCTTTCTCTCTCTTGTAATAAATTTACATTCAAATTATTAACTAGAAGTATAATTCTTTTGTACTTCTTGTTGTTCACTCAAGTCATGAGTGTGAATATTCATAATAATGCTAATCAAGGGTATTCTAAGTCAGCAAATTTTAACGAAAATGACATTCGATAGTAATTGGGTACGTCTTTCACTTTCTTATTCAATTTTAAAACTCGTTCTGTTTGTGAATGTCGATTGTCCCATATGATATATGTATATTAAAAGGAAATATATGGTTTGGTTGCTTAGGGAAATGTGCCCAAAAACTCTCTAAAACTCGTTTTTTATAATCTGATATAATACCATGAGTTTATTAATTCACTAAACAAGTAAAAATATGATATTCATACATACGTTCACGCCCATAAGGGGTAGGCAGAGGTGTATTCAACAACCACATTTTGCCAATTAGAATTTGGTCCCACTAATATAGCAGAGGCTATTTCCGTGAACCACTATTACGACGATTCAAATGATATCTCATATGTTTAAATATATCAAGCCGTTTAGTGTCTAGGGCGTGACAAACAAACATCATACACATATACGTACATACACACACTCTAAAACTGTAGTTAAAAAAAAGGAAGAATATAAATATCACAACATTAAAGTAAAGGTTGTTTTGCAGATATAGACGATATTAAACTAAATTAATGGCAGGTGATTGTAAGTCATTTTTGTTTAAACTCGATCAAGTGTGGACACTCTTAAGAGCTCATTTCAAACTAATGTATAATAAACTACGATTACAGTTTTATCAAATTTGTGTAAAAGTTTTCTATAAAAAGCTTGTAAATTTACCACCTCCATCATAAGATCAGCTTCAATATTCTAAATTATAGTATTCTCATCCAAACTACAAATACATAGGCACAAGGTTTAGTTTCAATACGACAAATTGAAACTGGTTAAAAGATTATTCCAAGATTATTCAACATCGTTAGTTAGCTACACATAAGTGAAACTAATAAAAAGCGGCTAAATAATCCAATAATTTAACTTATCGCATTATGTTACATTTTTTTTTTGTGTGGAAGCCCCCACGTGTCATCACCTTACCGGGGCTAATGGGTAAGGTGGTATGTCGGACTCGAACCGACTAAAACCACACAGTGTTCCGTCAACGGGTCTTATGGCCGGGGCCTCAGGTGTGCCCTAGAAAGGAAGTCCCTGTGTACCCCGGCAGACCTAGTCACCTTTTGAGCAAGGCGACTGCAATATGGTTCTGTCCCCCCCTCATATTTAGTCAGGCGCGCGTGGAACACGTCTTGCCGTCGTACGGGCCTGCTTCTGCTAGGGCGATAGATAGCCCAGTCTGTCGCCCTCAGGCCAGCGCTCATGGAGGCCGGAGGTCATTTTGCACTCTCCAGCGCCTTATGCGTCTTCTGCGGGACGGAAGAGTACTAACTCTCTCCCGTTCCCTTTCCGCCGCTTCTTTTGCAAGCATCACTGCCTCGCAGTACGAAGCAGCGGAATCCCATGCACTCTCGCTCTGGACCATAGCAATAACCATGGTCTCTAGCGAGAGGCTACCCACACCAATAGCTGCCACGAGGTCAGCACGCTGCTGCACCCACGCATAGCACACATAGATAACGGCGAAGAAAGTGAATATCGTCATCAGTCATCACCGAAGCTATTAACATCTAATGCATAATATATCCACAATAATCAAGATTGTTGTCAGTGGAGTGTTGGTCAGATTGTTGAAACATGTCGAACACAGTTCTTAAAATGCGTAATTCGACGCAAGGGGATTTCATCACAACTGTTTAGTGCTATTAGTGCTTAAAGCTCGATACGACAATTCGCGCTATATAAACACTACCAGATGCAATAGCACACATCCTGGATTTTCACAATGTATTTGACGCTCCGATTCATTCATTTCCACTTTACCGTGCATTGCGTAATCCAACTTCTCTAAATATTTGTAATTAGGTCGACGAATGATACGGCTATTATTCATACGTACCTACATATAAATAACATATAGGCTAGTGGTATGTCCACTATAAGCGAGTCAACTTTTATAAAGCTCGAGGGGATTACATTACAAAACTAACGACCTTCAAACATCAGATTATCGAAACTTTTACATTCGAGAGAACGAAATCTAACTGAATGGAGACTGCTAAAACAAATCAAGTTGACATTGTGTGACGACCCGCTTAAGTAACTAACGATTTTTCTTTAATACTCGAACATAATTGAAAACAAGGCTGCAATGGCTAGATTCATCCGCTAAGTAACGATAGTTTTTTTTTTAACAATAAATCAAAAAGGTTAGTACGTGCGTACTAACCTTTGTGGTTTATTGTAGGATTTGTTAAACATCCGAATGACGACAACAAAGACGACTGGATGACGACTTTTATTTATTTAAAAAAATTGGCTATAACGAACTATGAATGGTGTTAACGTTCGAAGGTAGATGGTATTGAACACAGTAACCTCGCCAGCACAAAATGTGAAACGAGAACGAAATAGCATCTCATAATACAATATTCAATAACAAAGATATTATGATCGCAAACCAAATCTGTTACAAATATGCAAAGCTATCCAATGTTTACAATCTCTGTTAGTAGTTGAAAGTCAAAGTACTGTATCAGCAGTGACCTTTTGTCAACGGTCGACAGGCGGTTATAAATTTATGATATAGTTGGACTTTACATAATCTGTTTTGTCATCGATATAACAACCGATTTTAGGTTAATATATGTAACAGGTGAAGAGCCTTGTGTAGCAGAAGGGGTCATCGGGTCTACGTTCGTGTGGTCTTTCGATATCGGTTCAGAACTTCGCTCATTTGACACATCATCAGAGTCTCCCCTTGACCTGACCTGTTCGAAGTCGATTTCTTTAGAAACCTCTTTAAAGAACGTTCAGTGTGAAATTCTTTCGTTTGTTATTCTGTAATTTTTCTTCTGTAATTTTCCTTTCAAAATTACTACCTATTACCCGTTACCAAAACTTGAGACCCAGGTCACGCACATAAAGAATCTGCGATGCCTGGATCGATCCAAAATTATTTCACAAATACTAACTAAAGGTTTTGTATTTTTGTATTGTATTTTTAGGTTTATTGTTATTAGACAAGCGAATTGGCAACTATGAATGCCAGGCAATTACCGTAAACAAATATGCACCTACAACTACCTACAGAACTCGATGCTGTATTAACACCATTAAAAGAGCTAAACTATTCGAACATTGTCCTTCATAAGGTTGTGCCTATTTGCGCTGACAACATTCACGGTACCTATAACGATTACATAAATTATAATGTTCATGCCAATTCTATTTCCACTACAAGATATGGTGTTCTTGATTACTGTATTTGTAGCTATCAATTGTTAAGAATCATATCTCGTTGTTAGTAATATTACTGAAAAATATTTAGGTTGCGGTTAAGGTCGATTATGGTGATGGTGATACTACTACACAGTATGTTACAGAGCAACATGCTAATACTATACTGTGTAGTAGTATCACCATCACCGTGCGTACCATGCGTGTTAAAATGTAATTCAAATCTATGATAATAATAAACTGTATTTTAATATATACAAATTAAATTTATAATTTTATAAATAGTATTGCGTTTTAATACTATTCTAAATGGTGTTTAAGGCGTGAATTTTAAATAGTCTGTTGAATGCAGATTCTAATGAATCTGCTAAGTATCGCAGTGATAACTGTGTAATGCATCGATACAGCGATCCCATGATTATAGTATTGTGTTTTTATACTATACTAAATGGTGTTTAAGGTGTGAATTTTAAACAGTCAGTGATAACTGTGTAATGCATCGATACAGCGATCCCATGGTTATAGTTTTATCTTTAGACGAATAGTTGAAGCTGGTGGCAGGTTGGAATCGATCGGTAGTCAACGGCAATACTCGTATACACTTATCTGTGAATCTATGATACTTCTCGGCTATTGTTGTGTGCGGTATGCGCTATTACCGGACTCTGACTGACCTCGGTTTCGCCGCCTGCCGCCGCGCCGCATGAGATAGATTCGATAACAATACGATTGTTGAAAACTTAAATTATGTTCACTCCAAGGAAGGTTATATTGATCGTATCGTAACATGAAAATTGTTGGGTTAGTATGTGTACTGCTTATCTACCTTTGGTTAGAATTTTTAATAATGAACAGCTTTTAATTTGAAGTTCCCAGATTGTTATATAACTAATAGCTCCATTATTAAATATTTTCTTTTGTTAAGTGGTTTATAAAAAGTGTCCTTGAAATATTGGAACTATTAAAGGGTAGCCGTACTTTGCGATGTACATATCTAACTAAAACAAGTTTTAATTACCCGGTTTATGTGCCCGACCCAATTCTTGAAAATAGTCGTGCAACATTAAATTGGGATCGATCTATCGGCACTGACAGGACTATCGTTGCCAATAAACCTGATATAGTGGTAATAGACCGACTAGAGCGCCGAGCAATGATTGTTGACATTACCATTTCACATGACGACAACCTCATAAAGGCTGAAAAAGATAAACTAAAATATTTGGAAAAAATAAAATATTTGGATTTAGCCCATGAGGTCGTGTGGTCGACATGTGGGATGTGAGTTCTGCAATCATTGTGCCGATAGTCATATCAGCTCATAGGTGGATTGCTAAGAGCCTCGACCAACATCTGCAGAAGCTCACGTTACACAGCACAGTCCTTCTTGATACGGCACGTATTGTGAGGAGGTTCCTGTCTCTGGAGCCCTAACTACCGGTAGCTTGGTCCCTGTAACCGATACCGGTGGAACACAATTTTTTATATTTTTAAATGTATTTTATATTTAAAAATGTTATTTGTATGTTTATTAATGTGAGTAAAGAGAATAATAATAATAACTTTACACACCACTCAAACATGACTAATAAATATACGTGTTTTCACAAAATACTCGGTACTTTGACAACATGAAATCCAGAAATTAACCTTTAATCGTCAATCACTAAACGACTACCTATGCAAAAACTTCGTATTGCACAGAGATTACTAGACTTCTGGGAACTCCGCTACCATTAAGCGTCAATGGGGATAAATTTTATGAAGTATGTTACGTAGTCCCATTTTTTATATTAGTATAAGTGAATATACAGTATTAAGATATGTAATTTATTATTCAGCAACCGTGTTTAAAAACAAGATAAAAATTTAAAGATTGCAACTGGAAGATTTGAAACAAGCACGTTTTGTGAACACACCAAAACACCTTTTTATATGGGATAAGAGTACAATCGAGCACATGGGTCACTTCATGGAAAGATAATTATTACTGACACACCACTATTTACCGGTAGTCTTTATGTAAGCTATACACAGAACATAATGACACAAATTAAAAAAAAAAAACAAACTAATAAAAAAATATTATTATACAACGGAGTTCAAAATATTATGAAATTTACAACCTTTTGGCATTACGTGAAAAGTACTTACATAAGACTAATTCATACGTATAAAGTCTATTTCTTAGAAGGGTAAGGTAGAGGAATATTGACATATTTTTATTAAACACCCACATTTTTTCATCTATATGTTAGTTCCCCTTAATGACACTCATTTGAACTATTAATGAACAAGCTCAAAAAAAAGCCGGAATCCAATTGAGTATCATTTTGAGTAAATTGCTATAATATTAACTAGGTACATTATATATTATTATAACAATAGTTATCACAAAAACAGTATTCAACACAGTAACCGAAGACACTCCCGCGCAACATCGTGAAAGGCAATGGGTCACTCATATTTCATTATAATGTTGATGTCATTGACACCTGAGTAACTCTTAGATAATCGTACCATCCGCTGCGGTTATATATTTATGTATGAAGTAATGTTGTAAATCACTTCACACTTTAACCTATTTAAATTTATGGAGCTGGGTAAACTAGTCTACAATGCAGTTTAATGTACTATTATATATATAGAGAAACCTTTATTCAATCGAAAAGCCGATTATACGTCAAAATCTGTACATATGTAGTTACATAATGTTTTTGTCAAAAATGTTATTTTTTTCTACAACTTCAGTAACTTCGAACCTAGTAGCTTGAATTATTGCATTTATCAACTTAGAAGTTAAACGTTACAAAAAAAAGAGAAAAATGACGGCAAGCGTCTATTTCACTGTTGCGAGAACTCGTAGTTACCTAAACCTCTAAATGCAAGGCAGCGGTTGGTGCGCCGGCGCCGTGTGCGCCAAATGCGACAGGTTTTTTGTGCCCTGCAAATAGGCATTCGGATACCGTAACCTCGTAAACTAGAGAAACATTTTACTTTTATCGGACATTTTAAAATGAATTGGTGGTTAGATTTTAGACTCGTTAGCTATACAATTAATCAGGTCATGTGTTTAAGTGGAAGCGAATTCGAACCCAGTGCACCCAGTGCACTACTATCGTGAATCCACTCCTAACAAAATCATTTAGCTTAGCTGGAAGGGTTAACAATAGCGTTAGTAACATGCGAGACCTACGTTGAAAGTATTTTAACAATGACTATGTATGAGTCCTTAATTATTTACAATAAATGAAACTTATATATTAACACATTACTAAAAACTAAATATATTCACATCTAATACTTAGAAGGAAAGTATATAAGACTATATTTTTTACTTCAATTTTATTTCAAATGCAATTTCCTCTAAAAAAAAATGAATTAATGCAGGTTCTCTACCGGACAATTTCTCACCCTGCCATACCTACCACTTAATACAAAATATATGCTCGATACAGTTTCAATATTAATTAATAGATAGAAAAACTGTAAGTATCACATTAAATTTAATGCCCAACTGGTTCCACTTTTGGTGTAATATACACCAGTGAGATAAATAAATGACTGCGGTGGGTCTTAATTGTGCAATAAACGGTTACCTAGTTACAAGTGGGTATCAGGTACTCACAGTGCATATGCTATAGTTTCATACTGTCCGGTTTATAGTGTAGTCGGCTTTAGACAAACGGACATTAGAATCGGTGCGAGCTAACGACATCGCACCACACACTACACAATCCACATGGAGTAAACCGATTTTCCAATCCTGCTACTACCTACTATATTCCTAAACGTAATTTTCGCACGTGTTTTAACATTACTCATTACTTTTATTGGCTAAAAGCTAGGTCATCAAGATTATAAACATGATTACAAGAGAAAAAGACTTGTGAACTGCGTAAATATTGAGTTATCTACGAGTATTAGTAGTCATTGTTGGTAGTGTTTTAAACCTTTTACTTTCATAGTAAATTTATATGTTTTAATAATCATCCTTGGTCGAAAATTACTCACAAAAGGCAGGCAGAGCGTCTCAAACACCCACATATTGTCAACAATAATCGAGTCCGACTTACGTAACAGGGGGGTAAGCCTTTTGCCATCAACCAGGTACTTTATAGAAAACAGTCTAATCTCTTATTAAGTCGCTTATTACGTCACCCATGGAATGAGATGGAGTGATCCTATACTACAGCACCGAGGTGAACCATACATGCTCAATACCGTCTAATTTAAACTTCAACACATCAATACTTTTTTTCTAGCCAAAACATTGTCAATATGTTTTCCAGTCTAGTAGGGCCGAATTAATATTTACATTTGTCTTATACTCATAATTCGTTTGTCATCCTTTTACCACATTTTAACCAAATAAAGATAAAGATATTATTACAAGGTTCTATAAATTCACAAATCTAACTTCTCACCAAGTAGAAGTAAAACTTAGAAAAATTCCTTTCTAAAAGACATGTCAAATGTGAGCCCTTTAATAAAAAGGGCACAAATTGATCTTATCCATGTAACATGTAAATACAAATGATAGCGGTAAGACTCATTGATAAGATTGCGTAATTTATTTTTAACCCAAAAAAGTAGGTATAGCAGGCAGAGGCGTATCACACGACTATATTAAATACATTAAATCGTTTAATTCTTTCTTGTTTCTGAGCCCTTACTGTTTATTTCTGTATGACGTCACCGAAGACGTCAATTGGAAAAACCTTTACTGGAGTTCCAACTTATTAGTTATTAAAAAAAAGTATCAATACGTGGTACATATGTAAAGTTAAGTATGTAAAGTTTATATATATATATAAGTATGTATAGTATATAATTAGTAATTTGTCTAACGTGCATTACTGGACGCCTTGTGCTGATAAAGGTATTAGATTGATTGGTAGCGTCAAGCAACTTGTTTTGTTTGTACTTCTCGATTAAACAAGTGATGTTTCTTGTTATAGATGGTAGAATTTAATATAATTCATATATAGAATATGAAGCGTTGCATTAAATAAACACGCCAAAAAGCTTTACAGGTTGTTAGGAATTTAAATTCAGCTGTTAGGTAAGGTGGTATACTAAAATAAGATTAAGATAACCTGGTCTTATCAAAGAAAAAAAGAAGAAAACCAACATTAGCCGTTATTGAAATAGAAATAAATTAAAATAATTTATTTTAAAATATTAGTATCAAAACTTTACTTAGTTACAAAAAAAAAAGTTTATGTAATTTCGTGTATCTTAGCCCTCTCTCCCTTCGCTTTTACAGGCTTACTTTTCTAGGGTTCACCTGAGGCTCCGGCCGTAAGATGACGAATCACTGTGTAGTTTTAGTTGGCTTTTACCTGGAATTTTTGTGTCTGAATCGCTGTATAAAGCTCGGGTATTAGGATCGTCTTGGGCCTTAGTATGTCTGCCCGTGCAACAATAAGGAGCGTTATATTTATCGAGTGTATGTACATTATAAGTATGTTTTAGAAGTCTTGATGGATTTTGATAGACTATTTACATTTCAAGATATTGTCTCAAAAATATGAGTGAGCATGTAGTCGGGTTTTATATTTATTTCAACCAAATTACTTGTTTTCTAACGACTTCTAAAAGATAGACTATTAGGCAGTTAGATCACAATGCAACCTTTATAGTAATAGCAAAATTTACATTTAAAATAAATCCTATAACGCAATAGGTTAAAGCCTATGAGAAGATCAAACTAATAAACTCATGGCCACTCTTTATTAATCGCCAGTAATTACGATGTTGAATGTCGACAGCATTTTCCCGGTCAGAAAAGTGCGGTCGTCATTCAATTTAACGGTAGGAAACCCTCAAGAGTTGATGAAATAAATGAAATAAAAACAAAGTTACAATAATCATTTTATTGCGAAGTGTTTCAAAAATCAATTTATTAATAGTAATAATCCTTTTGTTAGCTATTCTGTACAGACTATTCTGTGCAAGTCACTAACTTTTAATAAATTTCCAAATGGTCCCCTCCCTACTAGTACTCCCTACAAGTCTGTTCAAAGAGCCTCAGATACAACTTTAGTAATCTCAATTCAATTCATATCCATCGAGAAAGAACTTTGAAATAAACTGGAATAATTGGAAATACGAAACTGCTGGTTGTGGGCGAGGATGGTTCAGCTAGTAATACGTCGACATCGTCGCACAGGTTTGGAGAGAATGTCTTCCTTCTCCCTTAACTTTCTTTTGCTAAAGTCACAATCATTTTAATTAATCCAACACCATATATTAACTGTATCCGTACATACTATAGAAATTAAATTTAAAAAAATATTATTCATTGACTTTAATTAAATTATGTATTAATACAATCATAATAAGTATGGTTTAATTAACTAAATAATTATTATATAGTAATCCAGTTAAAAAAACAGTTGACAGTTTAACCGTCTTTCATATAACTTACTGTTTTGTAATGTACACATATATTTGAAAACATTTGATTGTTTATCCCCTCCTTCAAAAATCTTACTACAGAACATTCTCGAATGAATAACCTTTTAAAAAAACTGCATAAATATCGGTTCAGCAGTTACAGCGCCACAGACAGACACATAAGCACATACAGACACGACAAACTTATAACAAAGTGTGTTATAAGTTGGTCGTACGTCGGGGGTTCCTCACATTGTATCGATTCGTATGATTTAAAAATAGTACGTTTCAAATCTGATGATGTGAGTCACACCTTACTGGTCTTCTTGTCCAAGTGACTACAGTTAATACATGTGTTAGGATTGGGAGTGGTGTTAGTTACACGTAGTCTTACTGGGTGCGGTTCGAACTTGCGACCTCTTGATTGCAAGTCCGACGACTCCCATTATACTACCAAAACAAGTCACCCGCTCCCAAAACAAGTAAAACTATAAATATAATATATAACTTTGACACATCAAAGTAGATAATATTTATATACCTAATACCGTGTTAACTAAGTCCTAAGTGGTAAGAATACCTTGTCCATATGATTCTAACTCCCTATCCTAAGTTATGTAGCTATATTAAAAATGTGAAAGTCTATTTCTTCGTTTGATATGCTTCCACTTTTTAACTAATAAACTGATTATATTTCAATTCTGCATACACACCAGCGGCACAAAGGAGACATACATGCATGTCTTCCTTTCAAAAAAAGTACTGTTCTCGAGGGATCGTTAACAACTACACTCACAGGCACAATTAACCGCCCACTTTGTATTTCTTTCAATTTTCAGTAGTCGGAAAATTTTGACCACATTTGATGGAAGTTATGTTAAAAGCAGCCATTAAGGATAAATAAAATCACAAAAGTCTTTAAACAAAACCGTTTAATAAAAAAAAAATATGCCAAAAATCGATTTTGCATAAAATTTGCATGAAAATGTGACGACTTTAATTTTGAAAAAAATCGTCCGCTTTCTTTTTATTTAAATTTTAATAATGAGTATTACTACCTCGGGCCCTGATGACTTCTTGTAGTCGGTTTGGCAATCCATCTACGAGGTCTTGAATATCCGACTGAGGGATATTATGCCACTCCTCTATCGCAGCCGTCTTGAGCTCTTGTAAGGTCGCAGGGGCTGATATTCTTGCTCGAATACGTCTTTTTAGGTTGTCCCAAATGTGCTCAATTGGGTTAAGATCGGGACTGCGTGACGGCCATGGCAAAACTTGAATCCCGACCTCATCGAGGTATTGAGTGACGGATCTTGCGGTATGGCATCGAGCATTGTCGTGGATTAATTTAAAGTTTTCACCAATAAATGGTGCGAAAGGTATGACGTGGTCTTGTAAGACTTCCTCCACGTATCTTTGAGCAGTCACACTGCCTCTATCAAACACCACTAGATCGGTACGAGCCTCGTAAGAGATATCTCCCCAAACCATTATGGATCCTCCCTGATAACCCACGGTTTCGATTATTGCACATGGAGCAAACCGTTCATTTTGGCGCCTATAAACACGCTGACGTCCATCTGGACCCCTTAAGGCTATTCTGCTTTCATCTGAGAACAGTACGTTCTTCCATTGTTCCGTAGTCCAGTCAGCATATTCTCGTGCAAAGGCACGTCTTGCTCTACGATGCTGTGCAAGCAGCTGTGGACCGCGAGCTGGACGAAAAGCTCTCAGATTCCTTTCAGCCAGTCTTCTTCTTATCGTACGTTCACTTACAGTGACATTTCTCACCTCAAACAGACGTGTGCGCGCTTCAGTAGCGGTGCGAAAGCGATTTCTTAGCACGTTACTGACAACAAAGCGGTCATCCAGAGCCGAGGTGCACCGATGTCGGCCTTGACCTGGCCTTCTCGTGTATGAACCTGTCTCCCGAAAGCGTCTGATGGCATCCCGCACTGTAGTTCGAGGTACACCAAGCGTACGAGCGATGCGACGTTGGCTATACCCAGCGTCAGCTAAAGTCACTGCCCTAGCAGCACCAGTTGCATCCAGTGGCATTTTTTTCAGTCACAAACAATAATCGTACACTAAAAACTCAAATTAAACAATGTTCGTACACGATAGCAGACAAGAACAAGAAATGTAATCAATGTAACGTTACTGCAACAATGTCAAACAGAGACTAAATTCTAAAAACGCTTCGGCGATACAAGTTTAAGGGTCGAAATAAGGGTTTTTAAGTGTTTAGTTTATTGCTAAAGTACCCACTTAACTAAAAACAAAAACTGTAGATAAGCCACAGTTAACATAAACAAACAGGGTGACGAAAAATATAGGTGGGCGGTTAATTGTGCCTGTGAGTGTATTTATACGAGCGGAAAAGAACGACGAAAGCTTTAATTTTATAAGTCACAATACTCTACATTTTCTAATATATCACAGACAATATTCTCACAACTAAAATTAGTACTAGTAGTCACAAAAAGACACAAGGTCTCACGTGTTCCTTTGTATTGCGTTATGTTTCATGTACCTACCGTAAACTGTTTACAATCACAGTACCTACGGTTCGCGGTGATACATTGGAAGCAATAACTAACCGTCCAAGGTCTTTACAATCCTCATACGAGATATTGACAGGAAATACATAAAAATCATTATAAAATATTTAAAACATGAAAACGTTATAACAGCCTACTTATTATAATAAATTGTTAAAAACGCATTAATTGCTTACGGTTTCCGCATAGTCACAATTTACAATAAGGCATTTTGTGTTTTAGATACAAAGACTTTAGTCCACACCTGGGCATAGGGACATATTATTTTACGAGACATTAATTTAAAAAAAATACTAGTTCCTGAGATAAATATATAGAATTGTATACCTATTACTTATTATTATTATATATATAGAATTGTATCACTATTTCGGAGGCAGAGAAAGTTGATGTCTAGATTCTTAAAGCAATTTAAGAATCTCGAATATTATCTTACGCTACTGTCGCATACACATATGACAATTGATATTCAGTCTCTTTAGTATAATTGACTTTTAATTTAGGAAAGGTTTATAAAATTAAGATATGACACATATTATCTAGTTAGTCTATTTACACAGACTCACAAGGCTCACAGTATGCAAGATCGTGATACGTTTCTTTCGTGTTAGTTCAATGAAAAATTACACGTTTGACCGAATGTTTGTCAGTATGTTGGATCGCATATATGTTGTTTAATTTAAGTGTTTACGATTAACATGTTCATAGAAGGGCGAGTTGCCGCTGCTCACGAATGCTCATGAGCACTCACGACTTAGCCCCGCGACGTGCCAGATCGATCCAGATAACCATTCTTTCTTATTATCCCAACTAAAATTATAAATGCAAATGTTTATTTGTTATGTTATTAACCCATACCGATGATTATTAGCACATTTTCACGGCTACAAAAATGGTCATAATGTATATAAATAGTTGTTTATAGAAAAATAATTTTATAGCTAGCAAAGCCACAGGTATGTCTGTTTTTAACGCTGTTCTGTTACAACTGAATCGGCAATGATCTCTGATGTCATTCTTTCCATGAGTAAGTCTAGTACCAATGGTGTTACACGTACGCGTCGTGTGTACGTATTTACATGTGAGTACTGCGGCCACATACTATACAAGTAGTGAGAGAAAGTCGATAGAGACGTAGTTTGGCCGCTTTACTCCTAATGCGTAATAATAGTATTAACTACTAACTATTAATAGTAAGAATTATTATGTGCATTGCTTGCTATGTAAAATAAACCAATTTATCAGATTTTACGAGTAAATTGTATTTCATTGCCCTGAGACTACGGCAGAAGTTATAATACAGATTAAACTGCCTAGCGGGCTGCGTTTACGACGATAGTATAAAATTAAATGAAACGCCCCTTAATTACCCGTATTGCAATTATAATTATGTATTGAGTTTAAACTGGCAGTATTGTTTCATTATTTGACATAGATTTATTATACAACGGATTTTTTTAAAATTGTTTTTCTAATATGTAACACTAATCCGAAATAATTCTTTTGCAAATACAATACACGAAAATAGCATTAAGCTACTTAAGGCAACTTCGGTGTATCTTAAAAAAATATAATTCTTATTTTTTGTGCCAATATTGCTTGTGCATTGTGCAGTTTAAACTATTATTACACTAAATTCAGTAATCTCAGAAAATTTCATAAACATAGCTGATATCAGTTACGTTATCCATATACAATTTCTATTGTAAAACCATTGCGTAGTTTTTATTGTCGACAACATAACAAATGTATATTAATATACGAGCATAGTTTAATGAATCATATCAAACTGGTCCTAATAACAATATAGCTTTGCAAAAAAGTTGACATCAGAAATATCTGATGTCAACTTTTTTGTATACTCGAAGGACAGAATATGTCCTTCGAGTATATTTTGGTGCGATTATGTATTTAATTATATTTTTTTAAGTTTACGAAATAATATCGTGAACACTTTACACTCTATGGGGTTTTAGATTGACTCTATTATATTCATACAGAACTATCAAGCAGGAAATCGAGCATCTCCAATGTGTCTTATATTATCGATTCACTTGCATACTCCGTCTCGTGTTAAGGGATTGATAATTTGTTCCCAGGTCTGGGTCTCTTCTGGGGTGCTGGCCTAGAAAACCCTCCCCGCGGTGCACCCTGGGCAACGTCGGCGATGTAGCTTCCTCTGTTTTCTCCTTTTGGAGAGAGCTGCACCGCCGACGGCTAATATTCCGGCAAGGAGGGCCTGCCTCTGAGGCCACGCTATAATTTTTCCGTCTGTCCTCTGATTTATGCGGAGGGCACTTTACGGAGAAATAATAACGGGGCGACGGGTTCACGAACCCTGAATTTCCTCAGTATTAGTGAACACTGGTCTAACGTAAACCGCCGGCTGGCCCAACCGTAATCCTGCCTGATAACGGATAGGCACGGTGGCTCCTTGGAGCTACGAGGAAGAAAACCTCTTTAAAAAAATACCAACGTGGGGCGGAAGGGTCTGCTGTCCTTGTATTCTTCCAAGGACTGTGGACATTGGTCTGATACAGGCCACCTTCCGGCCAAGCCGTAACCCTGAACTGACAGGACCGGTGGTTCTTCGGAGCTGCGAGGAAGAAAACCTCTATAAAAAATAACCCCAATCCCACGCTCTAACGCCCGGCAATGGGGTGAATGGCTGAGGGGAACTCAGTCCCGAGGGCGTTCCCGTCGGAGGACAATAAATCTCAAATCATGGCAGAAGTTAATAAACGAGTAACTACCCAGGAGGGTACCAGACGCTCTTGGTCTGGGGAATCCCTCCCGGAGCCAGCCGGCTCCGGCAGCTCCCAGTCGTATTCTGGGGGGAGCAACCAATGCCCAAACAGCCCGTCGGTCAGCTGTAAATTGATCACCGAAACAAACGCGAAGGTCGCTATAGTAGAAGTCGACAATTCAGAAGTGGTCATGTCTGACTGTCAGTCAGAGAGGAGTGACATAAGCTACGCAGTACCAGTAGCCTCAAAATTTTGGCGTGGTAAGAAACGACCTCGCTCAAAAGATCCCGAGACGGCACGGAGCAGGAGTCGCTCTGGGCTAGAGACAGCCTCCTCGAGTAAAGCCGACGAGTCACTTCCGGTCGCAAAGATGTCGAAAGCAGAACGTGGCAGAGGCCGACCACCTACGACCGGCGCGTATATTGGCACCGCTAAGGCCCGAAAGGATGCAGCAGCTCTACGGGCCACTAAAGGAGCTATAAGGCAAGCAGAAGAGCAGCGCCTAAAAAGCCTGTTTGAGAACATTTCCACCAAAAAGGCAGAGGTGCAGAGGAGGAGTCTCCGTGGATCGTCCGCTGCCGGGAGTCCGACGCCTTCGTTAGAGGATGGGTCTGTTCCCGAATGGCGAGAAAAAATCAGCAAGGCTCTAAAGCGTATTGGAGAGGTCGCTAGCGTTTCCAAGGGTCTGAAAAGCACCTGCCAAAAAAACATTGGTAGAGGCAGCCTCCTCGATCAAACAGACCACGGAGGCACTGTTGAAGCGTTCTTCCTCCGAGGAGACGGCCATGCTCCGCCAATACGTCGGTCGCCTTGAAGCTCGCCTGGCCGAATCAGAAAAAGGGAACAAAGAGCTTCAAGAAGAGATGCACGCCCTTCGAGAAGAAATTCGAAAAGAGCGTCGCAGTGGATGTGCCTCTGGAGTCCAGGTGACATCGGTGCAGACGCCCCCAGATGCAGCTATCTCGAGACTGATGGCGGAGATGGAGGAGCGTATTATGAAGCGTATCTCCGCCATGGAGGGGGCAAAACTCCGTCCACCGTTAGCACCACCCAGATAAATTACGCAGCCGCGACCCGTGCGAATCCAAAAGCTCACCTCCGTGACAAGACGGTTGCTCCAAAAAGGCCCTTAGCATCCTCAAAACCCTCTTACGCCATAACGAAGGGGCAGAAAAGAAAGGGTACGGATGCTCCTCCCTAGAAAACTGTGGATGGGGAACAAGGAAAGCGAGTGGGAGATAGTGAAGGAAAAAAGAAGAGGAAGAAGGCAAAGAAGAAAACGTCTAAAAAAATGCCAGGGCCTCAGCAGCAAAGACCCCTAAGAGACTTCGTGCACCACGTTCAACGGCTGTTGTCCTTATCCTGACAACAGAAGCTACGGAAAACGGCGTAGGATACGCTGAGGTCCTGAAAAAAGCTAAAGCCTCAGTCGTTCTTAAGGACCTGGAGATTGAAGGGGTAAGATGCAAGACAACCCGAACAGGGGCCCGTCTCCTCGAAATCCCTGGCGCTACTAGTGGCCTCAAAGCGGACGCCCTAGCAGCCAAACTAAGGGAATCCCTGGATGCGGCAGAAGTAAGTGTGACCAGGCCCACCAAATGTGCAGACGTGCGCATAATGGGCCTGGATGATTCTGTGACGCCGGATGAGATTGTGTCAGATGTTGGAGGCTGCACTAATCATACTGGACTGGCTGGACAAATCATAGCTGGAGTTCTCCGCTTTGGTACTCGTGGTCTGGGAACAGTAGTAATCAGCTGCCCAGTTGCAGCAGCCCAAAAGGTCGCAGATGCTCGCAGCCTTCTGATTGGGTGCTTTCTTAAGGCGCAAGTGCGACTCCTACAGCCTCGCCAACTTAGGTGCTTCCGGTGCCTGTCAGTAGGGCATGTAGGCGTCAAATGCACGGCAGAGGTCACGGTGGGAGAGCGATGTTTTAGCTGTGGTCAGCCCGGTCATAAAGCCGAAACCTGCTATGCTCCGCTGCACTGCTTCAAGTGCTTAGTGGAAGGCAAACAGGCAGATCACAGGGCTGGTACTAAAGCCTACGCTTCATCAAGAAGCAAACCATCTACACCCCGTAACATACAATCACCAGGAGATGTCCTCGGGGAGGGGATGCGGAATGCGGAAATGGATGCCTAATAATGGACCCCAAATTTCGAATAGTTCAGGGGAACTTAAATCACTGTGCCAATGCTCAGGACCTTCTGCTCCAGAGCATGGCGCAGTGGTCTATCAATTTCGCCGCCGTCACCGAGCCATATTTCGTCCCTCCAGTTGATAACTGGGTTGCGGACCTAGACGGCTTGGCGGCCATAGTTCGGGGTACCGCTGCTGGCTCCACTCCCTTTGCAGTCATCACAAGGGGACGAGGATGCGTGGCGGTTACTATAGATGAGATCGCGGTCGTGGCCATTTATTTTTCGCCGAACCGTGTCCTAGCTGAGTTCGAGGAATGGCTCACTCAGTTAGCCGTTGTCGTCGAAGGGTGTCGACCTCACCCTGTGCTCGTACTGGGGGACTTCAACGCCAAGTCAACGGCTTGGGATTCCCGAGCTACAAATGCGAGGGGTGAGGCACTGGAGGAGTGGGCTGTATCATTAGGCCTAGTCCTCCTGAACAGGGGTTCCATCGCCACGTGCGTGCGTCAGCAGGGCAGTTCAATCGTAGATATCTCGTTTGCGAGCCCTGCTCTATCGCGCCGTGTCCAAGGCTGGCGCGTCATGGAGGAGGTGGAGACGTTGTCCGATCACAGATACATTCGGTTCGACGTCTCTGCTGACACCTCTGATGCGCCGGTTACGATGGCTCCTACTGGTCCGCGTTGGGCTCTGAAGCGTTTAAATCGGGAGTTCCTCCTGGAAGCCTATATCGTACAGGCCTGGATATCTGCGCCAGGCAGGCCTGTCGATGTGGATGTAGAGGCACAGTGGTTCCAGGAGGCCATGTCGCACATCTGCGATGCGGCTATGCCTAGGATTCACACCAGATCTGTGCAGCGCCAGGTGTACTGGTGGACGCCAGAGATTGCGCAGCTACGAGAAGATTGTGTAACTGTGCGCCGCCAGTACTCCAGGTTCCGTACAAGCTATCGCCGTCCTGATAATGCGGCATCCCATGAGGCGGACCTTCTTCAACGTTACAAGGAGACCAAAAGATCTCTTCAAGCGGCTATAAAACGGGCCAAGAGGGAGGCCCGTCAGCAGTTGTTGGAGACTCTGAATGGATATCCGTGGGGGCGCCCCTATCTCTTAGTGAGGGGAAAACTGCGCCCGTCGGCACCTCCACTTACCCAGTGTCTGCCCCCAACGCTGCTTGAAGATGTTGTGGGCTCCTTGTTCCCGTCTCAGACGGTGGAGCACACCCCTCCACCGATGGGTCCGTCTCAAGCGTCCAACGCTGTAGACAACGACGGCGTGCCCGAAGTCACCGACGCAGAGCTGGGGGCTGCGGTGCTACGGCTTAAATCCAAAAGCACTGCCTTGGGACCCGATGGCGTTCCAGGCCGGGCATGGGTCCTTGCCTTCAGGCTCTCGGGCACCGACTGAGAGGGCTTTTTAGCGCATGTATCGAACGGGGCCAGTTTCCGGAAATGTGGAAGATGGGTAAACTGGTCCTAATCCGTAAGGAGGGGCGCCCGGTAGATTCAACATCCGCTTATCGGCCCATAGTGTTGCTCGACGAGGTGAGTAAGCTTTTTGAGCGAATCATTGCGGGTCGCCTCGTTGAGCATCTCTCTGAAGTGGGGCCGGACCTGGCGGATAACCAATTTGGTTTCCGCAGGGGGCGTTCCACTGTGGATGCGATCATGCGCGTAAAAGCTCTGGCAGAGGAAGCAGTGTCCCGGGGCGAGGTGGTGTTGGCGGTATCTCTTGATATCGTCAATGCTTTCAACACGTTGCCTTGGAGTTGCATTAGGGAGGCGCTCGTCTATCACGGAGCGCCTCTCTACCTCCGCCGTATTGTCGGGGCATACTTGTCCGAAAGAGCTGTTACCTACCCGACTCGGGCAGGACACGGTGAGCGAAATATGTCCTGCAGTGTTCCACAGGGTTCGGTGTTAGGCCCTCTCTTGTGGAACATTGGCTACGACTGGGTGCTGCGCGGTGTGCTCTTAGGGGGTGTCGTTGTGACATGTTATGCCGATGACACCCTCGTGACGCGTAAGACTCATCGCGCGGCAACACTTAAGGCCACGGCCGGGGTCGCCCAAGTCGTTACAAGAATCCAGCGACTGGGTCTTCAAGTAGCTCTCAATAAATCCGAGGCCCTCTGCTTCCATGGGCCTCGGATGAGACCACCCAGAGGATCCAGTCTTATAGTGGGAAGTATTCGCATCGGCATCGAGTCCTCGATGAGATATCTGGGACTCGTACTACAAAAAAAAAAAAAGGTCTGGGTCTCTTCTAACACTTAAATAATTATTTGATTAACCGTAAGATGTTGATTGATTGCTTGTTTTTTCATTAAAACTTCTAATAATTATATTTCCCAATTCTACATAATCTTTTAATATATTAATCAAAAGTTTTATCTGTTGGCACAACGTGAGGCATATACTCATGCCTTAGCCCACGCAGAGATGGTAGAACGCTATTTGCCATACCACTTGCGCCTCTTTCACATTCATCAGTTCTTTCATACACACCCGTCAGTGACATGTGTTTTTAATTTAGATCTTTTTCAATAAGCTGCCGATCTGGTCAGTATACGTAAATAAATATTTCTCAAGTCAACCGCACCGACTCGCCCACTCACAGAAGCCTCTTAAATTATTTTTCATAGTCGCTCGGTATTCGTTTTCAACGTGCCTTTAAAACGTGATTAAAACCTGCTCCTGACATAATTGAAAGAGTATTTTTATAAAAATACAAAGTAATGGAGTCTACTTATTTATTATGTTATAAACATCTTGCTCATTTAGTACATAGGTAGACTGCATGCCTAAGGCTTTTTGTGTCAGTCAGCCCATGGGTAATGAAGATAAAAAAAGAAGTAGGTGCTCTGAGAAGTATTTTGACTTAACCCAAGCTGAAAGTTTAAAACTGAATACAAATGTATACCTTAATAAATACTGATTTATAAATATACAGAAATGCATACAATCAAACCTAAAATTATGTAAATTCGATAAATTATAAACTACGGGTAACTAATTTCTGAAAGTTCTTGGAATAAGAGTGTGACTTTTAGCTTGAATGAGTTTTGATTATGTTAACAGACTCATAAACAAATAAATTTGTCTATTTTAGTGTATTTTTACTACCAAGCACACTTACTTTGGCTTCCCCTGTGTTTGTGTGTACGTTAAGTACGCCTGATCTATTCTTGTATTTGATGCAGCTTTTTATGTATAGAATTTGTGTATTTAGAAAAACATATTATTCTTGATCTAAAAAACAAAATATGGTTATATTCATCAAAAGAAAAAATTGAGAGAACAATTTCTGTTTATCTTTATATTTTGTAAAGTTGTTAAATGCCACACCTTGGTGCATATATGGTGCCAATGAATAAATCGTCAGTAGACACAAGTGGAAATGAATTAATTTATTTTATTAATTTTATGATAATTTCATTTATAATAAAACTTAATTTCGATTTTAATAAGATTTGTTATACTTTTAATGAAACAAATGTTTTATTATGTTGTTGTCCTTTATGTTGTTAATTTATACGTAAGTGATTTTTTGGTAGAACTGCGATCACTAAGCGAACACCAGTTTTATTATAATATCTTGAATATATTTAGAAGTACCTACAATTTTATTACATCCATCTAACGAAAAAGCCTACAATTGTGTAAAACATAATATACGTATGGGTTCTCAAAAGTTTTTTATTGCCTCGTCTAAACATTCAGTCAGAAAACGTTAGCGGTTTTCTGACTGAATGTTGAAACTTGAAAGTTTTTGGCTAAATGTAGAAATGTTAAAGAAATTTACTTCCCTTTTGACAGTCAATTTGAAAGTGTAATTTGCGCTCTTGTATTTTTCAAAGAAAAATAATAAACCCAATGCATGAAATTCTACTTTCTTATGCATATTTCGACAGTAGTATTCTTGTACAAAATATTTGTACGTAAAGATGCATAAGTTATATCTCGTTCCAAGACAATCTAACATTGCAGCACTTCCTCCTAGCAATACATTAAAAACGTATTAGTTTATGAATACGGAATATATTTTCATTTCTTATTATTCTCATTAAGTTTTTGTAGTTCATGGTACACTTCACAGTGTCCATGGCTTTTACTTCTAAGCAGATCAGGACGACACTGAATAAAAAATCGTAGAAGCCATTTAGATTTCAGAACTTAGGTAATTAAATATCAAAGTTATTATCCGAGTCTAAGTGTAATAAAACTGTTTGTAGTGCTGTTTTAGTTTTGGTAGGTTTGATATATATGTATACACACTTAGGTTCTATGTATAAATATCTAGGTTTAGGCCTAGACTATTTACAAGTAGCAGTGACAGAGCCATGCTTAGTCACGAATGGGCCGGCACGACCCGTGCGATACCACAGCCTCACAGAAAACAAGCGTTGCATATCTCCGAAATTAGTGAGGTTAGCGGAGGCTCAACTCCTCGTCTCCTCTTTCCTTTCCCCTAATCCCCCTCTCTTCTTTATCAGTCCCTCATCCCCCCCTCCCTCATCAGCCTCAAGGCGGGCAGTGCACTTACGACTCTTGAGTTGCAGGTGTCCATGGACGGCGGTTGTTACTTACCATCAGGTGATCCGTCTGTTCGTCTGTTCCCCTATACTATTAAAATGGGATCTAAAAGTAATTAAAGTTTTCCAAATTGCAACATTAATATACATATATGTGTAGTCTTTACTGTAGAATTTCGAGAAATCAGACAAATTGTGCCCCTAAAGTTTTACACAATACTTAGGTGACATGAATGTTATCATTGATGCCACTAGCATTTAATGTGCAGATTTTTTTCCGGGCGTGTTACGACCAACGACTTTTCACTTCCAACATTATTTAATTATAAATCACTTAGTGCCGCGCACATTAGCATAATTGAATGCAACCTGTTTGCAATATTAACGTGTAGCGACTTTATAAGGCTTCATTTTACTTCTAATGTCGGTATAGTACAGAGACTATGGCATAAGTTCTTTGATAACGGTAAATACTAATGATTAATTGATAAACGATGAGAAAGAAAGTACCTAATCATAAAAGGTGTAATGATTATTGTATACGTGACTGCAGAGTCGCAAATTGAGCCTCTGAATTGAACATTGAATAAAAAAGAAGCTTCTAATAAACTAAAAAATTAGGATCGACTATTTAAAATGCGCTTGAAATGTCGTGATCCAATCACGATACTGTAAATGTTGTTAATTTTCTCATCAATGCTGTTTTTTTTATTTAAATTTTAATAAAGACATGGTATACCTCACTATTGGGCCAGTTATGTAGTGGTAACTCTTCTGTTTGTCAATACCTCAGTGTGTTTATGTCTTACATAGGTGCTTGTCAGTACAACACACTAAAAAATTCTAGTAGAAATTTGTTAGATCTAGTTATCAGTAACAGTGACTGTTCGGTGTTCGCGCCCTGTACTAATTTGCTACCACTTGATAACAGGCATCCGTCATTCTCTGTGCTATTAAATTTTGAAGTACGTCACACTAATATGACAAGAAAGCCTATTAAAAAATATTACTATTTTAAGGCTGACTACAAAAGAATTATTTTCGAGTTGAGCAATGTGGATTGGAGTGAGGAGATTAGGAAGGATCAATGCATTAATGAATCTTTGAATACATTTTACAACATTATTTAGTTTAGTTAGGTCATCAAAGTTTCCAATTTGGTGCTCACCTGCCCTTATACGCATACATAAAGACAAAGCGTCAGCATGGATCAAATGGAAAAAGTATCAAAACATTTCCGATTATGAACAATTTTCTTTGTCGTCCAGATTTCGTGCCGAATGTAAAAACTGTAGTAAAAATATAAGCTCAGTTGAGGAAGGTATACATAACAATGTTAAATATTTCTGGTCGTACGTATCGAAACGAAGGTGTTCCAGAGGTATCCCATCCGACATGAAATATATTGACCAATATACCAATGACCCTACTGAGATTTGCAACTACTTAACTTTTTTAAATCGGTCTATAAGCTCTCGACTATTACCTCCGATACAATTTTGAGTAAAGATTGTTCTGAAGGTTGTTCAATACTTATCAAAATTCAATTTAGTGATAGTGATGTATTACAGGCACTTAAATTATTAGATCCTTCCAAAGGACCATGACCTGACGGTCTTCCGGTAATATTTCTTAAAAAAACGGCCGAATACCTTTGTGTTCCTATACGAATACTACTCAATCAATCTCTAATTCAAGGGGTCTTTCCCGAAGAATGGAAGCGCGCTAATATTACACCTGTCTACAAATCGGGTCCGGAGCAAAACGTTGAGAACTATCGCCCTATATCAATATTGTCTGTTTTGTCGAAACTTTTTGAAAGACTAGTCCATAATAAAGTATATCCCGTGCTTCATAATATTATAATTCCACAACAGCATGGATTTGTGAAGAGAAGATCAACTACCACAAATTTGGTATCCTTCGTGGATTATTTACTAAAAAAAAATTAAATAAAATATTAATAAAAATATTTAATAAAAATTTAAATAGATTCTGTATACACAGATTTCCGAAAAGCATTCGACAAGGTAGACAACTAGTTATTATTGAATAAAATTGCCAACAATGGCATACGTGGCGATCTGCTGCGGTCGTTTTCATCATATATTTCCAACAGAACGCAGCGAGTAGTTATCAATGGATTCCAGTCTTCTGCGGTTTGTTTAACCTCTGGTGTGCCCCAGGAGTCAATCCTGGGCCCTCTTTTGTATATTTTATTTATAAATGACATTAATACATGTTTTCATAATTCTAGATTACTGCACTATGCTCAAAATTTTTAGACCAATAAAGAGTGTGCTTGATGGTATGTTGCTTCAAGCAGATTTGGATCGCTTCAATGATTACTGCCAATCTAACAAACTGCAGCTTAGTATATCTAAATGTTGTTATGTTAGCTTTACAAAAACCAAAAAAGTTACAAATCATTCAAATATTCATTGAATGACACGAGTACCGGTGTGGAATCCCTTCTATAAAAAATATATAGAACACATTGAGAAAGTTCAAAGTAAATATTTAAGAGCCATGCGTTACCGTTGTTTCCGCAGATTTACAACATGTTATATAAAAGGTATAATTTGCATAGCCTTAAAGTAGACGAACTTTATTGGAGACAGTGTTTCTTTTTTATTTGTTTAGCAATGTATACGACTGTATTGGTATTCGAAATAAATTATTCTACATGGTACCTAGAACATCAGCACGACGAGAGCACGAGCGCAAACTACATTTGCTGTTTCGACTTCTCGTACTAATGCTGGTCTGCGAGCGCCTCTACGTAAACTTACTAATAATTATAACCTGTCCTTTCATGATATAGACATGTTTGCAATATCTTCGGGAACATTTAAAAAGCTTGTGACACAAAGATTAAATCATTTGAATGTTTAGATTTTTTAAGTTAGTTAGTAGGTTTGTTTGAATTCTTTTCAATTCGTCTGGGTACGAACAACGCATGATACTTGCAAAAAATTGTTAAAATATTACATAGAAAATGTTGTTAGACTCACAAAGGTATTTCTTTATTTTAATGTTTTATTGTAATCATCTGTGTGACTGTTTATTTTCCCAAATAAATAAATAAATACCTTATGCAATAACTAGATTATATATAATTCGTCTGAATATAAAACCTTGCCTCCTTAAAATTATAATTACTGCAACTGGATTTTTAATCTTATTTCTAAATCTGATTAAAAGTTCCGTTTGGATAGGTATTGTAACATTGTGTGACTATTAGTATTCCATGTCATTTATTTTAAAACTTGTTCTAAGCTGGTTTCTTAGTAAATAAATTGCTTCCTCATCACTAAAATTTATAGATATGAAAATTTTAACAAATGTTTTGTTTTCTAGGTATGTCTTCTAGAACCGGTACATCCAATTCAAGTAAGATTTTGAAATATTATATTGTATTATTATGCGTTTTGCATGCATTAACATGCCTGTATGTTAATTCTTAAAGCCGCGTGACGAGAATCCCGACATTAAGTTTGGTAAAACATTAATATATTTTGTATAATTATAGAAATATATAAAAAGTATTTATATCTGATGCCTTTTTCTGTGAACTGAACGTGTAAGTATAAAACGAGAACAGAGTGATAATGGTTTTCTTGAACTAATATGTACATACATACGTTCAAATACTTCTAAATTAAGACCCAAATTCAGAGATTTGTTACCAAGCAATACTTTTTTTACTTTTAACTCGATGCCATGACAGAGCATAGGAGATTGGATATAGGTTTCATCTATTATTTCGTTTCATAATAAACTACTTCTTTCTTTTTCTTATTATAAATTCCTATTTCAATTTAATTTCAAATTTTATTTCTATATAGTTATATGAGTGTAATTAATCAACACCTATTCGCTCTTTGTATCTTAAAGGAAAAAATAATTTCTACAGATTCTAAAGATATAATAATCTTATTATATCTGTTAAACGTTAAACTATCTATAGGTTTTTTATAGTTCATCTGAAGTATAAAAACAAACTACAGATCGTTTGCGACCTTCGTCGATCAGAAAAAAATTAACAGTCGGTTTGTTGTAATCGAGGAATATTGTTTAAACACTGCTGCAGTAGTCACGTTTAATAGCGTTCCCATACAGCCTCGAGCTCACGAATGTGCCCGCAGTTCGCATCCTCACGATTCACCAATAGAAATGCCTCCACGTAATTTGCTTAACTCAGATTTTAATTTTAACAGAGCCATTGAATACTTATAAGAATACCTACGGTAGTATAATATATATATATATTATAATATACCTCTATACAGACAGATGAACAGACGGGCCATCTGATGGTAAGTGACAATCACGTCGTAAGTGTTCAGTCCTCCATGAGGGTGATGATCGATTGGGGAGGAAAGAGGAGAGGGGGAGTCTGGTCTCCGGAAAACTCACTTCAGGGAAATGCAAGCATTGCTTCACACCAGTTTTCTTTGAGGCCATGGTATCGCACTTGTCGAGCTTGCCCATTCATCCCTAAGCATGGCTCTACCACTGTTGTGTCTATGTATCGAATAGTGAAATTGAAGATGATGTTAGTTTCTGGAATTTACGCCGAAGAGCGAAACTGGTATCTTCAGCAATTAAAGAGCTAATAACAATATACCGGCAACATAGCGCTGTTTTATTTTACAATTTATGTTCAAGAGAAGGTACAGCATTATTACGCTCACGTCACACTAGAGTTGCAAGTGTTTCTTTATTTATTATCAACTGACAAAAAACGGAGAAGGTTCTCAAGTCAATGTTTGTTATTTTATGTAAGACCAAGCATAACGTTTTATTAAGTCATCCGATTTCTTCATTATTAAAATACTAGCTGTCCGTATCGGCTTCACACGTGTGGTATACCTTATTCTGTCAGTTTTATCAAATATTGAAGAATACCTCCACTATCTTTTGTCTTAATCACTGACTTTTCATGATAGGTGATATTAGATACTTTATGTAAGGTTTTTCTCCTTTTATACATACCTTATCCTAACAATAACAACCACAACAACTAATAATATATCTGTAATAAATCCGATTTTGTGTAGTCGTTCGGCAGGTATGCGCATTTACATACATACATTTTGGCATTCATTAGCAATTTTATAGATCACAAATATTACAAACCAAATCATTCACATTGTTTTCTAATTATGTAAAATCAAAATAAAATATATAAGCTGGCATTGAAACAGTTGTTAATAAAAGGTACAGCATTAATAAATTGGTGGTAATGGTAGTGCCTAAACTCGGCTCAGTTTACAAATCTTAATGTTGTTTTAGATCACCGAGGCCAGTTAGCATGTAGAGCAGACGTGATCCTATTGACGCTTTGGTCTCAATGTAGCTAATGCTCAGATATCTAGTTCAATGACGAGATTTTCTAATTACCTTCGTACAATTACATACATACCGGCCATCGACATATCGACATAATCCTTAAAACTGAACAAGGAAATCAACGTGTTGAATAAGGTCAGTTGTTTTAGATATGAACCTGACTTACGCGTAGCTGGGTAAAGTTACTTGTACCGAGGAATTGTATCTTAAGAATTCTTTACTGAAACCTGTGTAGCTAGGTTTATACACAAAATCTATTTAAATGTGTCCATAACATTGAAAGTTCATACAACCGCTGTAGTTGTGTATTATGCTGTATATGATTATGATTACTTTGATGTTGAAAAGCGGCTCAAGTAGCCGTTGCTACCTTAGTAAGTTATAATTTTATATTACTATTTTAAACTCGCATAACTGAATGTTTAATATTCGTTAATATATTATTCATAAAACATTATTATAAAGAGTATTGATAATAAATATAAAAATCAATAATCTTAGAAATAAGCGGAAGAGAAGAATCTGTAAATTCATCTCGATAAACCTTTGTTCTGACATTCTAAACAAGAACAAAAGTGTCACATCATTTAATATCTGTGTCGCAGTCTTTTCGCTTTAATACAGCTGCTATTAATTTAGATACATGTTTGGACTAATACCAGTATCAATACCAATGTAAGAAACTTTAAACTGCTCAAAAAGAAAAAAAAACTTTGAGGTTTTAATATTATAAAGCAAGCCACACGGTTTTTTTTAACGTGTGGAAACCCCCTCGGGCTGTCATCCCACAGAGGTTGTGCCAACCCCATCGGAGGTAAAGACATAAATGTATGGTTATGGTCTCTGGTGTATGGAATCTGGAATTAATCAAAATTTTTCTGGGTTCCGCTACATACCATAGTGACGAAAAAAGCTAACCTAAATTTACATGTTGCGTAACCATAGATAAAAAGATATGTTAGACATGCACTTACATATTTCATGTTTAAAAAATCTTAATTACAGTACAATACGGTGAATGAGTAAGATAATAAATGCAGACGGCAAAAAAATGTGCATAATCTGATTGATGAGCAACGTAATAATACTCTATGCAATGTAGACACGAAATAATTACCCCTTTCTTCCTTACTACATACGTTTCTTTACTTAATAGTGTTTGCCTATTCCGGCATTTACATTCACGATTAAAGTGCTCATAGAGCCGCAGCCACTAACTTTACTATATACTTATAATCACATATGTCATATACTATGACACTTGACCAGCCAGTTTTTGCTTGTCCTACATTAACGATGTACTTAATAAGTTAATTGTTAGTAGATATTTACGTGCTATCCGTTTCAATATAGAAGATAGTCGCTAACAAAATTTTTGATCTGTCAAATTCCTCTTATTTAAAGGGCTCCAAAACCAGCAACTTTACTTTGCAATATGTAGCCGCAACAACACAGTGGCAGGCAATATTGTAAGCAACCGACCAGACTAAGTAACATTGCAGTTATGACCCGGCTATATAGCCAAATTTTAAAAGCCAATGTTTGATATGGTCGATCGATTTTCTGCAATACTGCCTATCTAGTTCTACTGTTGTGTCAGTCTGTATCTATTGTTGTGGCATAGGGTATCCTTTTCTACGAGACATAAAGTTTGCTGTAAGGAACGCCGCGATTGCTATATTCTGTGCTTTGTATAGGTATATTGTTATAGTTTTTGGGTTTATAAATACCAAAAGTTGATATTGAGGTTATATAATATAAATGACTAATACGTGGTCTATGAGACGAAAAGAAACTTCACTCTTCAACATTTTACTACAATAAGTAGTTCCAGCTCTAGAATAGAGCTTTTAAATATATTTTTAATCAAGGCTTACTTATCGACTTAAATCACCTAAAGATTCACGCTTATTTATTTAAATAAGGTCAGCTCTGTAACGTTGTCTCTTTCTTTATAGATATGACTTTTAAAACGATATAAGCCGCTACGACAAGTGTTATTTCATAAGCCATTGTTATCCACCCGTGTGTCAGTTTGAGAGACATAGGTATATATATAGGTCACTAAAATCATTGCCAGATTAGAAGGCTCTTTAAAACACACTATACGCAATTGTTCCTTTTTTCTTAATATATAAAATAATAACATCTGGTTTACTTAACATTCAGGGTAGTGTTAAGAAGTATTATCCATATCTTCATCTTTATCCGCAGGTTTCGTTCATACGCCAGTAACTTGGTTGTGACGATACAGTACAAAGTTGCTTGATAACACGCACACAATTCTAACAATTTTCTTTTCATATTAAAAATATATTTAAAATGAAGCTTTCTGTTGTTACTGGTATGTATGGGACGGTATGTGTTTTATTCAGATCTATACAGAATAAGAAAACTTAAGATGTAATTCAGTTAATTGACTGTAAAATTGTGAAACATTCATCAAAATATTTTAAATTTAATAGTTTTGGCGCTACTCTCATTTTTTATCGCTTTATACATTAGTACATTATTTTGTGTGCTACCTACCTACTAACAAGAACGACCTACTATAGCGACATTAAAATGTATTAACTATGAAATATAAACTAATAGGGTACATACGTACGTATGTGCCCTGTGTTACGTTCACGGACGTTCTCCTATTTTGCAGTTCCCGTGCCGTATTGTTTTTTTTTTTTTTTTTTAAATTTCATTGTGTATATTTTGTTTTGTCGTATTTTTATTATTTTTATTACACTAATAAAAAATAGTACATGTTAAAACTAGACGAAAATAAAAAATAGTCCTAAAATAGTCATAGTAGTAGTAAAAGATAAGTTTTTAGAGCATACATTTATATACTCGTATGTACCTTTGTATGTGATTAGCTCGGGAATGATTTGCAGATGGCGTAATGTCAAATATGTGGTGGTATGAATGTTTGCAATTTTATCTCGTAAGAAGGCTCTTTTTTCCTACTACTCTACTCTTTGGTGTGTGTGTCTATTGTGAAGTCCGAATCAAGGTGAATATGTACAATATCTTATAATATAATATGTAGATACAAAAACTTTAATAAGCATCTTGCAACGTGACCAGAAGACTGCAGCATTGTAACGTTGAATGGCTAATCATTTGTGCCCAAAAGCAGAAGTCAATAAAACACTTCGCAATTTACAATTATAATATTATATAATGACAGTCTATAAGTTTTAGTAAAAGTGTTAAAAAATGTCTTAACAAAAAAATATATACATATAAACCCCGAGTGCATAACTGACGTTATCTTGAAATCTTATACCATGTGTCATTTCGACTATAAAAGCGATCTTAATGACACTTCTTCCTTTCACAGTTGGTTAAAATTAAATCGATGGTTTTGTTAAATATTTGGCTCAACCCAAAACTCCTGGTAACGTAAGATCTCTCTAAACTACTCATTAAACTGACGACAATTATAGACTCATGAACTAAATATTTGCCACTAAAGTGATTAAGTAAAATTCTAGGGACTTTGTCGATCGGCTCCAGATTAGAACGGAACCTGATCTATAAACGAGGCAATTATTTGTGTAACCAGGTGGAAATTTTGTTTCGACATCGTATCTGCAAAATGCAATAGTATGATTTGTATTTAATAACCTGACAAATTGTTGGCACTGCTTAGCAGATCCGTATTAAATATTCGCTGAAGATATAATTTTAACTATGGATTATTTACAAGTAGGCATACATATATGTATGTATAATTGTATATGTATTTACGTTCAGCGCGGCATGTGCAGCAGCATGTGGCAGCGGCACACTTGCGTAATATAAAGTTTATACAAACGCCAATCTGACTGCTCACTCAGTACGTGAGTATCCTCGCACATAATATATCCTCTGACGGCGGATTAACGACGGTTGTGTGTAGAATGACACAAATATTACCACTAGTTGTAAGTTACACAAGTCAATGTAGAAAGAACGACCGAGAGTAGTTTTCAACTGACTTCAAAAAGGAGAAGGTTCTCAATTCGACTGTATTTTTTTTATGTTTGTTACCTCAGAACTTTCGACTGCGTGAACCGATTCCGACGTTTTTTTTTATTTGAAAGCTGGTGCGTCCCATTTAATTTTTTCCAGTTCTGACAATGGCTAAAAGAAGGAAACCATATAAGTCTTAAATTTGCATTATGCATGTGCGCGACAAATGGACGAATAACTCAATATCACACCAACCGTTTTCGATGATTCTGTTTTTATTGGAAAGGATATACTTCAAGGCTTAGATGAGAGTTTGGTCCAGTTGTGACAGTGGCATCCATGAAAAAAACATATTAGTCTTAAATTTTATGATAGACGCATTGAAGTCGGTTGTTTACTTTAAAGTCCGATTATTAGTGTAGTTAAACAACTAATGAATCGTATGTCTATGATTATAAATGGTAGAATGTAACTAATAAAAATAATTTACATTAGAAAATATAAATATCTAAATATATAGACACGTCAAATATTCTACATTAAATAAGATGTAAAAACTTGCGTGTTACAGAGTTTTATAATTACTAGGGTTTAAATTACTATGTATTTCATCTGCCAGTATAACCTGAACTGTTGTCGTATCGTACCGTAAAAGATATTACATTACACCGGGGTGTCCGACAAAAAAACGGGCCACGTGCGAGTCAGAATCGCCGTGTCATTCTATAAAAATGCCAAAAAAATAATATACGTTGTATAAGATTGATGTAGCCGTTATCCGCCTTTGTAACCCATATTGTTCAATAATTGTAGCTATCTGCAATTCTTCTATATAACAGCTGTATTCAATATTATCACGCCTATAACTCCGAAGTTCATTAGAATTAGGCGTAACCAACGCCCACATTTCGCATGTGATGGGAAAAATATGAATGGGAAAAATATATATTTATATTTATTTTTTATATTTATATATATACTATATTATATAGATATAAACAATAGCTGGCTGGTGGCGTGAGTCCGAGTCCCTCTAACGCTAAAGGTTAAATCTGTCCTTTACTAAGCATATCTGGTAACTTATAACACGAATATTAGTAATGTGTGACTTACGTTGCTGCTACTACTAAGTCGTGGTTATAAAGCATGGCAAGGCAGGCAGGATTTTGATCACAACTTTCCAATTTGAAAACAAAGATGGAGGATTACTTTTCAACGCAATAACATAATTGAATAGTAGTAGTCTAGGAGTAATCTAGGAGCAATCATATCCTCTCGCGCGTAGTTATAGGCGTTAGCGTAGAATAATCAGAGCAGTCTTAATAAAACAAACAAATAACGTGAGAAATAAAAATATATGCACATACATACATACATAGATACGCTCACGCCTGGTTCCCTCAAGGGGTAGGCAGAGGTGTGTTAAAGATCCACATTATGCTAACTAGAATTCTGTCCCACTATTGCCGTCAACCGGCCACTGTATGACTGTATACATACTGTCTGATAGATAACAGTCCGATCCCATCGTCGCCACACGGTATATGTAAGGATAAGAATATAACAAAGGTAAGTATATAATCCGTGTCAAAAATATTGTATATGTACTAATTATTTGCTAAAATTATATAATAAGTTGTAGTCAATATCTAGAGTAAGGTTTATTTAAATTCTAAAGAAGATAATCTTCACATATATGATTTCAGCAAATAGTATTTAATACTACTTTTCAAAATATTTGTTTGTACAAAGATTACATAATTCCTCGTCTCTCACTCTCTATAGCAACACTTATCATGGACTCAAATATATTATATTTGATCAGCTTTATTGTGATACAGACTACTTAAAATCAACAATTAAAATTTTCAAATTGTCTTAATATTCTTGTAATGCGATCTTGTCAGATACTTATACTGTAACTTGATTATTATTTTTATTGTTGTATTGTATTGTATTCATAATTGACTTATAAAAGACTTACTCTTGGTTTAACTTGAATTAAAAAACATAAATAAAATAATATCACGTACCTATATGTACGGCCAACAAAGAAAATGGTCTACCAGTTTTGATAAAACTTTCTGTGTAATCACACTAATCACAATAGCGATAAGGTTGAACCTATCTAACAATGAAAGAGATGCACAATTATGACGTACTATTTTTTCACCTACTGACATCTGAAGTCATCAGATGTTATTATGACCTTTGTTATTAGTGCTTTAGAATATTATTTTCATCAACAATCTTATTCTGATCATAATCTTTATTTAAATGGAAACAGTTTCAATGTTTTATGAGATTCAAAAGTCTCGGAGCTGGACCACCTCTAACGCATTGTGGGGTAAAAACAAGCTATTTTTGCTTTTAAGGTTCAGCTTCATACGTGTATAAGCGTACAGTCGGCCAAATATATCGTCTCCCATCCTACAGTTGAAGATCATTTAACATCATAAAACATCAAAGTTGGTTTTCCCGTGCACTAATATTCTGACAGATTCTAATGCAGTCTTTATCATTTATTAGTAGTATCAATTGTCGCCACTTACTGAAATCGTAAATCTATCATATCATTTACACATTTTTTTTTAAATCTTTCTTTTAGAATTATATAATTACAATTAGCTTTTTCAGTAATTGATATATTGCGATGCATTGCTGAGAAATCAGTAAATCACAACAAATAATCTTATTATTATTGTTATTAGTTGTTTATGGTATGTCATTCCTTCTTTGTAAGAATAAAACTCTTTGAATTTGAAACATAAGAGAATAGTCATTTTCGTTTTTTGTCACGGAAAATAATTTTACAAGCACTAGTAACAGTAAGACGTGGTTGACGACGGACCTGTTTTTACCTATAAGTAAGGTTATAAGGAAACGATATTTCATGAAACCTGTTTAAAAATATCAACGTATAATTTAAGGTTTTTTTTTTTTAATGAACCCGTTAATAATAAGTGATTGTGAAGAATAGGAGTTTTATTTAACAAAAGTTATAAATATATTTGTTTGCTTTTACACGACTGGCCTAAGAAAAGGGTGTTATGTTTTTAGGGTTCGTGTATGTGAAATGCTTTATTCTCCCGCTACTTCTTGAAAATAAATGGAACAGATTTATTTATCATTTTTAAATGACTGACTTTATCATTGTCGTCTCGTCGTCGATAAGTGTTTGTAACAACACATTACTGCTACTACTTTTATTACTATACTTTTACAGGTACTTCAACTTTTGATATTATGGTAAGATGCTGATTGCTCAGACTTTCATGTTGGAAGGCTAGGCGTCGCCGTCACTTGGCGCGGTGTCCAGTTCGAGACACCGGCTTGTGACCATGACTTGTTGGAGCTATTACATTATGCATATAAACAACATCCCTTAACTTCCTTACTTAGCTAAATTTTTACTTTGAATTTCAATTTCCAAAGTAACTTATTTTATAAATAGGTTACTTTGCTATAAGTATTATAATCTAAACTGTAATTAGTCAATTAACAGTGAGAGAGCAATCCCAAAAAGATCATAACTACAAAATAAGTTCATTGTAATAGTTTATTCATGAAATTCGACAAATTAGCAGGCCTTCATAATAATTTTCGAATCATAATTTTACGACCATTAATTGGGCGCATATTGCTCAATGGATGTCAGGTTACGTATCTAATTCGCATACAAATGGGGTCGTTTTATTAGTTTTAGCTAGAATACATAATATTTTAACTTAAAAATATTTGATAAACGTTGTACATGACAAAATATAAATCAAAATAACGAATATATATCTTCTTCTTGAACTAACGCCTCCATCTATTAGCAACATTTAATCGTTTCAGAAGAAATCAATCAATTATAATGATTTAAGGAAATATTCTATTAATATATTTCTAAACACAAACATTTACTAGCATAAATCCAAGAGGATCATTCATTATGCATTATAATAGAAACTTATTTACGATGTTCCATTTACGACGACTACCATTATTTATAATACGGCATAATGTTGTTTATAGAAATAAATAATTTCAGTGACGCTATACAATGTATTAAAGAAGAATTACTCTTACGTACGAGTATTATACGATATTTTATAAGAGTTTTTTTTTGTACCTATAGTAGACTTATTCGTAGGTGCAACAGCGTTATTCCTGCTAACCTGATTCCCGCTCTGATAGTAGAATCAATAGATACAGATCGTAACCTTCGAGCAGCCAAATTAATCTCGTTCGTTTAAATTTACATGTTAAAATGTTCTAATGCAATAAAATCACAATCAAAATCGTTGGAAATTTAGAGGAAAAAAATATATGAACAATAGGAAAATATGTTTTAAAAAGTAAAATTAAATATACATGTTTAAGCTAAATAAATTATTTCTTGGCTACATCTAATGCTCCTAAAATTATACCAGTCTTTTCTGTAGCTCTGTATCTGAACAATAAAATCATAGATCAGATAGGCGACAACACAGCACTTGCATCTAAAAGTGATAAATAAATATCTGATTCTGATTCGAGTGATCTTTAATGTATAGACTATTTACAATGGCCTTCACAACCCCACGCTAAACTGGCCATGCGGCCGACTAGCGAAAGGCCCGCGCTGTCTGCTTTACCAAAATATCTACATAAGAATAAATAAAAAACATATGTCAACCGTTCTGTTATGCTATTGTTATAGTAACACCTACGAAAGATTATTGATGTTAAGGTCTTAGAGACAATGTTTCCTATTCACATGTGAGATGCCGCCTCAAGATAAATCACGCACAATAGATTGAAGCAGCCGCGTTAACTGTAATTGTAAATAAATTAATCTAATCTCATCGCAATTTGCAGAAAATAACATTTAATACTTTAAGATAAATACATAGCAAAAATGCACTTTACGCTATTCAATTTTAATCTTGATGTTGGAAACAAAGCGCTGCTAAACAATGTGCACGCTTTGGGAACTCATTACCGGAGGTAACTATGTATCTAACATCGAACTTGAAGTCAAGTGCTTTGTTCATCATCGGCGCGACCGGTCGGCCTGTGTCCGTGCTGTCTGCTCCGCCTTTTATTTTTCATCTTAATATTATATTCAAATATTTTTACATAATAACATTACCTTCACGATATTGTGATATGTTTTTTTCATTTTGTAGTTACTTCATTAAGTGTCTTATACCTATATTTTTTTTGGTGCGTAAGTTCAATCAATTTCCGGTATACGTGTCGTGACGAGATCATAGAATAAAGAACTTCCAGTCCAAGTAGCCTTTTTTTAACTAGTGGAGACTCCCGCCCCCCCAGATTAAGTCTCAAGCCTGCTTCTGCTACAGTGACGAACAGCCCGATCTGTTATTCCTAGGCCACCGCCCATATAGGTCGGAGCTAATTTTGCGCCAGCCGACGCAAGGTTGGCCGACCGACTATGTTGCCTGTCTAAAATGTCCATACGATATTTCACACCAATTTTATTTGTAATTTGCACAATAAAATAAAATATAAAAAATATAAAAATAATAATAATGTGCTGCAATGTACATCACAAAAACAAAACGTCACCTGCACCTCTAACGGTAGATGTTGTAATTATAATATTTCATGCGTATGATCATGCCGTTGTGATCTACATACTATTTTCTTAGTTTAAACTATTCTGCACACCAAGTTGTCGCAACGAGTCAAAATGCAAAAATTTAAAATACATTTTTTTAAATAATTGTTATACCTACGTATGCCTAGTTAGCAATTTAATAACATCGTTTTTTAAATGAACGGTAGATTTGTTTGTTTTGTGTATAAGAAATACCTGTGGGAGTCGAAAGGCTAAATTATGATTCACAATAGTGTGCTTTAAGTACAACAATTATAATGTACTTTCTGTAGCTGTAGCTGGTCGCAATCGTAGATAATACGAGGTCATCTATATACACGGGTCTATATTTACGCGCTTCAAAAAAGATTTCTCTAACACGGGTCATGAATGAACTTTCCCTCTGTGGCCATTGTCCCGATGCCTTTAGACTTTAGACGCTCTGTTTGAGGGCAATTGGAACAACATATAGATATATGTCGGTCAAGAGTTCGATTCCCGCACAGTTCGACAATTTTGTATTCTTTATACATATTGACGTCATGCATGCATACTTGAATCTTACCCATGAACGGAGAATTACCAAGAGTACTGTTAACATTATGTAATTACTAGGTATATACTACGTCATACGATGATAATATTTCCGAACTAATCATATCAATTTTTAATGTTTAATACTTATTGTAATGACAAAGATTAAAAGTGAATATCTTTAAAAATTTCATTAAGACTGCATTGCAGCAAAAGAACATTTTTATAGTTTTGTAAGAGGTCGCTTTGAGATAAGATATATACTTGCAATATATGACAAATTTGAGACAAGATAATTTATGTACATAAATGATAAACTTAAAGCGATGTGTATGAATAAATAAAATAAAGAAAATATTTATGTGGTGACCTTTAAGATGGCTTCGTTTAGAAGCCTGTCTCTGCTGCTGCGCCTATATTAGTATTTACAGCATAATAATCATTATTATAACCATCTAAATTTGATACTAGTGGCTGGAGTATATTAAATCCGTCGTAAGTAGGGAAATTATGACAGTATTAGCCAATTGCACTCATACCAAGAGATTTCACAAGCCGCTACTCACCTGTTCTGATTTGTGGCCACTAAAATGTAGTTCGGTAATGCGGAAGCGGTACTTGGTATCGTATCTTTGTACATTAGGTAATATAGGCCAAATGCAACCACTGCAGCTAAATGCCATACTTCGACTTAGAATGCTTTTATATAAACCAGCTCTATTTCTACTGCGCTTAGAACGTAACTGTATTTTCACAACAAGTACCTTATCTTGTTTGTTGTACAATAGCTGGTAAACGCAATCGCCTTATTAAAATATATATATCGATGATATTTGAACTGGTTATATCAGTTGATAGGTAAATGGTCAACTCATATCAGTTACATGCACACTACACATATTTGTTTCTGAGAGTATTCCATCACACTTTATGAACAACGTACTGGATGGGTGTTTATTTCTATTTTGAAATCTGGAAAAGCAACACAATATACACATATTCATCCTATATTAAAAATGATTGAATGTACGGTACGTACGTTAATTGATCCATTCGGCATAAATATTGATTTATTTATGTATTTATTTTTTTACCTCTCACTAAGAAACAATATGATGTCACAATACATGTTATTTGTTGAGTATACAACAAATAAAATGTATTTTGCCATCATACTATTTCAAACATACCTACATATACATCTAGATGTATAATGATGAATGTGCGCGATATGAAAGACGTTTATCAATAATAATTAGACGTCACCTTGAGCTTCACTGTGGCTCCACACACTGTGCCGAATCAATTCGATTTTTAAATGGTTTCAATAAAAGTCAAAACTGACCACTCACCGCCTGCCGTTAAAACAGAATCTTAGTGTAAATGTGTGTACTACATTCAAAATCAATATTATATGTCATAACAATGTGTTTCTAGGTTAATTATAATATTGTTATATAGTTCGTATTTGTAAATGATCATTGGTCAGGTCAGGCGAGGTCATATGATATTCTTTAACAAAGTGTCAGTATATATCTTTATAATGGATTTTAGTCAAAAGTCCTATTTTTTCTATTTACTATAAATATATAAAAGTGATATACAAATAACTTATGACATCATGATATTTCATAGAAATAGGTGATATTAGTATACAATGGCGATGGATTGTAAGTTATTAAACTCACAAAGTATTACAATAAATATTTAATACATGATAAAATATATTAATAAAATATAAACGTAATTGTTAAAACAATAACACAAAAAAATATGTATTTGTTTTTCGTGGGTGTTCGTTGTTGACCTTCGTTTAACAGCCTCCCTCATACCTACAATAAATGCCACGAGAAGCATCTCGGTACGTGATGAACTGGTGACAAATGAATTTATTTTGCAAATAGCGAGCTTTTCAGACAACTTTACACATCGATTGATTGACTGACTGGCCGGTTTAGCGGTTCGACCGTTCGGAGTGTTTCGTGTGTTCGTTGTGAAAATTTGTGTCACCCACAAATAGTTGACCCGAGTCTGGAGGTTCTTTATGTCCGTTGTTTGTATGTTTGTAAAGTCCCCCGCCGCACAATAACAACACCTAAGTAGTGGTAGATTTTATTTAAAATAAAATTCTTTAAATGGATGGTGCCAGTTGCCCTATGCTTTCGTATAGCATACTTGTATTAAATTAAATGATGTAATTCAATTTAAATAACTGACTCGAACATAAACTTTAAATATTGTATCAAATTAATAGTGTCCCAGAGTGTTTATCTCAGATCGTAGATTGAAATTAATATTTCAGATCAATTACGCTGGAGGAAAATATGAACAACTTATGGTGATCATCTCCTTACCCAATATACATCTTAGCTTTTAGTCTATTTTCTATCGCTTAAATTTAAACAATGATTAATCCATAATTCATGTTTAATACATGCCTCATTATTATACATTTTAATTTTTTTGCTGTATTTACACCGCTTAGTTTAGAGGGCAAACCATTCATTGTACCGGTCAGCATGTATTCCCACGTCAATGTACCATACTCATTAGTATTTATGTTTAGGCAATCTACTAGTAGATAGTATGACAAGCTACATAGTGATTCATACCATGTATTTTTTTCAACACATACAGACCTTATCAAATACATTTAGTATCTTAAAGTGTTTGAATAGCGTTCTCTCCTTATATATTTTTTTAATTTAATCAGATTTTTAAAGGTTTTTCATATACTGAGTTGTAGTTTATAAATGTTATTAAGATAGCTTTCGTACGTACACCCATAACTACTGAGGCCATACTCAATAACTGAATCAGGTAAAGCTAAGTACACAATTCTAAGGATTCTCTAAGGTATTCTATACTTAAGTATGTGTAATTTCATATATGTAATAAGGATCATCATTTACTGCATACATAATCGATGTGGGTCCAAATTGGAATTTATTGTCTGTAGTCAGCCCTTTATAAGTATGTTGAGATACTATTTGCAACATTTTACATTTAAATGTGTTTCCTGTTTGAAGTTGGTAGGGTGTCCATGGGCTATAACGTTTTGCACACATGATATCAGATAGTGTGAATGAATAAACATAAGTTTAGTTCTAGTTGCATTATATATCTGGCCTACGTACGTCATATGACCATAGACATAGTAGATCAAAAGTACGCTGCATCATCAGCTGTGCCTGCAAGCAGTAATCAGACAAAAGTCGTCAGTAATTGGTTCACGGAGCCCTCGGTGAAATATGTTACACATGTCATTTATGTGCAGCGACCATTCAGTCGGCTCAATGAAGGAGCCTTGTACTGTGACTGTAACCTTTCTCGATCATAATTATCGCAGAAAAAACGCGCGCTTAAAAAACCAGCGACATTGACTGCAGTTTGTTGTTTATTGTGGTAGCTTTAACTAATTTTAATGATGGGCCCTGTACAACGGTTTGCTGTAACATCTAAAATCGTGTTATGCCTTTTCTTTTTCTTATATGTGACTTTTGGGTTTGTACTAGATGAAAAATAACCGTAAGAACATATGTACCGTACCTTGAAACTAAGACCTCTTCTACCGTCAAAATTAAATGTGACTTTATTGTTAAAACTAATAATTTAATCAATTCTGCATCAAGCTCACCAAAGGACAAAACTTATGACAACAGTCAGTTAGAAAAAATCGAATACATTCTGATCTCAATCCCATCGCATTGGTATTCTAATGAACAAGTGTTGTTATATCAATATATATTAACTAGCTTAAAATATATATTAACTAGCTTAAAATATATATTATAATATAAAATATACATACTATAAATATATTAACTAGCTTTAAAATCATTAAAAAGTTGTTGTCATTGCCTTCAACCATTAAGCATATTGCTATAAACATGCAACTTCTCGCGTTTTAACACATATACAATTGGATCTCATAAAATGGTATTGATATTCTAATTAACTCATGTTTATAAGCGCCTTCGCAACATTTACATCATTTTATATCTATTTGTTCATAACCTCCAAAACCAACTGAATACTGCACCTCTCCATAATTTTAAACGTTCTTTACTTTGTCAAGAAGAGTTGCCACTTTCATGAACTCATTATCGTGCTAGGATCCTTTAAAGAATGTTTGTAAGCATTCTAAACGCGGGAATATGAATTGTGGCGCTGAGGAAACTATGTATTTTTTCATTTTGAAAGTTTTGTTATAGGGAGTTTTGTATTGGGATGTTTGCGCTTCGTTTTTTGGTATATCTCGAGTAATCTCATAATTTGAACAAATTTTATTGACCCCTCGAATTTTCGTTCTTCTCCTTAAAAAACTAGAAAAATCGTTTATACCTACCTACTACCTATTTCCCCTTAAATATGTCACGAAAATTATATAAATTGTCAACATTGTTATCAAGGACCACGTGAAGCCCTGAGCCCAAATAATATATTAAGAATGTATCAACTTTTTAATAGTTCAACATATCTGCAATTTTAATGTAATAAGTGTAGTAACCAGTTTAATTATCAAGAAAATTTGTTATTTCGTTGCAATAGAATGCTGTATAAGAAGTTGTATGTGCGCGTATGCTCGAGGCAGTTGTTGAAAATGTAACAAGGTAGTCAGGCGTTCATTCTAATCTTTCTATTTTTGGATCGGTCTGCCATAATATAAGTGCTATTAATCCGGGACGGCTGTATAAATAATCATGAATATGTAGCCTATTGGTTATAAGCCGTACTTTGATGTCAATCATTTTAATGCGTCGTGCACCTATAAGATCCTGAGTCAGATGTGTGGCAGGTAATTTATTTGTTCTATCTACATAATTAGTAGTCTCGTAATAGCAATGCAATGCTTTTTTAGCGGACCAATTGTTATTACCTCAGTTAGAATTAACCTACAGCTCTTTTTTTATTTTTAACGTGTAGAAACCCCCTCGGGCCGTCACCCCACCAGGGCTTTTAGTGGGGTGGTGTGTCGGAATTGAACCGACTGTGTGCTACACTGCGCCTAAAATAGGAGGAATCTGGGAACAACTTTGTTTGTATCCGGACCCCTTCTAGCACTGCGCCCGCAAACAGCGGGTACCACCTTAGGGTAGCTTTCATTTCGGCGACGTCCATGCACACGTGGACGTTGTCTCCTCGCGGCTGGCCCGTTATGCCCCTCTCAGGGTATCCTGAGTATCCATCAGAAACTTTTCTGAAGCACGACGTATCTTTCACTATCAACATTTATTTTCTTCTTTTTCTTCCTTTTTTCGTTGTGGCATTTACTATTTTCGAAAAGTGAAACAAGACCTGCCACATCACACATTTGACACGTGACTCGGAATATTTGAAACGTTGCATTTATAGCGCAGGGTTACCACTTACATTAATAGGTTTGGAGTGTCTTCTATAATATTATATTTCAATTGTTTTGTAGTGCTCTAAAATGAATTTGAATTGTATTTATGTGTGTATTTATACAAATGTATGTAAATTATTGTATGTAAAAGCCGTTGTGTTTTTGGAAATGAAATATGTTTTCTTTCTTCTCTTTCTTTCTTCTATATATTCTTGGATTTTACTCGTTGTTCGTCGTTGTTAAACGATATTTCCTCATTTTTAAACTCTTATATTTAATAGCCGCACCTGTTGTAAAGGTATGTACACAAATTTTGGAATTCAACAACATCTTAATGTCGTACTGATTTAAAGCTTCGCAAGTCCTTTGTTAAAAGGGATCGGAAATCTATTGGGTATATTTCTAGATTTTTTTTATTTATTGTACTAAAAGAGTTCAATGCAGTGACGTCATTGTAGGTAATTAATTACATCATAATAGTATAATCATACAACTACGGTTTGGATATACTGTTATGTCTACATGAGCATACAGCCTTAATTTGCAGCCTCTTTTAAATGTTAATGTTGATGATTCATTTTTTAATTCATTCGTTTTGTCATATGTTAAAAAATAAGTTTAATTTACAAGCTAGTTAGCAGAATCTGCCTTTGGATTATATACGAAAGAGCCTATATAAAGCAAGCGGAGAAATCACGTGAAAATAAATTAATGTTGATCCTTATACGCTGTTTGGATCATGTGTGTAACAAAATACGTAACTTTATCGACTAGTATATTAAGTAATTCTGTAACACTTCGTTGTACATTACTGTAATTAATAAATACAATAAAATCGCCACCACACATTGGATGTTGAGCACCTTATTCGGTCGACTGTAGAACGTCTGAACTTACGGTTTGGCAATACTTGTTGGACGAACAAAATGACCCGAAGCAATCACTACACATGTTAGTCTCATATTGTTGATCGTTAATTAACGTTAGAATCTCTTTTCTGCACCCACGATATAAACAGAACGCCAACAATGGAAAAGCGGTTCATTTAAATGAACTTACCAGATAGTGCAGGGTCGTATATTTACTCGGTCAAGGTGAACTGTCAACAAAAACCCGCCTGCATAAACTTCCAAAAAAAATATATTGTTCAAGAAACTTACAGAATCCAAAGAAAATTACGGTTATTGTTGTTGTTGTATATTGCTGGTCAATGAGACTACAGCTAGCCTTGTTACGCGGCACTTAATAAAATACCTTTCCCGGTAATCATTATTACGACATGCTTGGAGAGCATATTGCAAAACCGGGTGATTCGCTAAATATCCACTTCATACTTTCACTGGGTATGGAGAAAGGGCTTACAGCTTAATGGAGAGTTTTTTATCAAGTATCTACATAACAACTTGCAAGATTCAGATTTAAACCATGTATCTCGTTAGCGTGTAACAAAACGGGTGAAGTATTGAACATAAATCGTGCCTAAAATTACTTACTTACTTTTGCTTATGATTGCAATCAATAAATTGTATGATAAACCCAGTATAGGTTCAAACCGGGCAGGGCAAATATGTAGTTGTATGACGAAATTTTTTGTTTAACCGGTAAAGTTGTTACATAAATTAAGCACACATACCTAATTATATGATAACCATTTTAGTGAGCAAAAATGTTGTTGCGGCAGCAATGTGCGATGTTAATTCATTCGTGTCCCTTAATAAAACATGGCGAGTAACAAATTGGTGATACAGTCAGAGCACAAAATAGAAATTAATTTATTCCGGAGGCACGGAGGTAGGTAATCATTAGTACACGTTATTTTTCGAAAGCCTGTCGCTCCAGGGACTGACTCATGAGCTAGCCGTGTATTCGATTCCATTTGTCACAAATCAACCGTAAATGAATAAGTATTTTAAAACTCTATCCTTATCTCGCTACACATATGTATTGCAATAGAAACGACTTGTACTGCCATATGAACTGAAGCAATTACATCATAATTTGTATATGGTAGTCTTACATAAAGTATCGATATAGTAATTATCAATATAATCTCATTCACAATATGCAGTATACGTGTGAGTAAACAGAAACTTGTGTAGTTAATTTTGTATTTTGTTTGTCAAAAGATTCAACTTAAGGAACTGGTTTTAAAAAGTGGTTTTCATATTAAATAGGACGTTGAACTTTTTGTTCCAATAGTATTATGCAATCGACAACGAGATATCAATTTCTTTTCTCTCCATTACTGGGTCATAATCATATAAAAATATAGTCAATGTATTAATAAACATAAAGACTGAGTTCTAAATGTTATTTAGAGATCAAAAGTAGTTATAATTGTAAAAGATATTTGTAGATCAAATTATAATGTGAATGAAAGCTGAATTAGGAAGTCGTTAATTTATACACCCACAAACTAACTAATTATTTGAAACATAAAAATGCATTGGTTATCTTTATATGGTGTGGTAACATAAAATATGAGTTGATAGCTATATAAACATTAGATATAGTTAAAAGGCTAATTAAATATTCATTGAACGAACCTTATCCGTATGTAAGTTTTCCAAATATTGTTAACAAAAAACAATAAAATAAAACAAGTCCCCTTATGGATGTAGAATAGGTATCATGTATTACGCTAAGGTTTATAATATCAACATACATATTGCGAAACTGTAGTATATACATACATATATTCATTACGAGAATTCCAAACAGTTCTTAAACAGATATTTTTTTCTGAAATTATGTTCTTGTGTAATAAGTGGTATTCGTAATAATGTATCGATTAAAATCGATACATCATTACGAATACCATTTATTTACATACATATACTGATAAATGAACAAAAGTATTGCAAGAAACAGGTGGTCAGACGCTCTAAAGTCGTTATTAACAGTAGTTTGCAACCGAGGTAACGAACAAATAGATAGTGATCGAGTTGTCCACGTGAGTGCGGGTGAGTTAGGTATTGCGACATGCTCAAGCAACTTCATGTTGCGTATCAAACTTGTCTCTTAATAAAAATACTGGAAGCGTCCAGTATCTATGGCCCCACCCGCAGTTCTTTGCTATGATTTCCTTTAACTTGAGTGAATGAATTAAAAATGCATTTAGATTGTCTTTCTCACACTCAATAAAAAAAAGTATCCCTTTACACGTATATCTTTCATCCTGAATAGAGTAGAATAAATACGCAATAGCAGCCAAGGATTAAAAAAAGGAAACAATTTTTATTTTTGTTATTATCAAGTCTGCGAGTTAATACCTACTGCTAAGTTGTATTATTTTACTCTCTATCTCTGATAAAACATCAGAAGAAGAATAATATGAAGAAGATAATACATTGATGCCTGACAAGAATACATGTTACTCTTTCCATTTCATCGTTAGGGCGCAGGATTGTTGACGTTTCAAATTTGTTTTTCACTCAATAAATGAACCCCGCAGCACACGAATTATTCCTAATGTGGGAGTTATCTTCTTTAAGAAAAACAAAAACAGTGCTACCAGATGAAACATACTGAAATAAAAAAGAGAAAAATGTGTTAATCTGTGATTGACCACAGTTGCATTGGTGTGCATGTGTAGAAAGGAACATTGCAGTCTAATAAGAGACGACACAACGTATGGAGCTAACTAAGCTTATATATTGATGGCAGATAGATTGCAGTTGAGAGCAACTACTCCAAATAAATTGTTCTGTTAATTTTAATTAATCCACACATTACCATAAAATTTTATTTCATATTAAATTGCTAAAAATTAGCATGTTGAACGATATCATATTGTATGTATGAATAAAGGTTAAAATCCTGGTTTTGTTTAAAAGGAAGCTGATTTTCGTAACAAATTTTGTTATGTATGTATATTTTATTCAAATATTGTTGGTAATTCAAAGTTCTGTACTGAGTTCAAGATATAACATTTTATTTAGAAACAGAATGTTACTAGACATATTACAGTTACGTATGTATGTAAAGCCATCTCTGTTATGAAATACAGTTATAAATCTGTCATTGACACATATTATTGCACACTTGACAAACCTGTATATCGAGACTCCTTCCAGTTTCCTGCATGTTTTCGTTTTAATTCAAGTCACGACACTAACATCGTCGTCAAATCGATGACATCAATGTTGGTAATCGCTAAATCATAACAACCATATTTGTCTAAAGAACACAGATCACATTAACAAGTAGAAATAATACATGTTGGATAAATAGGACATTATATAGATAAGTTACTTATTATTTTTAGTATCTTCCTACGAATAAATAAATAATATTATAAAATACAATGAAGGTTATAGTTAACTATGAACATACTTAGCTTCCGTGTATAAAAATAAAACAAAATCAGTGACCATAACTTCCACCTGCGACAAAGACGAGTTTTTAATGATAAAATAACATAAACAATACAATAAAATGTATACGTATTTTAATGAATTCTTATTAAATTAAAAACACTAAATTATAGAGGTGAGTTGTTGTACACCGCTACATAATTCAACTTCTCTTAGTTCATATTGATAGATGTTCACCAGCTTATACATAAGGAAAGTAACTTAAAATTAAGTATCATATCGAGATCCTTTAGTTAATAATGCTTCTTCATTCTATTTTGCATTCACGTCAAGATTATTAAAAACATGTTTCTATATTCGATATAAAACAACAACAATTATGTTGCTCTCCTGGCAACCACTTTAGTCTAAAGAGGAGGAAAGTATTATAGATTGTTGTGGAGTTGGAAGAGTGGACAAGAAGCAATACTTTTAAAGTTGGTTTCTGACATAACGGACACGAAAATACAGTACTTACAAAAAGATAAATCTAGAGAGAGAGAAAGAGAAATGTGCAATTAGAAAGTAAAAATTTGGTGAATTATTAAAAAGAAATAAGAGGCGTCGATCAAGAACGAATTAATATTAATGTCGTGAAATATATTATATTTAATGTGGAGCACGTTCTTCGATTATTGAGTTACGAAGCATGCCTAAAAGGAAAAAGAAACCCACCTAGATTTAAAGAATATGCTAATGAACATAGGAAAACTTTTGGAGTCTGATATGAGACCGTCTGAAACACGGGAAATCTGGGAGCAATAAAACGATCATAGCAGACATAACAACGGTACAAGACGGTACGGTAACGGTAAAGATGTATATATCGTCAACAACAGCAGGAATAACTCCGAAAAATTGCTCCCTGAACATCATTACGGTAACTTACGTATACAAAATGAAACTAGGCTTCACCGAAAAATGAGTTCCTATTTTTTTTATTTTGTAGCTTAACATCTCCTACCTAGCATCAAAACATTTTTATCGGGCACGTCAGTTTGCCAGAGAATACGATTACAAAGTTTACTGGTGTAAAAGAGGAAGAATTTTTACGCAAAGACATTGGCAAACCACATTATTAGGTTAAAAACGTTTAACCTAATTAAAACTTCAGCATTGACTGTTTCTAGTAAGCATATTGTTGAATTTAAGCTTTTTCATTTTAAAATATAACCACGTATTTTATGAGAGAGTTGTGATATTTTTATTGGATTGTAAAGAAGACATGTTCCGATTAAGTATGGATTAAAATATCCGGTAAATGGCCCTCACCACGACGCGTTGGATCTCTGATTTGAGCTCAGGAATTGTTTCTGATTTATTAGCATAAACCTGAGATTTCGTCGTCTTCGACCTCCTTGTATTTTTCCGCATCGTTTTCACTGTAGAGAAGCTGTTGACGGTCTCGGACATCATGAACTTTCTTGTTACAGAAGCGCTGGGCGTACATTTTGACATAATATTTATTTTTATTAGTTTACCCGGGTATTATCATCTACTGACGCAAACCATCCATGTAATGCATTCATTAACATTCTCTCGCCAATAATAAAAATAAACACAAAGTCTTAAAAGTAGGTAAAAGTCGCGTCCTTGGATTACGATAGGCCCAATTACGCTGTATACGTAATCATCTCATTTCGTGATAATGTTCCCAAAACTAAATATATTTGATACCGTAATTTCTGCCATAATCGATGAATAAACTTTAAACTGTCAACCCAAAGCAATGGAAAACATCTCACCACCAGCCCATTCATTAGTTATATACGATGTTGATGACTCTGAAATAGAATGCATTTTTCTAAATATGTCTAAATCAAGATAATTGTGCTGTTGGCGAGAATACAATATCTGTCAAAATACTTAAAGATTAACGACTTACCTTAGTGCCCCTAATCACTTATATTTGCAATCTGTCAATTGCTACTGGCAATACGCTTTTCAGCTCTGAAAAAGAATTTGTTACTTTCCATGCTTTCAAAAGTTCTTGAAAGACCTATATATGCATACAATCACTACACAGCAATCACCTTCAATTAAATATAATATATACCAGGAAGTACCTATTATGCTTATAACAATATTATTGTTGCGACTGGCGAGTATAATGGTTATTTATTATAAACAGCAAATAGCTCTATTTAGTAGGTCAGCAACAAAGTTTAATACAAAACGTAATCCGTTATGCGTGAACACACGAGATATTTAATAATACAGATTATTATGTACCAAACATACAGCGACAGCGAGATAGAAAATAAAAGCCATAAAGAGATACATATATGTATTAGTACAAATTATATAAACAGCATTAGTATTACATTTTTAGTATGTATGTATATATTCGATTTTCCTGCTTACCGACACACTTTCAAATATCTTCCTAAATACTTATATGTACATAAATAATGTTAGTTTAAGCTAAGTAGCTGAGAACAAGACCTTGTGCGGGTATTTGATAAACGCTTGTAATGACCACTCGCCGACCTTCCCGTAGTTCCATTTGGTTATACCGATGCTTGTATATCTACATATACTTAGAACAAGAAGAATGTATTCGTAAACCATTTGATTTGATAAACAATATTTTACAATATATACGAGTATATGTATATATGTTGAAAAAGTTCCTATGAGCTGTTAACAGTTTTGACTGTAAAATTTCAGGGGTTGATAACAAAACATGTAACCTAACTAACTACTTACGTAAATTAATCATAGACATCAATTTTAACCTCCTTCTAATTGTGTCAAAAACTCATTTTATCACAAAACGAGAATTTACTTTTTAGTTTTTTAAACCTGAAAAAGGCGGCTGGGATTGACTGGATGCAGCAGGCGGAGGACCGTGTGTTGAGGCACGCATTAATAGAATCCTATATCCAGCAGTCAACCGCAGTGGACTCACTAATTGACACCATTATATATATATTGCTGTGTCAGTTGATATCCCTGTTCTAGGCCCCTCTCCAATCACAGGATGAACATACGAATAACCTGCAGGAGTTTCAGTTCCGTTTCCTTATCCGAGATTCACGGTTACAATTTCGCTAACTCCGTCACCCGTTTGTGCGTCTGAAAACAATACCACTTCTAAGATGAGTACGGCATGAAAAGAAACCAGAAAAAGGCAGGAAGATGATGATGATAAAAAAGACGGCATCTAAAACTGCGTAAAAGAGACGGCATCTAAAACTTACCTATCTGGTTTATGAGAAGGGTTAAATAATTAATTTATGGTCACGTTGGTTTAATGAATAATATTGTGTGTAGTGACATTGTATCTTACGAAGAGATAGATTTATTTTATTTCTTTATGAAATATTACTATCAGTCACATCATCACATCACTTCTGTACAAATAATAAAATAACAGTTGCCACTTTCAATAGCTATTTCATTTTACTATGTGACTACTTTCGGCACTTGACGTTAAGGGAACGAAAGGTAGGAAGAAATCCTTGCTTGACATTGAGGGAATAAAAGCGTAGAGAGTCACCGCACCGTAAAGGGAACAAATCATTTTTGTGCATTATTTCATTATTTAGTTCATTATTTATTCTGTGTGTATATCATCAGACACAGACGTAGCGGGTCTATCCACACAACACGGACAAGGATGCCGTTTAAATTTTTAGATGCAAAGGCTAACATTGCAACATATATATATGTATTTATATATATATATGTATATATATATATATATATATATATTTATATATAAACTAATAAAACACGTTAAAAATATATATATTGTACAGTGTTGTATTGATCCTATCGTTTGGACCGCATCAGATGTATCGTTACGTACGTTCAATAAACTATATTACAACTCAAAACCATGTGGAGGTGACTTATGGTTAGGTAGGTTTTGTAACTAACAGACTACAGAAATATGTCTTCAAATATTATTCAATAGTTAGATACTGTCCGCACGAGTTTGGTTAGTGTTACCAACTAAAACTCGAGGGGCGAACGAGCTCAATAGGCACATAACACCTTGTGACAAAGCGTATTTTTAAAAGTGTTATAATTATTTCATAAGGTGAATGTGTTATAATCACTTCTTCAGTTACCTTTTGAAGTCAAAGAAATTTATTAAAGACTGAAGGTATTTGTTTTACTTTATTATTATAAAGTAAGTAAGTAAAGTAGTAAGTAAAAATAATTTGGTATTTGTTTGTCTTTGTCGCAGCATAGTAAACCAACGGCAATTTAAATCACTTTAAATGGTCACTATGCAATAGTTTTATGCCTCATTTATTTAATTTTGTGTAAGACAAAAGAATTAAGTACATTATTAGGTACCAGTTCACATAAGGAAATAAGGCGACCTTTATTAGCAATAGTTAGTTAGTATTAGTGTTCTAGATAACAATTACAAAATGTTCGCCTGTATAAAACAATTAATACAAGTGCTTATATAAAAAAAGACTTAAGAGTACTTTAACAAGTTGAGCTATATATTAACAGAAAATTTATATAAAAACGACATTTATTATATAATTATACGAGTACAACTAAAACCTAAATACTAAAACAGTGGTAGAGCCATGCTTAGGCACGAATTGGCTGGCTCGATCGGCGCGATACCACGGCTTCACAGAAAACTGGTTGTGAAGTAACACTTGCGTTGCATTTCCCCGAAATGAGTGAGGTTTCCGGAGGCCCAACTCTCCCTCTCTTCTCCCCCTCCCCTCTTTCCTATCCATTCTCTCCTCTTTCCCATCTCCTCATCCCAACTCTCTTCTTTCCCCTCCCCGCATCCCCTTTTCCCTCATCATCCTCAAAGGCGGCTCCAAAAAATCCAAAAATCCAGCGCACTTACGACTCTTGAGTTGCAGGTGTCCATGGACGGCGGTTGTCACTTACCATCAGGTGACCCGTCTTTTCGTCTGTCCGCCTATAGAAAAAAAAAATCTTTCCTACTAAATGACTTGAGAATTTCTAAAAGATAGTCCAAAAGACTTAGAGGACTTAGTTTCTAGAAGATAGTCTTAGAGACATACGTTAGTTGACTGTACTGTAGTATATTACATTATTGGATATGTCTTTACATACATATGAAAAGCAAAATATCTATTATTCGTAAAGAGAATGAACGGCAATGAATGAAAACAAAATTTAAGAAAAAATCTTCAAGGGAATGTAAAGTTCACTCTTCTTGGGTTTTATATATAAAATAAATGTATTGAGGAAGTGCAGAAAAAAAAAATTATATGTGTTATAAATATATATATCACGTGTAAACATTACAGGTGTCCAGCATAATATAATATGCCATGGGACGGAAAGTCATACATTGACAGTTGAAGTTATATTTACCAATAAAGTATTGGATGCAATGAATTTTATGGTCAGAATTCGACCCTGTTGGTCGGTCGATCAGATTAAGATATAATTTACTTTATGAATGTTATATTATGAAAGCATGAAGCACTTTACTGAGCGCAATGCGCCGCTTTTGTTCGTATTTTTTAAACTGTCATACCTAATCCCATTGCGTAACGAAAACAAGAAATAGGTCTAAACGTTTTTTGTTTACAGTTCGTGATCAAGCTGTCAGCTGCAATACTCTAAGTATTACGTGATCCTATATAACGGCCTTTTTTATTTAAACCTAGTTCACACGCATAATTTGATATTATTACTTTGGGAATTAACATACTTAATAAATACTTATAATTGTCTACACGAAAAATGTGTAAATGATTTCATAAATATACTTACATATACATATATAGCTACATAATGCGAATTTCGTAATATTCCTTATTATTTAAATTGAGCTTTTTCTTAATTTTATTAGGGCCTTAACATATTGTATTACGTAAACGTCGTTGAAAACTGCACTGCGTCTCTCAAAACTGCACTGCACACTCCATTACTTAGTTGAAGGGAAAAGTGGGTTTATTATAAATCCGCTTATATTGCGCAATAGCGGTAACCGCGGCACTATGGAAGTAATTGTTAAATTGACGATGATTGCAGCTTATTTGAACAATAGAACTATTAATAAAAGTGTCAGACTAGATGTGACAAAGTTCTTATCTATACGAGTATATAAAATCTAACAGTTGAACGGCGTTAAACGTCCCGAAATTTGATGTAACTGCAGTAACTGCAGTTACTGCACTATGGTCTTATCCGTAAGTACGTTGTTGCACTTCAGTAATTAAATGACTCTTATAATACTTTTGAATATCAAAGAGAATGTGATCAAACAGTTTTCTGTGTTGCTTTAATCAAATAAAGATGACTCTTTTGAGGTTATATTGTCAATCTTTTTTGTCCGTCTATGGGTGGATCTATCGAGCACTGAGACTAGAGTTCCCTCGAAATACGCATTGTGATGTTAGGCTTATTCATACGAAATTCACTGTATTGTTTATATTACTTTTTTCGTAATTTCGTTTCAGAACTTGTATTTACTTCATTTGTAACCACGCATCGGCTTATACTTACGACAGCTTTGATGTAACCATCGGTAACAGCTTAGAAAGGACCAACCCGTGTCTGTACATGTGTATCAATTTATTAGCAGAAGAAGTAGTACAAATATATAATAATAATCATAAGAATATTTTGAGACACCTCACACGTGGTCGTATAATCCCGAACTACACAAAATATAGTATTTAGACTGAATCAGACATACATAAGAATAAATAACATCCAAAGAGCAAAAGACTATGCTCATGCGTGCACATAATTATTATGTCCTAGGTGAATATCGAACCCACGACGTCTGTTGTAGCAGTGAGGTTTACTAACCACTAGACTCACAGGCCCGTCATAGTAACAAAACAAGCTGCCGCTTCCATCCATCATGTATTCTTACCTAGCGTAAACTACATTCTCGGTTATTATATAATCGATATGCACTAAGGCGTTGGCTGATTGTTATTATATCACACGAATCATAAAGTGGTCACCCAAATTAGTAGTCTAGAATTGTAAGAACCACTTGTTGCACTTCGTTTATATCGCAGATCGATTGTCGAATCAGCTGTTTTACAAAACTGCTATTATGTTATGATACATGATATATATATGTTAGATACACAGTTACAGTTTCTGTATATAAATGGGCGAAGCAAAAGACTTAAGAACCTTTTTTCTTAAGTAGATATTCACTGCCATGATATTTTGGACCAGATTCTTTTTAAATTACCTAAATGAAAACGGCTACAAAAAGCCATACAGGTCCGCTGACCTATTATGGTACGTAGAGTCAAATCAATGACAGTTCAAATTGACAGTTCAAGAAATAAAGCAAACAATCAAAACTTACGAAATATGGCATAAATTCAAACACCTATCTCATCTCTTAGAAGCGTCGTATATTGTTTGATATGTGGAAAGTTAGAAAAAGATGATTACTTAAAGACGTGGCTGTTAAGTTACTTACTCTATACAGTAAGCCACCTGGATTTAGTAGTATACTTAAATTTTTCGTACTTTTATGGTAACCATAGCTTTGCTGTTGCAATAGAATAAACTATTAATTAATTATTTCATTTTAATTTTAACTATTATTCATTATCTTATTCTTTCATGCACTCACACCTGTATTCCCGAGGCCTTACAGAAAACCGGTTGTAAAGTAACGCTTGCGTTGCATTTCCCCGAAATGAGTGAGTTTTCCGGAGGCCCAACTCCCCTCTCATCTTTCCTCTCTCCTTACCCCCTCTTCTCTTTCCCATATCCGCATACTTCCTCTCTTCTCCCCCTCCCCGCATCTCTCTAATCCCCTCCCTCATCACCCTGAAAGGCGGACAGCGCGCTTGCGACTCTTGAGTTGCGGATGTCCTTGGACGGCAGTTGTCATTTACCATCAGGTGACCCATCTGTTCATCTGTCCCCCTATAGTATAAAAAAACGGTGTTTAAATTTTGCGACCATAATTCAGTCCAATCCGTGGATAGGGGGCAAGCCTAGTGCCGTCATCCAAGCACTGGGAATTAAATCGGAAAATAGAGAGCATATTGAAATGGAAGGAATGGAGAGGGTAGAAAAGGAAGGAAAAGGATGTTGCTTATGCGGTTGGATTGAAGAGTATAAGCTTAATATAGGGAGGGCCGCATACCTATTACTTGAACTGGCTCGTGTCGGGAAATTCGAGTCTCGTAAATTAAATTTTACGATGGTACTGTACTATTGTTAAATATAATTTGTCGGAGCTTTGACACAGGTCAATGCCTCTGTTTTTTGTTAATGTTTTAATGACTACAAAGTTAATATCACGTGACAGCAGTGTCACAGCTAATCTTTCTAAATCTTAACAAATGGGAAGACGCGTCAAAATTAAAAGGAAACAGCTTACGTAAATAATGGATTCTCAATGATGCAGCTACTTAATTTGTCCGTTAACAAGTGTTGGTGTCCAACCGATGAGTTCCAGTATTAATAAGAATCAGTTTCACTTTTCTATGACACCTGTGTGTGAATATTTCAATTATATATCCATACCAATTTCCATATACATATACTACATGATTATGCTGCCATTCATTAGAGAGTGGAAGTAAACGGAGAAATGTGGTTTTATGTGATATAAATTTATTTTACAAAATATCTTGATCGTATGACAGATGCTTATATTTTGGTTAGCAATGGAAAAATTCAATGCTACAAAATTTTGGAATCAGAATTAGGTACCTAATATAGTTCAATTAGCATATCATTAAAGGTTAATTTCGCTTCTTTACTTTATCAATTTTCATCCGACATATTAGTTGCAAACGACAAACATTAAATGAAACCTTAGAGGATATCAATACTAAACAATAAAATATTTTGTAAGTCCAGCGGTTAGTGATCTTGACTGTGTAGCCATAGGTGGGAGGGTCGATTCCCACACGTTACAAAGCTTTTGTGATTCACAAATAGTTGTCCGGAATATGGGTGTTCTTTGTGTCTATGTCTAATGCGAAAATATACGTAAAACCATATATAAAATTCACAATTGTATGTGTATTTTACAGCGAAATCCATAATATACGAGTATGTTTACTAGATCTCTAGTCTACTAATAGCTATTTGCGATGCAGTATTACATCCATAAAAACGAGGTCATTAAGAAAACGAAACCTCTTTATCATAATTGAAACTCATCTTAAATGAATGAATTAGGTTTTTATACATGTTTACATGCCTATTGACGTTGAAGTGTTTCTGCCACTACTTATCTTTATTAGGTATATATTTTTAAACGGTTTTATTTTATTTGTCCAGTTTGTTGTTTATTTGTTTGGACCAAATTTAGTTACTGAAATTTTACCCTCTTTCTGTTGATAGATTGATCTAATATTTAGTATACACCTTTAATGCTGATGTCAATACAATTTAATAGGTACATTTAGTATCATTGAGATGGATTTATTCAAGATGGAAGACTACAAAATGGCAGATTACATATTTTTACACAACCCCCTCAATATGGGAACGAAATGAAAGGGCTTGCATAGTAGAATACTATACGCTATGACAAATTTCTAATCTAAAGTGGCCACCGCTTCGGCACAAAATACCAGATTTCATATTTGTTTCAATATGGGTAGTAGGTATCAAATGAGTGGTGGGGCTTTGCAAGTAGAACACACTGTATGCCGCCATACACTGTATTCTACTTGCAAATCCCCTTCGTTTCATAATGTTTACTCAGTCTATAAATAATAAATAACAAAGTAATAACTAAAACTTGAAAGAAATTAGTAAAAAATGTTTTTATAGTAGTTTTTTTTGGTACCTAGGACCTACTGAATTATTTTTTACCTTTAGTACATTATCTACATTATTATTACCTTTATTCTCAATGAAACCGTGCAACTAATTTTTTTTATACTTATTTTATAATAATTTAGAAGCTTGTGCATGATTGGTGATCGTAATCTATATTTATATAATAATTACTTGGTTTGTTTATTTAAACTCCATAACCAGTGTAAGTGCCAATCAGATTCGAACAAAATCTTTGTATTGAATAGATTATTTGTTGATGAATCTAGGCTATCGAAAACATTACATTTCGTGCATACAGTGAGCGTACACGCAGTAGAAACTGCGGGGAACAGGTAGCACTTAGTATAACTTAATATACTCCGGGCTCAAAAGTTTTTTATGCTTTTTGTATAAACATTACAAATAATGGATCGTGAATAGAATTCTTCCCGTTGTTGTGACAGAAACGGATTGACGGCTGACACTAATCAAAATGTGAGGAGAAATGTTAACGTTACAGGGTACTGTATCCTGGTGAAGCGCTAGCAAAACACTACGAGCAATTTACGGTATTTTCCGGATGTGCTTTTAGATCAAAGATTTATCTGTTGAAGAGCTTGTGCTTGTTTAGAGTAGTGTTAAGAAATATTTAAGTGACAGGTCCATTGTTTCATTTCATGGTTTCATTAACATGCTTCTTTTGTTTTATTAGATATATAAACACACACCATTTTCCCTTTAGGGTAGGCAGGGGTGTCTCAAACTCTCACTTTTTGCCAACTATCATTTCGTCCTATTTACGTAAGTAACAGGGGTATGTTTATATGACTGCGGTCCCTCGTTCTTAAACAAAGTGTTCACAATTTGAATAGCCGCTTACAATTTTTTTTTTTATGAAATTATTTACCTATTTCATAATAATTTGCTATGTAAATTATTTCATGATATTATTAGCGTTATTAAGAGAATCAAAATTACAAAACATTCCTTCGACGCGCATCAGGTTTACTCAAAGATCTAATTAAGGATCTTTGTGTGCAAAAAAGTTGAAATATGCTGCGCAACAGCCGAGGACACCTCACAAAAAGTGATAGGCATTAAGACTTAAAAATCGTTTTCATGTTTTAAAATGTAATAGTTTGAAATGATTTAAATTACCAATATGTATCAGGAAGTCCTTTTCAAAACGATTGAATAATTATCATGATTTAAAAAAAGATACATATACAGTCGAACATAATTATAACCTCCTCCTTTTTGGAAGTCGGTAAAAAGTAGACTTGTGAGTGTATAAAATCATGCTTGACAACACCATATAATAACTACAATATTTGTATACGTATACGCTATACAATGTCAATAAACCAGGTAACGTGATGTAGCACAATAATTACATTTCTAAAACCTAACCTACGCGAGTAATCATAGGAAAATTGTGCTTATTTTATGATTTATAGCTGGTTTAAAATTTGTATCTGCAAATAAAGTGCGTGAACTAGATTTAGATTATACGAAAAAGGAGAACTGTATGTTCAACTGGTTTTGTTGCAATAGCAGCTATAAATGTAGCCATACACAATTTACTATAACTAAGAACATTATTCAGTTAAAATTTCAAGTCAAATAATTTCATTCAGCGACGTGAACCACTGGGTACCTATGTTTTCGTTTGTTTTGGTTTTGAGATTGGTTTACAAATGACGTCAGTTAGACATTATTAATATATGTTCACCCATAAACACATAAACTAATAATGTTTACGTTGAAGGTATGTACTTTATGGGTTTCAAACCTGTAGCAACTTAATCCTAATTTCAACTAAATGAAAGCAGCTTTGTTGGTTAAAAATATTGTTAAATAAATTGAATTTATAAGTCATTTCTGATTATCATAAAGAGCCTTAGATTGCACTACGCTCGTAAATAATTGATCTATGTTTAAGCTTGTTCTAGAGTATAATTGCATAAGCCAGTGCGTGGTAGATCGGAGGCTAGATTTCGCCACTAGTGCTGCACTAAACAAAAACGAATCTGACATGCTCTAGTACTTATCAAAAAGCTTAATTACTCAATATACATCTAAGGCTACTACAGGTGAAACATTGCAGAATGAAATTGTCTTCTATTCAAAGCGCTAGTTCGTTAAGCAACTTTAACATACTATTGTAACAGATTTGCAATCATTAATTCTCAAATTAATTTTTGTTTAATTATGTAGAGAAATATTTTAATATTTTTAATTTTTAAATAATGGTAAACAGCCTTGCTCTATTATTTGGTCTTTGGTTCAGCTGATTATACAAATGGTAACATCGTTTAATTTAAATTAAAAAATTTGAAACGAATAAACATTTTAAAAAACCTCTTAGTATTTTTGAAGATTTTTAATCAATACAATATTATAGGTCGAACAGTTGTGTGCTTAAGAGCTTTCAGAACAACTAACTTAAAATCTACAAAGCACTGCTATATAGATTGGTTTTGCAGCTTAACAATTGTTCACAATTACAGCGACTAACTTTTACATGAAATTTGACGTTTTTGAAAATAATGGTTTTTTATGCAAAATAGTTCATAATTCATAATCACATATTAATATTTATTATTTTGTTTCAGGTATACCGTATTTTCTAAACTTGAAATCGTAAGTAAGATGTTAGTTGTGAACACTAATTGCTTGCGTAACCTTTGATCTTTATGGGCCTATAACCTACTTATCACGATAAAGATTCAAGACACTTCTATATAAAGTTATAATTGTTCTTGTCAGTTCTCAAATTCCAAAGGGTGGTGCCTAGTCAAATGTTGTACCCGGTACTAAATAAACTAAATCAGTCAAATGCAATAGATAATTGATAAGTTGTTTAGGAATGTACAGGTGAAAGCATTTTCCGAAAAAAGGTAATTAAATCGAAAGGGACAATCCTTACACCCTTAATCGAAATTACTGTACTACAAAAGTCTATGTTATTTTGTATATAGCATATATATTTAGCTAATATACACCAGATCTCAATCTGGTAAATTAATACACAGCTGGATGTATATAGCATATATATTTAGCTAATATACATAAGATCTCAATCTGGTAAATTGATACACAACTGGATGTATATAGCGTATATATTTAGCTAATATACACCAGATCTCAATCTGGTAAATTAATACACAATTGGATGACTGCACGGAAGGCGCAGTGGTGTAAGTGGTCATATCACCACTACGCTGCCGCGCCGTGCCTTGTGGGGTCCGCACGGACCAACACTTGTGTAACCCTCAAATTGTTGTTTTGAGTCTAGATGTTCTTTGTGTATTTTATAAAACTAATAAACTGTACAACGATTAATATATGTATGTGAAATAAAGGTATTTTTTTTTTGTTGGTGGTAAGTTTTCAAACCGATAAAATACATCCGGTACCTATTATTAAATATTATTTTAAACAACAAAACGATTCTATTAACTCAGACACGATGACTTGTAATGTAAGTATATGTATTAACTGTGGTTATACTGAATTAACTCTTTCTTGTTTATAAAGTTATAAATAATACATCAAATTATTGATACTGAAACATAGCAAGAGAACGCAACGGTATAAACCGATAGAAAGCTTATAAATTGCGTCAGAGCTTACGAAGCTATAGCTTATACTACTAGCTATACAAATATTAAATTTAATTACTTCTGGGTAATACGGAATTGTTTGATCGTGATTCTTGAATCGCAATTACTGACGAAAGAGCCAAATCGGTTTATCCTGACGAAATTGTATGTTACATTGCAATTACACCATGAAAAAATTAAAGTGTTATACATATTTGTGATGTAGTATCCCGTCATGTCCTTTAATCATGTCCCACGTCCTTTTTAATAAACTATTATATGTATTGTCAATATTTTGTCTATGGGTTGGTGTGATTACAAATTGTCAACACTCACGCCATGTCACTTACACATGTATGTAAGTAAAAAAATATTTTAAAGACAGTACAATCGATGAGCCCAAGGAGAGAGTCAAAGTATGATACACAAAAAAAAACACTTTACATAGATATTGTTTCACATCTTAATCAAAAAGAAGTTAACAAATATGTTTTGTCGTATCGTATCTTATAGTGTTGTTAGTTCATTTATAGATAAATATTAGGTCTTTCGGTTAGTTTTGAGGGAACGTGTCAAGTAGCTGTCGCGACACGTCGGTACAAGTTACTTAGATATTTGATGCAGCGTGTTTTAGCTTGCACTTTAATTATTCGAAGTAACTCACTTACAGTAAATGCACGCAAGTTTTTAGTGTGATTAAATATGGAACACGATAAATAGCATTTTCGTCATTTACTTCTATAATTTTTCGATTCAAGAACAAGCAGAAGCTCACAGACTTACTGTAGATACGTATCATGAATCTGCACCATCTGTTAAAACATGTGAATACTGGTTTCGACGTGTAATTTTTATAAGTGGTAATTTTGATTTAGAGGATAAAGAACATAGTGGAAAACCAAAAAAGTTTGAAGACGGTGAATTGCAGGCGTTATTGGTCGTAAACCCAGCCCGCACACTACAAGAGTGGGTTGAAGAATTAAATGTAGGTAAATCAACAATTTCTGATCATTTAAACGCAATGGGTAAAATTCAAAAATAAGGAAAATGGGTTCCTATCACAGCTGATTGTCATCAACATCAATTAATCGAATTGAGTCATGCATTGAACCAAAAAAGTCCAAGAATTGCACATAGAAAACAAAAGGTCATTTTACTGCATGACAATGCTCGCCCACACATCGCAAAATCTGTAAGAGATACACTTTCAGATCTTCAGTGGGAAGTGTTACCGCATCCCGCATATTCACCAGATTGAGCTTCTTCTGATTACCACCTATTTCGATCTATAAAACACAGCCTTGCAGATCAGCACTTCAAATCTTACGAATGTATAAAAAAATGGATCAATGAATGGTTCGCTTCAAAAGATGATCAGTTTTTTTATGATGGAATCTATTTGTTGCCCGAAAAACGGCAAAAGGTTGTAGCTGTAGCAATGGAGCATATTTTGATTAAAATTTAAATTATTTTTTTTATAATACAAGAGTATTTAATTTTTGCTAAATGTCTCAAAACTAACCGGAAGACCTAATAAATTCAGTCAGTAAACTCTTTTGGAATACCAAAAGAGTTCACTGACGGAATTTATTGTTATTATTACAGTAATAACTGTAATAGGTACATATTCTTTGTTGATTGGCTAGGTAATAAAGAGCCCATTGTTTTATAGTGTTATTGCGTTCATTTTATAGATCCGCTATAATGCCAAAGGATGTGAATAAATGTACTGTAGTTTAGCTTAGTGATTTATAGAGGAATATTAGTTGTGTTGCAAAAATAGAGGTATGCTATTGTTTACATACAAATGGATGTTAAAGATTTATCATGAAGGTTTAATCAACGTCCAGCTATTTTTAGGGTTGGCAATATTACAAAATACACCAATAAAAAAATAGATGGGCGCATTAAACCTTCATTATTTACGTACTTAATAAGCCCTAAAGCGATATTTATTTCTATCACTTATTAAAATTATAGTATCAATATATACACATTGTATTTACATATTATAGATAGTTAAATACATAAGTATATAGTAAGTTAAATAGGAAGATAATCGGTTGAGTGTTTAGTTAATTATACTTTATCTACTGAAGTTTGACATATTCGAGTAGAAAACTTTGAAACAACAGGAGTAGGCGAAGGTGTATTAGACCTTTTACGTTTCGAGACTCAGTTTGTGCGACGTCAGCATGAGTTACAACTTATAATCTCTGACCTATGATATAGTAACTCCAAACCCCTTTGTGTATAGGCCTTAGTCCAAAAGGGCACGCTAGGTTTGAACTCGAATTAGATCTAACGGATCGGTACAAAACTTCCAACATGTGGATGACATCTGAGTCTCATAATTGATTAGTGTCTAAATGCCAACAGAAGAACGTCTGGTTATGGGAAAGGATACCCATATACCATTAGACAGGAGTGTATTGTTACTTAGTTTTAGAAAAAAAAAAACGAAAAATGTTTTTCTAAAACTCTGTTTCAAGGCGTCTCTAATTTAACGGATTTTGTGATTCTCATCGGACTATTTTGTGGCTGTCAAAGAAATTTGGAAAAGCCTTGTCATTACAAAATTGACAGTTTTGATGTAAAAATAATAGAGCACGATCTTACTGGACAACAATAACCGACAGACGTGTCTCTTGTCATTACAAAATACCTATTAAATACTGATCCAAACGTAACGCGCTGATGAAAATATGTATTCAATAGTTGTTTTTTATACATGATGTCTACATTTTCATGTGTCATCACAGTAACCCGTAGTGCTAATGTTATAGAGTTAGTTAAGTTCACTTTTCCATTTAAGGAACAAGGCAAACCCGACTATTTTTTACTTCGATGCTCTCCTGTCTCTCTACTCTTGGCACAAATTATACTTATTATTTTATTTAACTTCTTATTATATTATTACTTTTCAAAACTGGATTATAAAACGTGTCAATTTATTTGTACCAATTTATTTTCTTACACAAACACACACTTCAGTAGTAGACCAGAAGGCGGTAAGGCCCTTCTCTGATATGCCTAAATGAACAGGTTAAAACATTACTGATACGTACACTGGCAATATCAGTTACACACATCAGCGGTTCTCAGATCTGAGTCACGTATTAATTAATGTGACATTACGTAACCCCCTTTCCCCGGTGGGCGAGACGTCAATCAACTTGAGCCTGATGGTATCGCGCGTTGAACCTGGTCCTAACACTTCATTCAATTACAAAATAAATCTTTGTTGTACAAGTTGAGTTATGAAGTCAACAATATGATACTTGGAGCATTTTTTTTAGGTTATTTGTTATTTTTAAGTAACTGAGCATGAAAGAGGGTTATGAGTTTCGAGTGTATGAATGAGCAAATACAATACGCATAATACTTACTATATCTTCTATCATTATCTAACGGGCTTTTTAAGCTGCGTAACTTTACTGACTTCTAGATCTGTTTATAACAATTATCCCTTTGATTCGACGTGAATATAGATAAATAGTTATGTAGTAGGAATTAAAAAAACTCAAATATTTCAACAAAAATGTAAAAAAGTGAACGTTCACCGTTAGCTTAAAAATATAGATATGGTATTCGATTACCAATGAAATTCTCTGCCTGACGTCTACACTATATGGTAAGGTGGGATTACAATTAGGTTTTATGATAAATAGAGTAGAAACTCAAGCACGAACAGTGTGTTGTGTATTCTAAAGTAAGCTTACCACAGATTAATTTATCAATTGAACAGATGGCAGACAAAACCACTACATGGGATTGGTAATATTAGTTTAATTATAATTATAATTAATGTATATTATGTAGGCTTACAATAAATCAATATTACAATAATGTCATTTACTAATATGTGAATAGATAAAATCAGAACGGGTCCAATAGCTGCCGATTGACACTAGACATTAATAATATCAAAGTGTTTATTTTATATCGAGTAACATACATCTGTATACATCTGTCATACCAGGAGACCGTATTAGTCAACTCACGGGTCGAATTCTTAAACAGAATCAGATATAATTATTTGGTCGTAACGAGATAGAAATATGGTCTCGTACGAATACTTGTAGGTACAAGATATGTCTATCACGTAAAACCTGCACCTTAAATGTTTTCGTAGTAACATAATGAATCTCCACATATTGACAGCCACATGGGCAACAAATCGGCTTGGATCGCGATTTTTTTTTTTTTTAGAAAACATGTTTTATTTTGATAAAAATTAATCGCACAACCTCTTTTCTAAATATACATTTTGACCAAATGGTTACAGTCTCTGCCGAGATACATGAAATAAACAAGTTCATGTATACTTACATATACATATATATTTCTGAAGAACTCATTATATGGGCCCGTGAAGGACGCATAAGTCATATTTAAAGTGACAGTATCTAGTTATGTAAACTACATACATATATAGAGACATAAATATTATATATGTAATGCGTGGCTTGTAAGGTCTTCTTGTAACATTCATATTAGAAGAAGACCTTATAAGCCAAAGATGAACATATTCATAAATGTAAATAACAATTTTTTTTTTGTGTGGAAAAACACAAAAAAACCGGCGCCGGTAAGGTGGTATGTGGGACTCGAACCGACTAAAACCACACAGTGTTCCATCATCGTGGCTTGTGGCCGAGTGACCCCGGCAGACTTGGTCGCTTATTGTGCAAGGCGACCCCACCATTTTATAACCCATACTTAGAGAGGCGCACGCGGAGCACCTAGCGCCACCGTCTTAGGCCTGCTTCTGCTAGGGTGACAGATTGCCCCGTCTATCGCTCTCAGGCAAGCGCTCGTGGAAGTGGAACCTTGCGGGTCGTCAGTGCCGCCCCCCCTGTGAGTTTGGGGTCCAGACATTGGAAGTGAGGTCTGAAGTCCCATCGACTGTCGAGTACGAATCCCAGATATTTCATCGAGGACTCGATGCCGATGCGAACATCTCGCACAACAAGACTGGATCCCCTAGCTCAGTATTCCCTTTTCGAGGACCCCGACTTGAGCGACCCCGGCCGCAGCCCTCGCCGTCACAACAATTAATAGGTGTATTTACACCTAGGTATTATTTGTTGGAAACTAGCGGTTTCGACCTAGGCAAATGCTTAAGTTTGTACTGTCTCTGCATAATAAGTTACTTTATTAAATCTTAACGTTTATATTAACCGATTTGGATGCATGTTGTGTCATAACCGCGAGAGATACTGACAGTATTTTTTTAAAGAAATATGTACATATATCGGCTTGACGCCTAATTACTCGGTGTTATTTGTTTTTTTTTTAATAACTTCTTGATTTACTGTACAGTTTTATAGCAGTTTAAGTATTTTTGATTTAATTACTATATCCTATTATAATAAAATATAATAATTTGATTTAAAAAATACTAAATAATTATCCTTAATCTGACTACTAATCGATATCAGAATTACAGATGTGAAAGTTTGTGAAGATGCTTCTTACTCAATCGCGCTCTAAAATCTGTATAGATTAAATAATAAGAAATTTACCGCTGAGGTAGTATTTCTCTAAAAGTTTTATATCGATACCATGAAATAGACCAAGATGTCCTGAGAGGTGACTAAGACGCAGTAATTTTATTTTTATGATATACGGCTACAGACGAACAGACGGATCACCTGATGGTGAGTGATAACCGCTGTCCATGGACCCCTTGCAACTCAAAAAGTCGTAAGTGCTCTCCCTGCCTTTAAGGGCGATGAGGGATGCGGGGATGCGGAGAGGGGAAAGAGTGGAGGGGGGATGAGTGAAAGGTAAAGAGGAGAGGGAGAATTGGGCCTCCGGAAATCTCACTCATTTCGGGGAAATGCAACGCAAGCGTTACTTCACAACCGGTTTTCTGTGAGGCCGTGGTATCGCACCGGTCGAGCCGGCCCATTCGTGCCTAAGCATGGCCCTCCCACGATAAGTAATAAAAAATAAAATAATTCTCGACAAAAACTTAGAAAACTCGAACTTGATTTATGCTATATGATATATAGCGTATACGTCCCTGTATTGCTTGAGCTATTGCTGCTTATACTCCCAAATCCATCTGTATAAGCAATATCCCTTTACTCCCCTTTCTATCCTCCCTTTCCTGTCAAAACCTTCAAATCTCCAAAAGTGCCCGGATGACGGCAATAGGCTTGCCCTCTCTTACCTAAATGGGGCTAAATCATTATGGGCAAAATGTGGGTGTTAATTACGGCTCTACCTATCCGCATACGTCTACGTATGTATGTCATGTATGTCATCACTTGCATTTTTTTAAATTCAAAACATACTTGACTTGACTTGAGACTTTTTCGTCCTAATTTGAGTGTATACTTTATGTATGACGTAACTCACTACAACACAATATGATTCTTCACTCAATCAATCAATCTTATGATTAAGATGGTATAAATCGCAAAATGGAAAAAATATATGTAGCGGTAATGAAAATAAACACTGTCAGTTATGTTAATAGTTCACGGTTGTATAATAAGTACTTTCTACAAATGCCATTAAATTTATAAATACCTACATTAATTAAATATTCAAAATCAATAAGCATATCATACAATATATGGTTATATGAGTATAATTATAAATTATCGAAATGAATTCTGATGGACCGCCCGTTGCTATACAAAATTTGATTCGATATAGTAAGCCGCCGCATAAACAAACTGTTTACTGAACAAATAGGAAATTAACGGAGTTTTAAATTTCACATACATATGCGTGTCTAAGTTGCATTTATCTAAATATGCGTTGAGTGAGTTGTATGTGCACGTGTGTTTATTGTGTGAGTGTTGTGTGTGTGTGGATATTGATGTATAATCACCTTATATTGTATTTGATATAGTAAGAACTTCACCCAAAGCCACGATTTTATATTAGTCAGCAATTTCCTTAACATCTTTAGAGATCTCTGTAGATGTTAATCGACAACAGCAAACAGTCGCGGTCCTAAGCAAAGTAACTAACTTTGCTTAAAAACGAATACTGAACAACCACTAATCATTTAGCTGTACAATGTATACATATAATTAATTAAATGTATAAGCATTGCCATTAAGGGGCTAATAAAATGTTTTATACGAAGTAAATGGCTTCAACATTTCCATTCGTAGAAAGCTATTGACGTATCAGGTTTCAAACTAATATGTAGTACATCTAAGCATTTTTATTCCTTTAAAAGATTGTATATTTCGCATGTAAGGTACAGAAGTACCTTACATGCGAAATGTACACCATAATGTGTGATGTTTGTCACACATTATGGTGTACACTTAAGTATTTAAAGACCCGTGGGGGTTTCCACACGAAAAAAAAAGGTATTTAACTATCAAATTTTCTAAGATCTACACGTTAAAAAAACATGTTCTAAATAGCTTTCATTTTTATGAGTTTTGTTATAGGTATATGTTAATTTTTGCTGGATGCTAAATGTAAATAAATTGTTTTGCTGCGTTATACATCATCCTCTCAGATAATCTAGTAACGAATAGTAACGTAACTTAAATAGTAACGATAGTAACATTACTATCTATACTTTCTATACTTATAAAGTAAAAATTTTTTTTAAAATTTTTAGAAGTAATGCAAAATACAAATAATATTTATATAAAAATATGGAAATTATGTAGAAAAATCTTGTTGCCTTTCAATCGATCTCTTACACACTTAACACTAGTTAATTTTCAAATAGACTTACTGACGATTGATGCTATCGTTATTGATACTTAAATATAATGTCAAACTTAATTTCAGTTGGATGTAATAATTCCAAAAGCCTTCTTCGCATTGAACCAGACCACTTCATTCTTGGCTCTCGGTGGAGTAAAATAGAGCCCTATTTTACCCCATCTCTTACAACAGAACTTTTTTGATTGGACTGTTATCTTTCAGACAGTATATATTACGTAAATGTGACTAAGTTATGGTTGGCAAAAAGTGTGCATTTGAGACGCCTCCGCTCGACCGCTTCGGTTATATAGGCGTAAATGTTGGTATGTATATATTTTCACTAATCGGGGCAGTATTAAAGGCGGTAGAAAAATATATACAATAAGCTATAAATAAAGTAAACACATAGTCGCAAACTTATTTACATAAAGTTTGCGATTATGTGAGAATGTAGCGTCTGAGTTCCGACAACACAACAACATCACACACAATAATGATAAGTGAAAACCATTTTACGTTTCAACTTTCTTTGCAAGCGGTGCATGTTTATGTATCTCTTTCACTAAATCATTTATAATTCTGTTTAGAGTAGTATACAACGGTGTTCGAGCTAAAGTGACCTCTCAAGTAATGATGATCCTGCCTATAAACTCTACATCAAACATATAATATCTGATAAAGAGAATTGGGTAGTTGTCGTCGGTCTGTCCTACTGTAAAGTTTTTTTTTTTTTAATTCATCAAATTAACATTAAAAGGTTATTGTAATTTGACAATTTTTACATCACGCCTGTGTATTTCATACAAAAATGTAACTGTAACAATCCAATCCCTGGTGACCAAACTTGGCAAAGGGGATACTCGCAATTTTTAATAGCCACATCTCCAAGCCATAACTACACAACCGAATATCGTCAAATTTTACAGGGTTAGGGAAAGAAGATAGAGCACCTGTAATTAAGACAAAAGTTCCGAAGAATCTAATAAACTCTAAAGATATTCTCAATAATAAAAAATTAAGATACTGTAAAAACTGATTGCACGTGGTGTCTGAGACAGAGGAGCTTAAGTATTATAATAGTTCGCTAATGTATAGACTAGCCTCCTTGAATTGTTTCTTAATACCTAGTTATTACATTTCATCTGAATAAACCTTAATCATGACAAGTCACGCTTCACACCGGTTCCATACAATATTTACCATGCATGATATTGCATACAGAAGAGTTACTCCGTTCGATAGCACTGTTGTAATATACACAATTAAACCAAGAGCTTGAGGCAATCTTTTTTTGTATAAGGTTTTATTCCGTAAAAAGTGCAGCAATAAGGCAATTAAAACAAATTTAATTCGCAGTGTAGGTATGATCTAATTTCTAACAAAACAATCAGCATTTTCTCATGCTCTTGAAATAGAGATATGTAATAAGCGTTTTATGACACAGGTGTGCGTTACTTACGTGTTCATAAATTTACAAAATGAATTGATTATTATTGAATGCAATAAATATTTGCTGTTTCTGTTGGCAATAATAATTATCTATAGGCTATACCTACTGATATTATAAATGTTAAAGTTAATTGTATCTGTTAGCTTTTCACAGCTAAACGGCTGTTATTTGACGAAATTTGATATGGTGAACTTGACTGCGAAACCTCTTTATCAATATGCCAAGCAAGCGAAGCCGCAGTTAGTAAATAATAAAACATATGCATGCTACATTTGTAATGTATGCATTTTCACCGTATGATGAAGACGGTCAACATACTACAAAAGAAAGTAATTAATGTACTTTAAATCATTCCGCGTCTCTAAATTTTTTCCCTAAATAACATGATATAATAATTATCATTATCATTATTATTTCAGGCATATGGCTCATAAGAATGTCAGAAAGATTGAATTAAATTAAAATAAAATAACTTAAATTAATTTTATATCATCTCATTAGATATACACAGCCGAATATAACTGACAGTAATTGATTACTAGATGCACATAGTCAAGTCGTAGAACGACTGACATTAAGTCTTGAACAGAGTAAATGCGATACTTCGCTTCTGTTGTTGCAGATCATAATCATCCATTAAATTGTCTTAAATTATATGACCAAGATATTTAAACTTTTTTACAATATTTAATGGCGGTACCATACAAATTAACCTGTAAAATTTGCTCGATATGCATTTGTATTATTCTCCTAGATATACATATAGAGTTCCAAATCTATCTACCTTTACTTCTTCTATAATCATGCTTTAATATATGTACATAAAAACCTGTTCCATTAATGTGTTAAGATATCCTCAAAACGAACTTTGTTTGACAATGAAAAGGTAATTCGGTCAACAAATTCTCATTTTTTGTATTATATATTATGTAGGATAGGTATTAAGAATCAAAATGATCGTAATTCAGTTTTAATATTCATATTAAGTTGTAAGGACAGTGGTGGCATCTAGCAGAGAATGTAATAATGTACGAGAATAGGCAATGCTCACATATTTATTAGATTTCGAACACAAATAAAAGTTTGTTATAATTTGCAGTAGGTTCTCAAAATGTCTTGAAGATTATTTGGAAAATTTAATTTCCTGTGAAAAATATGTTTAACATTTTCTAAGTTTATTACAATTTCTCCCTTCTTATATTTTCTGTCCACTTAATCAATTAAATAACACCAAAAAAATAATTCGAGTATAAAAGTGCCCATTCTACATACATGCGGTAAACAAACAAGGCAAGTTAGCAGCACAATCTGTAATTCATATTACTTTACGCTTACAGTACTTAGAAGAATATGTACCCTAATTCCGCTCGACTTTTATGTCAGTGGGATAGACTGTCAAGCCAAATCACTATCTTGTAACCAAACATGAAAGTTTATCACAATAATATTGATCACTTCCTTGTTGTATTGTAATGAGAAGCTTCCTTTTCTAAATAGGTACCATTTTTTTGCACGTAAACAGAGAAGTGTATTATTTATTGTTATTAGTTGTTTATGGACTCTCTCTCACGTGTATATTCAATTCATAGATTCCGCCAATGTCATGAATTTCGACAGAAAAAACAGTGTATAAAAATATGATCGCCATCTTGGTCAACCTTCAAAAACCTCCAGAGAAGTGTAACATGCCTTGCTTCGAATACTACGAGCAATCTCTGAACTGTTTGTCAACCATAACGTTTAATAAGATCATTTTTTTCTTTTTGGTGTGGAAACCCCCACTGGCCGTCACCCCACCGGGGTTTACAGTAAAACCACACGGTGTGCCCTCTTGCGCCTAATATAGGAGGAAGCCGGGAACACTCGGACCCCTCCTAGGGTTAATAAGAACAAACTGCGTTAACTTTGTCAGTTGATATAGAGTACAAATACAATCGTAGTATATCGGGTACGATCCGTAGACAAGGAATACCAAAATCAGAAATAATGAAAAAAAGATTGGTGCATGGGTGCTCAATACTTTTGACCAAGGCTGTGTAACCACAAGGTTTCCACCATATGACAATTACTTCCCTTGAAAATAGGTACCTACGTACTGTCTTTTCTAAACATACTCATGAGATACTAGAGTTCTATTGTCGTTTATCTCGGCTAAGTTCATACTAATTATATTTACATACATACCTTTAAAGTCCTTGTATAGTAACATGCATGTTATGAACGGCGTGACATATGTCGTAAGTTACTTATCTAGCGCGGTACAAGAGTAAGTAAGTAGTAGTTCACTGTTAACTAGAAAACATATTTTGTTGACCCACTTAAAACATTATTATCGAATGTCTAGTTTCGCCGCTGTTCTACACCCTATTTTACAATATAACATTTGGCATTATACTTATCCACTTTTTTAACGTGAATTATGACATGAATGTCTCAATGTTAAATCCCTCGGCAGGATAATTACTTTTTGATATTCTTTTTGTAATATCTGAAGGAAACTTGAAAAATTGTTAATAAATGGCTTACAGTTATTAGAGATTATTCTAGCATGGAAAGGACCTCGGAGAATACACACCAAGTGTTACGAAGAATAAGAATGTTACAGTCAAACTGAAATTCTTCATTGACATGCTCCTAAATCTTTTTCGACGTTCATTTTTCAGTTGGCTTTAAAATATGTAGGTAACTAATATAAATAAAAACCTTTCACGTATTTTGTACGTACGTCACTTATTTGTAGACAAAGCGCGTTTTAATTACATTATGATCGGAACTAATATTCAATAGACAATGACTCCTCTGTGTATAGCAGTAACGAAACGTTGCGAGGGTTTTACACTCGCAATCAGAGCCATATACAATGCTAGGGACCGTGAACCACATTCGAATTGTTAGAGCGAATGTTATGCTCTCAATGAAACGCTAGTAGTACCTTGGTATAATTCCTAAAATGCTTGGTTACCCTACCATTCAATATATACCATTGTTATAATAATAATGTATATTGTTATTTCTTTATAAAAAAAGAGAAGTCCGCATTAGGAATGATGACCAATGAACACAAAGAATACCCAGATTGGAGACAACTATTTGTATATCACTAACTTATCTTGTGAGAGGTCGAAATTCTTCGACAGCACCTTTTTTAGTGTTAAATGTTCGCGCCCACGAAGCATTTAGTTAAAAAAATGAAAGTAAATTTAGCCTGTATGGAGGGTAGGGTAATATTTGTACCCAAGATATTCAAATAGTCCATGGTTCTAGCAGCTGTGTGAGCGGGCGCGTTATCTTGGTTGAATAGAATGTAGGAGCTTTAGGCAGACTATTTATTGGTAACTGTTCTACGGTCTTCATGCGGAATTACTACTAATGGTCCACTGCTCCAACCGCGAACTGCTTTTATGGACAACTCGTACCTTCAAACACCCATTGTGTGGATTATTGATTCGTGAGAGGATGATAACTGTAGACCCAAGTTTCATCAGTTGTCAGGATGTCGGATATGTTTTGTGAATTTCCTCCTTAGAACTTTTCTAGCATAATTTTGCTAGAAGTTAAAAACTTATTTACCGTGTTCCGGACACCGGGTACGAAAAGATCTGGGAAGTAAAAAGTAACTGAAATTGATAACTTTGACCAATTTATGATAAGGAGATATGTTCATAATTATCATTTATCGAACAATGAACTTCCTACCGCGGAAAGGCTCCGTAGGGAATTAGTACAAGACATACATTTTACGAGCTCAGAAAGGAGTTTAAAGCGAATTTTGAATGACTTGGGCTTCCGATGGAAAAAAAAAAACGGAAAACAATAGGCAGTTGTTAATTCGTAACGACCAACATTCGCTTACTACGGATTAAATATCTCCAAAAAACTGGGAAGTACAAGGAAAAAGGAAGACCAATAATATATACCGATGAGTCCTATGTCGACTCATCACATGCAAGTAGCAAGTCGTGGGCAGATGGATTTATCCCAAATACTCTTCTTTTATTTAAAGCAGGCTATCATGATAACAAGAACTTCGAAAATTATGAAAAATGGGCTCGTTGCCAATTGCTACCAAATCTGCCACCGAATTCGGTAGTCGTCGTTGACAACTTAATAAAATCAAATAAGGAGCAGCACAAAAAGGTTAGCATAGACCAGATTTTAACTGAACATAACCATTCGGTGATTCGGTTACCACCTTATCATCCTGATCTAAATCCTATCGAGATGGCTTGCGCAGCCATCAAAGGGTATGTTAGTAGCAAAAATGTTAACTGGAATACCAACAAAGTTATAGATCTTGTGCAGGAGAACGATGCTACAATGGGCGCTAGCGAATGGGAAAAACTATGTCGAAAAGTTGGAGAGATTGAGGAGGAATATGTGAAAAGTGATCATATTGTAGATTCCGTCACTGATAAATTTATAATTTTTGCTGATAATGATAGTGATGACGTTAGTGACGATGATGAAATAACTCCTAGCCAAAGCCCTATTTTATCTGAACTTATAACCTAGCACCAGTTCTGCTTGTGCTGGTTTTGAACTAATGGAAGGAATATCTTATTTACCTCAAGAGTAAATACTGGGATCAAGAATATGGACATATATATTTAGTACCAAAGGCAATTTTATCTTATGTGGTAGCCTAAAAAATTGTTTATCGTAATTTTAATAACAAATGTTAGAAATTAAATAAAGTAATTTAATGCCTATATGTTTTTTAAGTATTCAAAAATAAAACAAACAAAAAAGACAGTATCACAATTACATAAATAAATATATTTGGATACAATTTTTTTTATGCTCGCAAATGTAGATGCGCAAACTTTCCCCCACTACGTCACACAATATTTAAGAAGTTTGCCGGCGATTATACATTTCCTTCTCCGTGATCTCTAGCAGGTACACATATTGGTTATACGCTCGAGTAAAGAGATAGGCTCTTAAATTTATGGTAAAATCGTGTTTTATGCGATCACCGGTACTATTCTACATTGTAGTATCATTACCTATAACATTCTTTACCGGTAACAAATGTAATTTACTGTTACCTAATACAATTTGAAATTAGATAAATAATCAATTGTTGCTGAATACAGCACAGGCTCAAGTTAATTTCTTTGGTACATTAACGAAAACACACAATTAACTTTGGTATTGATTATCTGGTATGCGTTTCACCGTTACGTACTTTACGTTACGTTACATAAAGATGCGTCATCGTATAGTGATATAATTTCGGAAGGGCCAGCTATGCATGTTTAGAAATAAAAAAAGACGTACCAGTTTTAACTCATTCAGTAAGTAATTTTTAAAAGTGTGTGTGTTCCTCTGTATGCTTTATGTTTTAGTTACAATATTGTATTCCTTAGTTACTTGTGAGTGCTGAGTTATGGAGTTTTCATACATATATGCATAGCTATATTTACTCATGACGCTAACTCCGAAGTGGTTAGTTGGGGCGTCGTCAAAATAAAATTTATAATGCAATTTACCTATTTAATTGTACGTGCAAGAAATAACTTAACTTTAAATCTATGCTTGCGATTTCTTTAATTTAGTTTTGCAGTTTTTAATGGTCTGAATGATGTGTAAAACGTTAAGAGTTGGATGAAAGGCCCCTTTCATCCAAAGCTCCTACATTCTGGCAACCATAAGTTAGTCCTATTACATAAAAGAAGGCAAGCCCATTCATTCATCAACCGTGCACTTCATACCATACTATTTGATAAATAACAGTTCTATTAAGTTCGGTCATAGTTTCCTCTTACGAGACCAATGGGAAGAGTTCAAGTGGCCCTATTCAACTCCACCGAGAAACAATAATAATAAACTCTGTAATAGCCGTGGCTATTACAGAGTTTATATAATCAACCGTAGTGCTCTCTGTCTCATAAATTATAGTAGGTATAATTTTATCAGACGACAATCTAATTACAAGAGATTATCCTTGAGAGTGGGCTGATTTCATTGACAAGTTGTTTCAAAACATTAATGTGTAGATGTGAGCTAACTTCATACTTCATCACTTTCCATACATTACAATTTTAATAATTAGATATGGTTCATATTCTATTTATTAATGTGTAAGCCTAAACATAATTATTCGCCGGCTAGAAATATTAACAACTGTAAATAATATTTATTAATGTATTATTTTCATGTTACAAAAGCAACTGAGGGTATTGTTAAACATGCAATACCAAATAGATAAATCGTTGGTATAGTATAAAATTTCCAATCAGACAAAAAAATAATAATTCACTGTTAACGTCAGTATTCTAACTGCCTAAGGAAATAAAATGAACGAGAGTCAAGTAAAACATATTTGCTAGGAAGTAAACTACTTGTGTGAATGATAAAATTACACCGAAGTGTATTTACAAAAGCGTACCGGTCGTAGCCATTCACCACAAGTTGCAGTAAACGGCTCATTAAACAATATTTCTGCAAAATACCCTGGAATATGCCGTTAAAGTACCTACACATACATATATAATGTGTTTGAAAGGAGTCTAGTATTGCAAAACTATCAACGCCATTGCCACACTTTGGCAAATATTTTGATTTCAGGAAGTTATTCAAGTATCGGATAGGACAAGTCGTAATAGACGATTAATTGACTAAGGCAAATACTATTTCACTGGGCCGGTTTATCTAACTGCCAATTTTAATACAAATTTGCATAACTCCATTCGCTTCACTTTAGGCTTATGTAGTGTAGTAATGCCGCTTTATATAGCTGGTTTGTTGAAGATTTCGAAATTATTTATACTTTGATGTTTACTTCTTTTGGTAAGCATCGGGTGCTGGGATTACCGCGAGTTATGTACACCTCAAAAATATTTATTAAGTAACATACGGCATGTAACAAAACTCATGTACCGACAAGGGACCTGCATTATTCTCACATTTTATTTAACCTTATATACTATACAGAACGTGAAAACTGTTTAAAATATATGAAAAAGAGCGTCCTTGGACCTCTTGTCTGTTCTTCTCCATATGATCTACGTATTGGAACAGGCATATATCTCCACGACTGACTTAGTCCGACTGACTCCTTTTCTTAACAGTTCAAAAACACCTATAATTGGTTTAATTGAAATAAATGAATTTGATTTTGACTTTAGTATTGTACAAAGTAGGGCTTCCTCAATAAGGTTTACCTTATTTGACCTGACTTGTAAAGTCTTGTATAATCCTAAGTCTATTTTAGCAAGTCTAGTCATTTTAATTGTTATAAAAAACGTTAAATCATAAGTTAATGACATAAGTTCAAAATTTGACACCCTCAAAATCTCTACATAAATTTAAGTAGACTAGGTTTTTCGTTGCTCTCTGTTATTGAGTAATTTATGAATGCCAATGTCAACGTCAAAATCTAGTGTAGATAATTGTAAATGTAAGGTATCAACAGACAATACTATATTTAAAAATAAAAGATATTGCAATGGACTTCAATGTACTATAAAACCTTAAATAGTAGGTCATAATTTCGTCCATTTTTCTTGTCGTTTGATTGTTGTGTGTGGGTACCCACGTGTATTGACTTTATTGCAGTATAGTGGTACTTTATAAAATCGTTTCTAATCTGTTAGACATGCCAGTATCTTTAAAATACTCTTTCTTCTTATATCTTCTCTACTTATACTGCATAAAATTGTCAGTGTCGTAACTTTTATGCTTCTACTACTTTTATACTACATAAATGTTCACTTTCCAGGATCATTTTCGAGTAGTGACATTCTGATGGACTCATAAGTCTGTGTGTCTGTGGTGTTTACTCTCTGTCTGGCACGCACGTAGGTTGTAATGTCCGCATTAAAGGTTTCTATTTCATTCCTTTGCATAACACAGTGACAAATGACAAATGTGTTTCGATTTCACTACTTATGAAGATGAGAATGAAAAACCTCAATAACCTTTGTGAACTGGAAAATAAAGACCTGAACCCAAAGGACACTTTTGCCATTTAACCCCTGTGTAATATATAATTGCATAATTGACGTAATTGGAGTATTATACTTTTTTGGTTATAAGGTTTTATTATTAACAAAATTGTACATTTAAAAAGATAATTGGGATGCAATTATCTTTTTAAATTTACAATTTTGTTTTTTGTTTATATGCACCTATTCTCTCAAAAGACAGATAAGAATAATCGTTGCTCGCTCGCTCGTCTGCTCTATATGTGAGAATGTTACAAAACGTAACAATTAAAATGATATATTTGTAAATAATTCCTTTTTTTAATATTAGTTCTAAATAAATATATTTATATGTACTTAACGTCATTCAAGAATATTATCATTAACCTTAATAAGAAATAGATTACAATGCATATTTTTTATTGTTTCAGGGAGCAGTATATCTTCAACGTATTCGAGGTCATAGTGAGTACACTAGAGACAAAACTGCAAAGGATAGAGAACTTGGATAAAGCCGTAGAACATCTTATGAGAAGAGTCGAAGCACTGGACTCGAGAGTGAATGACAATATTCATAAAACTGATGCTATAATTTCAAAACTGGGTAACCTAGACCTAAAGCTTTTTAGTCACATCGGACAAGGGGAGGAAACCGTCACAGAGAAAGCTGTCAAGAGATCGAATGCAAACAAGATAAGTGACGCACAGTTACTTGACCGAAAACTGGAATCACTAGATCAAAAAGTCTCCAACATCGACTCAAAACTCGTAGGCCTTAAGAATCAGATCGACAGTAACTTTTTGCCCGTTGATGACATTAATGCTGAGGCAAGTGAAAAGAAGCCAATAAATTTAAATGTTATTGAAATAGCAAAAGGTTTGAATTCGGAAGTTATCCATGAAATCACAAAGGAAGTTGACCAATTGAGGAACTCGGTATCTACTGTCGATCGTAAATTACAGTTCCATATTAACCTTGTATCTGAGAATTTAGGTAAGGTTCTTTATATGATGGCTGATGTTCACGCTGCCATTGTTGAACCTGAAGATGCTTCTATAAATGTTAACAGTTTGTTTAAAAATCGTACTGCAACTAGCACTCAAGCCCCACTCACGAAAAATAGTAAAATTGATACTCTAGTCAATAAAATAATACCCATGATGAGTGTCTCTGAAAAGATGGATGAAGTTTGGGATGTAGTAGTTGGTACGAAAAGTTCAGTGGATGACTTAGTTCCTAAGTCAGATGAACTACTAACGCAGACTCAACGTCAAGAACGTGCAATCGGTCAGATCCACAATGACTTACGGGTCAAAACTAACCTTATTATCGAAAATTTGGATATGGTTGAAAAAAGACTAAAAAAACAGGAAGACGATGTAGCAACTCTGGCGCAGCGCCCTGTACCCCCTGAATTATTACTTGACCCGACTATTGACAGGCTTGTGGAATATGCACCGACGAGATACCGCATCGACGAACTCACCACGGACCCTACGACGAGCCCCGTTGCTGCCACAACGATACCGCCTGTTTCCATCTTTAGCAACAGGTGACATCTTATTATTTTTAAATGCCTTTGCGATTTATGATTTACAATGTCAACGCGACAATATATTGCGCGCCGTGGCGAATTTTTTATTTGTTTCTCCTACACTGATATGCGGTACCGTATTTTAATAGTAAACGAGGTTCAGGGATGTACGATAACTAATATTCATGTCGCATGCAGCCCGAGCACTACGAGTACTTCGAGCGCCTCCAGCACGTCGAGTACAGCGAGCACGTCCAGTTCGACTTCGAATGCAGGTGCCACGGTAATCGTGACGCCAGCCAGTACCGGCAACATAAGCCCGCGACCCGCCAGTCGCAAGGGGGGCATCATCTTTCCAAGCGTCAAGAATAAACCTATCATTGGCAATAACACTTTTGCCTCGGAAATCGTCGCCAACTATAAAGACGTGAAAGTGAGTCAAAGTTATATAAAAAATATTATTACTCATTATAACACACCCATCGTTATAGATAAATAAATCTTAAGATGCAATTAATAAAATGAATCAACGTGCGAATGATATAACTATTACTAAAGATAACACCTAAGTAAATAATATACCATGTTATGTCGTCCTATTGTAAATAATCGTAATATTTTTCGGTTGAAGACTAAGTCTAAAACTTACTATTACATATTCAAATAAACCCAAAATCACTCAGATACAACGTTGCCAATAGAGGATGCAATCATAGCAGGCCCTCTTCTTCTTAACAAATTGTAACTGAAACAAAAACGAAATTATTCAAAGCAGCTGTTCTAGCATAATCATGGATCCTAGGTATAAATGTAGGTTAAGTGAAGTGGAAGCGATTGCATCGACAACTGATAGGGGATTGTCCAAATCGTCAATCTAAACATTGGTTAAGATAAGTTACAGTTAATGTATAAGCTACATATATAGTCAGAAATTTAATCTGCGCCGTCGTCGTCGCCACTCGAACACTGTTTAAATATTCCAATACACGACGATTTAAGTCTCCCGATTTAGTAATAAGGAACAAACTACTGCTTAATAAATGGTCTGGTATGTGGTAACCGGAATATTTATATACATTTTATACATGTATGTGGACCAACTTTACGGGCAAGCACCTAATAAAATTTGACAAGAACGTAATAACGTCCGCTGTCTTTAATTATGAACTAACATCGTTATAATAAATGCAAACCGTTTTCCTGTTAAAAAATAATATACTTAGTATCGCCAGAAATACTGTTACATAAAAAAAAAAACAATATTAAATTTGATTTTGGAATCTGTCATTTTTATTATGTACATTCATTGTTTCTCATTTTCGCGCCAATCGGTGTTAAATATTTGTGATATTAAAATGGAGCGGGGTTATAAAGAGAACCGGATTGCTGTGATGGCATTATACTCGTATATAGCAGGTATGGAGCCATATGCAATTTCTGAAACCCTCCATCTGCCTTGTATTAGGTAATAATGGTTATGTAACGGGCTATTGATAGGTACAATGAAACCTCCTCTGTTTGTGACATAAAAACATCTGGCCATGAACGTATATTTATAAGCTAAAGGCGATCAAAGCAGTAAAGGAAAGAATTTGAAGAAATCCTGTCCGAAAGCAAAAGGTTTTATCTCGGGAAATGAACATAGCACCTAGCCATGTCGTGTTTTTTAAAGCATGTCTTCGGACTTGCAGCCTTTAAGAGACGCACTGGTCATTATATAACTGATTTAAAAATGAATAGGGTGGTAAATTCAAAACTTATTAAGTTGTACGCACAGATGGCGTAGCGGTATAAGTGCTCCTCACCACCACGCTGCCGCACCAAATGTTTTAGGTTCGATCCCTGCACGGGACCACACTTTGTGTAATCCTCAAATTGTTGTTCTGAGTCTGGGTGTTCTTTGTGTCCGCTGTTTGAATGTTTGTAAAATAACCGCGACACAGAAGCTAATCCTACTAAAGGAATTGACTTATTAAAAAAAAGAAGAAAAGAAAAGAAGGCCACAGAATTTTATTACTTACTGACGTGTTTTTTTTTTTTCATTTGAGCAATATTATACCTCAAAGCTCTATAGAAGCTTTCCAATTCGTCAGCAGTAAATGCATTATACGACTTCAGTGATGGTTTGGTGGGGTCTTAGCTATGTGACATATTTTTCTGAAAAAGGTGTCAAAATATTGTCATAAATCACAAGCGTATCGAGATACGATTCTTGGAAAGGTAGTAATCCTCCTTAACAACACCGTTTTAAGCAAGATTCAGCTCCGGGTCATAAAGCTCGATAAAGCTCCACCCGAGTGTGGTTGGTAACGAACGTTTCTGACTTCATCAAAGATTTGAAGGCAGGTTGTCATCTAATCCCGATATTAAGGCGCTGGATTTTGATTTATGGTTCGTTTGATTTGATTTATATTTTAAAGAATATTCCCGTGGAGAGAGTTCGTGTTACTATTAATAACTGGCCTTAACATTTAAAGGACTGTAGTAAAGCCAATGAAGAGCCTTTGGATTAGGCGTCATATTTAATTAATGATATTATATTAATGTATAAACTAACACACTAAAGTAATAAATATTTTATGCAATAGAAAAAAAAAGATTTTCCCTTGTAACAATATTTACGGCAAAACTAGGTAGATACCCCCCTTTATCTGAACATATTTATGTACTTACATAGATATGAACATCTGAGAAAAGATAGAAAAAAATCCAAATATGGCAGTGTATGTTGAATAAGCGGTGAGCTTGGCAGCCACGACATTTCCGTGAAAGGAAAGTTGCGTTGCTCTTGTTACGTAAATCTGGTTCGGTATCATACCCGAACACACACAGCCGCGCTTTCCTCGCCTTTGTGGGTGCCAGCGCAAAAACTTGCCGTTCCCACCAACGCCGAGTGACAATCATCAATGATTACAGGTGTTTATTGTTCTTAGTATACGAGAACTGGTGGTTATATAGAGCTCAGTGATGCAATGTTTTATAACATATTTACCTATCAAGAAAATCACGCCTTCGGAAAATTGCGTACATAATGCTCACTTAAAGTACTAGTATAAATTGTGTGCCTTCATTGTTATTGCCACGTTTAAATGTCTTCCATAAAATAACTACATTCAATCAAATTAAAATAACAAATAATAAATCAAAATATGCAATATAGAGGATATTGTATATTTTGATACGATTTCAAAAACATAAGCATTGGTAATTTCAATACCAAAAGCCGAAATATAATGGCAATATTCGGTTACGCCATAGTAGGGGTTCGGTGATTTAAAACGCTCTTAAGAATAACTACAAAAAAAACTTTCGTTATTAGTTTTATGGTACATAGAAAATAAAGTGACTGTTTATTTAATATTTTAAGTTGTTATGACTCCATAAATTACCTTAATCTGTTCTGTACATAATAAATCTGAAGAGCCGCTAATATTGTACGCGTATCACTTACACTGCACAAAGTGAACAAACTTTTTATGCAGGAATATTGTGTATATTTTTTTAACATTAAGACTTATTTTAATCGTGAATTGCTCGTTCTCCCCTGAGAAAAACAAATAATTTCAAAAACTACACCAATAGCTGGTATAATATATTAAAACTACGTATAATATATTAAAACTAACGTATTTGCATACATTAAAAGTAAAAATACACCAATTAACACAAAAACACCGAGTACGTTTCTCAAAACAATAAATAACAAGTTGTAGGTAATGTGAAGTAATGTTAGTTTCATACTTTTATTCGAATACAATTTTAAATATATTACTTATGTTTTTTTTTTTTTTTTTTTTTTTTTTTTTATACTATAGGGGGACAGACGAACAGACGGGTCACCTGATGGTGAGTGACACCGCCGTCCATGGACACTTGCAACTCAAGAGTCGCAAGTGCGCTGCCCGCCTTTGATGGTGATGAGGGATGGGGGATGCAGGGAGCGGAAAGAAGAGAGGAGGGATGAGGAGATGGAAAAAAGGATAAAGGAGATGAGGGGAGAGAAAAGGGGGAGGGGGAATTGGGCCTCCGGAAACCTCACTCAATTCGGGGAAATGCAACGCAAGCGTTACTTCACAACCGGTTTTCTGTGAGGCCGTGGTATCGCACCGGTCGAGCCGGCCCATTCGTGCCTAAGCATGGCTCTACCACTAAAAAACTAAATATATAAATAATATAGCGTTATTAATGTTTTAAACAATAAATTATGATGTTTTACGAAGCTTTAATATTGTGCTTTTAATTAAAAAAGGAGTTATTCTGTATTCAATTCATGTGCATGTATATTTTTTATACTATAGAGGGACAGACAAGCAGACGGGTCACGTAATGATAAGGGAGTTGGGCTTCCGGTATTCTTTGTCTAATGATTTTTTGTGAGGCCGTGTAATATTCAAGTCGAGCCGGCCCATTCGCGCCTAAGCATGGCCCTCCCACGGTAGATATACATATATGTATCTTCCCCCATATCTTTTCCCACATGCATCTTTGTATATTCAGGTTTTTCTCAAAAGCTATTGATGCGATTGGGATGCAATTTTCGATTCATAAGTGCATATTTTTAATTGAAGATTTTTGATTATAATATTATTAATATCTGATTAACACCTCCTGAGATAGACAACGTAACTCTTCAACAACTAACAGCAAATCCCTGCATTTGTTGTAACTGTATGATTTAATAACAAAAAACCTCGCCGGTAGCTACGCTTTGAAGGGTTAAGGAGATATACATAAAGAGTACCCCCAAGTGGGTGTTTCACTATTTGTTGAAGTCTGTTTATTTTTGCATGACTTCTCAAGAAGTAGGGTAATTTCTTCGATGTACGAATGGTGTTTTTTGACACCCCTAGACGACTTGATGGATTTCGACACGTAAGGTGTCATTAAAATTGCCTTGGTAGTGAGAATGACATAAGGTATTTTAAGATTATATCGGCAAAAAAGTGGCAATTTATTTGCACTTGGGTATTATATTTATTTTTTCAAATGATTTATTACATTAACAAGAACGTTTTTTGATGCATTTATATTACTTTGGGATCGTGCCCAAATGAAATATCGCCAATGCCAATTGCCACATGACAAAATAATAGTTCTTTCTACTACTAAATGTAAACATGTAGATTGAAAGTTAAAATATTTGCCATAATTCAACATGGGAATGACGTATACAAACAAAAACAGGGCTGCCTAATAATATGGGTTGTCATGTCGTACATCTAAGGTATAGAGATTTTTTTAATAATTAGAAAAACTATTTTAGTGGGTGGTTCTATGTCAACTTTGTTCATCTAACATTTTTTTGATTGTGTTTTAATGTACAACAAAATTACATCGAAGCACAAACCTCTCCGGTTAATTTCTTTTGTATTTCCATAATTCTGTTCATTCATTCATTACTATTTATGTTCATTCATGTTTGATTGGCAAGATTGTTGTAATGTTTCAAGTGAAGATAAAAAAACAAAACTACTTTCAAAAATATAAAAATACTCCGAAACCGATGTCTATCGTTCTATTTTAAAGATAACTTTAATGATTTAAAGTGTAGTAATGACACTAACTTACGATTGTTTCTTTTAGTTCGTCTTGGGTACATATCCTTTTCACTCTCTCAAAATTGCTAGTAAAATGTGTACTAAAAGTAATCTATTTTTTAGTTTTTGTATCGAACTATGTTGTTGATTGGATTTATCATTAATGAGAATCAAATACCGCGATTAGTATGTAAGCAAAAGAAAATAATATTTTTGTAATTTCGTTGCTACTAGTAATACAGTATAAAAAATCGAACACCTGGAGGTTTTCCCTATTCAGCTTATGCTATACATATTTTAAGCGACTTAATGTTATTTCTCGACCTAAACGCGAACGAAGTCGCGGGCACAGCTAGTTAGTCATAAGTTTAGCCAGAGACTTCCTGGCCTGCATTGAAAGCAATATTCGCATACGATCTAATGTTGCAATGTATACTTACTATGTGCCTTATAACACAATAAATATGGATATATTCCTATACCTATAACCCACGACCATAAGGCTACAAGACAACATTGTAATGACTCCGGCGATTAAATATACCACGTAAAATTCATCCAAATGTGTTCAAGCATTGAGAAGTTATGGTGGAATTAAGAAACACACACAGATATACATAAATTTTATGGTTTTGATATATGTTTTTTTGATATATACACACAAAGATTATGGTCCTTTTAAAATTAGATTCCAAGATTGAAACATTTATTAAACTTTCTTTCCAAAAAACTATTCTGCGCTAGGCACGTTTGATAGATCTTAACTAAAGAGCTTACGTTCTATTATAAAAACTGTCTATTCCAAAACGTGATACCTATAAATAGGCATGTTTCTGCACCCGTTGTGTACGTCAACTTTGTGACGCACGTCAGTCAAAGTCCTATTTTAAGTAAGGTTATTGTTAACTTTCAAAAGGAAAATAACTTTGGTAATTTAATTGGTTTCATACATTCAAACATCCTTGAAAGGTTAAGCAGATACGTATTGAACGCTCACGTTTTGCGGACTACTTCCCACTTACGTAGTAGCCTTTTGGTTTGCTTTGAAAAGTTTTTGAAAAGTCGGGCAATACGAATCCTAAAAATAGTTTACAATTATCGTTCTGTTTTTAACTTATGATTTATTAATATTCATCAAATTAACATTAAAAGGGAATGATTTGACAATACATACGTACATACCATTGACGTCATACAAAAATGTACCATACCTACCTTTTGACGTTTACTAAAAAGATGCTGATTTGACTTAAAAGTAATCTATCCTATTAGAAATATACTAAAAAAGAAATTGACGTGCAGTGACCGCCTCTTGCAAAAGAGGGGTCCAGGGTCTGCAGGGTTCTGGAAGCATTCTTCCTAGGGTATGCCCAGGTAACTTGCAAAAAACCCACTTACGACGGAACACCGTGTGGTTTTAGTCAGTTCGAGGCCGACGTAACACTTCTGTGAGGTGATGACCCGTGGGTTTCAACACGACAGAAAAAGGTTCGCACAACATGTAACTAGCACTGGCCGTGAAGTCGTAAACGTCGTTGGACGTTACTAGAATAAACTCTGAGATATATGAGCTATGGCTGCATCAGATATTAAAAAAATTAATAGGTAACAATTATAAAGCAATACTATCCTTATACATTCCTCTTAATAGCAGCCCACGCATAGCATCTTACTAAAATAACACAATTTTTTACCGATTCCTATCAAATAATTAAAATATTTTTCTATTCAAACTTCCGGGAAATAATTTCGTGAGAAGACCCATGTTATTATTAAAGTAATATAGTCGTATTAACCTTAAAGTTTCACATGGAATGGCGGACACTTGAATAACCAAATTCTATTGTCTTTTGTTTAGTTTGAGTGTTGGAATAAATTCCAAAGACTTACTATAGACTACAATAGATCATTTAAACATTTTCTAGATGTGAATAAGTACATATGGTGGAATCTTATAATAGTTGCATAGTCGGGTAAAGGAGCAGACGGCTCACCTGATGGCAAGTGACTACCGCCGCCCGTCACAAGCGTGCTGATCGCCTTTTAGGAAAGAGGTTGGGACTCCTCACTCCCCACTCTGTGAATAACTCAAACATTACTTATCAACCGGTTTTCTATGAGGTCGTAGTATTACTCCGGTCGGGCCAGCCCATGCATAGGCACACGCCTAAGCATGGCTCTCCCTCTTCCAAATTTATATAAATTACAAAATTCCAAGATTTAATCATTGCTCTGGGATATTTTTATTTTCCAAAGTGGCAACCAACTATATATTAGAAGTACCCAGTCCAATTCTTTGAAACGGAAACTTAGGTTTATTTTAGCTCGCTTTAATTTCAATAAATTATAGACTGTACCTAACTATAAACTGCCATTACACATTTATTAACACTTGCGTGCGAATATCCATAGTCGACATTATGTAATTTTGTAACCACAAGTTTCACCACGAGGTAGGAACTGTGCTGCACTTCCTTAACTATTTAGCGTAAACTAACATAAGATAGGAGCTTAATACAGAATGATTGAAGGTCTTGTTGAGCGACAGAGATGAAAGTCGTTACACAGAAAATGTAATCAGTCATCGCAATGTTTATCTGATTGTTTTGTAATGTTACGGCGGTCTGGCGAAATTTGTTTATTTTTTAATTAACAAGTGGTTTAATTTTTCCTTTAAGTACAGGTATATCCTAGGTATATATGTAGTTTAAAAGGCGGCGTAAATGCGGCGATGTGCCCGACGTGTTTCCTTTCTTTTGCGCAAAAACCTTATTATTTTTATAAGGTATAAATAGGAAAGTCACTTCCTATAACTTCAGGAATCTACCAATGAAAATCCAACGAAAACCGTCCGATTCATCCCAGAGATTAGTTGAGCAAACAAACTAAAAGACGAGACAGACGTGTTAATTTTTTGGTATAGATTTATTTTATTGATTTGTCTTTATAGATCAAAAACTTTTACATGCAATAAAAATTAAATTCTGGTGTTTATGATGGATTGTCATTTGTGTGAGTGAAATGTAAAACGTAACAACTGTCAGGTTATATTATATGTATATATTTTATTATATATGTATATATACTATGTGTATAATTAACTATAGTCACATACTTTGGCTATTTAATAACTTCACAAGCATCGAAAACTTCTTGAAACTAAGTTCATAATACGCTAAGAAAAAATAATACGAACAAAAAAAAATTGTACTTTGAATGCTGAGTCAGCCTGTCCTATAAATATGACAGTGGGGACATGTGATCAAAAATAATAAAAGTAAACAATTATAAGAATATTAGCTGTATTTGAAAATTTTACCATTCTGATGTACCTGGTGTAGGTTTGCTTGCCTTGTCTTCCGGTGTTTTCATCCAAGAATAACAACCAAGAATAATATTTTAAAAGATTACCACAAGTTTTTAAATTTTGTTTTGTTTATGTTTTCATCTTTTATATATTTGGTAAAGGTCTAACAATCAGTTTTATGTAAACTGGAGTTGGCAAGTTATTTACATTATGGTATATAAAATCAGAATATGATGCTTCTTTTTGAGGCAACAAAAATGATATTTTGAAAAAATTACATTAAAATTACACACTTTTTGCAGAAGAAAAAAAATATTTTATCAGAAAGACATTGCAAGAATACGAATTTTGTCAGAATATCAATGTCAATAAAAATAAACGACTTAACATGTAAAAAAAATGTTGAATATGTTGTCTTAAAAATAGGACAGTGGGGAGGAAAGGGTTAAATGTATTGTATTTCTTTTAATTTAATTAAAATATTCGAGTTCATTGTTTATTTTATAAGTTTTTACGACTTTTTTTTTTTTTTTTTATGCGATAGGGGGCAAACGAGCAGACGGGTCACCTGATGGTAAGTGACTACCGCCGCCCATGGACACCCGCAACTCAAGAGTCACAAGTGCGTTGCCGGCCTTTTGGGTAGATGTACGCTCTCTTCTTGAAGGTTTGAAGGTCAGGATGTGAGGTCAGCAGAAGATCCAACAGTGAAGGCACGTGGCTTTCTGCATCTGGGATTCGCGTAGGCGTTGCTACCAGCTGCGTCAAGCCATATGCCAAGGCGAAATCGAGAACAGATCTTCCCGCATGATCGGTTTTGCGCGAACCAAGCCATTCGGCGTGATGGGCGTTAAAGTCGCCAAGAATCACAATCTCTGCGGATGGGACCTGCTGGAGCACTGAGTCTGTAGCCATTTGGACGTGGTCGATGAGTCGGTCCGTTTCGGCATCACCGCTATGGGATCTGTAGAGGCATGCAGGCACGCAAGCGTTACTTCACAACCGGTTTTCTGTGAGGCCGTGGTATCGCACCGGTCGAGCCGGCCCATTCGTGCTTAAGCAAGCATGGCTCTACCACTAAAACTCCACCAATCATCTAAGCGTTTTGTATACATACTGTCAGGAACACAAAAATTTATATATTTTCCTTTTCTTATATTTGTCAGATAAAGAATAAGTCTCAGACCCATTACTACATTCTCAGTTCATATATCTTACAATACAAGTATAGACAGTAACAATTATGTGGTATGTAGAAGGAAAGTTAGTGGTCACGATAAATATTTAGTGCGCTAGTACTTATGTACCTACCTACTTAAACAAAAAGAATAATTATTTTCTCGTGAACAAAGCAACCGCTGCCAAAGACTTATGCCACATTTAGACTGCAAATAGACAGTTGCCATAAACGTTCACCGCAAAGATATTAATGAATCTTCAACAATGCCATGAGCGAGAATGGCGACGTAATTGGCATTCTAGAGCGCGTCAATGAGCCGGTAAAAAGATTGCAAAAAGCGCACTTTTTATTTTCATTGTTAGATCTATTGTATACGATTAGTTGTATTGTATAACACAATTGCAAAATGACGTAATTTCTTACTATCAGTATTTTGATAGTTGGAGTAGCTTGCAAAACACCCCCGGATTCCTCCTATTTTAAGCGCGTTATGGCACACCGTTCCACCGAAAGCCCCGGCGAGATGAAGGCCCGAACCAAAACACTGCCAATTGGCCAAACGCCCGGTTAAATTGCCGGTTTAGTTTTAGACCTCTCACCTCCTTCTACACAATAGGTAAGGTACATCCAACCTAGTATCGCTGCTTTAAAAAACAAACAAAAAAAACTACCTACAAACTTGTTTACATAGTTACCTACATAAACACGAAGACGGTGTTAATAATAAAACCTCATTTTGGCCTAAAAATATGTCGGTCTCTCTTCTGTGTAAGTAAATTGTGTAGCTCAGAGGCCATTCACTATAATTGGCATAATTATTGTAAATTGTTTGTTAAATTACAAAATATTTGTAAGCAAATTGTAAAAATTTGACATTTAGACAAATGGTAATTATCGCGAGAAAGTTTAAAAGGGAACCGGTAATCAATCTGCTTGCACCGAACCAAAATGAAAAGAAAGTTATTTAATATTGCGTAACGATATACCTACATAATGTCGGCATTAAACATTGATAGCATTGTTTGCGTACTTGTGATCCCATAACCATTGAAACGTTCATTCTCTTTATGCATATTAAGGGCATGTGAATTATCATTCTGGTTGCATCGCGAATATGATATTCTGCCTTTGCGAACTGAGTATTGTGTAAGACATAGTATCCGTAGAAATTTTATAGGGGGCCCCTACACTATTATTTCCGCAGAAGGCCAAAGTAAATGCATTTGTGTGAGTCAATATTTCACATACAGAAAGTATGTCTACAATGTGTGATGTCATTGTGCAGGGATACTCGTGCGTGGATCTGATGAATGGCGGCATGCGAGAGTCCGGCGTGTACTACTTGCAAATCCGAGGAACAACCTACTGGTTCCTGAAGGTGTACTGCGAGCAAAATGTCGCAGATGGCGGTTGGACGGTAAGTCACAAACCAAATTAAGAAAAGCAACACCTCCGTAATTTATGGTACATACATATTTCAAAATGGTACATACACTAAAGACAGATCATATAATTAAGATACCTTTACGTTATTGGAAATGTTTGTAATCCGTCATTAAGTCATTATACATTTACATCTTAAGAGACATAAAAATACCTAAAATCGATAGAAAATGCATGAGATAAATGGCACTTGATTTTTATGCACACACATTTTCTAGGAATTGTTGATATGCATTTCCTAAATAGGTTCAGAAGTGTGTACATTGAGGACTATTGTGGATATTGTAATATATAAAAAAAATTGTAGGTATTATGTTCTGTTCTCTTAAATGTCATGATTGTGTGTTCAGTCCACTGTATTGCACTTATTCTATGTTAGGTACAAAGTTAATTTTGAACACTTCCTAGCACAGTTTAGCCTAGAAAGTGTTTGTATTAAAAAATCGTTGGCAAATTATTTTACAAACTACCTCACGTTAAAATATCAGCTTTTCAAAAAGTCGGAGGGCTTTTTTTCGTTGAAATCTCTACTTTCTGCTGGTGTCAAAAAAAATACATTACTATGGTAAATTTTCTCAGAAAATGCAATCAAATCAATGCTCAAATTAGGGTGGTTTTTCGATATTAAGTGAAAATATATATCAATATAAGATTTAAAAAAAATACAGTGTGTTTGGAACAAAATAAGTTTTCACCAAATTTCACCTTTTTTAATAAGATTTTTTTGTAAAAGATAAAAATAAAAAAACAAAAATGGTTGGTTATTGAACCTTGGTTATTTGAATTTATCACTTCAATGTTGAAGTTATGTGAAAAAAGTGTAAATACAAAAGTTCTACATAGATCTTTTTATTTCCTACAATTTTACCTTTAAATTTTTCCATAGCACTTGTAGTTTTGCCGCACATCGAGATAAACCGTTTGTTACCCATAAAAACTCACCCCCTTCCCGACCTCATATCGCCCGTAAATTATTTTTCCTTTCACTTCCTTTTCTAATTGATTTCATCCATTTTTTTTTTCACTTTTTACCATTTTCAAAGGTTTCAGTCCTGGTCTAACGTTGTACTTTAAATTTGAAGCATGCCATCTTTTATCAAATTATTTTTATGAATTCTTAAACATATCGAATATTGGTCGTAATTAATTAGTAAAACATTATGTAAATTCAATGTTTTTTTTTTCTGGGAATAACATTGTACTTATTTTAGAGCGTACCTCTACCTAAAAGGCCGGCAACGCACTTGTGACTCTTGAGTTGCGGGTGTCCATGGGCGGCGGTAGTCACTTACCATCAGGTGACCCGTCTGCTCGTTTGCCCCCTATCGCATAAAAAAAAAAAAAAAAAAAAAGATATCCGTGATATAGTGGTCCCCAGAAAAAACGGTGTTTTAGCAAATTATGAGGATATTTAAAAAATTGAGAGTGAGGGAATGACAGCTGGGGTGAGGCAATGACTTTGAATAAGAAATCAATAAAAGATTGCTATTGTTATCAATGAGTCTTTTTTATCTGTAACTCTAAATATTTGTTGCATTTGATTTTCATCATCACAGCATTAATTTTCCTGCAGCCATTCTTTTGAAAAAACGGCTTTGATAAATGAAGCAACTTGTGCTTCTTTAAAAGGTCTGGTTTTAGAAACTGGTTTTTCTTCTCATTGTGTTTTTTTAGTTGACTGTACCTGTCCTTTAATTGTTTAGTAACAACTTCCGAAAGAAGAAGCTTTCTTTTTACTATCTCAGGAACTTGAAGGTTTTTCAAGAGTGCTGATACTTTAGCTTCAGGAGACGACTGAACGTTTCTGCTTTGCCTTTGACACCTTTTACGATACTTTTCTCTTTTTCTTATTTCTTCTTTCATCTTTTCTGTAACCTGGCAATTTTCACATATAATATTGTGACGTCATGCCTACGTCACCGCGGAGACAAACAATGCATAGAAGTTTTTCGATGGAAAATTGACAAATCACGGTAGCTAATAGGTAGGACGGTAGTGTCTACGGCTGCGAGCCAAATACCGTCAGTTCAAGCCGCGACTTTACGGGTTTTTGTTTGTGATTTCCGTGTTTTATAGAAAATTCCAGTAAGTGGGTAAGTGGGTTCTTTGCAAAATTCGAATATAATGGAAAGTACTAGATAAAGTAAAATGAATAAATAAATAAAGTTGTAGAAGACTATCGAAAAGAATAACGAAATGACAGTCGAAATTCAACAAATTACGATCAAAATAAGGGTTATATATAGAGCTCCAGACGCGCCTACAGGGGGCAGTTCAGTGGAAAAGAAAGAAGAAGAAGAAGAAGTGCTCTCAAATGAAGAATAAGAAGAAGAAGTGAAAAAGTAGTGAAGTGAACAGTGAAAGTGAATAGTGGTGCAGTGCTCCCGTTGGACTGGGCTACGTGTTGTCCACGGGGACAGTGTGGAACAGTGCAACGCGGTTCATGCAGTGCGACTCGTTCTGTGCAGTGTTACGAGTTCGGAATAATGCTACGCGTTCAGACTATGAAACGCAAATAAATTGCTACTCTCGTCAGAGACATTAGTTTCCTTCCCATCCCTGTACCCACTTCCGTAACATATTACTCTATGCATTCTTAATTGTCTTCTTCTCTGAGCTGCTGCTATCTTGCCCTGAAATTTATTAATAACGGGTTCTGCAACGGTCCTGGGTCTGGTGTTTCATCGAATATTCTTGATTTCTTTCGTCTCTTAGATTCTTTCGTATTTTAGCTGTCTGGTCTACGTATGTTTTTCTATTTTTCTTCCAATTTTTCCTTTTTAGTCTTTTTTCTGGAACTCATGATAGCAATAGGTTTTACTTGACCTTTCTTCTTTTTATTTAGGTACTTAATTCTTTATTTTTCACGAAGTTTCTCCAAGCTTTCAGGATTGGATTTCATTTTCTCTCTACACTTCCTATCATATTCTTTTTTTCAACTTAGCTTCTGATTCAAACAACTTCTCTTTTTTTGCTATTGTTTGTAAACAAGAAGACAATGTGAAAAGGTGATATATATGAGCAAAGAAACAAAGAAAACTAAATTAGAAAAGTGAATAAATCATTCCCTCATAAATCGTCATTCCCTCACTACAAATTTAAATGAGGGAATTACGGTGAAGGAATGACGAAATGAAACATAATCAAAAAAATCTTCATACGTTTTTGTGTAAGTTTATTACTCCCAAAATCCCACATAAACTGTATCATTCAAACTTTGCTAAGAACTTACCTTTTCTTTTTCAATAAGCTAATGTAATGACTCCCGAATGTGTAGACTTTTTATTAATATAACTTAAACAATTTTGCAAAATATACTTTTAGAACCACAAAGTGAATTCGCCATTTTGGAATAATGACAGTATTGCCACCTATCAAAAACTAATGAGAACGTTCTGGAATATTTAAAGATGCGTTCATAAATCAACTGGTAGTAAAGGTGTGAGGGAATGATTTTTTTTATAGGACATGTAAAAGCAATAAAATTGAGCACTTTTTCTTTACTTATTATAAAGGGTTTGTTGGTAGGTTTTCGAAGATTCGTATTCTTTTAAACGTTTAGTCAAACTTGCAATCAGGTTTATTAAGAAACTGTTGTAAATTTAAAAACTTGAAAGAAACTCATCCCGGCACTGTATGACTGTATATATACTGACTAGATAGAATGTAGTCCAATCAGTTAGTCACTTTTTACGACATTCTACTCCACTGACGACTATTCTACTCCACCGAGACCCACACGGCATATACAAGTAAATTCTTAGGCACAGAAGAAATAATGTCACATTAAGTGGTTATTTGTTTCCAAACATTACGAGATGAAAAAACTGCCATTCACTAAAATTATTTACTTAATTATAGGGTGGCTAAAGCTGTTATAAGCAATCGATTTATCAGAACGCTGTATTTATAACACTACATATTTTAGTGTGAAACTGTTAATTTTTATGATTCCCGCAATGCCTAACATCAATTTGAAAGATTTTATCACTCCGATTACAATAATAGGCAGAAATAAAAATATTAAAATTACATACATATCTACATAAACTCACACCTGTATCTCCGAAGGGATATGCACAGACGTAATTAACGCCCGAATTTATCCAGTTATTAATAAGTAGAAGTAGGTACTTCATAAAGTTCAATATTATTATAATTAATTTAAATAATATTCAATTTGCTTTGTTGAATAACGATTTCAAAGTCGGTTGAGTTCATAATTTAATTACTTTATTTATGATTTGGAATATTGAGAACGTACCCAAAATGCCACAGACATCTGCAATATAATGTTATATATATATATTTATTATGTGCTAGTGAAGGTAAGATAATCGTTTTTAGGCATAAAATAGAGTGACTTAGAATTAATTGATGATGATTACTTCAATCATGAGGTAAGTCTACAAAGCAGTTTACTGTCTACACGTAGTGAGCGCTAGCCAAAAAGTTTAAAATAAATAGTTATAAATAAATCCCTATTAGCGGGCAAGCCTCTATTGTCGTCATCCCGGCACTTTTGGGAATTAAAGGAAAGGAAAATTTGGATTATACTGATAGAAAAGGGCGGATAGAAAGATTGGAAAATTGATATTGCTCATACAAATGAATCGGACAACATAAACAATAGCGCATACCTATAACTCGAACACTGGCTGTTGCCAGGAAGTCCAAAGCCCTCTAACTAATTTATTTTCTGATAAAGTATAATTTATGCATTAGAGTCTAATACTTCAACTACTTACCAATGATCTTTTATTCTAATGCCGTTTGCCTTCAAAATATATTGATTTTACAATATCATAATTATTCTTTATTATACACAAGAGAAAAGATACAACATTCTAATTTAATAAATTACATTTTTCAAGAGAAAGAAATTTTAATTCAAAATATTTTATCAGTTGCTAAGGATGGTGCTCCAGCAATGATGGGGCGTCATTTCAACTGCATCATAAGCAGTACACAATGTGCTCGCTGTACAATGTGTTATCATCATCAGCACTTGGTTGCAAACAAATGAACGCCTGCATACGTCGCTCCATTACGTTGATAGAGGCGGCAGCCAACAAAATGGGATTGGAATGTGATGAGTTGAATTTAATAAAAACAAAAAAGTCATAGATACTTTTATGAGAAAACCTCTTCTATTCAAAGTAAATCTAGGAAAAGGTGAATACAGTCACTTTCCGACGTTATTAGCATAATCGGTAAAACAAGAAGTTTATTTTACTGCCAAACCTGAATTTTACTGAGCGATTCCAGGATATTTTAAATATACCAAGCTGGGGATTTAACCCTTTCGCAAACGCAGAAACAGCAGAATCACCAAATTCAGGAGAACTCTTAGAACTCACAAGAATTAAAAGAAAATTTCAGAAATTAATACCATGAGTTCTGGCTCCAAAAATCAATATAAGCTCTTAACCCTGGACTGTGGGTACCGAAACTTGCAGTTGCGCTTCCTTCATCATATATGGCCGAGTGCGGGTTTGATGAAATAGCTAATTTACTGTCTAAGAAAAGGAACAAACTGCAGAGCTCACTGAGCGTGATGATTTGAGACTGATATTAAACAAATTGAAACCCAACATTTACAAATTGTTAAAACTTCACCAACCTTAAACATCTCATTGATATTTATCTTTGTTATTGAATTTTATTTATTTATTATAGATTTTTTAACTAAATTAATCGTCTTGTTTGCCTTTGTGCAGTGCCCCAGTGCGGGTTGCTCCAGCTTTGTGTATAGGTTAGAATAAGGCGTATGTTGGTAGTTAAGTTATAATTTTGTTCTAACACTTTGTATGGTTTTGTCCGATTTTTTTTATTATAACGCGTTTTTGTATTTTTAAACAATTAATAATCACGGGCCTGTTATGCAAGGAGCACGATTAGAGAGAGAGCGAGAATTAATATTTTATATGTGATTATTAATAGATAATAGACAGACATATAAAATTATTACAATCAACTACTATGTAAAAGGCAGCGTTGGATTTCTTTTTTTTTTTTTAAAGGGGCGGTAGTCCACAAAAGGTTGGGAACCTAAGGCTTGGAGCATTGCATTGTGACTTTGTGACATGTTCTTAAATCATAAAATTGTAAATGATGTAAAAAAAATGTTTTCTTAAGACCTATTTAACTCCTCAATGTCATGGATGATAACCAACTAATTATTCCTGCGTATTGCCAAATTTCTTTACAAGAAATTATCACTCACATTATCAATGTCGATTACACAGTAGTTACCATATCACGCTATCTTTTAATAACAAAGTAAAGTAATAACTGAATGCAGGTAATTAATATATTTCATATTACTTGGTTACAGCACTATAATGTTAATATCGTCTGGGGCGTGGTGGGCGTGGCAGTGTTCGGAATTGCCGCTTTCGATTTAGGGATGTAGCGAACTGACCTAAACCACTTATCGAAAATAATTTGAGTAAACGAAGAGGAACTATGAAAAGTTCTTATTTTATTTCTTTGTATGTTAAAAATAAATTTGTAGATATCTAATATGTTTCATAAATGGTCCTTCATAAATGTTTCAAAATTTTACAAGTACCAATTACGATTTCATACAATTAATTATTATTATTCTAGGAAGTGGGTCAAATTAACTATCAAGATTTGATTACCGACCGACACTGGGACTAGTGAAAATAAATAAAAGCGTTAACAACATACTATGTGTGGAAAGTACTTACATCAAATATTTGCGAGATAATGCTTTCGATGAAATTATCTAGATTAATTGTATGTCTTTGAATACTATACGAATAATATGTAATTAAATTTTTACAAGTAAGCCGTATGTGTATATTTTGCTGCCAAAATGTTGTTTTTGGCTATTATTGCGTCGCGTGGGTGTAGTCATGCGCATGTTCTAGTATGTCGGCTATATCCGACGCTGGCGTTCAAATATTTACTTTTAATATCTGAATATAAAAATATATTTACATAGCAGAGAACCTACTCACTCTAGAAGTACCTACATACCATACATGTACGTATATAATTATATTTCTCGCAATTTAGAGTTTAATGGGAACGAGAGGAAACAAGTGATTGATTTCGTTTTTCTTGGGAGTAGGTTTACAAGTGGTGGCAAGCATGATAGAGATATCGAGAGAAACTTTCGAAAGTTGTGTGTCAGGATCGTGGCAAATGGCGTACTACCGGTGCCTACCCTGGACGTGAATAAGGCGTGAGCATGTGTGGATGTGTGTACTATTTAGAGAACTTTAAACTTTAGTTCTAGTAAAATGAATATCTTATAAGACATTAATAACCAAGTCTTAAATCTATTTATATTAAAGATAATTTAGTACGAGTAATGATGGTATGAGTAATAAATAATAAGTCTGTAATGTAAAAAAAGCGATGAATGAGAAATAGCCTGTGTTGCAAAGGACAGGTGTCTCAATTATGAGTTTGTGACTAAGCAGAAATATGTATATGTACAGGTTATCCATCGTCGCGATGACTTCGGGGTTCCTGCTGAGAACTTCAACCGAGACTGGAACGATTACAAGAATGGGTTCGGAGACCCCAGCAAAGAGTTCTGGCTTGGCAACGAGAACATATACATGCTTACCAATAACGACGACTATATGCTCCGAGTGGAATTAGAAGATTTCGACGGTAATAAGAGGTAAGAAGTACAATTACATTAGTAAAAATAGATAAGATTACTTGATCTAAACTGTTTTCATGTTAATTTAACATGTTCGTTCATGTTTGTTAATTCTGACTCCCGGCAACATCTAGTTCTAGTTATCTGTGTAACCAATATCTTTAATACACCTCCGCTTAACCCTTCAGAAATACAGCCGAGCAGGATAAGTGTATGTATATGATAGAACAGATGATATATAATTTAAATTACGTTATGTTAAAAACTACGATAAAATCTGGATACAAGACTTAGGTATCTTGTTCTTTTACAGTTGCTACTTTAATCAATTGCATTACAGATGAAAGTTACTATTGAACAAGGGAGAATCTATGTTGAAATTACTGAACAATTGTAAAATAACTGAACTGATTACTAAAAGATTTTAGAAACAAATAGAATTTTATAAACAGAAGAGACGGTTAGCCGTCTTTTCTGTTTATAAAATATTGAGTGTCATTTAAAAAACATAAGTGTACAGATTAAGATTAGAATAAAATTAATTGTAGGTAGGTACAAAGACATATTGCATAAAATTAAATATACAAAGTGGATATGCACAACAGGTGGCCTTATTGCTATGAGCGGTCTCTTACACGCAACCTTTAGATGGACAAAATTTAATAGTTGTTTGAAAGGATGATGGGTAGTTTTGGTGCACAATAGAAGTGAAGAGGAGAAAAGGCAATCGATTTGAAAGGTCATTATTATCCCGTACTTAAAAACCTTGGCTGAAGGAATAGGCATCGTTGTACCTTTTCTTTTATTTTTTTTATTTATCCTTGTACCTATTATTCATATGTACATATATCTACACATCAGTTTTATTATTAATAATCTAATCTACACGGACGCGGCTAATTAATTGTGGCAACTCCTCATCAATTAATCATAATTTGATAAATGATAAATCAAAGTAGGTTAGGTAATAAAGAAGAAATTCTAGAAAGACTGTTTTGGCATGACATTGACATTGTGGTAAATTACTTTTACATAGGTAGAAGAGAGCCAAATATCAAGTAAATACCCAGGCCCAGAAAATTACAAAGCAAGACAAAATTAAATCCGTACCATAAAGAGATAAAAAATATTGTTATTGTCTCTTTTTAGTTTACTTTGTTGAAACATGTTCACAAAAAATATATTTAACTTAAGAAGTTTATTATCTTCTTAAAAGGAGCAACAATCTGCAATCGCGGATGACAAAAAGTTAAAACTGCAGACTTAAAACAAAACTTGCTATGAGGAAAATAATAAATGTGTAAATAAAAAACTAAGTAAACAAAAATAGTACCCAACGGTACATTCTGTGTAGGTGCGAAAAATTATATAGGTCCTTTTAATATCCCACTACTTCAAGCTAGCTTCGTACACAACTGAGCAATTATAATAAAGATTTAATACAAAGAAGAGAACTGAAAAGACCCGTTATAGTTAGTCTTGTATTGATATGTTCGATTGGTAGGTATAATTTCAGTAACAGGACACAAATTTTATTGGAGAAATCTCAGACTTTCGAACTTTTAAGCGAAATTGAGCAAATCATAAGTTAGATAATTCATATTCGCCGAGGCAGAAATTCTAAGAAATAAACATAATGTCGGTCGCATGTCAGTATGGAAACTTTTACTTTCAAGATCAGTTTATTAAAGAAAAGTGACATACTTCCACTATTTTAACACACAACAGGTGGTTGCGTATAAACGATATCCCTTTGCGTGTATTGCTACCTCTTTTCTTCAGTATACTCCGAATTTTCCCATCTTTCCCTAAGTGCCCGGTTTAATTATAGTTGGTCCGGTGGCTGTTGAATACACCTCTGCTTGCAGGCATGACTTTGTGTATGTATAATTTCATGACATTGACAGTTCAGCATTTTAATAAATTATAAATTTTACACACAGGTATGCACAGTATTCGCACTTCAAGATATATTCGGAAGCGGAATACTATAAACTTGAAATTGATGGCTATGAAGGCACCGCTGGCGATTCCCTCAACGATCCTTGGTACGGGTCAAACAACAGTCCCTTCTCTACTTATAACAGGTAGGTAATTTTCCGATACCGTTCTTACTCTTAATGAAAGAAGACCAGGTGATGAACTATTGAAATGACCGCAAATAATAAAGGCATACAAGAAGAAACTGGGTAGAGAAAATATATATCCATCATGGTTAGTTGGTATAATTTTTTTACTAAAAGAAACGTGTTTGAACACACCAAAAACACACTATTACATGTAAATAATTAAATATTATTTTTAAGCTGTTTCCGAAGTGCAAAACTTTAATTAATTATAAAGGAGTATTTTTCCGAATTAAGACTCGGACAGATCTCAGTGCGTTCAGTTAGTTTTCTATTGAAGCCGCCTTTTTTTTTGTCGTGATGAAACCTCCACGGGTCATCACCTCACCAGAGCTGACGGTGAGGTGGTATGTCGGACTCGAACCGAATACAACCACACGGTGTTCCGTCATGAGAGCGTCTATTGCTAGGGACCCGGGATACCCTCAGAAGGAAACATCCGGAAACCCCAGCAGACCTTGGCCACCTGCAAGCTAGCAGGCGACCATACTTTGGAATATGGGGGCCTTACGCCCCCCACATCAAATAGGCGCGCGTGGAACACGTACGTCACGCCACCGTTTCAGGCCTGCTTCTGCTGGGGTAACGGTCAACCCAGCCCGATACCTCCAGGCCAGCGCTTATGGAGGTCGGAGATTGAAGCCGGCCTAGCTCCATCCAGAAGCACAGGAGCATCAAGGGGCATTATCAGGCTTTTAGGAGCGACAGCACACCAGCAAATCAAAATTAATTACTTTATTAAATGAAATTAGTCGGCTTATCCTTAACACAATCCAACTCTGTGGTATCCGGACATGATACAAAAGCAAAAAAAAAAAAACACTTGCTACACTACACGAAACGATAACTATGTACTTCATCTCACTTTCACATTATTGATATTAAATATTGGATCTTACCATCCTAATTCTTTAAGATTTTACACCTGTTTCTAAGAGTTTAGTGATAATATAATATAAGTTGGCATTGTATTTGGAGTATTGTATTTACTTTATTATAATTTACAGGGACAATGATAGGTCATCTTTGAACTGCGCTTCGATGTTGAAGGGTGGTTGGTGGTGGAAATCTTGCGGTCGCGGCCTCAACGGTCTCTATCTACACGACCCACAAGACCTTACTGCTAGACAAGGTAAACTATAAGCATACGGCAGTTGTATTTCAAGACAAATCATCTTCTATTCAGTAAAAGTGAGAGACAGCCATGCTTAGGCACGTATGGGTAGGTTCGACTGGTGAAAAAAAAGTTATAAATACATGGTAGGTCACTTAAATGAGACAGGAACGAGCTAAAAACTATATGAATATACAATTAATAACGTTGTTGTTTTGTTTGTAGGCATTGTATGGTTCCGTTGGAGAGGCTGGGACTACACACTTAAGCGAGCGTCCATGATGATCAAGCCCAAGGGCCTGCAGCCCAACACGTGAACGCCGTGCTTTGCGTCCTTTTCACATTCAACCAGCCTCTGTTCACTCATTACTTGGATTCGACACACGATAGCATCTATCTATATCTACTGAATTTCGAAACAATTTATTCGGTCAAATTGTACTGAGGAACTAATCTGTGATACTCCTAAGTGACATTAATGATTTGGTAAATCAGAAACGCTTACTTAGCGAATCCATGTAATGACATAGAACATAGCAGGCAGCTAAGCTCAACATTTGTGTACTTATGTCTGTAAATAATTTCTCCTAAATAATCATTCACATCACTGCGCCGCCGCATCTTCCCCATTGTACCAGTACATCGTCCATATGTAAATAACAGATGATAGACTATCTTTAAAGTGCCACATCATGCCCCAAATTCATTAATTTATTATTCATGTAAACTTGATGCATATACAAACTTTCGTTAATTAGGTTTATAATTTAGATTTAAGCAAAAGAGATACAATAAGATGTAAATAATTATTATTATTCAGCGATCTACAAGATGACGCAAACAAAATGACAATATCTATACGTAACATAAAACATTATAATAAGCATAAATACATTTGAATTAATTGAAATTGTTTATAAATACATGATTATTTTATTGTATACTAGTAAATAATGTAATTTATATTTCAAATAATTAGCTTTGCACATTTATAGATTACAATAGGTATAGTTAAGCACACACAATAAATGTACCTGATATATATCTAGCAACGAACTTCGTGAGATGCCTCACATCGCTGCTCGACATTTACTATTCACCTATTTATATACTACTTATATATTATAAACACACTACACGCACAATTATTTTGTTTACCACCATTACTTATTTTCTAAACATATCATTTATAAAATATTCAAAATGTCATTTTATTATATTTAAATTTATACAATAATTTTGTGTTAATGATAAAATAATAATCATGGAGAAGCATTGAAATAGAAAGAAAATACAAATTAAAATAATTTTATACAATACACCTATACTTTAGGATTATATAATATGGATTACTGCTTAACTTGAATTTTCAAATAAGTTACATGAATGCAGATAATTGTAAGCAAATAAACATACCTATAATTAATAACATTGTTTGATTATCCTAATACTATTTAAATTTTCAAATTATTAGGTCTAAGTCATATGCTAAAATGTGAATATTTACTTAACTAATATACTTTGATGAGAACAATATTAATCTGAATCATAGTCAAGGTCTTGCTGCGTATCTGCATTAAGATCCAGCTGACTGGTCAAGTCTATATCAAGATCCATATCTCCTTCAACATCAACATCAACATCCACATCATTGTCAATTAACAAACCCGGCCGCTCACTTATAAAGTCTTTGTTATCGTCACAGTCAATTGTCATTACTACATTACTAACCGAAGAAGATTGAGGCTCATATGAAGTGGTGTTTAAAGCTTGATGGGGTTCAGTGATGACTTGTTCTAGAATTAGCTGGGGTTCTATATTTAATAATAGTGGCGAGTCATGCTGCTCTGTATATATTGCGTCTAAATCACCTAGAGTGTATTGCATGTTTACAGAGGCGGGAAGTACGCGCGAGGGGCTGGACTGGGAAACGCGTCGCGAACCACGCACGCGTTCAACCCGCAGACCACCCCAATGTTCGTGTTATACTTTCAGTTTCTTAGGTCCCTTCTTAGCAGCGCGTTCCTTAGCCTTCTCCAGTAGAGGAGTTAATTTCTTTTCCTCGGCTAATATCTTTAGAAGCATTATTATAAATGGCAAGTAATTGTGCCTCCTGCGGGCCATCTCCTGTTCATATTTAGCCATTTTGACACCTTCATACTCAATCAACATCCTTAATCTCGGTATTTCACTCACTACTTCGTTGGTTTGCATGCCAAGCATTTGCGTTTCATTCAGCAGGTCTTGGAGTTGCCTTTGGTATATCATCTTTCTATCAGACACCAAAGCCATGAGATTAAAATGAATTTCACCTTCAGTGTAACTGCAATAGAAAGTTTTAAATTGAAAGTATTTTTGAAAATGGCAAGAGATTAAATAATTAAGTACAGATCGTCGAATAAACCCATTGCTCCATTATACTAACATCTCAGCGGCATTATTTCCTTTAAGGCTTATACGAAACCGATGGTAAAATTTGCTCTTGGTTTCATAAAAATAATTTCAAATTCATTTATTTCTAATAAACCAACTCTTTATCTTTTCTTCTCATCTTTTAAAGAGACAACTCCCGCATAAGGAATCATTTCTGTGTCGCGGGGGCCTTGACAAATATTTAGGCACAAAGTACACCCAGACTAAGGACAACTATAAGTGGATTACAAAAAATATATGTAGATCCTTTGAAAAATAACAGGCAAAAAAACTCCGTGAAAACTCTTTTTTAACATATAAGCGCAAATAAAAATTGAGGACAATGTAATATTTATTCTTAAACATAAAACTTACATATTAATCCTCTTCAAAATAATTGGTCGGACAACATCGAGCCAATCTTGGTCAGGAGCAATGAGACCATGGTCAATGGGACCTTCTCTAAGGCCATCTAACTCGTATAGGCGACCCTCGATGGGCATGTAGCCGACGAAATGATATGCTTCGTCATCCTGAAAGAATACGGTAAGAATGAATGCTGTGTAACTAATAGAATTTAATCAAAGTAATTTGGAATGGATTGGACAATATTTTTAGTTATATAAAAATATATGTATATAGATTTAAAATAAAACATTCTTACAGTTAAATAAAAGAATTGATTTGACTTGTTTACTTAAGAAAATCGATTTCTTTTAGATACTGACCACACGATATTGCATGATACCTTTATCAATTGTTAAGATTTTTTCTTAAATATTGCCGACACAAAAAAAAAGCATAATCAAAATTGTTATTGCTATCAAAACTTACATTTTCATAGCCAAAACTTACTTTAGTCGCCATTTTAGGATCAAATTCGAAGAGAGTCTGCTGAGCCATGGAGTTGTGAGCACTTCGAATAGTCTGAGAGTTGCTCAAAGTAAGTCCTCGCATTCTAGGGTCAAAAGACATGCTGAACTCTTTGAGTTTAGACAATTCGGGACCCAGCTCCACATCTGGGTGATCGCAATTCAATAATAAACTCACAACGGCTTGAGTAGCGCAGGCATTGTTTATGACCTGCAAACAAAAATATATATGTTTATAAACAACAAATATGTAGCTCGTATTTTATTTGCTCCTTCCTGTCCTCCATCTGCGTAGCAGAGCTTTGATATTGCTGACATTACTTTTAAGTAAACCCAGACTTATGACTTATGGGGACGACAATCGACCCATGATGCATAAAACGGTTTATGAATCGGAACTTTTAATAATAAAAAGGAACATTTGGAGTACATTTAAATGGAAAGATGGGCAGCAGTCGATATTGTTTCTATGGATAGGTCGGCCGTGTAAGATATAGTACGAGCAGGTCAGAGTAGCATACCGTGGAACTCAATCTGGCTCAAGAATATTTAATAAAAAATTGACAACCAAACTTAGACTAGAATAGAATTAAAGTTTAAGAGATCGTGTTTATGAACCAATATAATCGTGAATTTAGCTTATGTTGATGATATTGCTTCGGTGTGTCGTACGGCGTGGTGTCAAAACAGGTAAATTAAGTGTGGTGTTGTGGTAAGGTGCAGTCCTACACAAGAATACTTCTGTTAACCATCTGGTTCTATCCATATACAAGAAAAAAATATATCTTTGCTGTGCTTTAGGGTTGATGGTTAGGTAATAGAATTGAGGGTCAGCTATCAGTCACAGGGGCCTTCTTAGCTGACAATCTTACCCGGACTCAGTCAGCTGATAACTCTACTATTACTTTAGACTATTTGTCTACACACACTGGGACAACAACATGAATTAATGTCACATAAATATACCAAAACATGACATTTTATAAGAAGCAATCATCATCATAGGATATCCACTGCAGGAAATACACATTAAGTAAAAAGATTTATGTAGATTTATAAAATATTTGAACTTTTAAAATATAAAAATGAAGTACCTGTTTGGCAAAATATATTTTGTCAAGACGACTATCTGTCACAATTGGGCCTGAAGGCTCTTCATGTTGCAGAAATTTGAAGAGAAATATAAGTCCATGCACGGGTCTAAAATAAAAAAATAAATATACATTTTAGGTAGGTACCATGGCAGCCTGGCCGCGGAAGAATGTCGTGTTCCCGCGGCCCTCGGCAGCAGGAACACCGTGGTGGTTTTAGCCGGTCAAGTCCGGCACACCCCTCCGCTGATGCCCCCGGCGGAGGATAGTCCATGAGGATTTCCCCACGTAAAAAAAAAAAAAAAAAAAAAAAAAAAAAAAAAAAAAAAAAAAAAAAAAAAAAAAAAAAAAGGTACCATGGCAGCAATACACTATAGCATTCATAATGTTGTAAACATCTGTAATCATGGCAGTAATAGATTTAATATGTGGCGTATACATGCCACGTACTGTAAAGCTCTAAAAATGCATCAAGACAGCACGCATCCACTCGCACTGCATACCAAGCGGCGAATGATCGCGATCCGCGCGACACCGCGTTTGCCTATCTGGTATCATCTCACCCCTGTTGAGGGGGGTGGGAGACTATTTGGAGCTCTGGGCTCCTTATAGTGGTTTTCCTCGCAGCTCACCACTGTGAGCCGGTCATTGGAGTTAGCTCACCGGCCTCGAGGTTTGCTCGCCGATCGCTCCTCCGAAGAGGGGTCCAGCGAGCCGCCTGAGAGAGGTCCGTGGTTGGCTATCTGCATCCGATGGCGAAGCCAATGCCTCGCTAGAGGGAACTGATATGAGCTCCCGAGCGGGGCGTTTTAGTCGCCTCCGGATGAGTGTCGTATCGTCTGGATGTGGGAGCGGAGCAATACCTACCAGGTGGAGAAGTTTCGAGCGGTCAGCCCGCTCAAACATCCCCGTGGCGAGTCTGCTCACAAACTCCTTTATAGGTTCCCGCGCCCCTGCTATCAAGTTGTACCAAGCCGGCCCACCGTAGGTGAGGCGCGACCTGATATATGTTTTGTAAATGCCTAGTTTGGCACTTACTGGTAGTCTGGAGGATAGCAGGAGACGCAGCTTCGTCCGCGCAGCTCTGGCCTTCGCTGTGATGGTCTCGACGTAGTGGTTCATCGACAGTGATCTGTCGATGGTGATTCCCAGGTACTTGACCTTTGGGGACCATGGGATGTCCTCTTCCATCAGAAGCAGGTTTGGCGTGTGGTGTGCTATACCGGTTATCATCGCCTGGGTCTTCGACACGTTGCACTTGAGCCTCCATCGCTTCAGCCAGCCCGGAAGGGCTTCGAGTGTGGGGCGCAATTTCCGTGCAGCGTGTGCGGCGTTGCGTGAACTTGACAAGTACGCGGCATCGTCTGCAAACAGTGCCAGCTTGACGTCTCCGACTACAGGGATGTCATCCGTGTAGGGGGCGTACAAGGCCGGTGACAGACAGCTCCCTTGCGGGACTCCGGCACTGATGGTTTTGATTTCCGATGTGGTATCCTCTATAGCCACACAGAAGGTTCTCTGGGTCAGGAACGATGCGATGATCGCGACTACTTTTCGTGGTAGAGACGATGTCGACAGCTTGTGGATGAGACCTTCATGCCACACTCTGTCGAACGCCTTCTCCATGTCGAGCATCACGGTCACCGTGCTCCCGCCCTTGTTCAACCACGTAGCCATCTCGTCTAGGACACGAGTCAGCTGGAGCGTGGTGGAGTGCTCCTGACGAAATCCAAATTGCTCGGGCCTCAGCCGGATGTGGGGTTGAGCCCTTACTAGCAGTAAGCGCTCGAACACCCTGGACGTCGTCGAGAGGAGTGTGATGGGCCGGTAGTTTTTGGTTTTCTGAGGTCCTTGCCGGGCTTCGGAAGTACGATAACCCGACCCCGCTTCCAGATGTTAGGGAAGTGGCCGGTCCTCAGGATACCGTTGAACAGTTGTGTCAACGCTATGAGTGATTTCAGTGGAAGTCGCTGCAGTGCAGTGTTCGGTATTCCGTCTTCACCAGCTGCTTTCCGTGGGTTGGTTTTCCTGATCATCGCAGCAACCTCGCACGGTGTTACGAGCAGTTCACCCTCAGACTGGGTGAGGGGCCTCGAGAGGTAGAGATGGGTTGCCGCCTCTATCTCCCGAGTGTGGTCCTCATCTTGATTGTCGTGAGGTGTTTTTCGATGCTGTTCGCGATGATCTCGGCACGGTCTTGCGTGTAGCGTATTTGCCCGTCCTCAGCGAACAGGGGGCGCGTGGGGTTTGGTTCTGCAGTCAGTTGCCTGCAGAGTCGGTGTACCGAGGGCTGTTCGTCCTCGATATCTATAAGAAAGTTCTCCCATGCGTCACCTCTGTGCTCCCAAAGAGCAGCCTTGAACGAGTTGGTAAGGCGGTTGTATCGGGTCTTGTCTCTTGGGTGCCGAGTTCTCTGCCAGAGCTTCTTAGCCTCTCACTTCTATTCGAGCATTTTACGGAGCCGAGCGGGCAGAGGGTTCTGTCGCTCGCTGCTCGGTCTAGTGCTCGAGGAGAATCGAAGTGCGGCTTGAATAGCTCCGGTGATTTCTTCAGCGGCTTCATCGACTTCCACTGGCGTTTTTACAACCGTAGGGCGGCTGTAACTGTGGACTGTGGGCTTCGGTGGGCCGATCGTAGCCGCGGGCTCCCTGAACACAAGTAGCACCGGCCTGTGGTCCGATGGTAGGTCCTCGAGCACTTCCTGTGCCGGAGGTGCTCTTAGTCCTTTGAACACTATGATGTCCAGTACGCTATCACTATAGCCCGCTGGGTCCAATCTAGTGGGTTCTCTGGGGCCAGCGATTTCATAGTTATGCATATCGGAGTCTTGTATAAGGAGATTTCCCATTGCGTTGTTGGTGGTGTTGTGCCATGCTTGGTGCTTTGCGTTCAGGTCTCCCGCGATTATGGTCGGCGTTGTATGTTGGAGAAGGCTCCGAAGTTCATCGACGCGGGCTCTCTGATTCGGAGCTCGATAGGCCGCGTAAAGGCGCATCTCCCGCCTGCCGATTTGGACATCGATACCAAGCGCACACATGGTATCGAGTCTCTTCGGTTCGACGGGTTGATGCACTACTGTCCTCTTCACTAGGACAGCGAGTCCACGATATGCTTCGCCTCTTTGCGAGACCTCATCTTGGCGGTACACAATGTACCCTGGGATCTTAAGTGGCCTGTTGGCCTTCAGGTGAGTCTCACTTGTCAGCATGATATCGACCCGCTGTTCCTTGAGAAATAAGCCTATCTTGGATTTCAGTGTCTCCGCGTTCCAATGAACCACCCTGAGCGGCTTATCCATTTCTAGTGAGGTTTTGCAACAGTCCTGTCGTATTAATCTCGCCTGCCTTAACACGCTGTGCGAACAGCATGAGTAAGACAGCGAGTTGGTCCCTCTCCGGGTCCTTGGCTGCTGGGCTGCATTTTTTGGGTGCCGCCGCAGGTGTGGGTGGCTTTTCCTGGGTACACCGCGTTTGTATACGATGCATGCAATTTATACTCACGCACACAGGCAACGACAACAGCAACGTAAGCTGATTTGTTGCCAACACATCAAATATTGTAAATATAGAATAAGAAATGTTATTGGTTAATCAATATATGGTGCGGTAAAGTAACTATGATACTTAATGGTCAAAAATGTAAATATAACTGGCATACTTTTAATCAAATATAAGTCGATTCCAACCATTCCCTGGTGTTTCACTTCTGCTACGGTTCAAGGACTAACCAGTCTTGGCGGCTAACATAGGCATCTTTCCTTGCTCCTAGTATTATCTACTTAGCTACGGTTCGACGGCTTATACAGCCTGGCCGGCTAAGCAGATATCCTCATCTCATTCAGCCAGCTGGCACAGACGTAGGAAAAGTATTTTAACAAATTATCGGGTAGGCTAACCCAACAGCTGATCCAGAAAAATAATTAACAGTACACAAAATTCTGTCATGTGATTTGCTTGGTTTTGTTATAAAAAATACATACCTCAAAGTCTCAAAAATGCCATCTTCAATGGTCCATAATTCTTCAACCTGGACTCCTTTGGCTCCTAAAAAATAGAATAGATTTTAATAGTTGACATTAAGTTTACTCAGGCTTTTGTAAGAGTGGTCGTATTATTGTAAGAGTATTGCAAGTATTGTATGATGTGGCTGATCATTCTTGATACATCCGTATACCACATATAAATACATACTATGAACCAAGTATTATTAAAAGGGGGGAGCCATGCTTCAGCAGGAAGGGGCCGGCTCACCCGGAGTATTATAATTGTTTGTATTGTGTGACCGAGAGAGTGACGTTACTGGAGGTCCAACACCCTTCTTTTCCGGTCTCCATTTGTCCATCCCGCTTTCTCCTACCCTAAAAGGCGGACAGCACTCTTTGTAACTCTTGAGTTGCAAGTGTTCATGGGCGGTGGAAATCAATTAACATCAGGAGACCCGTCTGCTCGTTAGTCCCCGTATGATCTGGGTATTATCAGTATATAAAAACATACTTATATTGATAATATCTATACAGTTTCAACAATGTTCAATATTGATACAGCTATGAGAAAATTTAATTGGCTAAGTGTATAGCTAAAGTACCTAGAAGGCAGATAATAAAATATAATTAAGAAATTAATAGTGCTGACTACCATACCCAACTACACTAGTCAATTTACAGTCATTTTACACTGATGCGAAGTGACTATGGTAAAACAATAATATAACCAACTACATAACAAATGCACACATCAACAGTACATTACAAAAAAGTAAAAAAAAACAAAAAAAAACAACGAAATACAACAAAAAACAAATTTCTTGGGCAGGGATACAAGATTCAAAGATTTCGATTACGATATGTAATTAGTCTTGAAGTGCCAAACATTGACAACCTTTTCTTTTTTTTTACGTGTGGAAACCCCCTCGGGCCTTCAACCCACCGGGGTTTTCGATGGGACGGTGTGTCGGAAATGAACCGACTAACACCACACGGTGTGCCATACTGTGCCTGAAGAAGGAGGGAACCGGGAACGGCTTAGGTACATCATCCGGACCCCTCCTGGCACCTGCTCGCAAAAGCGCGGGCACCCCCTTCGTGTGACTCTCAATAAGGCGACGTCCAGACTCACGTAGCCGTCGCCTCCTCACGGCTGACCACTATAGCGGGTGGGGGGAAAACCCGTCCCGCCCAATCGCGGCCACACTCACGGCGGCATGAGGCGCTGGTAGGCGCGCCTCCTGCGCCCGGTTCGCCGACGGCGGATTTGGTCTCAATGGAGATCGTCTTCCCGGACCCGTTCCGCCGCCTCCTTCTGCGAGATGACATCCTCGCAGAATGTAGCGACCGCGGTAAAACATCTCTTCGCTCCATGGCCTGTAACCATGGAGCGAATGATGGCCGGTAGCGTGAGATCTTCTCCGATGACTGCAGTGAAACATTGACAACCTAACCTAACCTAATCCCCTTCAAATCAGAAAAGACTACTTGGAACATGTTTCACTACAGCCTAAGGCTTCTGTTAGTAACAATCAGCCCGACCTGCTACTACCAGGCCAGTGCTCATGGAAGCCGGAGAGACTTGTCATATTGTAAGCAAGTTCCTTGAAAGTTTAAAGGCCTACTGTAGAGACCGAAACTATTCAGGCATCCCCGAAATTAGCATGTGAATAAAACAGAATATTTAAATAAATATTAATATTGTAAGTGCAAATTTGAGTTAAGCTATTGTTATTCTTCCTACTGTCCTTGCAGAAATAATTTACTAGTGACAAACAAAAAAAAATAGGATTTCAGGAAAAGGTATTCACTGTACATTGCTCTTAATTTTAATTCAGGTACCGTTTCCTAAGATCCTATGCTTCGTTTTATTTAACAATGACATCAGTTGGTTGGTTTTTATTAAAAAGACAACTCCCGCACTAGGATTAATTCCTGAGTCGCAGGGGACTTAAAAATATTCAAACAACGGGCACAAAGAACACCCAGACTCAGAACAACAATTTGAGGATTACACAAAGTGTTGTCCCGTGCGGGAATCGAACCCGCAACACTCGGCGCGGCAGCCTGCTAGCGAGGTGACCACTTAAACCGCTACGCCATCCATGCAGTCAAGTAAACTATGTCTCTCTGTCCGTCTCACAAGATCACAGTGACATTGATTGACAGTAACTAATTCTTGCAATTAATATGGGTAAAAAAAATTATGTATTCTATCAGTTCAATTATTTTATATTTACCCTTTAAAAATATCAAAAAATACTATTTTAATATATATATTATGTTTAATAACAAAACTTTTGAAAGAAAAAGAAAGTATTACTATAAAAACATTTATATTTTCAATCAATTTATTTTTAGAATTTCTGTCTTATAGAAATATAACGATAACAAATATATTTACAAATTTACTTAGATGGAACTTGTATTTTTTAGTATGGTGGAGTTTCTTTATTTTGTTAAAAAAACAAACAGGTTTTTAAAAAATCCCTTACAGTTACTTTCTTGGATTACTTTAAGTGCTAAATTAATTTGATCAGTAACACCAGGATGTTGATTGTTGACATATGATTCTTGACAATTTACACTGACTGGTTTACAAATAAGAACACGAATTGCTTCGTGAAGCTTGAGACGTAAACTGAGTGAGAGCTAGCACTTGAAATTTTTTGTATAAAATAATTTCAGGCAATATTTATTAGTTTATTGGTCCTGGTCCTACATATCATATGGTATATATTATATTTTCCGGTAAGTGCTTCCCCTTTTATATAATTAGTTAAAAGTATGAAGTGAGTAACAATGGCAAAGACAAAACACTCCCCCAGATCTTCCTAACCGTCCGTCTACTCCAGTTTATTATTTTGAATGTTCGTCATCATTACCAAAAATCTTTCTCTCTATTGTCTTGTTTCTAGTCACGGATATTCGGCTTATATTCCTCAGTATAATTTTTCCCGCATGAGTATTGTACGTGACATCCCAGTAGAATGGTCAGAAGAAGACATAATTGAAAATATTTTAATTCAAGTTGCACAAGAACAAGGTTTTTGTATTTTATGTTCAGGATATAATTTTGCTAATGACTCTTCCTGTCCAGAGCTTGGACGCCAAAAAGGCATTAAGGCTGTAATGCTGATAAAGCTATTTCATACGCTGAAACTAAAATTTCCCCCAGTTGTTACTCGATCTTACTACGATGCAACTAAGTTCAATATATCTCCTCCTCTGTTTAGTTTGCCCCACACTCAGAAATCATCTACAAAAACAGTTTTTAATTCTCCAAAGCCTCATGTTCCTCCCAAAAAGTTACGATAAAAAGTCCCACCAGGCCCTTGTTTAGGACTACTACTCCCTCACAAAATGGGTGTCCCTACCCTTCTAATCAAAAGTCATAAACCCAAATTATAACTCTTCAAACAACCCACAAAATATAATTACTTTACTAACCTCGCTGATTACTTCAACTTTATCTAACCCTTCTCAACCAATAAGGTACAACGTTCCCACTCAACTAAATAAAATTTTAAATTTTATTTATGACATTCATGCAGTGGAACGTGAGGAGTGCTCCTCATAAAAAACATGAACTCATCTATCTTTTAAATAAACTAAATCCAATAGTAGGCTTGCTTGTTAATTCAAGGCTCTGCCTTGTTTGTTAATTCCGGAGATCCTTTCTCCCCTATTCCCCTTCTTATCCTGGATGACAGAATAAATGCTGTTGCTGCAAAATTGAAGGACTTTACTTTAGTTTCATTTTATTTTACTCACCCACATTCAAATGATCTAACTCTTATAAAAAATCTTCTTTCCAATCTAAAAGGTCCCCTGCTGGTGATGGGGGATTTTATGTGTCACCACTATAGATGGGGATCTGATCACTGTGACAGTTTTGGTCATGGTCTCATAGATATAATGGAGGAACTGGATCTTTTATCTTAAATGATGGTAGTCCTACATGACGATCAACAGCTGGTCAAGTGGATAGCTATGTGGACCTTACTTTTTGTTCAATGAACATAGCAGCTCTTTTCGTCTGGAATGTGCTTACCCATTCCTATGGGAGTGATCACTTCCCCATTGTTATCAATCTTCCCTCTAGACATCTCTTGGCTAAATCAAATCCTCCCCTTCCAAAATATCAATTAAATTCGGCTGATTGGGATACATACTCTAAAATCTCACTTCTTCCACCCTTTAATAGATCATGCTGAAACCTGTTTCAAACTGTTTAAATCACTTATATCTTCTACTGCAGATGTTTGCTTCCCTATTAAAAAACAAACATCAGGTAAAATTCCCCCCCTGGTATAGACGTCTCTGGATAGAGAGTGTACGGACATGATTCATGCCAGTTATGTAGCAGAATGTTTATACAATTCAATTATAAGCACAAGTAACTTTATTGAATATAAACGAATGGTTGCTAAGTCCAGAAAACTTTTTAAAACAAAAAAGAAAGAGGGTTGGCGTTCTTTTTGTTTTTCATTAAATCCTTCAACACCACCATCAGTTGTTTGGAATAGGTTGAGACAATTCAGAAGAGGTTGCACTGTCTACCTAAGATGCTTACCTAAAACTGTCGGTGAATACTTCTTCTCAAAAATAGCTCCTCTTTATATGCCCAATGAAAAAGATAACGCTATTTATAATATCCCCCCTACAGCTTCCTATGATCTCATGCATGAACCATTTACTGACACTGACCATAATGGATATAGACCCATTATTACCCTTTTTTCAGTTCTATTAAAATTTTTAGAACATCTTATTAAAACCGTCTTCATTTTTGAAAATAGAGAACTTCTTCCCAAGTCGCAGTTTTGTTTTAGAAAAGGTTTGACTATTGATAGTGTAAGTATACTAACTTCCAAAATTCGGTTATTCTTCCGTATAAAAGAGGCTGTTGTTGCAGTCTTTTTAAATATTTCTGCTGCATAGGATAACATTTTCTTCCTTTCCTTATCCTTAAAATGCAACAGCTGAGAGGATCGTCAAAATTATAGCTGATATCCTGTGTTCACATTATGTGAACTTAGAACCCTTGGAGATTGATCAGACCGAAGGATGGTTTAGAAAGGTTTGCCACAAGGTTCGGTCTTCAGCCCTATCTTGTATAACTCCTGCATCTTTAAACTTTGATTGTAATACTTTACAGTATAGTGATGATATAGCCATGTACGTCTCTGGCCCTCTCAAAATCTCAGATTCAACCCAATCTCCAAACATCTTGTTACACTCATTGAACCAGTGGCTTATTAAAAACTGCCTGTCTCTTTCTCCGTCAAAAAGTTCTGCTTTGGTTTTTACTAGAAAACTATCAATTCCATCAATTCAAATTAAAATTGAGAATCAAGTTAAAATTGAGAATCAAATTATTCCAGTAAAGGACTCATCAAATTTTTTAGGTATTATCCTGACTCAAAAATATCAGGGACAAACCATATTAATTATATTCATAAAAAATGTGAATGCAACTTATTAACTCTCAAAGTGCTTGCTGGTGTTTGGTGGGATGCACACCCTTTCACTTTGAAAATCGTTTACAATGCTATAATTAGGAGTGTTTGGGATTACTACTGCTTTGTACTGCATCCTTGTAACAAAAAAGCATTACATAAAATTCACTTCATTCACATAATAAGGCCCTCAAAATTGTTATTGGCGCTATGAAGTCAACACCGACTAAAGCCTTACAAGTTGAATGCTTGGATCTTCCTCTCCAAATTCGACGTCAATACCTAGCAGATTGCTTTCTTGCTAAAGTTTTTTCTCTTTCTTTTCACCCTTGTCTACCAATTTTGGAAAAATAAACATAACTTCGAATTGTCCTAATTTTGATAAAAAATGTTTACCTTTATTAATTCAATCTTATAGGGATCTTAAATTCTCTGAACCCCCCATATCACAACATAAAATTCTCCCACTTTTTGCAACTGAATATGAGGTCCTTCACTTTAAAGCACCAACTATTTTGAACATTTATATAACTAAGGACTCCCCCTTAGAAAATGCTGACTTTCATCAGTTAATCAGAAATCGTTGGCAGAGTTGGCACTTATTTTACACTGAAGCATCAAAATTCTCATTTATTCTCAATTTAGCAGTGGTAGAGCCATGCTTAGGCACGAATGGGCCGGCTCGACCGGTGCGATACCACGGCCTCACAGAAAACCGGTTGTGAAGTAACGCTTGCGTTGCATTTCCCCGAAATGAGTGAGGTCTCCGGAGGCCCAAAATCCCCCACCCCCCTAATGATAGCGCTGTTAACGAAAAGGATACCCCAGGGGGGTACCAGCGCTTGCGTTGGAGAATCCCCCCCTGGACGTCCACCCTCAGTACGGATTATGTCTGAGCGTGGACGCCCAGGCTGCCCCTCGTACTCTGGGGGGGGCTCAACTGCGCTCTCAAAATCTGCTCGGGGCAAGAGAAGGCATACCATGGCACCCCCTGTCACGTTTACCGTGGATTTTTGCAACATTAGGGGCTTACATTCGAACCTCGACACTGTCCACCACCACCTTGAGACAGCAAAGCCGGCCTTGCTCTTTTTAACCGAGACGCAGATATCATCTCCAGCGGACACATCCTACCTCTGCTACCCTGGGTACGGACTGGAACACTCCTTTGTTCCTAAGGCTGGTGTATGCGTGTACGTTAGAGATGATATCACTTCTCGCCGCCTCGGCAATCTTGAAGGTAGGGACCTCTCCATCTTATGGCTACGTGTAGATTGCGACGACCATCCCCGCATCTACCTATGCCTCTACAGGTCCCATAGCGGTGATGCCGAAACGGACCGACTCATCGACCACGTCCAAATGGCTACAGACTCAGTGCTCCAGCAGGTCCCATCCGCAGAGATCGTGATTCTTGGCGACTTTAACGCCCATCACGCCGAATGGCTTGGTTCGCGCAAAACCGATCATGCGGGAAGATCTGTTCACGATTTCGCCTTGGCATATGGCTTGACGCAGCTGGTAGCAACGCCTACGCGAATCCCAGATGCAGAAAGCCACGTGCCTTCACTGTTGGATCTTCTGCTGACCTCACATCCTGACGGCTACAAAGTATCCGTTGAGGCCCCTCTTGGCTCTTCGGACCATTGCCTGATTAGGAGTATGGTGCCACTCGTTCACTCGCTGCGGCCGCGTGTTACAGGCAGTCGCCGCGTATGGCACTATAGGTCAGCAGACTGGGATGGAATGAGAACATTCTTTGCATCCTACCCATGGAGGCAGGTTTGCTTCTCGCCGGATGATCCCAATGTCGTTGCTGACTCTGTCGCGGATGTTGTGCTTCAGGGTATGGAACTTTTCATTCCATTCTCCCTGATTCCCACAGGTGGCAAGTCCCAGCCTTGGTTTGGTCGAACCTGCAAAGCGGCGTCCCGCCGAAAGCAGGAATGTTACCAAGCATGGGCTAATGCAGCGACAGCACGGGATGTAAAGACCAGCACATTAAAGAAGCAATTTAACTTTGCCTCCAGGTCCCTCAAAAGAGTAATTGCTGGGGCGAAGTCGGCTCACATCGGCAGAATTGGCGAGAGACTAGTTAGTCTCCCCTCCGGAACTCGTGCATTCTGGTCTCTTGCCAAAGCTGTCCAGGGGAACTTTTGTAAGCCATCCCTTCCACCTCTGCGCATAGGAGATAATTCGTTAGCCCACGACGCTAAAGAAAAAGCCGATCTTCTGGGCAAACTCTTTGCGTCCAACTCGACCCTGGACGACGGGGGAAACGCACCGCCGACCATACCGCAGTGCGAGACCCGCATGCCGGAAGTCCGGTTTACACAAAGGGCAGTGCGTAAAGCGCTTCTTTCCCTCGACGTTCATAAGTCGAGTGGGCCCGATAGAATCTCTCCTATCGTGCTGAAGACGTGTGCTCCAGAGTTGGCACCGGTTTTAACGCGCCTTTATCGGCTTTCTTACTCTCTTGGCGTAGTCCCGAACTCATGGAAGACAGCTCTAGTGCACCCAATCCCTAAAAAAGGAGATCGCTCGGATCCGTCCAACTACAGACCCATAGCCATCACCTCCTTGTTCTCCAAGATAATGGAATCCATTGTTAACTGCCAGCTCCTCCGGTACTTAGAAGACCACCAGCTCCTCAATGATCGACAATACGGCTTCCGTCAGGGTCGTTCAGCTGGTGATCTTCTCGTATACTTGACTCACCGGTGGGCACAGGCGATCGAGACCAAGGGGGAAGCGTTGGCCGTTAGTTTGGACGTGGCGAAGGCCTTCGATCGGGTCTGGCACAAAGCGCTCCTTGCGAAGCTTCCTTCCTATGGGCTTCCCGAGAAACTGTGCAATTGGCTCACCAGTTTTCTTACAGACAGAAGCATCAAGGTCGTTGTTGACGGTGCATGCTCCGACTCGAAGTCTGTTAATTCTGGTGTCCCACAAGGCTGTGTGCTATCACCCACGCTGTTTCTTCTGCATATCAACGACATGCTGCAGATTAGCAGCATCCATTGCTATGCAGACGATAGCACGAGTGATGCCCTTTACACCGGCCGCGCTAACATTTCTCGGGTAAACGTCATCGAAAGCCGATCCAAACTTGTGTCTGAAATCGAAACTTCTTTATCAAAAGTTTCAGATTGGGGTCGACTTAACCTAGTCCAATTTAACCCCACGAAGACACAGGTTTGCGCGTTCACCGCTAAAAAGATGCCATTGGTCGTATCACCTCAATTTGAGAGCACTTCCCTAACTGCTTCAGCCAGTATCGGAATCCTTGGCGTCGATATATCAAGCGAAGTCCAGTTTCGCGGTCACTTAGAGAGTAAGGCCATATCAGCCTCGAAGAAGCTTGGTGTGCTAAACAGATCGAGACAGTATTTTACTCCGGCCCACCGCCTGCAACTTTATAAGGCGCAGGTTCGGCCGCACATGGAATACTGTTCTCATCTCTATGCAGGTGCACCCCAGTACCAACTTCTCCCTCTTGACCGCATTCAACGGAGAGCGACTCGCATCATCGACTGCCAAGATATCTTTGATCGACTTGACACCTTGGCGTTGCGTAGAGATGTAGCTTCACTCTGCATCCTCTATCGCTTGTATCATGGGGAGTGTTCAGAGGAATTGTTCGGACTTATACCGGCTGCTGGTTTCCGCCATCGTTCTACGCGACAAAATATCCATCCCCATCACCTGGACGATTGGCACTCCACCACTGTGCGCTTCTCCAGAAGCTTTTTGCCTCGCACAACCAGCTTATGGAACAAATTGTCGCCTGCCGTATTTCCGAACCGATACGACCTTCAAACCTTCAAGAAAAGAGCGTACTCCTACCTAAAAGGCCGGCAACGCACTTGTGACCCTTGAGTTGCGGGTGTCCATGGGCGGCGGTAGTCATTTACCATCAGGTGACCCGTCTGCTCGTTTGCCCCCTATCGCATAAAAAACAAAAAAAAAAAAAAAAAAAAATTCTCACCAACAGGGCAGCAGTTTATTATAAAAACTCACGCATTGCTCTTCAGTTTCAGTGTCCCCCAGAGTCATCTGTAATTAGGGGTGAATGCATAGCTATTCTGGAGGCTGTTTTACATACAGACTCCCACAACATAAGTAGACTCTCTTAGTAGCATCATGGCCATAAATCAAAATCAATTAAAAAGTAAAATATGTAGCAAGTTAATTATTGATATTAGAACTGCCTTATTCCAATATTCAAAAGGGACTTAAATGTGATTCTGGCATGGGTTCCTAGCCATTGTGGCATAATTGGCAATGAGTGTGCTGATGCTCTTGCTAAATATGCCACCTGCAATAATGTAGGCAGGAAACATTAGATTATTCAAGGATACAATTTCTCTAATTGTGCCAAACAAAAACTATTCACTAACTGGAAATTGGAATATGAGCATAGTCCAAAACGAAAAGAATCTTTCTACACTGCAATCCAACCTGTTATCACCCCCCAAAGCCATGGTTTTATAAAAAGAAAATGCTCCCTAAAAGAATGGTATCTGTGTTGTGCTTATTCAGATTTCACTGTTGCACTCTGGTGTTTCTCCACAATATTCATGTCCGTGACAGCTCTATATGTGAATGCGGACTTGAAGAGGGTTCAACTAGTTGATATTTTCTTTGACTGCCAGAATAATCAAAAATCTTTCTCTCTACATACTAAACTATCCAAATTATATTTCTCTTCCTATAAATTTTTGTTCTCTTTTAACTCACTTTTCCCTAAAACTATATGATGTATTATCAAAATTTATTAATGATAATAATATTAAACTTTAGAAACATTTATATGTTAATATGTATTATCTATATAATATGCATGGGTTCTGATTTGAAAGTTTAATGTTTTAACAAATTATCAATGCTACTTTACCATGCTCGTTACTGTCTCCTATGACAAAGTTTTAGACATATTTATTTAAGTACTGCACTAAAATACTTACTTGATGCTGGCAGTATTAGCTAACTTTTGTTGGCTCAGTTGCCACACCGAAAAAAAGGAGCAGAAATAAGAACACAATAATTTTATTACAATTTCACTTAAAATTTGTTTTAAATTAGGTATTTGAGTTAGATTTGTTGATAATGACAACTGATGTGAAATTTACGAATACTGTAGGAACTTACAATTACAAAATGAATTCCTGCTAAGTCATACATAAAAATAACTTTTCGACATACTGCATACAAAAGTAAAAGACAGTTTAAAGTCAAGAATGTTGTTAGCAATGTTTACAATTAGATAAATAAGACAAATTACGCTTACCAAATTTTCTAATTAGCTGTGTAAAGACACCAGGATCACTTTCAATTAAACACCAATCACCTGCAGACTCCATTTTAAACCTATAAAGAAATAACCACTGTAGAGACAGTAAATGCAACTTTGATAACCTTGCACAAGCACAATGAAGTTGTTCTTGTTTGAAACCTCACTTTGAGTTACTCACCAGTCAGCAGTTTCATGAACTTGCTTTCTTAGTTTATCAGGTAGTCCAGCAAGTCTAACATTCAGCAATCTAAGCATAAATTAACCACAAAAAATAGCTAATTGAATATTGTACTCATTTTAATGAATAGAGAACTAAATAACATTTAAAATCGAATTATACGTCCATATTACACAGAGAATTGTGTCTATAAAAGAGCGTGTTTTACTTCGGTAGCTAATATCTTATACCAATATTTCATAGAATACAAAATAGCCAAGCATGGAATAAACACCGCAAAGAAGTTTCAAATACTTCAATTTATAACCTACACTATTTACCTGAATGCAGTGCCCGTGGATTTCAAGGTTTAAAAATCACTTCAATTTCTGTGAAACAAATCATAGGGGTTTTCTTTTTATTTTAAAATCTTGATCTTACATACTTTCTTGAGGAAGAAACTAAAAATATATTTGTTTAACAATATTTGTTTTATAATTGCGTTGAATCTAAGAGCGAGAAAGAGTCCATATAAAACTAATAATAATTGGTTGATTGATTTGATTCCACATAGATGTATGGACTATGGAGATTGGAGTATATTCTACATCTATGGTTGATTCGTTTTGCTTTGTTCGACTTCTTCGATTGTCATTGATTACAACAGTAACAGTAACGACCAATTTATGTAAATCGACTAAGAAGGCAGTGCCGATTAAAGTATCAAGGAAAGTGGACAGAAACGTAATGTAGTAGCAGAAAATAGTATATTAAAAAATAGCCCTTTACTAAGAAAGAAAAAATGTTGATATACATAGTTTCGATGTTTTTGATAAGTAGAAATACATCAATTCAAAATATCGATATTTCGATAAATCGATTTATTTGGCAATGTGTGGTTACTAAAAGCACTAAAAATATACGTAATTTGAAAATTACATTACATATCTAGTAATTTAGTTATTAATTTTAAAATACAAAATAACCATTCTTTATAGTTTAATTAAGCCCGTATTTATCACATATGGACATCAGAAGCACTCATTCTTTAATGCACTACCCCGTTAATCGGCTTCTATTATCAGGTGCTGTTGAACTCACAGTTAAAGTAACTCTTTCAGGTGATTCTTGAATATGCCTTTTTCTTGAGAACTTTGGCCTCTACGATTATATTCAGAGCAAAAAAAGTGGTTACGCTATACGCAAGTCAGTAATGTTACCACGCGTTTTGTACATTTGACAGATTTGTAATTTTCTGTTTTGGTAACTAATTTGTACACGAAAGACGTGACACTTGATCAAACAAAATAAAAACGCTACTTGCCGCGTCGTTATCTTTAGTAGACTACACCAAGTACACCAGTGCTAAAAACTCTTAGTTTGCTTACGGTCATACGCACTGTGAAAAAAAAATGGAATATAGTGCGTAGTGCAATAATAAACAAGTAATGTATAAATATCGAATATAACTAAATGTTTCTTAACAAAAAATACGCTACTGCCATGCTGACTAAAAAAACTTTTTGTATTATATTATTTACGTGTCATTTTATAATATTATTGAAATCTAAGTATATAACTTAGAATGATTAGTAATAAAAAAACCAAATTAGGTTATAATAAATTGGAAATCAAATATTATATTTTTCACTCATTAAAGTTTTGAGTCTAGACAATGCATTAACAAAGCTTTCACTCACCCATTATTGTTGACGCCATGAGGGCAGTGACCTGGCAACTGATATTTACTGTTAAGAGTACAGCGAATTTTAACAAGGCTAAGAAACAAATGATTTCAACACTATGCAGCAACACCGAATAATAATACATACAATACTTCTTAAAAGTCTCTTTTTTATATAGTGTACAAATATTTCTTTAGGAAAAGTAGATTAAAATTAATTTTTAGAAGTATAAAACTAAATGAATTGTTTATATAATGTTTATGTAATAATATGTAATTTTAACATCGATTATTTAAACTACAAATGAATACTTCCTTTACTTACAGAGTACGCTTATACTATAATATATGATGTACATTATAGATTATCTACCTGTAATATAATAGACGTAAAACCAACCAAGAAATGTGGCTTTATTTAACTAAAAGAATTACATTAGATAGAATAATTATGACAAAGATATTGATAGGTAGCGCAGTGACAAACGTATAACCAGAGTTGTCACTGTTACCATAAATACTACATTCAAGGAGGTTGCATATCGCCTTATTCTTCTCCGGTTGAGTTTTCACTCCCTTCTTGATGTACCACAAAGTAGCTAAGGTAGGAGGGCAGCTTTCTGATCCTGTTTGATCTTCGAGGGAGAGCTTCAGTCTGGAGTATCGGAGAAGGCGACGAGCTACGTAAATCCTGTCAACGTTGCGGCGATGATAGCGATGGGGTGAAAGTTTCGGGTGGAGTTGTAGCTGTCTTCCATCTCTTCAGAAGCTGTTTTAAAGCTATCATCTTCACCGTAGTCAACGGTATTTGGGAACGGTGCCAATTGATGGTTCGATACTGTTGATGTTTCCCCACTGTTAGATCAAATAAGAGAATAGTGAGGATTAGTTTCAAGGAGTTCAGCTTTAGGATCGACTAGAGGGTCTGTTTTAGATTGTCGAACATTCTTCTTTACCAATATCGGGCCTGGTGAAAGCCAGGACGGCAATGAGTCTCCATTCGGGGATCTTCTAGGGTATGTAAAAAGTTTTTCATGTGGGGTGGCGTTAGTAGCTGTATATAAAAGAGAACGTACACAGTGCAATGCATCCTTCAGTACCACTTCCCAGTTTTCCATTGATAGACTCTTTGACCGGAGGCTGAGTTGGATAGTTCGCCAGAGAGTCCCATTAAGACGTTCCACTTGTCCATTACCTTGAGGGTTATAAGGTGTAGTTCTAGATGAGGCTACGTTTGCCTTTCTTAGGAATGATTTGAATTCTTCGGATATAAACGATGAGCCTCTATCACTATGAACATAGAGAGGCTGGCCTAAAGTAAGGAAGAGATCTTTCAAGCAGTTGATGACAGTGGCAGATGTCATGTCCTTACACGGATATGCAAATGGAAATCTGCTGTACTCGTCAATTATCGTTAATATGTATTTGTTGGAGGTGTTAGATGGCAGTGGCCCCTTGAAGTCTATGTTGATACGATCGAGAGGGGCCATAGCTTTAATCAAGTGACCTTTGACTTTGAGGAACCTTATTTTTATCTCGGCGCAGGTCGGGCACGAGGCAGTTATTTCCTTAATATCGTTTACTGAATAGGGTATGTTTTTGGATCTCACCCAGTGATACATTCTTGTCAAGCCCGGACAACAAGACAACTCTAATCGCCAACGTAAGATTTTCTCGTTCTTGAATTTACTATTATGATTCTGATTAAACATGAAGGCTACCGATTGTTGATCCGTAATCAAAAGAAAATATTTTAGGTAGTGTCTCATTTAATTTCTTCAAACTTTCCACTATAGCGCAAGCTTCTTTTTCAATTGATGATTGCTTGCATTTAGATTTTGACAAGGTTCGTGAAAAGAATGCTACTGGTCGTCCTCGTTGAGTAAGTGTAGCCACTAGAGCGAATTCTGAAGCATCGGTCTCAAGAACGGAAAGCTGACGCAGGTGAGGGGATCTTTTCTGAAAAACGCCCTACCCATTTTTCATAGTGCGCGAATATTCCTAGAACTCTTTTGAATTCACTTGCTTTAGTTGGTGCGGGGAGGTGTAGCAGAGGCTTTAGTCTATCGGAATCAGGGCTGATAGTATGATTTTCCACGGTAAAGCCAAGTAGATTGATTTTAGTTTGATTGAAAACGCTTTTTGGTTCATTGAGAGTTAAATTAAACTTCTTAGCGGCGTTCATAAATCGTTTAAGATTACGCTCGTGACCCTTATCATCCTTGCCACAAATAGTTACGTCATCTAAGTATGCGTTCGTCCCATCTTATTTTTCTTCTGATATTATAGTCTAGAATCCGCTGGAAGGCAGCTACGCCGTTAGTCACTCCGAACGGGATGCGTGTGAATTGATAAAGTTTGCCATTCGCCTCAAACGCTGTGTATTTCTTCTCATTTTCCCGGATTGGGAGCTGATGATATGCTGATTTCAAGTATGTCTGACTAAAGACTTTAAATTTTGCTACGTTGTTCACAACCGTTTCGATATTTGACAAGGGGAAGGCATCTAGGTCAGTAAATTTATTGATTGTCATTGAATAATCGATCACGAGCAGTTTACGATGGCTCCCACCTCTCACTACGAGGACTCGGGCCCTCCAAGGGGAAATGCTTTTTTCAATGACCCTTCTTGTATGAAATCAACGTCTTCTTTAGTGTAGAGCCTGCTTTTGACAGCAATCGGTTGGATGTTTGGCGAAAGATTGGTGAATACGGAGGCAGGTGGAACTGAGGCTTGCAGATCATTATAGATTTGAAAGGCCTCGCCGGGACCTCCCAGATTGAAGTGAATGCTTGAATGTTGCTTGAGTAAATCGACCAACGATAACGTCTGCACAGAGGTTGTCAACGACTAAAAGAGGCATTTGTTTGTAAGTATGTTGATTAATTTTAATAGTTGCAAAACATACCCCTTCAACAAATGAGACTTGGTTAAGAGAGGCGAGATTGACAGTTTGTTTGCACGGTTTCCTGGGCAACTTCATGATGCGAGCCACTTTACTGTTTATAAAACTGACTGAACTTCCATTGTCGACGAGAGCATCAGCTTTATTTTCGTTTATTTCGACATTGTCGCACTCCTAAGACTTGAAGGTGAAGCAGCAGAAATAGCCCCGCTGTAAAACTGTTCATTGCTTGAGTTGGCAAGTTCTTCAGTCCACACAGAGTTTATGTTATTCCCGGATCTGAAACGCTAGCAAAATGGCCTTTCTTTGAACACTTTTTACAAGTAGCTTTGCTAGCTGGGCACCTTATTCTAGGATGAACATTTCCGAAGCAAAAGAAACAGCGCTTGGCTGATTGTGTAGTGGAGGATGGTGCGATCGAAGCAGTCTGAGGCATTCGAGATGATGAAGCTACCGCCAGATTGTCAGATTCCTTGTCTCGGGATATTTCAGGTACAGCATTTAGATGCGGAGAGTTAGTATTGATAGTCTGTGCATCTTTCTCCGCAGTTTCCAAGGTAATGGCTTGATTAAGAGCATCGGTAAAAGCGAGTGTAGAGTTCTCTAGAAGTCGTTCTCGGATTTTTCGTGAGAGCAGAGATAAGAGCACTACGAATTGCTTGTTCTTCATGTTCTGTCGTGGTGACAGCTTCAAATCTGCAATCGAAGCAAATCTGAAATAGCAGTCAGTCGAAGAGCTCTAACATATTCAGAGATAGTCTCATCCACTCTTTGTTCTCGACCGGATAGGACATGTCGAGCTAGTATCATGTTTTTTTGGTTTGACATAGATGTCTTCTAGAACTTTCATTGATTATTTATACGTCGTGCAAAACTTGATATGTTTGTAGATGGAAGCAGATAGATGGTTAACTAACAGCTTACACTTGAGAGAATCCGATATGTTTTCAGGAATCTCTTCAACGAGAAAGCTTTCGAAGGTCGACTTCCAATGTAGCCATTTTTCGTGGGCATCCGCGACATCAGGTTCGACATCAAACTTGTCGGGTCGGAAATACCTTGACAGAGATGTTTTGTATACCTTTTCGTCAGGCACCTTTTTAGTTAAATAAATTGTAATATAATAGACGTAAAACCAACCAAGAAATGTGTCTTTATTTAACTAAAAGAATTACATTAGATAGAATAATTATGACAAAGATATTTATAGGTTGTCTTGTCTGTCCAGAGTTGTCACTGTTACCATAAATACTACATTCAAGGAGGTTGCATATCTCCTCACTACCCCATCTGTATTACTATAATCTATGATCTACACCTACAACACTACTCACACAACTATCGGAATTCAGACACTAATGCAGTAGCGCAGATAACTAAACGTAATCGGTTACAATAACCGCATATTAAATATTATCTTGGCGTCATTTTTCTTATAAGAAGTACTATTTGCCTTTGTGTTATAATATTGTTGTGATATGCAGATTGTCCCTCAGCATTACTGGTGGACACTTTCACTAGGTATCTGTATTTGGTTGTAAAAGTAAGTATTTTCTTATTTACTAGGGAAAATAATATAAAATATGCATATACAGTTTATTCAATGATATAAAGTTGTTGTTTGCGTGTATTCTTTAATTGTTTTAAACTTTCGAGGCTGTTGCGTGACAGGTTTGATTTTATTGTTACGTATGATCAGGGCCAATATTGTGCATTGTAATTTTTGGTCTAATTTTATTGTTTCGATTTACATATTTTCATCGATTATTTGAACTTTGTTATAAATTATATCGACGCAAATTCCTGCATATTTAAGCCATTGCTATGCATCTGCTAATTTGTTGTGGTTAATAACTGTTCCTTAAAAAAAAAATAGATTTATTTGTATGTAAGAAGTTTTCTTATTAACTATCTAATTTGTTTCTAATAACATGTTATCGTGTTCTATTTGCATTGAAAATTGTTTTAGATATGCCATACTATTTTATCATGTAGACAATAATTTCCTAACTTGTTCTAAATTCATATTCTCGAACTATGATTATAATGCATTAAATCATGATCAAACGAAATTTACAGTTGTGTAACATGAATTAGTAGTAATTTATTCAGTATATGAGATTTAATTTTATCAGGGCTAGAATGAAAATGTAAGAATGTTTTCAGTACAACCCCATAATGTTAAAAAAGTACCTACTACATTTATTCAAAGTGATGTTAATGTATTATAAAGATGTGTAATTTGCCTAGCACAATTAAAATCTTTATCTTTAGAATTCTTTTTGTTTACAGGTCTAAAATGTTTGGGCTAGTCCTTTCTTTACTGGGCTTAGCGGGACTAAGCCCAGTTGCATTTTGTGCAGGCATTATAGGGACAACAGAACCAGCATTAAAGCTACTGATATCAGTTCTTATGGGATATCCTTTAGCTCTTGTGTATCACAAATTTATTAAACAGCATGTTGAATACAGAAATTTATATTTCATACTAACCGGTTTAGACATGGCTTACTATAATTTTGGTACTTCACTATACCATAATGCAATCCCAGCTATTGTGATTTATTTAACAACAACAGTTTTGGGGCCAGGAAAGAACAATGCAATTATCACATTTGTATTTAATATGACATACCTCCTGGCTGGATACATAGTAACTGAGTCAGAAGACTATGACATCACATGGACGATGCCTCACTGTGTGCTCACACTAAAGTTAATAGCATTATCATTTGATGTTTGGGATGGACAGAAAAAAAAGAATGGAGAGGAACTTTCTGCCAACAATAAAATCACTGCCCTTGACACACCACCTACATTTGTGGAGTTAATGGGCTTTGTTTACTTCCCTGCCTGTTTTTTGGTTGGACCTATCTTCTCATTCAGACGTTACAAAGATTTTATTTCTGATAAATTTCCCTTGGAGTCAGAGTCAGCTGTGTATGAGAAGTGTGCAATGAAGAGACTTCTTCAAGGACTACTCTACTTGATTGCTTTCCAAGTTGGAGGTAACTACTTACAGTTTTATCATCATTTAAACAGCAGTATTATTATTATTGATTCTTATACACTACCGTCCAAAAGTTTGGAAGCACACCTGATTTCAAACAAAACAAAAGATTGCCGACTCCCTGCGGTAAATAATAGCAATAAAATAAAGTTTTATGACCTTTTGTGATTTTTTAACACAAAACAAAAGGATTACTAGTGCATATTCCTTGAGTTTTAACAAATTCCTGGATTTTGACGAAACACGTGTTTTATTACTTCATCCGCCGGGGACTTTCTTTCATGCATTGATGCGGTTTTATTGAAAATATTTTGTAGTTTTATCTTTTTTGGACCTTATTTAGTCACACTTGAGCATTAGAACGCGAAGGTTGTGATATTAACATCGTCTGTATTCAAAAGATTTCGACTACTTCCTTGACCGTCTTTTTTTATTGAAAATGGCAAAACGCAAGCAAATCACACTTGAACAGCGAAGCGCTATTTGTACTCTGCGTGAGGAAGGCTACAGTGAACGCCAAATCGCAAAAAAACTCGGAATTTCTTGTAAAGGTGTCCACTACACCCTCGCTAGAAAAAAAGAAACTGGCAAAAATGAAGATAGAAAAAGGTCTGGTAGGCCCAAATCCACTACAAGTCAAGAGGATAACTTCATCAGAGTTCTTTCTAAACGGAATCGTCGCTTAACTGCACCACAAATTACCGCATCTCTGAATGAAACGCGAGGAACACCCGTGTCAATAACAACAGTTAAAAGACGACTACTGTCTGCGGGGCTAAGAGGTTGTGTTGCAGTTAAAAAACCAAAACTAACAATTCGGCATAAGAAAAACAGACTAGAATGGGCAAAGGAACATAAAAACTGGACAATAAACCAATGGAAAAAAGTTCTTTGGAGTGACGAATCGAAGTTTCAGATTTTCGGGTCCAATAGACGTGTTTTTGTGCGCCGATCTAAAGGAGAGAGAGCTTCAGAAGCTTGTACAGTGCCTACTATCAAACATGGTGGTGGTAATGTCATGGTTTGGGGGTGTTTCGGCAACAATAAACTCGGAAGTCTTGTGAGGATAACCGAAAAACTAAACAAGGAACGCTATTTGAAAATTCTTAAGGATTTCGCCATACCCAGTGGACTGAATCTTATTGGTCCTGGGTTCGTTTTTCAGCAAGATAACGACCCGAAACATTCGTCCAAACTGTGCCAGAACTTTTTAAGGAAGAAAAAAGATGTGAAAATCATGCAGTGGCCGTCTCAATCACCTGACCTTTCTCCCATTGAACTTGTTTGGGATGAACTAGATAGAAGGGTGAAAAATCAATCTCCTACGAGCTCAGAACATTTGTGGCAACTATTACAGAGCGAATGGAAGAAGTTAGATGAACAGTATTTTATGAAATTAATTAGTAGGATGCCTAGAATATGCGAGAAGGTAATTAAAGAGAGGGGTGGACACTTCGATGAAGCTAAAATTTAATTTAATTTTTATATTACTTATTTAATTTCATTGTTGTAGAAGTGTGTTTTGTCTATTTTTTTAATTCTGTATCAATAAAAAAAATTTAAGATGGCTTACTTTTATTTTATTTGATTTTATCTTGTTGCTTCCAAACTTTTGGACGGTAGTGTATATTATTTTAAGAATATTTCTTTGTTTTTTACGATTAGGGAAACATATAATTCTTAATTATTAGCCGTCACAAATTTTTTACAAGTAGTTATGATATAACTCTATAATAAGACTAAATTTATATATAGTTGCTCTATATTTATATGTAGTCCTAAGCATAGCCATGTAGCATAAACCTATGTAATACTTCTAAATGTCAATGGTATCAAATAGTCCACAAACCCAAGACTAGAGAGTGCGATTGATCTCCATTTCAGTGATCATCTGGCAAATCATGTGTATATGTTATTTGTTATCGTATTTTTGTAATAGTAGCGAAATGTACAAAATCTTCGGCAGTCAAGATGTTTTTTAGTCTTTTCAAATTCTTCAGATTTTGTTACACTTAAGATTACTTAAAGCAAGCCAGGGATATGAAATCCTTTTTTAAGACTGGAGAGTTACTGACATTTGCTAAGTAATGTTTCAATAGGACACAATATATTTTTTACTTGTTATAAATACAAAATTAAATATTTCCACTCTAATATTGCTTGGAATTAAACTTTGAATGCACATATTATGGCTCGCGTTCAAGTTTTGGAAACTGCTATAAGATCTAGTATATTAGCCTGAAGGACAACCCGAAGTCCTTATGAGTTAGTTATCCCTAAAATTTTGATTGTTTGATCATTTGAGATGTGGTATCGAACGACAAAAAATCTTTGGTTATAAGGTTCTAAATAATAATTGAGATGTCATTTGATGACGCGCAGTTCTAAAAACAACAGATAACCTGTAAATATTTCCGGCAGTTTTGAAAATTTGTACTTTTAGAGTTCTCGATTCACTTTTTCACCAAATTTTTACTGGCCACGTACTACTTGGCGTTTACGTGAGCGGCAAAGTAGAAATTTTGAACGAGCACGACAAAATCTATAATATCGCTAATTTTCAAAAGCCTTCCAACTTTCAAATGACTGGGTTTGATTTGATGTAACTAAGTTTGTGTCTAATTATAATATTTTTTATTTCAGTATCCGTTTTTAATATGAAATACATGCAATCGGACGAATTTTGGAACACTTCTATATTTTACCGTCACTTTTACTGTGGACTGTGGGCTCATTTCGCTTTGTACAAATACATTTCCTGCTGGTTATTAACTGAAGGTAAGGCCGCTCTCATTAGCCGTTATCTTCGGATCACATCAACATTATTTTCCGATAGAACTAAAGCGAATATTAAACCGACGCACGTCAAAAATTTATATGCCAAACATCATACACATATATACAGTCGTGGTCAACTAATTAAGGACATTCAAGATAGTGGACAGCAATAACCGGCTATGTACATATAAATATAAAACCCTGTTGATTTCTCAGTAACTATTATTTGCATAATTTGATCCAATTATTATACTATAAATGGCTGTAAATAAAAGATTAAATATATATAAAAAAGTGTTTAATATCAAAGGTTAACCATGTATTCAATTTAAGGTACAATTCTGTAGCTGGACATTTAATTAAGAACAGTAAAGTAAAATGAAAAATAGAGTTAAACAGAACTAATAATCTGCAGTATTTTAATTTCTTTAACAACTTCATTTTATTACGGGTAAAATCAGTACCCAGTAGCAAAACCTTTGTTAGTAATTACCGCTTGACACCGATGTGGCATAGACATTATCAGTTTCTGACATATTTCAACAGGAATGTTTGCCCATGCCTCACAAAAAGCTTCATTAAGTTCATCTAAAGTTGTGGTACGATAAATGGCAACTTTTTTCTTAATTTCGTGCCAAAGGTGCTCGATTGGGTTGAGGTCGGGGCTATTTGCTGGCCAATCTAGCACTGATACCGACTGTCTGTTAAGAAACGACTTGACTGAACGGGCTGTATGTTTTGGGTCGCTATCATGCTGAAAAGTCCATATAATAGGAAGATGTTCCTCAGCATAGGGAAGCATAGTTTCTTCTAATATTGCCTTGTATTGATGTTGGTCTAAGTTACCCTGAACTTTCCTCACAGGTCCCACTCCACGTCCAGAAAATGATCCCCACATTTTAATGTTTCCTCCGCCATGTTTCACCTGCTTTTTTGTGAATCTTGGATTCATTTCCGCTTTTACAGGACGCCGTACGTATTGCCTTCCATCTGAAGAAATCAAATTAACCTTGGTCTCGTCAGAGAATAATACATGTTGCCATTGGTCGTAGGTCCAATGTCCATATTTACGTGCAAACGCCAAACGTGCATTTCTATGCTCTTTCTTTAACAACGGTACTTTGCGAGCCACTCTTCCGAACAACCCTGCTTCTACCAGACGTCGTCGAACTGTCCTCGCTGATACACTGACTCTTTCGTCTGCCCCAAACACTTCATGTTTAATTAAAATAGAGCCTAGAAACGGATCTTTCTTAGCTAACCTGGTTATCATTCTATCTTCTTGCGGAGTTGTTTTTCTCGATCTTTTTTTTCTGGGCACATTTAAAGTTGTGTTATTGCGCCTGAAATGTTGCACTGCATTGCATACCATAGTTTTTGAACAATTTAAATATCCTGCTATCCTTCGGTATGACCAACCACGCTCGACAAACTTCATGATAATTTTTCGTAGTGTTGCATCGCAACTTTTATTTTTGCCCATTGTTCTTCAAAATAACTCTCAAAACTTGAAATTACAAATCTAGATTGCCGCCAAAACTACCACAAAGAATAGGAGAAGAAAGAAAATAATAATTGAGATTCAGGTTTTGAAACTAGAACGCAATATCTCAGTGTCCCTAATTAAATGGCCAGCCAGCATTCTTTGAACAAATAGCACTGTGATCATCTATCAGCTATACTGTAAAGAGGTTTAATGTTTAAGAAGTTGTTATTGTTTGTATAATTAGGCACATAAATGACTAATTATACTTACATGTAAAAGATGTGGAATATTGTTTAGACTCGTTGGAAAATAAAAAATAAATTCACAATTTGGATTAACTAGAGAGTGTCCCTAATTAGTTGACCACGACTGTATATATATGTATATACACCAACGTTTTATTTATGTTGATCTTATTATACTTTAACATAGATAGATCATAGTAACCAGTATGATCTAACCTGTTTTAACCAACTGCAAAACACAAAGGAATTCAATCCTACTGAATGTTATTGTTGTTTTTTGTTTTGTTAATAATTCTAATCATAAGTGAATTATAGAGTATAGAGAATTAAGACATACATACACACACTCACTCCTGTATCTCCGAAGGGGTAGGCAGAGTGGTAATGCTCACATTTTGCCGACTACAATTTAGTCCCATTTACGTAATAACCAAGGGTCAAGCCTATTACCGTCATACGGGCATTTTTTAGAATTGGACTGGAATATTTGGAAATATATTAACAGGAAGCGGAGAATGGAAATCGAAAAGGGAGGGATATTACTTAAACAGATGGATCGGGGTGTATAAGCAATAGCCCAAGTAAGTCAGGGTCGCATACCTATAACTTACTGGCTGGTGCCGGGAAGTCCTAGTCTTTTAACATTAGGAAATAGTTCTTTGTTTTTACCAGTGGAAATTGATAGTCTAGATGTAAAACATATTAAAAACTTTGATCTCACAGACTATTACCATAGATAACGTAGATAACCTTGTATGATGGAATTGTACTTCCTACCAAATAGATAGTTTAATCTAAGTAAGACGTACTACATCATGTTACTAAGTACGTGCTATTTTCTCCTTGATTGACTTGGTCCATGTAATCAATGTACATTCGTAATCAGTACGTAGATCCTATGGAGAAGAACAAGCAAGAATCTCCAAGGACACACTTTTTAAATATATTACATAAGTATATGAGATATATTATATATACATCATTCTAAAATAACATTTATGGTAATTACTATTCTATGTTAAGTAATAGCAGTCTGGAGATTTAGCCCATATTTATTCCTGCCACAATTATATCCTAAACATTAAGATATACCATTCGCGGTGTTATTCCGCACGGCGATTTATCACAAACAACAGATATTTTCTTATATAGTTCAGTGTAGTCTGTGGTGTACTTAAGTTGGATACAATAGTACACTCGGCTTCAAAAAAAATCGCATCTCCCAGAAAATAAGTTATAAAACCTAAGAAGTTGCAAACCAGTACGTTTACCCCAAGCAATGTTGATATTAATTGAAAGTACATTTAATATGCTTTTATTAAAGAAAAACTTAATGAATAAATGCCTTAAACTGCCGCATGTACTGTATGTTGAAGAAAATGATATCCAAATACTCGTTACATGACCACAACTTGCCGCACTTTCGTGGGATATAAAAAGGGCAGTAAGCATCAAAATTAGAGCAGACTCGCCACGGGGATGTTTGAGCTGGCTGACCGCTCTAAACTTCCTCACCTGGTAGGTATTGCTCCGCTCTCACATCCAGACGATACGACACTCATGCGGAGGCTACTAAAACGCCCCGCTCGGGAGCTCATATCAGTTCCCTCGAGCGGGGCATTGGCTTCGCCATCGGATGCAGATAGCCAACCACCGACCTCTCGCAGGCGGCTCGCTGGACCCCTCTTCGGAGGAGCGATCGGCGAGCAAACCTCGAGGCCTGTGAGCTAACTCTAATGACCGGCTCACAGTGGTGAGCTGCGAGGAAAACCTATAAGGAGCCCAGAGCTCCAAATAGTCTCCCCACCCCCCTCAACAGGGGATGATACCAGATAGTAAAATTAGGTAATTTGACATCCAGACGTTGCAGAGAACACATGAAAACACAGAACAAAAGAAAACAGCCCTACAAAATGGATACCACTGCAGATCATACCGCTCAAGTGATAGCACTACTGCAAACAGGGGTGCGACAGTGTGATGTTGCTCGGCAACTGAACTAACTGAACTGTTTGGCCATTCGTCGAGTGCTCCAACGGTTTCAAGAGTTTGTCTATTTGACTGTATGTATGTCCGAGCAAAACGCAAAAACAATGAATTAATTTAATTATAATTTGCCATTAATATTATTAAGCGGTCCAGACCATATAATATATAGACTACGTATTATTGCGCTATTAGCAAACGGGGATAATCAATTACTATAAGATTTCAAAATATATATATGGTTGGTTCTTTATAATGGTACCGCGTGAATTAGGCATTTTTTTCTCTGTAGAGTCTCACAGATCTAGCTTAATAATTTTACGTACATCAAACGCAACGTTAGCAGTTTAAAATCAACATTCAATATAAATTATTTATTTATATTTATTTAGCCCGTTAAACTTGGTGAGAGATTTAATCATTATGGCTGTATCGTTTGGCTATAGGATGTCTCTCAACTCAGTGTTTGGCAAAGGCCTCCTCCAGTTTTCCATTGCTTCCTGTCTTGAGCAACTCCCTCCGCGGAGCGCCGCAGGTGACGAGACTGAGATCAACATCGGACAAAGAATTCGATCTTGAAGAGCAACCGTGGCTAAATAAAGAAAGAAGTGGATTTATGTGGAGACATTGGCACTATAGGAGCAGCTTTTTAACCAGTTACTGATGGACAAAATTGAGACGGAGCGTTTGGTGTTTATTAGGACCAACCAAAGAAAACAGAGCTGAGAACTACGTCCATATCAGGGTGGCATCCCTGATATGGGCGTAGGTCTCAGCTCTCTCTCAGCCCAAACACCCGAGAGATCAAGTCATAACTGTCGTACGACACCTATTCTGCCAGGATATCAGATGTGCTAGTACCGCGGTACTTGCACTAGTCCTGGGCATTTCTTGGTAGTAATTCCTGAGATTCTGTAGTATATTTATTTTGAATAAATATCTTATTGCATAAATGAAGACTACTTGACCTATGCGACCTCATATTTTGAATGTACATTATAAGTACTGTCACCAACTTATTATTATCATAGAGTGATAATTTAAAAGTACAACTTCAATTTAGTAGTTTCTTGTGTTTCAAATAAATAATCTAACAGATCAGGACATTGACTGTTGCAATAAAACTTTCAAAATTTGATAAAATATTATGAAGATGTTTATTATTTTCAACCGACTACAAAAAGGTCCTCAATTCGACGGTTTTTTTTTGTTACCTCATAACTTTCGACTGGGTGAACCGATTTTGATGTTTTTTTTTTGTTTGAAAGCTGGTGCTTCCCGTGTAGTCCCATTTCAATTTGGTCCAATTCTGACAATGGCATCCACGAGAAAACCACATAAATCTTAAATTTGCATTAAGTGTGTGACAAATGGGAGAATAACTCAATATCACGTTAACCGATTTCGATGATTCTTCTTTTATTGGAAGGATGTACTTCAAGGGTAGTTAGATGAGAGGTTACTTAGGTTCTGACAATGGCATCCATGAGAAAACCATATAAGTCTTAAATTTTATGATAGACGTATTAAAGTCGGTTTTCTACTTTTTTAAAGTGAATTATTAAGTTATTAGACGAGGTATTAAAATCGATATGAAAAATGAAGTATGGTGTCATAGGTTCACTCGGGTATTTCATACATTATACCGAAACAACCGTTTTCACGTTTAACGAAGTATGAAGACTTTGACTAGACTAAACTGATAACTATTTTACAAAATCGGCATAAAACTTCTGAAGTTAACACATTAAATTGATGTCACATTATGTGTACATATGTATGTATGGTTACCATTTTAAAATTACTAGCATTGGAACTCTAAAAATGTTTGTATATGTTAAGTACAAATCTATAAGTGACTGTACATATTAAGTTACTGGTTGGCAGATTTTCTGGTCACACTAAACGTCAATAATAGAGAAAGTATAACTTTGGTGCCTGCCTTTATAATTTAAAAACATACGCCGGCTGCAATTATTTATCTTGCATGAGAATACTTTACCATTTAAAGATAAACTTTTTTTAAAGTAGTTTACAATAGCTTATGAAATATTATTTAAAAGGAGCGAATTAGGTGCTAGGTACGTATTGACTGTTTGCCATAGACTTCCTGATACGATTCAATATTCGCTATTTAAGAAAAAAATATTAAGTTTTAATAATGTTATATGTATCAAAGAGCCAGCTTATGATACGATCTGTTGAGCGATATTTAGTGATGCAGGACAACTCTTTTCTATCCTACTATCGTTCTAATAATTTCCGTAGGGCTTACTCAAGTTTAAGACCTTTTCAATGGTCTAGACGCCTTGAAGCCTTGGTCACTTCGAGTCATACGTAAGGTCGATATTGTAAACACTAATTGTGGAACTGGTCTGCATTTTTATTATTTACTTGTCTAGATGGAGCATTCAACAGCAAAGCTCAATTGCACGATCCTAATTTGTCAAACATTTCATATTAATCGTTAATCGGATTATAATGCAGTAATCTGACATAAAGGTTGGCAAAAGCTGAGATGTTGTTTTTTTATGAACATACCCAAAAATGCCAGAAATTGTTTTATACATATGCACATAATTATATTCACTGTTGACCCGTGCGGTTTAAACTTTCTACCCACCAACATCTTCTTATACTATCATTTGACATGTTTTAATGCATTATGCCTTTAACTCAATTAATTCGGTCCTATCAAATAGGTAGGTAAAAAACATGTGACGCATGTATATGGATGTATTTAAAATTTATAAAACTTTCACTTCCATAATAGTTTTTTCCCCTTCAATGTATGATTTTATTTTCTTATTTACATGTGTAATCCTCCGTTCCAGCCGCATGCATACGATTTGGTTTGTCTTACAACGGCACAACAACAGTCGGCGACGTATCAGTTTCAAAATGGGACGGGTGCAATAACATCAAGTTGTTACGCTTCGAAAGTGCAACGAAGTTCCATCATTATATCGAAAGCTTCAACTGTAATACCAACCATTTCGCCGCCGAGTATGTCTACAAACGACTCAAATTCTTAGGAAACCGTAACCTCAGTCAGTTAATCACATTAATGTTTCTGGCGCTCTGGCATGGCACACAATCTGGTTACTACATGACTTTCTTTAACGAATTCATCATTATCGTCATGGAAAAGGACTTAGAAACTATGTTAAGCAAAACAACACTATATGAAAAGATGTGGTCTAACACTGCTGTTAAATGTTTACTTTATATTATACTTAAGACTTACACTATAGTATTCATGGGGTGGAGCCTGGTGCCGTTTGACGTCAAGACCTTATCCAAGTGGTGGGGAGTGTACACAAGTTTATATTTGTCAGGATTTTTGCTATTCTTGCCGTGGCCTTATGTTTATAAGCCTTTATTGCACAACTGTTTAAAATCCCTTGGATATATGCGTGCTAAATCACAATAATTTAAGTTAAGGTCATTTTTCATTTTGTGAAGGTATCGAAATGTACTAATCGCTTCATTGTATGCCAATACATATGTCTAGACTATGGTACAGTGTTATCTGAATGCCAAATTCTTCCTTCGCTAAGGGCGTGATCGACACAGGCAATTTGCCGAGAACCTTTTCAAATTTCTTCTTTTCAAGTTCTTTCATTTTTAAGTAATGAGTTTGCCAATGAACAGCATTTAATATATCTTTATAATATAGATATTAATGTCACTAGTTTAAACCACAACTGCCCAAGTACAATTTGCTGATAAGTATATACCTATGTATGTAAATATATAGCTTATGAGTAGTATAATAAATTATGTTACGTTTTGGTCCCTTCTCATAACTCGTAGGAAACTAATGATTTCTATAAACTTGGCATTTGTCGAAAGTAGCCACTTTTAAATAATGAAAACCGACCAAGATGCACATATTTAGTAATATATTTATACAAAGGCACTAAACCAACTTTTAATCAAAAGAATTAGATCTCTAATAACATTTTCACTTTTTGATATGCTGTGACCTGCTAGTACAACTTCTACTTCTACGTCGTTTATAAGGCGTCCAAAAGTATTGATGCCTTTTGTCACTTACATTATAACAAAATAATACCAGTACTTCTATTAGGTAGGTTCTATTCAGATCGCACATTTGTATGTTACAAATGTCAATTTATGACTTACATCTTCATTATTTCCTTCTTTAACAACGTAAGGTAGCGTTTCCTTTCATAAAATTATTTACAACGCACATGTATTTATTATTTATTTATGTGGTGATGGTTGCATATTCATGCTATTTATAATGTAATGGCTACATACATATAAGGAAGGTGACGTAAGTTCGTTGCCGAATTTTAACAATGTAGACTTTTAAACTGGAGATACTTCTACTAAACTTACATATTAATTCAAAAAAGAATATCTGCTGTACATTAATTTAAAGAGAAAAGACAATATTAAGATGATAGCATGCGGTACATTAATTGTACAAAGTTGTTTCAAGGTCCATTTAGTCATGTTCTCGTCATAAATATACTACGTCATACAATTACATATTCATTTATGGTTCTGGTAGCTTAGTCGCGACAAAAAGGTACTCCTACCTAAAAGGCCGGCAACGCACTTGTGACTCTTGAGTTGCGGGTGTCCATGGGCGGCGGTAGTCACTTACCATCAGGTGACCCGTCTGCTCGTTTGCCCCCAATGGCATAAAAAAAACAGCATTTGATGGAAATGGGAAAGTACGGCTAGCAGTAAACTTTGTTATCAATAAGTAGAAGCATCTCTAATTATTAATTAGCTAATTATTATTTAATTAATATTTATTGATGTCTTAAAAACACGTGTGTAGTTGTACTAAAGCTGACTGAGCCTCAGCTTAACATAAAAACATTTGAATTGAGTGTAGCATGTGCGGCACAAATAAAATCGTTAGTAAATTACAAGTGATGTAAAATTAGCAGTGAGTGGACCGCATATTTCATACAATCCGGATAATAGTCAAACCTTGTATTGCTTTTTGCCGTGTTTCATCCAAGGTCAGGTGTGCTCATAATCCCAATTAAAACACTAGCTAGTAAGTAACTTGTATATTTGGCGACCCTAATCATTGTTATATTGATTTATAATAGCCCAGTTTAGATACTAATACTCTTATATTTAAACTTATATAACAAAAAGGAATGAGTGACAGTCTTAAATTTACTAATGTTGCTTGGTTAGTAGTAAGTAAATATTGTGCAAAAAATATCGCCTCAATGTTTTGTATATCAATATAAAAATTTATACGCTATAATATGAAAGCTCAAATGAATATATGATGACGTATATGTAGTTAAAAGTTAATTATGCTTGATCATATTGTCTGTTTTAAATAAACTAAATAAAAAAAGCATTATTTTGTATTGTATCAATTGTATTCAATTCATGACACCAATTTACAAATTAGTAAGCGATTTCAGTCGGAATGAGGTTTGACGATACATATTTTGATGAAATTTTTGTTAGCGTCACACACTTAGGTATTTTTGAATATTTTGTCAGGGAATCTATATTATCATGCCTTTTTTTTCAAAGGTATTTGGCTGTGTGGAATGCGGTTTGTTATTGTTGTTATTATGAATTAATTTCTAAAAAAAATATTATGTACATTAGGTGTAGTTAATAGTTTCTTATACATCTTTTTTCTTTTAGTATTTAATTGTGTCTTGTCAGGATCACTTATTATTATGGAACAAAAAACTGTAGCGCTACGTGTTAGCAGTATGTTTATTATATTTGCATGTTATATAGGGTATGTCACCTAACATTTGGAATTTCAAACGGCTATAGTTAGATGGCCTACCGCATCCATGAATGTGTTACGCCCAATGTTTATTCAATTATATAACGTGCTTGACCTATGTAAAACAGTAACTACTGAAAGTTATAAATGAATTAGTAATCATGAAGTAATATAATTTTACAAAGTCGTGAACTATGATTTTGTTTATTAAAAGTTTATTAAATAAAGAGAATAATGATTAAACTAGACTATTATTATATTATATTGATTAACTCACTCGTAAATACAATGCCATGCTTACATTATATGAGAGTGAGGATACCGGATTCCCAACTCCGCTTTCCCCTCCTCTCATCACCCACAAACGCGAGTAGAGCACTTACGACTCTTGAGTTGCAGGTGGCTTTGAGCGTTGGTTGTTTCTTATCATTAGGTGATCTGTCTGTTCCTCTTTTCTATATCATATAAAAAAAAACAGTCTAATCTTTTCCTTAAACAGTTGGGCTGTTTAGCTGTTTAAGAAATTATTTTACTTGTTATGTACCCACTACTAAATAGGTTTGAGCCCAAGTCCGCTCTTTTAGTACATCGTATATTTATTAAGGTAGTCCTTATTTCTTTTTTTACTTGGTTTCTCATGGACTATCCTCCGCCGGGGTCATCAGCGGAGGGGTGTGCCGGACTTGACCCGCTAAAACCACCACGGGTTTCCTTCCTCGCACCTGCTGCCGAGGGCAGCAGAAACACGACACGCCTGCAATCTCGGACCCGCTAAACGATTCGGGCGGTGCACTGAACCTCACGTACACCGCCGGGATGGACCTCGGGTCCATTTACGTAGGCCGGAATTGGGCATTGTCGGTCCTCCGTTGGTCCTTATTCCTAAATATATATTTTTTCTTTTATTTTATGATTAATAATTTTGATTATGTACCATAAGAAACTGTTACAGTATTTTTTCTTTTTAAATTACATCTAAGGGTTGCTACTAAGGTTTGAATTTAAAATATTGTTAAATTGTATAAATCATTTATTTTTAAGGAACAAGGGTTGATTTGTTAGTATTAGGGTACAGAGTTACATTGGGGTTAATGGCAAGTCACAGTCTCATTAAATCCCTAATTTACATCGATTTACTAAATCAACACTTCTCCTCTTCGTCTAAATATGATCAGAGCTGTGAAACTAGAACTCTGCAGTATCTTTCATCAATACCAACACCCTGTTTTCTAACGTTCAATTTTAATCAATTATCTGCATGGGATGTTAAAGAATGCATCATGTCGATAAACTACAACGCTGTAAGATCTTTTAATAATATTGTAAGTCAAGACATTATTGGTTTGAAGCATTCACCTGATTAATTATTTTGAGTTAAATGTGTTGTCATTCATTTAAAAATTGAAATAGACCACCGCAAAACACCTTAAAGAAAGTCTTGCATTTTTATTACAGACGGCTGGACTGATTACGGCTTTCCCTCCCCCTTCCCCATATGATAACGCGGTAACAAAGATTTCGTGAGCAATAATGTGAATTTTTAACCATTGTCTTAATGGTAGAAATGAATCGTTATTATATTTTTAGGAGTCTTTTCGCAACTTTCATACACCTAATGTTCTTAGAGTTAGACTACTGATTTCTACTACACCGAAGAAATAAAGAACAAGCGTAATTTTTTTGTTAACTATTTTATGACTATAAATATGAAGGCGTTAAAGTTTTTAAAATGTTTTCAAAAAAAAAAAATGTTAATACGTACCTAATGAGGACGAGTAGTAAACACAATAAGACGTGATTGGGAAGACATACTTACAACTGTAAATGGAATGAGGACACGTATGTTAAATATATACCAACTTGGATATTATAAGATATGGATTATAAACGAGATTTTAAAAATCTGTCAGAAACTAATATGGCACGTATGTTGCTACAGACAGAAGTAGCCAGTATATCAGGCAAGTGAGCAGTAGGTCCCTGGACTACCTTAAAGTATGTATCAGAAGCAAATCAAATTTATGTAAGGTATGTAGGCATTTTTTTTATCACATCTCCCGTTCTAAAAATACCTCCTGTGTCACAGGAGACTTTATAAACATAGGAGTACAAGTAACGGACACAAAGAACACCCAGACTCGTAACAACTATTTACTCGGTGACACAACACACCGATTTATAATAATGACAACGAAATTTTATTTATTTATGTCACTTGTTTTAACTTTTAAATGAGCTATACGTGAGAAAGACGGAACAGAAAAAAACAAAATTATACCGATTATGAAGTCGTCCATCAAATTGAATAAACTATGACGATCTAATTTAACGTCAGCATTCGTGAAACATTCAGCGTCACCTACGAGTGCTAGACTAGTCATAACTTGATGTCATCCATGATGGTGAGGGTGGTAGAGGCGTTACTCTCGTGGGAACCGTCATTTGGAACCAATCCGCTTCCACCATAGGTATTGATCGTGCGACGCCCAAAGCCTCAATCTGAAGTATAGCAACGAAGGCTACACAGCGTATTTGGATCACATTTAAGTTTTCGATAAATACTTACCAACGATATCGATACTTTTTATAAATTAAGTGTTTTATCAAGACATATCTATACATATGTATAAAACTTAATGTTTGCAATGTTTTAATTAAACTGTTTATTATGTTATGCATCTGAAAGTTTTAGGTACTTACATTTGAAAAATAAAATATCTGGGTGTCGGTGCAAGCCGCTGTTATAAAAAGTAAACAATTCAACGTAGTCTACTTTTATTTTAGAAAAGACAATTAATTACATACTTAGGTACACGCAAGGGAAGCCGAAGCGGGCATAGGCTACTTGGTTAGTAACACTTAATATAATTTTACGTTACGTTTCGCTATGTTAGATATATGTATGTAAGACCTAAGTGCTTGCATGAACTACGTACAGTATACAGTTTGCGTTTAGGAGTGCGCAGTTGAATCATATTTTTTAATTTCAATAACAATCATTTATTTTCAGACTTACATACGTCCATTTTGTAAGTAACTATTTTCCTTAAATTTATTATACATATGTATATATAGTTCGGCGGCCTGGAAAGTAGGACAACCCAACGCGAACGCACTATAGTAGTGAGTGTAAACTATTCCAGCGTGTTAGCTGTGGGTTGCATAACCAGTTTAAAGACTGAAGGCAATCGTCTTCGGTCTTTAAACTGTAATTTTGTAACATAATTTTATACTGATAATTAACGGAAAACAAAATGTGCCTGTTTTGATTGATGCCTATATTTATATATTTTTATAATGTCACTCCTGGTGTAATATGTATTTTTATTTTAAAATCTATTTAACTAGGCTGAACAAAATTGATAGCAGCAGATAGTGTCATCTGAAAGGAATCTCGAATAAACCTTTTACTACGAGGAATAAAGACATTTCACTTCGAAGCAATCAGGGGACAGGCAATTTACTGCAAGAACCTTCCTTTTGTGGCTGTATTAAAATCCCAAAAGTTCCGAGCGATTCGTTTGCCCCTAAAAAGTTATTAAATTGTGGCGTTAGAAAATAGAAATAGGTGAATGTTGCGTCAATTACGTTGTTATTTTAATACGCTTACTTTGTTATTCTAATAGCTGCTCTTCCATTGTAAACATAGGTAACTAACTATGACGACGTATTCCACGCGCGCCTGACTAAATATGAGCGGGGGGGGGGGGGGGGAACCCCCACACAGCATATTGGGGTTGCCTTGGTCAAAAGGCGGCCAGGTCTGCCGGGGTACACAGGGACTTCCTTTCTAGGGTACACCTGAGGCCCCGGCCATAAGACCCGTTGACTGAATTCTGAGTGGTTTTAGTCGGTTCGAGTTCGACATACCACCTTACCCATTTGCCCCGGTAAGGTTTTCCACACAAAAAAAAAGGTAACTAACTATCCACGTGAACAAACTTTGGAAGCTGAAATTTAAGCAACTTCTAAAGCCTCATTCGCCACCTAGATTAAGAGCTCATTTGGTTTCTTTTAGCGATTTGAATAATTAACCAATTTTAAATCTGGTATCACAAATAAAGGTTCTAAAATAAAGTTAGATTCCGTTGAATTGTTTTCTTCTTATAACATCGGCGTACACCGACACTCAGTAATTTTTTTTCAAATGTAAGTGCCTAATACTTTCAGATGCATAACATAATAAACAGTTTTATTAAAACATTGCAAACATTACGTTTTATACATATGTATAGATATGTCTTGATAAAACACTTCATTTATAAAAAGTATCGATATCGTTGGTAAGTATTTATCGAAAACTTAAATGAGATCCAAATACGCTGTGTAGCCTTCGTTGCTATACTTCAGATTGAGGCTTTGGGCGTCGCACGATCAATACCTATGATGGAAGCGGATTGGTTCCAAATGACGGTTCCCACGAGAGTAACGCCTCTACCACCCTCACCATCATGGATAACAACAACAAGTTATGTCTAGTCTAGCACTCGTAGGTGACGCTGAATGTTTCACGCATGCGGACGTTAAATTAGATCGTCATAGTTTATTCAATTTGATGGACGACTTCATAAGTCGGTATAATTTTGTTTTTTTTTCTGTTCCGTCTTTCTCACGTATAGCTCATTTAAAAGTTAAAACAAGTGACATAAATAAATTAAATTTCGTTGTCATTATTATAAATCGGTGTGTTGTGTCACCGAGTAAATAGTTGTTACGAGTCTGGGTGTTCTTTGTGTCCGTTACTTGTACTCCTATGTTTATAAAGTCTCCTGTGACACAGGAGGTATTTTTAGAACGGGAAATGTAAAAAAGAAAAGAAAACGCCTGCATACCTAATATAAATTTGATTTGCTTCTTATTTTAAGGTAGTCCAGGGACCTACTGCTCATTTCCCTGTAAAACTGTTGGCGTTAGTCACTTACGCTTGCAGGTGGCCAAGGTCTGCTGGGATTCCCGGATGTTTCCTTCTGAGGGTATCCCGGGTCCCTAGCAATAGACGCTCTCATGACGGAACCGTGTGGTTTTAGTCGGTTCGAGTCCGACATACCACCTCACCGTCAGCTCTGGTGAGGCAATGACCCGTGGGGGTTTCCACACGAAAAAAAAGGTATATGCTTTTCCATCTGCACAGTGCATTGTTACTTTTAGTGGACTATCAGTGCTGCTACAATACTAAATATAATAATGACAATGTTATAAAGTTCTGTATTGAAAACGTGACTAACTTAACAAAAATGTTGATCAGCATATAAGTGGAACGCAGGCACTTACAACTGACAAAGGTACAAAACATTGTACAGCATAGCTCGTACACCGTGCCCTCGGCTGTGTAAACAGATAAAATTTTTGTGATCTTTTTGAATTAAATCTTTGTTTCTGAAATTTGAAAGCACTTTTATTTCATATACCTCATGGAGGCTATTGTTGAGGCCGAATGTAAGAGTTAAACCGACTACAAAATCAGTAGAGCGTCTTTTCTACACCGGCTCGCGATTTTACACACATGGACATAACCTCCGTTCTAGTCGGCTCAACTGCGGGTGGAGACTATAAAACCAGTGACATCCTTCCGTGGGTTCCTATGCTGCGCCATATCCTTGTTGCAGGCGCAGCGGGGGCAGGCAGGACTCTATGCCTTCCAAAGAAGCCGCGCCGGAAAGGACTTCCGATAGGTTGCATGCCGCTGCGCCCTACATACTTGGTCGCAGTCTGTTATTTTGATAGTTACCCGCATTGGTTATTAGTCTATACACTATATAGACTAATGACCGATTAATCAATTTATTTTGCATTTATCATACAGCCTACTCGGATTGTTCAACTGAAACTGTGACGTGCAAAACGGATTCTTGAAGGTAATTGAAAGATATCTCAATTTCGTTAACCTCAATCATCTATTGCCATGAAAACTGCTATATGTATAATCAAAAATTCTTGAGAATTCATATAAATATGTGAACTGTGTTTATCTTATTCGTTCATATGACCATTTTGCAAAAAAATAAAGTTCGTCCTAATGAAAATAATGTCAATTGCTTCAAGGATTGATCCCGTGGACATTTCGTCTACCTGTCTTCAACATAGATATTATAATTTATTTATTTGAAATAAGATGTTGTATAAGACTTGTATTATTCATAGCAAATCATCATCCTTTAGAGAACGTGTCATGCGCGCTGTGTTCAGTAAGCACGCATTTTCCCCCCTTGGGAAAGCGTCCACCTGTTTAATGCGCCACAGCGTTGTGCTGCGGTTTTCATAATTTTCCTACTAGTTATCCACTTTCAGACTTTGTAATCATAGACATAATTGCAGCTATATTTTAGTACATCTATAAAGTACTATATCAGATAAAATAACTTTATAAGCCTATAGGTTAATACAATACCGTAGCTAATGAGACACCATGATTTTGGTATAGTTATGTATATAGCAGTAAAATAATATGTTATGTACAATTTGATATTTGCTTTTAAGATCACATCTGTAATAAACACGGATTAGCGTCGATATTTAATCATTCATGACTAACTCCCTCACAACTGCTTATTGACTAGAAGTGTAAAATTTAGCTTTGGTTTTATTAACAATTAAACAATTATTCTTAATATAAGTACTAGAGGTTCCTTAATCATGTAGGTCGGCCGTTACACAGAACAGTTAACTGTTCTGTGGAACGTCACCTTTTTAATTATACACTAGATAGTAACGATAATAGCATTATTACAAAAATCGCATAATTGACAAAATATAATAATTAATTGATATAATTGATAAAGAAGTTCATTATATGGTCTTACGAACAATTGAGATCAAGAGTTATATTAATGAAATATATAAAAATATATATTTTATCTAAGCTCTTCTTTTTCAATAATGCTGGTGGTTGTAGAGCCGATCCTCGGATCCTCTGGTACCCAGATCTTCGCATGTAGAGTGGAGCCTGCTGGCCTCTCGCCACGCCTCGACCATGACAATGAATGTGCTTGAAAGTTGCTGCCTGAAATTATATTGTTTATAAAAAAAATCGTATTGCCATCAATCTAGTCCTATTTCTTTCTGTTTGCATGTATTATCGGTGTTACCGGCGATCATTGGCGTACATTGGCCTTGTAGTGGCTATGTTTTTAATAAATACATATAAGATATATACGTTTATATATAATACATATACGTTTTCACTATTAAGCGTACCCGCTACAAGAATATATATACTGTTACCTTTGTACAACAGAGAAAAGAATATATAACACGATTACTATACTATCGGTTACCATTTTTTTTTATAATAAAGCAATGTTTATTTATTTTATAGACAACTAGCTTTTACCCGTGGCTTCACTCGCATTGAATCTGTAAAATATAAATGGCGTTGAAGTTGCTAGATTTTCAAATGGTTTGACGAGCAATCATATCTGCCAAATTATATTTACCATCCGTAAGATTTTTTTTTTAATAAAGAGTATCCTTTGTCCTTCCTAATACCTTTGAGAATATGTGTAGAATGTTTCATGATAATCGGTTGAGTAGTTTCTTACATTCAAATTTATAATATTATTGTAGTACTACATTTCAATTCTTGAAATACTGTCGGTTTGTGACTCAATGCGCGTGTATGTTCGCTACCACTATTGTTAATGGCTAAAGACTTTATAAGACTGCCTCTGGCCTAGATCTATAATTGTTTCCAGGTGCTTCACAATTTAAGCCAACTGAATATAGTTCCAGTTGTTTATGTTAGTTTAATATAAGTGTCGTAAAATATACATAATTTAGTGGTATAAAGGTAAAACGAGCTGAGTATATAACCTTTACAATTGAAACAGTTTTCACCAGCTAAACGTTGATGGATCGAGACGCTCTATGATATTAAACATTATAAAATCAAATATCAAATATAAAATCCTTAACACGGCAAGAAACAACCAAAAAAATGTTATCACGTCGAATATAAAGTCTAGTCTAGATGATACGCTTAACGACGAATCCATTGGCGTCTACAAGGAATCTTTAAAAAAAAAAATGAATATGCGAACCACAACACAAATGACAGCCCTATATCCCTATAAAATAGATGAGATATACATATATTTGTAAGTCCTATCTGCTTCATTCTCTCTAATTGATGTACTATGTGTCTTTAACGTGGGAGAGCCTCAGAAAACCGGATGTTAAAAATGTGACCGAGTGAGTGAGGTTTCGGATGCCCAGCCCCTTTCCCTTTTCCCTTCCCCTCTTGTTCTTTCCCACATTTTCCCACACTCTCGAATCACTTGACATTCCGCTAACGTCAAGTGATTCGAGAGAAAAATGTGTTAAAAAAATCAATAAGCAAGTCCAGGAATATGCAATCTTAAACATATTCTGATCTAGTTTGCTTAAAAGTGCTTATCACTGGATTTTAATTATCCGTGTACATACATACATAATCGCGTGGAACCCCCAAGCGCTCAACTTGAGGTTTATTTATCTACAATTATTTTTGTGAGTGCATCGAGGGGGCTACTAAACTGTTCGCGAATGCGCTAAGGCCCCATGTTATTGTTCGGGGGACGACGGTGAGGGTTGCACACGTGCGCGCTGTTATAGTCCTTTAGCCCCTCCGATATACCCTGATAGGGTTGACCTGTCCTCGTACATTTTTTATTGTGTTGCGCTTATGATAACAAATTCATTGATAGTATTGTGCGTTCTGATAATGGGGAAATGATAATTATCTTCGACGTTATTAGTGAACTGTTGTCGATTTACATATAACTACCTACTTATACGTTTTCCTATACACTAAAGACTACTATTATTATATTTAGGTACACGACGCGGCTTTCGATCAAATATAGCATGCGATGGAATATTTGACTACAACGCCAGGGTAGGTAGGTAGGGTTCAATTACATCTCACTTTATTTTTCGCACTGTTCATACATAAACTCAATCATTATTTCCTTCGGGGTAGGTAGAGACATGAGCCCACCTGTTGTAACAGTAGTTTAGAGTTGTGATACTGCTCTAATAGTAGTATTGTAATAATACTTAATTTAAGCTGAAATACTTCACGAGCGGGTAACTCGTGAAGTATTTCAGCTATTGTCATTAAACCTATACAAACACGCCGGTTTCGGGTACTTCTGACTTGCACTTCGAGTATATCTTTGGAGGCAACAATCAACAACTCTCGCTAAGTAAAGTTCTGATTCGTATGAAAGTTCTAGCGCCGATTGTTATTATATATACATCTTCAGAACATCAACTGTTAGTAAGCAACCTGCCAGGCATGTTTACCTGGTCTAGTTGGAGGTACCTCCGATTCTGTCGGAGAAACATAATAACCCCGTTCCTCCGCATATATGTATATTACTTTTGGTTTTGAATGTATGTATGTAGGCCTTACGTATATTATTCATCTCTTAGCCATCTTTAATATTAAAGATTTAATGTGTTATTATTATTTTATCATTGATGCAAAGCTATCTTGTCAATTATACAAACACAATCAGAATTTTATATTTCGGACGGACAGATCTTTAATAAAGTTTGACAAGGGCAAATCTAACGTATGAAAGTATATATACATATATACATATATGTATGTACATATTTAATGTAATGTATATTTATGTATATATGTAATGCAATGTATATAATGTACATCTGTGACTAGCACATTATGTAAATAGCATTGCGTATTATAACTCATATCAGCGCCATTGGCAGTTAATCTGTAAAGGACAGATATATATACATATAAGGTCAATATACTTTGGTGTTATAATCTCACTAAATTTGTACTATTTCATTTTGTTAGCCTTCGATAAGGTGCTTTAGATATTTACTTGACTTGAAAAAATATTTTTGAGTCTCACCTGCGAACTGCCAAAACATACTTTTTTTTGGATAGGAAGGATCATAATTTGATCTTAAGGTGTGGGTACCTTAAGATTCACTATTAGGCGTCCGGAGGTAACCACCGTCGTCGGGTCTTACTAGGATGTCTGTTTATCCCAAAACATATCTAAGGATCGTAGGACGTGATCGTAGGAGCTCCTTACATACCTATGTATGTTCTGGTTGGATAGCAAACTTAAATCACAGTGCCGGGATAAGTTTAATCATACACAGCAGCAATAAACTCATTAAAGCAAAGCCTCTTATAGGATTTTATTAAGCGATCAGAATCTAAATACATAGGTATAGAAAATAGGTACGAGTTGGCGAGCAGTGAGAGGAGGTGTAGTTCCCATAGTTCCGTCACTAGATTATAGAGAATAAGAGTGTGACAGCAGATAACTCGCACCACTCGCTTGTTGCTTAGTGTAAAAGAAAAACATGTTTTATTAAATAACAACAGCTGTGAAATCTTTATTAAGTGAAGTGCTGTCAATAGATATTTTAAATAACATGGATTTTTAAATTAACTGACCACGATAATTCTTGCCTGCATATTTTGCTAGAGCACCCAATTCCTCCTCAATTCTAAGAATCTGGTTGTACTTGTCAATACGCTCGCCGCGTACTGGAGCACCGCATTTTATTTGACCGGCTGATAAACCCACAACCAAATCAGCCAAAAACAAATCTGAGGTGTCTCCCCATCTGTCCATGCAAACTATGCCGCAACCGATAGATTTTGCTAATTTAAAATTATCTACCACCTCGGTCAACGTGCCAGCTTGATTCAATCTCATAGTAATTGCATTTGCGGCTTTTTTTTCGACGGCTAATCCAACTCTTCGTGCGCTGGTTTGCGTCAAATCATTAGCTAGTATTTGTGTAGGGGTGCGAGCTGTAAGTGTTGACCATGCTGCCCAATCGTCATATTCGAACGGATCTTCAACGGAACACACAGGAAACTCTTTTATATTATCCAAAAATATTTCAGCAAGTTTATCAGATGACATGTACTCTTGAGGATTTGAGTTAGGATTTTTAAATTCTAAGTCATAGGCGCCATCTTTGTATAAGTCTGTTGCACAAGCATTAATAGCTATTTCTGCTTTGTTTAAATATCCACATTGTTTAATCACACTAGTAAGAAATAGAAGTGCATCTCTGTGACTCTGAAGGGGTACAGAAAAGCCTCCCTCATCATTGACGTAGATGGACTCTATCTCATACTTAGTTAATATACTTTTTTTTATGAAATGATATATCTCGGTGCCAATTTTCATTGCCTCTGCGAAAGATTCTGCTCCAGTGGGCATGATTATATATTCTTGAAAAGGCAATTTGTTAGATGATAAAGTACCTCCAGTCAAGACAGTAAAGTGAGGTACAGGCATGATAATAGTGGTGACATTCGCCATGTCTGAAATATGTCTGTATAGCGGTACCCCTTTCTTTGCTGCCCCAGCCTTAGCAATGACAAGTGAAACAGCTAATATTGCATTAGCACCAAGCCTAGATCGATTCTCAGTACCGTCTAAAGATATCATAAATTGATCAATTTCTCTTTGCATTGTAACTTCAAGATTCTGCTTGATCAGTTCGGGAGCAATGATAGTATTAATATTTTTCACGGCATTCGACACACCCATCCCGTGATAATCTTGACCGTTATCTCTTAGTTCATGAGCTTCCGCATTCTTTTTCAAGTCAGTTGATGGAACTCCAACACGAAATAGGCCCAGTTCAGTCACCATGTCCACTTCAACGGTCGGCATACCTAAACTATCGAATATTTGACGAGCAAGTAGAAGCTTTATGGGCATTTTATAGGCAAAATATCAAAAAAGTTACAATATTAAATCAATAAACAATAACTTAAGAAATTGCACAAGTCAAAACGTATTTATTTTACAGTTCGAAAGTAAAACAAATGTCATTGAATCAAATCAACGTCATGTTAAACAAAAAACCTTCCTTCGTAGACACGGAGGTTGTAAGTATTTATATGGAATAAGAAAGATATTCTATACAATTTAATATTTGGCTTTTTGCCATGCCTTTTTAAAAACATAAAAAAGAGACGGTGCTCCAATTGTCGGAATCTATTATTTCTTATATAACCTGATTACTCATTGATGGTACGAGTATAAGCACCTTGGAAAACGCTTTTGTTTGTTTAAAAGGGCTATTCTAGTTGGTACCATTGCCATTAGTACTTGTAGATCACCCTCAGAGCGTGTAGTAATAGAGAGTAGGAGAACTTATCCGTTTTTATTGTATCGAGTTGCGAAGTGCTATTTGTTTTAAGCGATATTTTTTAATTTTACAGGAGAGTAATTAATATTTACAATAAAGTATTTAAAAATAAATAAAATAACATATTTAATATATATTATTTTATTAATTTTTAAATACTTTATTGATCCTAGATTAAAATATACTATGACTTCTTTACATACACAGCCTTCAATTAATAACTTCAAAATTTTATTTTCTTGGTGTGCCTAGTTTTACTAACCTTTAATAATAAAAATAATAATGACTCCACAAATCTCACACTCGGCCGTCTGATCCCAAACTAAGCAGAGATTGTATGATGGTTACCAGGCTGCTGATAAACATACTTATATATTTCTAAATAGGTAAATGTTATAGATAAATTTCACTCAGACACAGAATAAATGATCGTGCTCATCAAACAAATATTTGTCCTGGGTGGGAATCGAATCCATGACTTCGGCCTTGCAGTCAGAAACCGCTAGACCAACAGGCCAGTTAACTTTAGAACAACACTATATATTAACGCCGTATTGTCATTTCAGCAATCCACAATAAACTAGAAAATGTCTAATGTAACCTATCACTAGTGAACGTTTTCTGTGATTAAGTTTTTTAATAATAATTACGAGAGTTCTTCGGGTTTTAATAATAATTACGAGAGTCGGAATTTACGTATATTATTTGTATAACAAATAAACAATAGCTAACTGTAGCTCGGTGTGAAAAGCCGCACGTGCACAGTAATCCCTGAGTAAATCCTGTATACCACTTCGATAAGGTGCTTTTTAATAATTGAAAAAGATAATGAGGCAACGACCGATGGTCGTGATATATAATATAACAGGGTATAGTTTCAAATAATAGCACAAACTGTATTAATTCGTTTATAATGGGCGTAGAGCTTATTGGGTAGCCTATTTTTAAATTGTAGCTTTAGTATATTTATTGCTGCCCGCAAAAAAGAGTGAAGTTTCTAGAAGTCGCTGACAAGTTTACTTATAGAAGTTCTAATGGTGGGAAGTCTTGTATATAGGAGGTAGGTATACTTTGTGTAAATTATTATATATAAAGGGGAACCGAAAAGTAAAATCGTTTTTTATTTTCAATAGAAAATAAAAGAGTTTAAAATAAGGGTAATTTGTGTAGCGATTTTACTAACTCTCTTTTTATTGTGTTGGTTCTAGTTTAGTTTTGGTTCCATTATAATTTCAAGAAAATATTCCACCTTATAGTGTACAAATTTTAATAGGAATCCGTTAGTCGTTATATCCCATTAAGTTTACATAGCTTAAAGAATAGGTGAAATATTCCATTTTCTATGAACAAATAAAGGACACTTACAATAATATGAAATAAGATGTATAATTGTATATACCCACATTCACACAACTTTATTTATATATACCTACTTACACTTACTTACACGCTTACAATTTAGTTTCTACATATATTTAAAGCACCCGAGAGATCCATTAACGTAGTGGGGAGTGCTTAATAGGGTTCTAATACACTCCAGCTCTCTATTTACGAAGGGCGATCTTTCAATTTGCTCCGGCGTGATTCGCAAATATGCTTACACCCTTGTTTACACTTTTAGAAGCGTCGATTTTAGGCACAAGTGTACAATTCTTTTGTATGTTAAATTAGAGGCGTATTGTTTGCGATATTACGCTCCAAATTGTATGATGATAGCGGAATTTTATTGTTTTAAGAAATACTGAGCGCTCTATTTAATTAACAACCTTTTTTATCATCATCGTTATATCATCATCGCCGAGCATGTTTTGTTTTTCTAATCGGGCTATATGATATTCGAACGAATGTCTTAGTGATGTGTAAGGCTCAAATTTTATAGCAATAACTTATCAGACTGGCAAGCCATGACATAAATGACTGGTATTATACAGAGCATTAATAAGAGTTTCTATCCTATACAAAACGAACCAGCACAGAGTATCTCGTAGGATCCATTACATTCATTAATTTAACAAAAATAAGTGTAATTACTTGTCACAGAACGTTTCATATTTTGGTAAATATTTTTAATGACCCGCCCGGACTGACTTTGCTAAGAGTATTTGGAGATTTTTTTAAATAATATATTGTTTTTACAATGTTATTGTTAAGCAGATAAGTAAAATCAGTTTACCACGTATTTAATTTATTTTATTTACAATGGCAGTAGTTTATCATTATTCAATTAGTCAAATAATCGAATAATGATTACTAGATAAACGACTGCCTTAAACCAAATCAGTCTTATGTCCTAGGCTAAATTAAAAAACCCGTGTATTATACACCTAATGGTGGTGGCTATTTCTGCAGTTTAATAATAAATTTTCTCTCACCGGTAGCGAACCGTGGGAGGAAATAGTCAATAAAATTAATGACACATTTTTATCCCGTTGGAAGCGCAACACGCAATGCTGCCGTGAGAACGTCGATAACAACGATGGACCAAAAATGTGTTGTTTATATATCTGAGATAAGGGAATTCACGACTATCACACGCAATGTCATAATATGAGCCCGTCGGGATGTGCTACCATACGGCAGGGGCACAGGGGTAGCCCCCGTATGAAATCGTATAATTACATCACGCACGACACCAAAATTATAGATTCAACAGGGGGTTTTAAAACTTAACGCACCTGCAAAATTATTGATATCCTCATGTTGGTTGTTTTACTAATCTGTAATGAGGATTGATAGTAAGTACCTTTTTTGCGACAAACACGTGACTGGAAAGAATTTCTAAAAGCTTTTAGAAATTAAAGAAGACGAGTTTAAAATCTCTTTAAAACAATATTATTATTTTACCTAATTATAAATAACAGAAGATCGACTTTTAGTATTCAAAACGTGCCATTTCGTTATGACGACGATTAACACACACACTATTGTTACACTATCTAGTGTCAAGTTATTTGCAAAAACCTTTAATTTTTTTCTTAAGCAACAGAGCTCTCTCGTCTCGTCTAGCTCTTAAGCCAAAAGCACTAGTCCGATAATGATGGAAGTTGCAAAGGGGATATTGAAAGAGGACTAAATGCGGATATACGTAAGAATACCTCTCTCTGGGTGCTTTTATAAGTGATCATTCGGTGCCGAAGAAGGCGCGTATCTGGCACTACAATGTATCGTATCGAGAGTAACACATAAGGCATGGCAGAAATACTATATGATGAAAGAAACATAAATGATAAACATTTTGAGATGAGATTACTATGGGGGATGAAATAAATGAGGACTTTCGGAATCTCTTTTTAGAGATAGTATATGATATCGGTGTCCTGTTTTTTTTTTTGTTTTTTTAATTGCTTTAGCTAACTCTTGTTGATTTCTACTAATTCATTCTAGATCATGCTTATATTCGTTCTACTTTTATTTTTTCAATCTCATTTTCTACTCTATTAGCATCTTGATATAAATTTCCCGTGACGGCTTTGATAAACTTATATGTTATATAACGAACCTCTACGTATATATCGTGTAACTGATATTATAACTTATATTATAAACTACAACTAAATGAAACTATATGATGGTGGGCGGTAGCTTCCTTGAGTACCTAGGAACCATTGTGATTGTCGATGAGTTCGATCACGGCTGTGACTCCGGCGAGCCAGAGGACTGCACCGAAGGCGAGGTCGTTCCTGAAACACCAGGACGTCTCAGCATTCTGAAATGGACTCTAATTGTCTTGGCATTTACGTGTTTTTCTACCATCTCCGCTATTTGTTCTGGGTATAATCTAACTATGGTATAAGGTCCTATGTACTTGGATTTTAGTTTATTACTACGTAAGCTTTTTGCTACATACTTATACACTTTATGTCTACTATAAAGGGAGCTGGATGGATTGGATTACTCTTTTCTATTACTGTCTGCTTATGGACTGATAGTTTGGTGTTAACTGATTTCTGTACGTTTTCCATTATCTTTTTTGACGTATTCTTAATATAATATAAACTTCGTCATAAAGTTCTGGATAAACAACGCACAAATTCATTTCCGCTATTACTAAATGTGGTTCTAAATACTTTACAGAATATAGGGAATAAATCTTTCTGATGAAACTAATAATGAAAGATTCTATCGGGTACAGTTTGCTCTTTGAGGGTCTGTAGAACTTGTGACTCAATATCGTTAATTGGAATAAAGTCGTCCTTAATTCCTTTGGTCCGGTCATCTACTCTATATTCTGAACCAGATTATTTTTAGTATGAAACTGTTTTAATCTTCGATTTTATTGCGCCAGGGATTTCAGGGATCTTGTATGTTATTTCGCAATCTAAATGATTGTCAGCTGTTGGAATATTTATGTCAATTGCCCATGAGCCTATTAATGTTTCTAAGGCTATTCCGTCAAGATCGGATGAGTTTCGCAAAATTCCTGGTTGAGGTTCTATGCTTTGATCTTCCTGTTCTACTTATCCGTCTGTAGTGGGTAGTGTTTCTACTTCATTATTGTTATTATATACTATTTTTACTCGGGTTAACGCCTTGGCATTGGTTAGTGGTTAATTTTTCCTTTTTTGTATTAAAGGTCAAAATTGTATTCTGCTAGGTTTAATTTAGAGCTTGGGTCCTTAAGGGATATAATCCAAGTGAGTGGACGGTGATCAACATATGTAAAGGCCGCAAAGGTTGAAAGTATTTATATATATTCACCATACGATTTTTTACTATTGTGCAATATTTCTGTTCGCTGACGAATAGAGTAGGCGATGCATATGAAAAAAGGTTTATTTGAACCTACTTTTTTTTATCAAAAACCTGTTTACACTTATCTATATGTTCTTGTAAAGACATAGAAAAAAAGTACGTAAGTACGTTATCTAGACTTTGTTTCTGAGACTAAAAGGCATTCTTAAATTATATTGACCTCTATCTGTGCTAAGGGCAGTTTTTATAAATACATTCTGGATCCATCTCGACCTGATGAAAGCCCGAGGTTAAAGCTAGGGTTGATAAGTACTGGGCGCGACCTAATTTATCTAGAATATCTTTAATGTTTTCTAAAGGATATTTATTGTCCTCAATTGTTTTTTCCTTAAGTCGTTTGTAATCAACGAGTCTATTTTGTAGATCTTCAGTGATCTCAATTTTTTTTTATTCTCAATTTGCGAAGCAACTCTTGCGTTGCTTTTCCCCGAAATTAGTGAGGTTTCTGGAGGCCAACTCCCCCTCTCCTTTACTCACTCATGTCTCCCACCCCTTTTCCCATCTCCTCATCCCCCTCTCTTCTTTGCCCTCCCCTAATCGCTCATCACCCTCCAAGGTGGGTACTTACGACTCTTGAGTTGCAGGTGTCCATGGACGGCAGTTGTCATTTACCATTAGGTGATCTGTCTGTTCGTCTGTCCCCCTATAATATAAAAATAAAACGGGCAGTCTTTGGGGACTGCCGATACAAGGGAAAAATAAGTGGCAGTATACTTATGTATACGTGATGGGAAGCGTGCGGTGACGATGACGCGAGTTTTACACTTCTTGTTCACCCAAAAAATACACATACATAGTATACATATAGCTCATGGAAAACGTTCGGTGACGATGACGCGAGTTCAATGATTTTTGTTCTCCCAAAAAGTGCTCAATGCGCCTCAAGAACTTTTCACTTCAAAAAGATTATGAAATTATGAATTGTTCGCATTATTTTTTTCGCTAGAAACCTTTTGTTCATGTCTAAATTATTTAAAGTGTAAGCCAATTTACGTATTATGTCGGCAAATGCTTGAATGTCCAACTTCTCTTTCCTAATCTGCACAAATTCTTGAACTATCTGAACAACGTGACGGAATTCAAAGAATCTCCGTGTGAGAATACCTCTGATGTCTTCCCAACTCGTATATACTCGAATCGTAGATCGGTATTCAATTCATAGGGTTTTATAACCTATTGTGATTCTAGAAATACTGTAAGAGATTTTAGACACGTTTGGAATTTCGACGTCTTGTACCATTTTTAATTCTAAACAGACTACTTCTTACGTAAATAAAATGAATTAAGGCGGCGGACTTGCACTAAAGTGACGTAAATAAAATTAAGGTGAAAAATGAAGAAACGAAACTTTGTATTATAATACCTGTTTTGTTTAAAGGCTCGTGACACACTTGAACTTTAACAAAATTATTTATTAAAGACAATTTGTTTATTAGAAGGGAATCTTCTTATGCTATAGATAGAGACATTAATAAATGATGTTGTTGGGAATTTAAACAGTAAAATGAAACAAATAATATACACAAATCCTGTATATGGTTCTAAAATTTGTGAAAACCAATGAAGCTGATTTAATCAGCGAGTCTGTTGTAATTTTGATATACATATTTAGTAACTCGTAATAAAGTCAGAGGTACCTACATAAACGTCTAAACGGCGATGTCCAATGGTGCATGCAGAGATGCTCGGGTCATGTGGTGCCAGGGCGCGACCCCTGCCTTTTGTTTGTGCACCTTTTAATGATCGATACACCACTAATACGTGTGTAACATTAAACACATTTGCAGAATCAGTAGAATTTATGCATATGGAACTGTTTTAATTTTATATGATGTTTTTAAAGACCTGTGGATTATATGATTTAACAACAATAAATATCGCCCATTGACCGTACTTAATAAAAAAAAAACCGTAAACCAAAGAGGAGAAAAAGGTTTTAATGAAACTCTTCCGTCAATAGCTGCCAAATAAAAAACAAAATAATATTAAATGAGCATCATATACCTACTTCAATCTTTAATCTCTACTCTTAATCGTAACGTAATCTTACTTTGAACTTTAATCTACCTTTATGACAAATGTCATCCAGATGCGTGTAGCATTTCTTACGTGATTGAGTAAGAAATGCAAAAGTCATAAGAAATAAGATGGTTTTTTTTTCATTAATGTTTTATAGAAATTAGTTATCTCAGTAGTATAGTATTTTCATTGTAGATTTCAAGTAGATTTGATTCGTAAGTATACTCTCAATGGGCCATGCCTCCTACAGGGCCAGGCCTCCTACACGGTGTGGTGGTAGTACCTTTGTGACGGAACACCTTGTGGTTTTAGTCGATTCGAGTCCGATATACCTACACCTTTCCCTTAGCTCCGGTGAGGTGATGACCCGTGGGGGTATCCACACGAAAACACAAAAATAATAGTATACTGACAATATTGTTCAAGTCGTATAGTTTGACTATCATGCCGAACTACTGCAAATTTGTATTAATTTTCTCTTATATATATAGTATATCTTACCTCTTATGACGACTTTCTTCTGTTCTTCCTTATTATGTGTGTTGCTGACTCCAGAAAATATGGATTCTGAAGAGCATCGCTCGGCTCGCACCTAATAATTATATTATATTTAAATAATTTATTTAACTAGAACGTAATAAGTCTTTACCACATGTAACGAATGTGGTGATGGTTCATTATAACTATCAAGAAGTTTCTCAAAAGTCCCTACACACCTACCTACTTTGTCGGCGTATCTTGCAATCGGCACGCTTTCACAAAGACAACATTTTCTATACAGATATCTCCCTTAACCTTATTGTTTCATTGAAATAGGTTAAAGTTTCAAGTTGTTATTATTATTACTATTACTCAAATGTTAAATGTACTTTACAACAGTAGAGTTTACTGTTCCCGGATGACGGCAACGGGCTCGCCTCTTATTACGTGATATAAATTATAGTTGGCAAAAAGGGAGTGTTTTAGACGCCTCTGCATTCCCATTCGGGGATTTAGGCTTGAGTATGTGGATTATAAAAAATACAATAATTATCCCTAGAAAATAGAAAATATAGTGTTAATTACAAAGGTATCTTGGTATTTTTTGAGCTCATTCATGTGAGCTCAAAAACCACTATACACTGTTATTAAATTCTCCTGCAATTGTTAATCGAAACAGAGATATTAGGTATTACTGTTATAATAAAATCTGTTAATTTTGCTATGTAGTACAGTGGACTGCGATAGGCCGAATGATGATGGTTATTCTATAATAGAAATATAGATAGATAGAAAACTTTTTATTTGTACACCATTATTACAGTAAAATATAATACATTATACACGTGTCAAATATGTAATGTACAAATACCGACGTTATTGCTATATGCAATCTCTTACAGGCAACCTTAGGATGGATCATAAACATTCGGAGAGACATATCTAGTTAGAGTTACTAACTTATTTACAAATATAAAACTTATATAAAAACTGAACATATTCATGTATAACATATAACATAGACAGATAAAAATACATACATACACATATAAAAACATACATATGTACATACTATTAATGTGGAAATAATAGATACTAGAAATAATAGAACTAAAGTTATAAATTTAATAATAGTCAGGAACCATTTTCTTTAAAATACTCAATGATTGCGTTAGCCTAATGGTAGAAATTGGTAAAAAACGCATTCCACAAGCGTACAGCTTCAACTAAACTAAAACTAAATTAAGCCATTTGTCATGTGTGCCATGAAGGAACTTGAGCCGTTCTTTAAGATAAAAAGAAGCTTTATAATTGAATAAGATGTTCTAAAGAAAAGTTAGAATGTGAGTATTCCGGCGAAAACGAATGGGAAGCCAATTGAGCTCTTGACGGAACTCAAAAACGTGATCATATTTTCGTAGCCCAAATATAAATCTTATACAAACATTTTGAAGTCAATCGATTTGTGCTTCAGTGAGATTTAGAATATCGCATAAAAAAAAAAAAAAAACCTTAGTGGCAGTCGGAAGAAAATTGCGGCGTGGACCCTATGATATTAATCAATGTAGATTCCAATTTTTTTAACAGTGTTGTTGATTTTTAAAGTTGTGCCGTTAAACTTGATTTAGGGTAGCTATGGATAGCTATGGATGGGATATAATAGATCTGATGAAATACATATCGCACATACTAATTAATTATTTATTTTTGGTTTCGGGTAGCACAAATTAGCATGAAATATGAACTGAAAGTAATTTAAAAAACAAGTTTATTCTAAAAGGCGCTTACCAGTTCTCCTAGGAAGCTAATATATCCAATAGCCAGCTTCAGCGTGTCCACTTTCGATAACCTTTTTTCGTATGGTAACGTAGGTATGTGAGCGCGTAATCCTTCAAATGCATCATTAATAGATTGCATACGACGGCGCTCGCGCACGTTCGCGGCTTGCCGCTGCTGGATCTGCTGCTGGGGGCACCGTAACGACGAAGACCGACGCCTGTTCAATCGGCGGTAATCCGATCTGGAAGGGACCCTGCAATGTAGGTATGTATTCAGAATACCTGCTAATGAAAAAACGTCATATGTCGATACTAGTAGCTACTTTTAATATCCACATGCCAATGATGGACGCTTTGACGTAAAACCTCTGGCTTATCATTGTCTAATATGAACCTGTAGGTGTATAAACCAAATAAAGTTCTTTATTCTTTATTTAGATTTATTTATTTTTATTTAAAACTCTTCCTGCGTAATACAATGTACGACGCGGACTTAATGCCACATGGCTTTATCTACCAGTCAACCTTTGGGTGGTTCAGTGAGGGACATGGCAGGTGGCAAAAACAAAAAAAAACATTATATTACAAATGCACAAATATATACTATATACATACACATATATACATATATACACACAAATACAATGCATAGATACAAACTTTATTATAGTTTTAGTCATTATAGATTTATTCTTGTGGTCCTATGGATCCTAGCTAAGTAGCTAAGTATAGCAATGAAATATAAGTAGGTACGTATTCCAATATTCTAAGATAAAAAGTAGGCTATCTCCTTCCCCAGGGTTCGAAGTATCCATCGGTTCAGCCGTTTAATAGTAAAAAAGTAACAGAGAGATAAATAGATGGCGTTACTTTCGCATTAATAATCTTAGTATAGAATAGATTAAAATCATAATGTCAATAAAACCAGTTGTAGCAAAATATTATAGGTACTTACTTAAATAAATTTTATCATAAATATTTTTACTAACATTTCAAAATAAAATCGCTAACACTTCGCAATAGGTAGTAATACAAATTAAATTGGATAACCCGCTGAGCATTCTACAAAAACAAATAAAAAACAAGGTGCAAAAATAATCTAAATAATTTTATAAGTACTTTTGGATAAAATGGTTTATCCAAAAGTACTTATAAAATTATAGGTAAAAATATGTCTTTGTAACTTACCGTCTTAGGGGCGTGGAGACATTCTCCTGATCACTAACATAAAGACTACCATCTGACATTGACGAATCATCATACAAATATATAATATCTGAACTGTTCGCTGATGTTGGCGAACCACTCACAGGCAATGACACAACACTCATATTCTCCATTGAAGACAATCGGGATCCATTCACACCGTCCATGTTAAACATTGTATAATAAATTCTAAACATAAAGTTCATTCGCCAAAAACATGGTTGAATATTTTATGATTGAAATTCAGTACTAATACAATTATTGAGGCGTACCGTTGGTGAGAGTTCAGAGCGTTATGAGGGTCAGCGAAATGTATTGCCGACAACCGGAGGGCAGCGTTCCAGCGATCGAAGTAACTCCTCCCTAACACTATCTCCACGCCCAGACGAGCAACGACCAAAATACGTGGACCCTCTTTATTGCGCAAACAGAACCCTCGTTTCTCGCTCTTGTCAACTTAGCGTATAAAAATAAAGGTCCGAATTAAATGGTTTTTGATTGAAGATAGAATTTTTACTACTTTCAACTGTATTATAAACCAGTAAATACTTATTTACATCAAAAAGGATCTCACTGACACTATCTCATTTGGTTTTATATGAGTTGAAAAAATAATAAACTACATCTACATAAACATTGCTTCTCAGAAATTATATACATATACAACTCTAATATTTATGTGATATCTCGATATACTACCGCTATGGGGGTCGTAATATAAATCATTAGGGAGATAAGTAAGTTAGGTAAATAAAAAAGAGTTTTTTTGTTTAAACGCGCTAATTTCAAAACATATTTACATAAACACGTAACCTATGAAGAAAAACATCTCAGGAAGAATTCACCGAATTTACTCGAGAGTTCTCGATAATACAGCATTTATCTGTACATATTGCCATAGGTCGGGAGCCAACGAGGATACCACACTCTACACTTTAGTGGAGTGCTATGCGTGGGTGCAGTAGCGTGCCGACCTCGTAGCAACTATTGATGTGGGTAGCCTCTCGCTGGAGACCATATTTATGTCTATGGTCCATAGCGAGAGTGTATGGGATTCCACTTAGTACTGCGAGGCAGTGATGCTTGCCAAGGAAGCGGCTGAAAGGGAACGGTAGAAAGTTAATACTCTTCCGTCCCGCAGTGCAAAATGACCTCCGGCCTCCATGAGCGCTGGAATGATTGGGACGGACTGGGCTATCTATCCCTAGCAGAAGCAACGCAGACCTAGGAACGACGTGTTAGGCGCGCACCTCTCTAACTATAAGAGGACACTGTGTGGTTTTAGTTGGTTAGGTAAGGTGATGAGCCGTAGGGTATTTCCACACAGTACGCATCCCGTACTGCCGCCCATGGGACACCTGCAATTCAACAGCGCCAGTGCATTCAGACTGTTGAGATGGGATTACGATCTAATGTTGAAGGTTTTAAGGTCGTAATGGTCTGGAAATAATGCAGGTGACAATTTGTTCTACCCATTGTTTGTCAGATGCAAAAAGATTAGAGAAGCCCGTAGTAGTGGAGTAGCAATTAACTAAGTGCGATGATCGATGGTGGTAAGCTGCAGCCGGTTTAAGACATAACAATTATTCGAAACACTCCCCATGACACAAAGGATATAAGATCTGAAAAATCCTGACAATTGACAGTTCGAGTCACTCCAAGTGAAAACGAAACTTGACCTCGCTCGATATATCAACGCCATGGAATCCAATGTCGGCCTAAGCAGTTAGGGAAGTGCCTTTAAAGTGAGTATCTTTTTGCCACCGAACGCACAAACCTGTCTTTCATGGGGTTAACTAGGACTACATTAATTCGACCCCTATATGTTTTGTTTAAGGATGTTTTATTTTCTGCCAAGTATGGTTTGAACTTCAAAGAAGTTTTGCAAAGAAATGTACGCGCGGCCCCTATAAAAACCATCACTAGTACAAATATCTACATAGTTATGCAGATACCCTTATCTCTATATCTCCTTATCAGTGACCGAAACGGAGGACAGGGTGGACGCAAGCAAGGATCGCCTCCCATCCCAACTGACGCAGTGTCCGTCAGCTAGGAACAAACGAAAAGCACATGTATTGGTACTTAAAACAGGTATTTTTGGGTTATAAAAAACAAAAATTTAAAAGAAATAATAATAGTAGATACTAAGTTTATGCATTGTTCAGACTCAAACAATATGTTCAAACAAAAAGAATCCTCTAGGAGACTTATAAGTGATAGATTGATAGGATTCTAGAAACCCTTTTCAACAGCAATATTTTTTCAACAGGTGAAAACATAGATTCTACTACGAGTAAAGTACGTTAACCCTTGTACATTTTACATGTTATGTAACTTTTTGTCGTGGGCAATAAGTGGTACAGCGCCATCTGTTGACACAGTCAATTAGCTGGTAGTCAAGTTCATGGGCGAACTTCTAAATAGCCACTCTTTCTTTAACTGTCAAAACGTACGTAGTCGTAGTTCTCTAGTATACTAGTGTATTATCTATAGTAGTAGTGACCCATACATATATACATACATGATTTACAGTGGTAGAGCTATGCTTAGGCACGAATGGGTAGGCTCGACCGGTGCAATACCACGGCCTCACAGAGAACCGGTTGTGAAATAACGCCAAGCGTTGCTTTTCCCCGAAATGAGTGAGGATTCCGGAGGCCCAACTACCCTTATACCCTTTCCTCTCTCCTCATACCCCTTCTCTTCTTTCCCTTCCCTCATTCCTCATCACCCTCAAAGGCAGGCAGCGCACTTACGACTCTTGAGTTGCAGGTGTCCATGGACGGCGGTTGTCACTTACCATCAGGTGACCCATCTGCGTACCATATTGCGTCAAAGGTACATTACCACCAAAAATAATGTTTTATTAATTTGAATAATGCACTGGATTACAGACATCTTTTTAATCGCAATTAAAAAATATCAAAAAAAAGATAAGAAACATTTAACAGTTACCTATTTCCGCAAAAAATTACATATCCGTAAAACATTCGTTCATCAACGAAACCTTTTTAATCCGATTATAGACGTCAGTTATTTTGGTAAACCAACAATGAACATAGAAATCGTATTTATCTATATAGTTGGCTTTAGCTGCTGTCTAGGTAAACAAGATTATATAGTAGAAAAATAATTTAAATACTTAAAATAAAATCTAATCAATCATATTATTTTGTCATAATTAATTATGAACTAAAACTCAAAAGTGCTTTCGAAAGACCATATAATGGAACTGTCAATAAAAATGTTAAATTAGTTATAGCGTTTTGTTGATATTTGTAAGATATATAGGTGCAAGTTCTTTTTTTTGTTTCTTTTTTTTTCTTCCATAATACTTGACATTGCCGGATTCTCTGCCTTGAATATACCTGCGAGAGAGAGTCCATAAACAACTAATAATAATAACAATCGAGGTTTTTGGCTTAGTCTGTGTCGTTCAAATAATAAAATAATAATAAGTAAAAGACTTTTCCATGGAAGGCCAAGGTGGTGCGTAAAGATACTATACCCGTTTTAGTATGGCTTCCGGAACAATTTAATTTCGTACAGAGTTTTGAAGAAATTTACCTACAATACCTACTATAATAGTTTTTTATAGGTTTGTAAATAAAAGATTTACACATTCATATAAGAAATCTTTCAGCTTCATCAAAATCATATGTTTAAATATTACAACACAGGGATTTTAGTTTTTCTATCTCTCCCTGTGATGACGATTTACTCACTAAAAGAATGTAATTTTCTTAAATTACATTCTTTTAGTGAGTAAATCGTCAGTTAATTCTAGCAAGTTAGTATGTATGTAAGTATTTTTCCATAGCAAGCAGTGTCCATTCTGTCTCTGAATAAAATTGTTTATCCTTAATAGGTATGTACTCGTAGAGTATAATAGGTATAATAGGTAGGTAGATCTATGCATTCTGTGGTTTGTGGTCGTTCAATTTCATGTTTCATGTCATGTCAGTAATTCAACAAATTAGTCGCGGGTGATTGTAAACGATTGTCATAATCGAATTACTTACTACTACTAATATTTATAATAGAAATCAATACATAATATTTATAATATGGATTAACGTTACTGATTTCAACTGCTAATCCTCCCAGACAATTTTTTTCTAATATTAGTTGACATTGATCTCAAATCATGATGATAAATTTCTCCTAGATTATTTAGAGTTTAAATAAATGTACCTACAAATCCAAATATCAATAATATAAATATACAAATAAACCAAAAACACAAATACAACATACTATTTGACAAAATATTATTTGTTTTGTTGCTATATGTATTTAAAAATAAGTAGTTTTCACCTAACTACTAATCTGCTATAATCGAGTTATCTCGATCCGTCTATTAATCGAATAAATTCTTGAGTATATCTCATAATCGCCCACCGCTACAGCAATCAGCATATTGTCGTCAACATTCCATTATTTCCGTTGGTGTCTTGGTCTTAGCATTCTAATTCTTAAATAATTGCAATGAAAAGAAATTTAAGTGAAAATAACTTCAGTTTATAAGCACAGTCATATAATTGGCTACAACTGTAGTTAAATGATATACAAATAGCATATGTTTTTACTTTAAAATAATCGATGTTGCTCTTAATCCTCTCTGAAGTTTAGAAATCTTATTGACCACTAGACTCGTAGATTAGAAAACCATGTTCATCGTAGGTCTCACTGGTGGGCTTGCTACTGGTAAAAGTACTGTACTTTCAATATTTCGAGAGAATGGAATAGCTGTCATAGATGCAGATGAAATAGCTCGAAGAGGTAAATGTTGTTTCAAAATGTTGTAAACAGACTTTTAAAGCAGTGTATAGCAATAGCTTTAAATTGGAGTGTAGAAAATTATTTACAATTTTCTACACTCCACCACTATAGAAAATTATTTACGATGTTCTTGTGTCTTAGTAGTTTATCATAGATTTGCCTGTTTTATACATATTATTTCCTAGTTAGTTAATAAATATTAGTAATGTGTTGTTTGGAAATCTGTAACATTACTAGCCTTGTTATGTTGTGGGTAGAAGCCATATATATATATGTTCATCTTTGTGTGTGTTTATGATTTGCTTGGCTTCCAGGGACTGCACCCTGTGTACTACACTGCTTACAGCCCCATAGTTACTGGCTGTATAAGTATTTTTTTTTATTACAAACAAGTGTTTTTTAAAAATACTGGTAATTAAGATAGATGTGTTAGATTTCTAACAAATTTTAGCTTCTTAAATTTTGTTCATGTTTAAGCTTTTATAATTATATATCTGATGAAAAAATCAAATAATACTATAGAATATAATTTAATACTTTTTAAAATAATAATGCAATGTAATATATTTTTTTATATGTTATTTATCTTGGCACAAATTGAGAGTTCCAATTAAAAAAAAATTTCAATGATGACATAATGACAATGATGTAGGCGTAATGATAACTCGAGTAGGGCTGCCCGTTGCCCCAGCAAAACCTGGCCTGAGACAGTGGCGAAAGCTGTTCTGTGCACGCCTCTTCAATTAAATTGAAGGGGGGGTGACGCCCGCTGTACTTCATGGCTGCCACTTGTAAGAGAGGTGGGCCAAGGTCTGTAGGGTTTCCTGGAAGCATCCCTACTAGGGTATATCCAGGTCCCTTGCAATAGTCCCAGTTTCAGTTGTGACGGAACACAATGCCGTTTTAGTCGGTTTGAGTCTGACATCATCACACCATCGTCAGGTCCGTCGAGGTGATGATTATCCCCAGGAAACAAAAAGAAAGTCATAATGATAACCAATATCATTTAAAGCTTGTATATCATTTAATGCTAGAAAATAAAAATATGAGTATGCAAATATAGTGCTTTTGTTGTATCTAAAAGTTTAGAATATATTAATTGAAATCCTTGGATTTGAAAAATTATAATATGTACTCAAGTATACATCACAAAAAAAAACAATGTCAGCCTGTAAAAGTAAATATTGTAACTATTTCATGATATGATCACTAAAATTAGACCAGGTCATGAAGTGGTGGTGTGTTTAGATTAGTTCTTCATATTGTTCATATGTGCTTGAGTTCTTCATATTTGCTTGATTATTTCATGAAATGGTTGGCCATATGATCTAGTCATGATATATGTATATGTACATTGTAAATAGTTTTCATTTTAAGAATAATCTATTTTGTAATAAAAAATATATTTAAAAAGCAATATGTGCTGTACTTGAAATAGCTATGAATTTTTTCTATGATTAAGTTTATACTGAGATAACTTACCTTAGACTTTGCTCCTAAAACATTTGCAAGTTGTATGCTGCAAATACTATTAAACCTATTTATTAAAATGATATCACTTGGGAATGAGATAATTTTTAGCATCTGTAACAGGATGAAATAGGTTTATACACAAATAATATATAATAGTTATTTATTAATTGAGAATGACGTGTATGCTTAGTTTTTTATGGAATCAAAAAGACCAAAACATTAATTTAGTACTACTATTTAGATTTTATTATGGAATACAGATGTGTGCTTTATTTGTGCATTACACACATTATTGACTACACGGATGGCGTAGCGGTTTAAGTGGTTGCTTGAATGTTTGTAAAGCCCCCGGCGACACAGGAATTAATTCTAGTGTGAGAGTTTGTCTTTATATGTTGTATATCAATATTCATTGGTTTAGATTTCTTATCCTTAGATGTGTGTGTATAAAGAGTACTCTTTCCGATATGACCATATTTTTGTTTTTTTTAAAACCAAAAGTACAACATTCTTTCTCATTCCTGCTATTGATAAAAAAATATTTATTATGTTTTCAGTTTTAGAGCCAGGAACAAAGGCCTGGAAGGAATTAAGAGATTACTTTGGTGATGAGGTCCTGCTACCTGATGGCAAAGTTAATAGGCTGCGACTAGGCGAAATAGTCTTTGATGATATAGAAAAGAGACGCAAGCTGAATGCTATAACACACCCACGAATTCAAAGTGCCATGATGAAATTGGCAATCTCATATTTTTTTACGGGGAATAGATATATAGTTATGGAGGTGCCTCTGCTGTTTGAAACTGGGAAAATGTTGACTTTTATGCACAAAATAATCACTGTGGTATGGTAAGGATCATTATTCATTAGTTTATAAACATATAAGGCGCCAAATTTACTGAGCCCAACAGCTGATCATAAAATTAAATTGAAAGCTAGTATAGTAATGGGAAGTTTCAAAGGAGTCTAAAAGCAAATGCAGTTAGTTTAAATACACTATGATATGTCTTTACTAATTTAATACAAACCACTACAACTTAGTACTTACTATAAATATACATATTAAACGAAAAGTATTTGTAAAAGACAACCGATATAGACCTACATAAAAGTACATAAATGCATAAAACAGCAGCGTCTGATACCACTCCCTTATTACTCCATTATTACTCCCGTAATGGAGGCAAGACTATTGCTCTCATCCAGGCACCGTATGACTATATGTAGTGCCTGATAGATAACAATCCAATCCTTTATGCCCCTCTTATAATAGCTAAGATATAGTAGAAGGAGGTATTAGAAGTCTTGTCCACACAGAACCTATCACTGCCTGCCTGTACTGTTCTTATTCCACTTTATACTTTACAGTGAAAAAGACCAGCAGCTACAGAGATTGTGTAAAAGGAATTCATTCAATGAAGTGATAGCTAAGAAGCGCATTAGCTGTCAAATGCCACTTGAAGATAAAGTTGCGAAGTCTCACTTCGTTATAGATAATTCAGGAGACCTGACTTATACCAGACAGCAAACAGAGAGCATTATTAGATTGCTAAGCAGATCAAAGTTCACTTGGTAAGTAAACTAGCTTTGAGCCCGGTGCTGCTTCAATTTTACTAGACGATTCCATTTATTTCTTATAATACCTACCTCAAGTGATTAGGCAGTTTCGAAATAAAAAAATCCATCATCAAACGCAAAGACACATATTGTAAGTGCGAGGTAAAAGGACGGCAAGAGGAAGGTAAGAGGGGTAAAAGGACGGGGGGGGGGGGTACGTTGGACTTCCAGTACGTTAAGGGCCTTACTCACTCGATATATACAACGCAAGTGTTGGACAACCAGTTCTCACCCATGCATAAATAGTCTCTACAATACTAATGCCATCGGTATATTATATAATGTATTTAGTTACTTCGCTGATTGTACAGACTTCCTCGTGTTTTCATACATTGTTTAGAACAAGTTTTTTATATTTCGTACGTCATACGATTTTATTTGTTTCAGGTATTTCCGAACAATCGTTTTTATTGCATTTTTATCACTAGTGTTCGGTGTCGGGCATATAGCATACAATATGATTGACCATAGAAAATAAGTTCCTGTAAGTATTATAATAAATTGCTCATCACAATTTTTTGGTTACTTAATTATTATCACCAAAGCAATCTGTAAATGTTATATGTAAAGTAACACATTATATGTATTGCTCAAGATTGTATAGGCAATATTAATATATTTATATGTCATAATTTAAAATAAATAATGAATCCTAAAAATACTGGGTTTGCAAGGGCGTTCAAGTATATATGTATTAGGTCACCACCATGAATAACCTACAGAGTATACTTTTGTTCAGTTCAATAATTACATTAATTTATTAGCTAGAAGTAAATTATCTTATAAGTGAACATTTTAAATTTGTTCAACATATACTGAACAAGTGTGGAAAAATGACTTACTATTTCGGACAATGATGACAATATTTTGTAAAAGGTGATGAGCAGTACATTAGGCGGTTGAAAGCCGATTTTTAAATGATTTCTTTAATTTAATTTGTTTAACTACATATATTCCAGTTTATCACATTAAGTCGTAGCCTAGTAGTAGGTAGCCTCTCGCTGGAGACCATGATTATGTCTATGGTCCAGAGCGAGAGTGCATGGGATTGCGCTGCTTCGTACTGTGAGGCAGTGAATGTAGCTAAAGAAGCGGCGGAAAGAGAACGGGAGAGAGTTAGTGCTCTTCCGTCCCGCAGAAGACGCACAAGACGCCGGAGAGTGCAAAATTACCTTCGGTCTCCATGAGCGCGGGCCCGAGGGCGAAGGACTAGGCTAGCTAAGGATAGCGGCGACACGACGTGTTCCTCGCGAGCCTGTCTAAATGTGATGGGGGGGGGGGGGTAATAAGTTACAAGCAATAAAGTAATAAAAATACAACTAAGTAATAGCCTATCGGTTTTACAATAAATATATTGTAAAACAGATAGGCAGACGATTACTTCATGATATGGTCAAATATTAGTGTTCAGTAGTTACATTATACACCGTTAGAGGCTCTTATATAGTTTTGTTATGTTATTTCTTGTGTATGTTTTGTGTAAAAGTGAATAATAATTGAAAATTGCAATAAAAGTGCAGTGAAATATCTTTAAGATCAGACATTAAGAAACATTAAGATAAATCTAGACATTAAGAATTTGTTGAACTGTACTGAGGTGTAAGAGCTATGAATAAAACTCAACATTATTTGAAGAAATCTGCAACAATTTTAATAGTACTATTACTATTTATTCCGCGTTACATATAGTTTTTTTTATCGTGAATTTTTTACTGTATCCTGAGAAAACTATTTTTTTTTCTTATAATTACGTGATACCCAACAGCATCTGTTTTCCAATAACTAAACTGCAAACTTTTACTAATAGATGTGTGTTATGTATTCACGTTTCATATTAATTTTTTTAGTCTTGTGCTTTTAGTTGTTAGGCTTAGGACAATTCAATTACTTTTACTTAAGTCCAACAGATCTCAATATGATGATGTTATAAGGCCAAATTAATATTAAGGAATAAACTTGATTGTATTTTTTGTGTAACAACAATGTTAAATTTTCCTTTATTTTGTAAAAATGTTTGTTAATTTATTCAGGAATAAATATTGTTTGAAAGTAAGATAAAACGCAATCGTATATACCCCAGACGCAAAAAGGGGTGTTATAAGTTTGACGTCTCTGCTTGTAAGTATAGTTGTGTCTACCTGTAGCATCGTGCCTTCCAAACTGCTAAACTGATTTTAATACAGTGTTCTTGCTTACACGTTACGTTTACGTATATACGTTTACAAGATTTGGTGGGTGAAGGACAGGATGAAGAATCGAATCTTTTCAATCATACCCAAGTGGGTTATAAAATGAAAGAGCATGGTGTGTACATTACCATAGTATAAATGACGTCAAAAGCGATAAGTGAAAGTGATAATTACCCACGTAATGTAAGCATATATAATGCAGTGTGCAGAAATTAATAAAAATATTAAAGAAATTAAAAGTTGTCTGTGGTTGTGTCCTTTATCTGTGGTTAGGTATTAACCTCAGCAACAAAGGGAACCGCAAATATTAGGTATATTGGCGGTTCCCTTTGTTAATAACATTATTAAAAGAAATGTAACTGGAATTGTGAGATATCTACAAATATAAAGAAGAACTGATGAGAGCGTTATATTCCGATATATATATATATGTATATATATGGATTGAAAATTTCGCGGCCTAGATAAGTAAACAAAATTAAATGTATGTAAAAGTGTTTTTCCTTTTCTACATAATCTCCATCTAGTTCTATGTTCTTCCATCTGATTACCAAGGTTTTAAAAAATGATTTTTAATATGTATTCATTTTCAGCTGCAATGACCTCTTCATTTGAAAAAAAAAATCTGCCCATCCAGTTATTTATTTTAGGTTTTGGAACAGATGAAAGTAGGAAGGTGCCAAATCTGGAGAACAAGTGGGTGGGGCAGTAATTCAAAACCACAACCACGATATAGAGTCATGAATTTCACAGACGCGAGCATTATCCTGATGAAACAATACTTTCTTTTTGCACATTTTTCTTTAATTTCTTCACATACACGTGCATTAGTATGCTGAGTTTGTCGTTTCACCTTTCCCCAGCCCAGACAGCATTCAAGATTTACTTCGCTTTCTTTGGGGTCGGTTCACCATTGCTTTGACTGTTGTTTTGACTCTGTATGATGCATGCACCTTTTATCCATTGTTACAAATCTGTTAAAAAATCGTGTGGATCAACTTCATACAACTCTATCCAATCCCGGGAATTTGTGAGTCGAACTCGTTTCTGTTAAAATGTACGCAAGCAAGGACCCATTTAGCATAAACTTAAGAAATTTTAAGTTCATTGACCATGATGTTTTGTGTTTGATCGTGATGCTATCTCTCAGATAGTTAATCTATAGTCTTACAATATAAGAGCACACACTTTGGGTATGTTTTCTTCATGCCGGCCGGAGCGAGGGTCATCTTCAATACTCTCTCGTCCACATTTAAATTCACCAACCCATTTTTTACGGTAGAATAAGATGGTGCCGACTCCCCCCCTCCCCCCATTGATCGTGAACTTTGATTACCTCGTGTTGTTCATTTTCTCAACATTTCAACAACAACTCTAACTTTATAACGCCAGAAGCTGTAGTACTAACATTTTACACGGTAACAATTAAAGAATATATGAACCTAGTTAGGGTAGTATTACAAAAATATAATAATGATTGATATCTTAGGCCGGAAGTTTTAAATCCACCCTCGTATATAATTGAATTTAGGACTTCAATAAAATGTGTTATTAAACTATATTTGGATATCACAGTATGAGTGGTGATTCTGTTAGTGTTCTTAAGCTTTATTTATTAAATTAATAGTTTATATCATTGTAATTTGGTTCCTGTTAGATTTTACTATGAATGAAAACCATTACCCATACAAAGAGGAAACATACCCTTTCATACTTAATAAAAATGCACATTTTCCATGAATCACTTATACTTTCCTTCATCAAGAAAAAATGTAATAATATTAGATTTAAAATGTAGTATTTATTTCAAATGGCGTCTTGTCTGTTGTGTTGCAAAATTAATAGTATCTATAGAGTTACAAACTACGTGAGTCAGACGCAATGTTTTTGGAATAGGCCAGTAAGAAAAGCAGCCGATGAAATGTTTATATAAATTTCGAATTAAGAACTCTTTGGGAATCTGTAGATGTGTAATGAATTTATGTCATTTGTTTTCACAATTGCAGCTATTTAAAAAGTGTCTGTTGTGCATGGAAATGGATTTGACTTGAGAAAATTTTCACTCAATGATTTTTTTACACTCATTCATTCATTCATTACATGCTATGCCAAAGAAATGATTTTGAATATTCATATACAAATACATTTCAACATCATTATTTACATTCCAATTACAAATATTTTGAAAATAGATATCTGGTATATGATGTCAACAAAATAAGATCATAAATTATACAACAATCAAATATTATCAAACGAAATGTCATTACATGAATAATGCCACAGTAAAAAAAATATAATTATTCAAAATAATTTAAGTATGTCATTATCTTATCACTAAATACACTAGTCTTATCAAAAAATGTGTCTGCGTTTGGAATAGTTTTTAAAACATCACTTATTAAATCGATCGTCGGAACGGTGATACTATTACTAGTTTTTTGTAATATGCCAGGATCATGGATTTTGGATTGGATTTGAGCAGTTGTTGATGTTTTCTACGACCACAAACAACCACGCACGTAGTTGTCCGGCACGTAGAGATGAATAGACTCACGTACCGATGGATTGTCCACTTCATTATTTAATAAAATATAGTAATGCATTATAAACATATGCTTCCGTCTGAGCTCTAGTGTCCAAACCAACCATCCCAGAAACAAATATTGAGGGATATAAAAAAAGGGATAATATCCAAACGCACGTTCATATAAATACCTAGTAAATTAACGCTTGACTTTTTCAACTATCAGTATGTATAATTTTTCTTGAGGAGCCCAAATAACAGTATTATATTCTAATTTACTACGTACGTATGCATTACATAGTAGTTTCATAACGTGCACATTATTAAAGTTCGAGGCAGTTCTGATTATCAACCCTAAACATCTGCTAGCGACCTTGCTGATTTCTTTAATATGTTCGATTAGCATTTCATTACGAAGGTCCGCCTCGTGCCACTGTTTAGAACTGGTTTAATGACTTTAAACATGGTCGAAGCAAACTCACTGATGATTCTCGAAAAGGGCGTCCTTCTAGGGCGATTACTGAAAATGAGACACATGAGTGCTGTTCGGCTAATGATAGAAGAGTGACATCAACTTATTCGGGCAGCTTTAGGCATTGGTATGAGTGGTATGGTTCGATTCTCACCCAGGACAAATATTTGTGTGATGAGCATGATTACTTGTTCAGTGTCTGGGTGTAATTTATCTATAGTATGTATGTATTTAGAAATATATAAGTATGTTTATCAGTTGTCTGGTTACCATAGTGCTTAGTTTGGGATCAGACGGCCGTGTGTGAGATGTGTAAAGTTAATATTATTATATACTAGCTGTTGCCCGCGACTTCGTCCGCGTGGTATTTAACAAAAAAGTTATTGTTCAGATCACAGTTTTCAATTTGGTTTCAATTGGTTGGTTGGTTTTAATATTTTTATTGTGAGGTCCTATTTTTTTTTTCAAAAATAAAAGTAACCTAAGTTACTGCTTGTTACATCAGCTATCTGCCAGTGAAAGTTCCATTTCAGAGATACAACAACAAACAGACAGACAGACAAAAATTAAAAATTAAATCATTTTGGTATATGTACCTTGTATACGTCCATATGCACTTAGTAAAAAGCGGTTATTTTAATATTACAAACAGACACTCCAATTTTATTTATTTGTATAGATTATATTATATTATTATAAAGTACAACAAGTCTTACATTTACACTTAGGTGTCAGAAAGCTTCGTACTAGTTGGATATCTAATAATTTGACGGAAGATAAAAAAAGCCGTCGTTTAGATTGATGTCGCTCAATGCTTGAAAAGTATGACGGAGGTGACTCACATGCTGTATATGAAATCGTTACAGGTGATGAAAGCTGGATATATTGCTACGAACCTGAAACCAAAAGGCAATCTGCGCAATGGATGTTCCTATTCGAAGATTTGCCGACAAAAGTAAAAATAGGCAGAAGTCAAGGGAAAAAGGTTATTGCCTCTTTCTTTGGATAATCATTCTAGAAAATAAAAGGAACGTTACTGCATATTGATAAATCAGTCACTTGTCTTGGAAAATGTTAGATAGAAGCGCCCCAGAACCTCTACCCCCACCACGACAGCGCTCCAGGCCACTCCCACCACCTAGACGGACTATCGAATATTTGCCTATCGAAGGTGTGGAGTTAGTGAATCATCTTCCTTACAGTCTCGACCTGGCACCTTGTGACTTTTATTTATTTCCAAAAATAAAAGATAATCCTTCAGGAATTCGTTATATGAATATATGGCTGCGTTTGAAGCGATCCCTAAAGAAGAGGGGGCTCACTGCTTGAGTCAATGGTTACATTAAATGCGACGGTGCTTAGATAGGAACGGGGACTACTACAAAAAGCAATAAAGATATTAACAGGATTCTGTATCAGAAATATCTTGGCTGTCGATGATGCGAGTCGCTCTCCGTTGAATGCGGTCAAGAGGGAGAAGTTGGTACTAGGGTGCACCTGCATAGAGATGAGAACAGTATTCCATGTGCGGCCGAACCTGCGCCTTATAAAGTTGCAGGCGGTGGGCCGGAGTTAAATACTGTCTCGATCTGTTTAGCACACCAAGCTTCTTCGAGGCTAATATGGCCTTCTCTGTAAGTGACCGCGAAACTGGACTTCGCTTGATATATCGACGCCAAGGATTCCGATACTGGCTGATGCAGTTAGGGAAGTGCTCTCAAATTGAGGTGATAGGACCAATGGCATCTTTTTAGCGGTGAACGCGCAAACCTGTGTCTTCGTGGGGTTAAACTGGACTAGGTTAAGTCGATCCCAATCTGAAACTTTTGAAAAAGAAGTTTCGATTTCAGACAAGTTTGGACCGGCTTTCGATGACGTTTACCCGAGAAATGTTAGCGCGGCCGGTGTAAAGGCCATCACTTGTGCTATCGTCTGCATAGCAATGGATGCTGCTAATCTGCAGCATGTCATTGATATGCAGAAGAAACAGCGTGGGTGATAGCACACAGCCTTGTGGGACACCAGAATTAACAGACTTGGAGTCGGAGCATGCACCGTCAACAACGACCTTGATGCTTCTGTCTGTAAGAAAACTGGTGAGCCAATTGCACAGTTTCTCGGGAAGCCCGTCGAAGGCCTTCGCCACGTCCAAACTAACGGCCAACGCTTCCCCCTTGGTCTCGATCGCCTGTGAGTCAAGTAAACAAGAAGATCCCCAGCTGAACGACCCCGACGGAAGCCGTTTTGTCGATCATTGAGGAGCTGGTGGTCTTCTAAGTACCGAAGGAGCTGGCAGTTAACAATGGATTCCATTATCTTGGAGAACAAGGAGGTGATGGCTATGGGCCTATTTGACGATTGGACGGATCCGAGTGATCTCCTTTTTTAGGGATTGGGTGCACTAGAGCTGTCTTCCATGAGTTCGGGACTACGCTAAGAGAGTAGGAAAGCCGATAAAGACGCGTTAAAACCGGTGCCAACTCTGTAGCACACGTCTTCAGCACGATAGGAGAGATTCTATCGGGCCCACTCGACTTAAAAACGGCGAGGGAAAGAAGCGCTTTACGCACTGCCCTTTGTGTAAACCGGACTTCCGGCATGTGGCTCTCGCACTGCGATATGGTCGGCGGTGCGTTTCCCCCGTCGTCCAGGGTCGAGTTGGACGCAAAGAGTTTGCCCAGAAGATCGGCTTTTTCTTTAGCGTCGTGGGCCAACGAATTATCTCCTATGTGCAGAGGTGGAAGGGATGGCTTACAAAAGTTCCCCTGGACAGCTTTGGTAAGAAACCAGAATGCACGAGTTCCGGAAGGGAGACTCACTAGTCTCTCGCCAATTCTGCCGATGTGAGCCGACTTCGCCCCAGCAATTACTCTTTTGAGCACGTGGCTTTCTGCATCTGGGATTCGCGTAGGCGTTGCTACCAGCTGCGTCAAGCCATATGCCAAGGCGAAATCGTGAACAGATCTTCCCGCATGATCGGTTTTGCGCGAACCAAGCCATTCGGCGTGATGGGCGTTAAAGTCGCCAAGAATCACGATCCAGCTCAGTGCTCCAGGACCAGCTAGAGCACTGAGTCTGTAGCCATTTGGACGTGGTCGATGAGTCGGTCCGTTTCGGCATCACCGCTATGGGACCTGTATAGGCATACGTAGATGCGGGGATGGTCCTACCTTCAAGATTGCCGAGGCGGCGAGAAGTGATATCATCTCTAACGTACACGCATACACCACCCTTAGGAACAAAGGAGTGTTCCAGTCCGTACCCAGGGTAACAGAGGTAGGATGTGTCCGCTGGAAATGATAGCTAGGTTTTGCGCGAACCAAGCCATTCGGCGTGATGGGCGTTAAAGTCGCCAAGAATCACGATCCAGCTCAGTGCTCCAGGACCAGCTAGAGCACTGAATCTGTAGCCATTTGGACGTGGTCGATGAGTCGGTCCGTTTCGGCATCACCGCTATGGGACCTGTAGAGGCATACGTAGATGCGGGGATGGTCCTACCTTCAAGATTGCCGAGGCGGCGAGAAGTGATATCATCTCTAACGTACACGCATACACCACCCTTAGGAACAAAGGAGTGTTCCAGTCCGTACCCAGGGTAACAGAGGTAGGATGTGTCCGCGTCTCCGTCCGAGCAGATTTTGAGAGCGCAGTTGAACACCCCCCATAGTACGAGGGGCAACCTGGGCGTCCACGCTCATTTATAATCCGTACTGAGGGTGGACGTCCAGGAGGGGATTCTCCAACACTAGCGCTGGTGGTACCCCCCTGGGTTATCCTTTTTGTTAACAGCGCTATCATTGGGGGGGGGGGGGGTGGAGTTTGAGCCTCCGGAGACCTCAGTTATTTCGGGGAAATGCAACGCAAGCGTTTCTTCACAACCGGTTTTCTGTGAGGCCTTGGTATCGCAACCGGTGGAGCCGGCCCATTTGTGCCTAAGCATGGCTTTGCCACGTAAGAATTTCTGACGTTTTAACTATTTCCGAATCATTAGCTGTTCCTTAAGAACCAACGTCAATATATACAAATTTACAATCTGCGTCTGTCCAAGCCATTAACACAAGATGTTTTTTTTGTTATGTTTGCCATGTATTGCTCCAATGATGTTTGGAATACTAAAGAATCTGCGTCTGTGATTATAATTTAATCGCTTTGGTATTTGGTTGACATATACAATGGTTGAAGCATATTCCATATTTGCTTGCACGTAGTTATAGTAATATCTCGTATTGTAGAAGCTCCCATCAGATCATTAAAAGATAATGTATGGAAACTAGCTCCTTAACTTAACTAACTTTTTATTTTGATCCCTATGAATTTACACTATTGATCTGACCTTGCCTTGTCTATCACTCAGGTATGATTTAAACAAACAGAGATGTGTAAACAGAGATGTCTGTTTATAATTAAGACTAATTAATTGACTGAGAGTACTCCAGTCCAACACAGGAGTCCGAAAATCAGTACGGTGTAATGTGAGTGTAAATTGTGGATACGTGATATTATGATAAAAAATAATACATATACCTATCCATCTCACTTTATTTAGAAACATCTTCCATATTATTTCATTTAGTTGATTGTTGTTCTACCTCATTAAGTTCTACTATCTTCCTCACAACTTTCGCTGTAGCTCTACCTTCACTAGTAAAGTTTTTTTTTTCATTTGCTTTTCGTAGAGAATTCTTTAATGTAGTGTCAACGTTCTTCCTGAATATGAAGTAGCGTTGTGATATTGTTGTTGCATTATCACCAGTTTCTGAGACACCTTCGTGATCAGGGTACGCCGTAGAATAAACATAGGTGCTGTTGTAGTTTTGTTGGACATCATTATGGGTATTATTTTCGTCTGGAGTTACATCGAACAGCTGTCTGATTGGATCGTAGTTGTATGATCCGAAAATTGGGCTACAATAAATATCGTCATATCAAGTTAGAGTACCTACAATAATTAAATATTTGTTATAATTTACTGACTATCTTTAATGTCACCCCTCCGTCGTTATCACACGATAAGACAAATAAGCTAAACTAAGACAGTTAAAGTAGTGTATTGACTCGAAGGTTAAGCACATAAATTACAATTAGGCACATATATAAAGTTTTGTTAGGTATATTATTATTTTTTTATAAATCCTCAGAAAAATATTGAATTAAGAAAGTTACCAAAGCATTTTGATAACTAAACTGAAAAATAAAATTTCTGAAACATTAGTAATAAGTATTTACAGCATACAAGAAATGCGTTTCAAGGTTGTTTATTGTTCATAATATATCGTTGTTGTTTAATGTCAATTATATATTGTTTATTCTCAATATTCAGGATTAAATCACTCCCTTTTCAATGAAAAAAAATCAAAAGTTTCGACAGGCAAAACCTTTAGTTCACTCCTAATTACGCTGGAAATAAGTATTCGAACCTATTTACCTACGATGTGAAAGTTAAAGCACTGCGTCATACAATCCAATAATCAATCTTACCCTAAGAAACATACATGACTTATTTCTACAACACCCGAAGTTGACTGACAGAGAATAAGGTATTAAGTCCGCCTTGTACAATATGTGCATTAAGTAAATAAGAAAAAGTAATTGTCACATACTTTTTGGCTCCCTCTTCTAGTAAAAATCGTTGAAGAGGCTGTCTTTTAGCAGACACGTAGCTGCTGGAAGTATTGATTATAAATTAGATAAGGTCTCCAGGTTACGGTTCAAGTTGTGTTCGACCAGTAAAGTTTAAACATACTTTATCAGAGGCTGCAAAACACAGCATATATAAAACAAGTATAGATACACCATTATGGTATCGAGTACCTTACTATAAAACTGCATATGCAAGTAGAAAACCTATATAAAATTCGTTATCGTTATACTGTCAACAATATCAATAATAATTGAATATAAAAAAAAATTGAATTGTATTAAATTTTATTGTTTGAAACGAAATGTTATTTTCTCAATTGAATATTTACCTCTTTACCTACTTCGCCTACATGGGATGACATGGCTGAATCGATCAAATTATGAACGTATCATATACACATAGCTATCACTGCCCCATTTTACCTGTCACTTCGGGCCTCCGGAGACCTCACTAATTTCGTGGAAATGCGGTTTTCTGTGGGTTCTTCCTTTCCCCTCTAAAGTTGTACTTAGTTAGTTGAACGTAGTTTTAATCCTACTTGAATTCTGTGTGCACAAATATGTAGTTATTCCATTACATAACCACAAATAACCTGTTAAGCCCACTAGTCACGCCAGGACTTAGTACTACCTCCGCTCTCCTTAAAGTGACTGGCGATGTTAGAGCGGAATGGAAGACAGAAGTAACAATCTTTGTACTTTTTGAATTCACAAACGCCTTGACGTCATCAAGCGCAATATTCTCCTATTAAAAAAATCACCAAGTTCAGAATAAAAATATTTCACAATGTACATTTAAAAAAAAAACTCGAATAATGGGTGGAGGTCTCGGATCTCGGTTTTTGCTAGTTCGAGTTGCATTACAGATATTCGACGCCTACGTCCTCAAGCTATCCCAATCTATCAGTATGAGCAATGTCCCTTGCCTTCCCTTGTTTTTTTCTTATAGTATAGGGGGACAAATGAGCAAACGGGTCACCTGATGGTAAGTGACTTTCGTCGCCCATGAACATTTACAACTTATTTTTTAATCGGATTGCAAAATTTTTGTTTGTATATTATGTTCATCATCATTAACCTATCGCCAACCATCGCTGTATGTCTCGTTAAATGTGTTACTTACTACAACTACCTTTTAATTAAGGACCGCATCGAAGGCGCACCAAATCCTGACCCTGTACAAAATGCCTTGGATCGTTTAGATAATTTTACATATACTATTAAAGTTTGAATTTTAAAGTATAACGTAATATGCTTGTGATATGGAAATAAAAACAATACGGCATATATACCTATAAGATTTCAGTTAAATAAATCTATCCAATCCGGATTTAAAGTTCTTGCACCCATATTAGCGTTATTACTGCGGATTTGTTTCTGTCTAAAACACGTACCCAGTTGTATTAATTTGTATTTGATCTATCTATAGCGGTTCATAAATAAAGACTCACAAATATCATAAATATATGTACATATATGTATGTATATGTACTACATATTAAGGAAATATAACATGAAGTAATGCTAATTTCGTACATCTTCAGTTGGAAAAACGTTTCATACAGTATGTTCAAGAGCTTATAAAAGTATATAAAGTATCATCGGTGAGATTTGTAGATATTAGGCCTTAAATTTTTCGGCCCATTTTTTCGGTATTCGTTATTAAAGTAACCCGCAACAAACCCTTGTTTTCCTTGAATCAAAACCTACTTCGTAAACTGAGCTACTCCGACATAAACATCATTCTGCTGCGTGAAAACGAACTACCTATTGTTTGAGAAAATTACGGAGCTGTCATTCGTGGTTTATTTTCGTCATTTCATTTTTGTGAAGTGTATTTAAATCTTCATGTTGGAGACTTACAAAATTTCTCGTATCCTTGAAACTAACAGATTTTTTTTTTAATTTGAACAAACATTTTAGATTATATTAAGGAAATATTATTATAAAATATTTGTAATAATAATCCTTTGTATGAATATTCAAACTTGTGTTGCGAACTTATTTTGAACGTTTATTCATTGGGACAAAGTCAAGTATCTGTAAATAGTAAATGGCGTCTTCCTATTGTGGTTATACGTAGAAACGTGCAGTTTTGTTTTGTTTTTGCCAATATACCATGTCTAACTACGGGAGACGCGATGTTACATACAGCGCACTTGATAATGAATTGACCCCGCCACTAGGGGGTTGTGTGGAGACCACGAATGAAGCCCCTACGATGATCACCCTGGACCACGAACATGAGGATGCTAACAAAGTCATCATCCATAAAGTACCCAAAAACAAAGGTAAGTCTTAGGCATGTGGTATTTTATTTCTTTGTTCTCTACTGCATGAGAACACATGAAACTTTATTATGTTTTGGCATGATTTGTATTTACCCAAGGCCATTTACAATTTATTGACAAATCATCAGCAATCTATTTCTAACATGTTTAAGTGTATATTATTAACTATACCTTAATATAATTATGTTTCTTGCTTGTGTTATTTAGATTTCATATCACACCCAAAAATAAAGGTTTATAAATGTTGTTGTGAAAACACCAAAAGTTTATTTTTATAATTTCAGGGGGATGGACACACATAGATGATCTGGACACATTTTTTACAAGGATGTACAGATATTACATTAGGGGGGGGTTCTATCCAATGATAATGTCAGATTTATTTTATTTGCTGCAGTTTATATTCATAGTGTGGTTTGCCACGTTTTTGGTGTATTGCGTAGATTATACAAGATTATTTAGAAATGGTCCAAATGCCAACAGAACTGAAAAACTTAGTTTAAGTGATGTTATATACCCAACATCTGTGTGTGTGACTTATATCTCATGGAAGTGGTAAGTACCCATTAAATTATATTTCTTATATTTTATTGTGTAACATGTGTAGCTGTGCATTGCATTGCAGATGACTGAACTGGCTACAACTAATAGTTTGAAGTGATGATAATCCAGTCTATTTCAGTCATTGTCAGTTTAAAATATGTTATTAAAAGCGAACTTAGATTATATGAGTGTCATGTCACACCAAAATTTAATTGTTTAAGTGCAACTTGGCAAATTACATTTGCTTATCCTGCATTTTTGTAAAATCTACACAGCATAATGTTTTTAAAAAAATAATTGGCAATTCAAAAACATTTTATAATATTATACTTAAGCAGCTTTTTATAAGGTATGCTTTATAGTAAATTATTATAAATATAGATCAAATGCATTATATAGCTTAAACAATGAAATACATGCTGGTAGAGCTTTATGCTTATATACAAGACCCTTCATGCAGCAGTGGACAGCAATAAACTGATAATAATGATGATGTAGAACTATTAGTTAATGCTTGCAGCTTGCACATAGGATCATTTTTTTAATAATATTTTAATAAATTAACTTACCTATGTGCATAATTTGTTTTATAGTAAGATTATGCTACTATGCTAGTGGGAAATAAAATACTTTGGAGGAGATTATTGTGTGCAATATGCGATTGATTAATTTTCAGTGTTGCATAACCTTCTGTAAATAATGTTTTCCTTGAGGAAGTAGATTTAACTATAGGACAAAACTCATTGGATATTATATGCTCAAAAGATTTAATTTTTTTGTTAATCCAATAGATAAATGGATTATTATTCTAAATATATGTACTTCATGTTTAAATTTGTTATTCTAGGTGGTGTCTTGTTGCACTATCAGCTATTATTTGGTTGATGAGACTTGTTATATCAATCTATCATTTATATCATGCTTATGACATAAAATTATTCTATAATAATGCTTTAAGAATTAATGAGGTAAGTGAAAAGAAATGTTTAAAATAACAAAGTTATTGGTGTGTGAAACTGTGATTAAATTATTGGAATATATTTTAGAGTGATTTGGTTTGGGTAAACTGGTCAACAGTCCAAGACCGAGTAAGAGAAGCACAACCTGAGCATCATATGTGCGTCCATAAACAAGAGATCAATGAATTAGACATTTACCATAGAATACTCAGGTAATTTTAAACTTTTTGACTTATGAAACGCAAAAGCTTTTATCTTTTACAAATTTTTTGTGTTAGGCACTATTTACACACAGTTACTTTATTTTCTTGTAATATAATAATAATAATGTGCACAATTTTTTAAAATATTTATTGTATAATAGTTTTAAATTTTATTTATTGTTATTCATTCAATGTAAACATACATCTGAAGAATACTGTAGGTGTCTAAAATTGATTGACATTGAGATATGTATTTAACAAGTGTAAGGAAGAATTTAGTAAAATGCTATGAATTTATAATGCTATGGATTTATTTATAACAAAAATTTTTGCTAATCCTAAAGTTGGAAAAGAGATACTATTGTATTATTTTTTAAGTTATTCTTTCTAAAATTATTTAATAGTTATTAGCATATTTCAATAGTTTAATAAAATGTCTATGACAATACACAGTAAGTAATCAAATAAATTTCTGTCAATATATCTTTCCTTGCATCCACAAATTACCATATTCCTCTTTGTAATAAAAGTGCTGCCTGGCGATTCTTTATAGTGTAGGTATATTTCGAATTGCAATTTTTCTGGGATAAAAGTAACCTATGTGCCAGACCTCTGGGTCAGACTTATCTAGATCCGCTTTTAGCTGTCTGGCTTGATTGAGTAACAAATATGCTTCCATCCCAACTTTTTCATTAATACATATGAAACATAAGAATCAATTTATTTATTATGAGTTTTTCAACTTTGCTATTTGCCAATAAGTAGACGAAAACTAAAAGTAGAAGTGGTGCATGGTCATGTTGCTGCTTTAAATTATTAGCTGCTTTGTATAAACATAACTGAGTATAGTCCTGCACTGAGTGCAATGGTCAGCTCATGCTGTGCTGTCTTTATCTGTATTCATGAATGTAAAGATATTGTTTACTCTCTACTTTTCAAGAAACTATACTTTTTACATATTTATACATCAGTACATGCACATTTGGTATGGTTTGTATCTCAAATACTCTATTAAAACATCAGGATAAAATAATTTTAAGTATGGAATAATGTACTTATAGAGAATTAGACACGGATTATAGACTAATGATACTACATATCTGAAAGAAAAATTTATAACTTTTCTTTAAATTTATAACTACAAAACGAAACTTACTGGAAGAGATTTTCCAGATCTGGGACTGACTGCTCTAGCTTTAGCCCTACGCTTGGTAGAGTTTAGATCTCCGGTCCTGTTCATTACCGGCATAGTTTAAGATTTGAAGGTAGGAGGTATATTATATCATCAGATCGTCTCTACAGTCTCTCAATAAATGTGCCACCATCCATTACTGTTTTACGAAGATCTTTGAAGCTCGAAACATTTCCTTAGGATGGCGAATTACCTAAACAAATAGAAAAAAAACGATAGAAATCACACATTATTTAAAAAAAGAATTGAGAAACTGGTACCAAGATCTCTAATTTTCTTTTTCCAATTCTAACTAACCAAAATTTTTCATTCTTAAATTTTAAAGTCATCTCCCTCGCCATTTAGCTGTAAATCACTAACATATTCTCAATAAAGCTAGAGTGGATGAACAAGACTCCGCCCCCATTGTCGTACCTACTGCGAATAAAATGGTCACAAGAACGAAAGATTGGGACGATCATTTCTTACTTAAGCATTACTGTTAAGAAGTCGTGCCAATTTGTGGCTGCCTTTGTTGGGTGATTTAGAGTATATCACTGGCACTATCATTCGGTAAAATAGTGTGATATAAATTCGATTGAAATAATATGTTTTCGCCCATTCATTTAAATTGAATAAGGAGGTAACGAATAGACCTTACTTGTAGTAATATATAGTAATTGGCAGGAAACAACTATTGTTATTATACATACATTACTTGAACTAATTTTTTTATAACTTGTGTATTGTAAGGTCGAAGCTTTCAATAATCCCGACGATTGTAAGACATTACACAGGTTTAGTGTATGCTTGCCTTGTTGTGTTTTATAAATGTATGTCTTATATTTTATACGAATTCTATTTGTTATTGTCATAAGTATTTTTTTTTCAGATTTACAAATTATATGGTGGCAATGGTGAATAAAAACTTACTTCCACTTCAAATACGTGTGCCACATATTTGTGATTTTCATTACTTATCTAGAGGCCTTAAATGGAACTTAGAGTTTTTATTATTTTGTAAGTATATCAGGTTTATTAATAAATATCTTCAAAAATCAATTTATTTCTAGTGTTGCATTTCGGGAATGGAAAATTTGCAGTAATTATTTATTAAGTAATGTCTTATTTAATGCTTGCTTTCCTTTAAATATTATATATTTAAATGAATTATATTTACAGCTAGTCCTTGGAGTCCGTGGGAAAACTGCTGGCAGCTGCGGGAATGTTACAAAGACAACTCCAAACGAATGATGCTCGCTCGCCAGTTAGAGAGACAAATTATGTGGCTGGCCTTAGTCAATCTTATGCTCGCACCACTTATACAAGCCTGGCAAATACTCTACTTCTTCTTCAATTATGCTGAGGTGTGTACACACATACATAACATTATTTTGAAAGAGTATTTTCACCAGTACTGTTATTTTGTAATTTCAGTTAATAAAACGTTCCCCGGCATCATTAGGGCTTCGCACGTGGTCTTTATACGCACGAGTTACCCTAAGGCATTTTAATGAGCTAGAACATGAACTTCGGGATAGACTGAACAGGGCGCACAAACCTGCGACTAAGTATCTCGCCAGCTTTTCATCACCCATCACCACTGTTATTGCCAAGTAAGTAACAACTGCTACATACATGTTGTATCCCAATACCTTGTGATTTGCATGTCGTTGAAAATAACGAATGGTGGTTTTTTAATTACTAGAATTTAATGTTTGTACAATTATAATGTTTATATTATAACATTTAATTTCTTGCATGCCCTGACCTTAAACCTAAATAAACAATGGACGTCTGTTAAAATCTGGTTTTGTACTGAAAGACCTAACATAAAGAAAATATTTCGACTACATACGTATAATTGTTACCACAATATGGTCTGTACTATTTAGAATAATATCAAGGTAATTTTAGACTTTTTAGTATATTTTTGTTAGTGGCTGATATCATTACTTACGTAAACAAAGACATCTATTCTTTCTACGTCTTAGATATTTGTTATGAAAATAAAGTCGCACGGCTTGGCACTCATCCCAAAGTTTAATATGTAAATATCATCTTATGTTTTGTTAGGAAAATGTTAGTGTAATGTACACTACCATCTCTGGAACATGTGTGTTCTCTCGACTACTGGCGCATTTCGTAATTTCTTCCTAATAGCTTAATCGACAGTTCTATTAAAGTAATTTTGAATTCTCATCTATATAAATGAATTTGTGCACATCATGGCTACTTCATAAATTCTACACGGATTTGACGATGAGTTTTTACATAAACAAGTTGAAACGTGTTTTATTAAAGTTAAACTACAAGAATTTAATTCAAAACTAGATAAATTAATAAATAATCATTAAAATAATATATGAGTAGCTTTTAGCTTAAGAAACCCGAGAAACATTGTGTAAAATGTATTCTTAAAAAGACTACAGGCTTTGGGTATAATAATTAAAGTTTAACAATTTTCTTACTTAAAGTTGACGCTCAGAAATATTCCTAATAAAAATATCTCTGGCATGGGTACCTGACTTATGTACCTGAAAAGGGCTCAGGTACATGGCCATGAAATCTCAAACACAACTGTAGTAGCTATTTGAAAAAAAAGGGACTTGTTTATTCCATGTGTTATTTTCTTTCTCCTCAATAATAGAATCATGACTAGTGCCAACTCAACATAAGTCTTGTTTGTGTTATACTATGAACCAGAGAATTCGAGGTATTTTACCTGGAAATGTTTTGTTTGTAGTATAGTCCTTCCATGTTTTTGGCTCTCAAATTTGCCGTTTTAAATCCACTAGATGCACAGTTGCGGTACCGTGGCGATAAAGAATCCTAACATCGAATAAACGCTCACATTGTCATCGTCACCATTTATCGCTTTTGCATTGACTATTCTACTTATCTATAGAAAGAAAACAAGGTTGTGTGAGTTTTTTTATTATATTTTTTTTTTTCGTGTGGAAACCCCCTCGATCCTTCATTCCACCGGGATTTTCGGTGGAACGGTGTGTCGGAATCGAACCGACTAAAACCACACGGTGTGCCATTCTGCGCTTAATATAGGAGGAATCCGGGAACAGCTTTGTTAAGACATCCGGACCCCTCCTAGCGCCTGCCCGCACCGCACTGCATAGCACTATGCGGGCACCACTTGCGGGTAACCTATCAATAAGGCGGCGTCCAGACACAAGCGTATCGAGAGATCCTCTCTGATGACTGCAGTGAGGACCCGACGCTGCGCCGCCATAGCGGGGCAATTCGCAAGTTGAGCCGAGTCCTCACTGCACTGGCAGTGGTGGCAGGCGGGACTCAATTCCCTCCTAGCGCTCGGTCGCTAGAAGGGAATTGAGTCCCAGCAGGTACTTTCTGAAGCAGCCGTGCCCGGAAAGGACCTGTGTCAGTTGGAAAAAAGAGTCCCGTCCATTCGACGATGACCGGCTATAGTGCCTCCACGGCGGCTTTGTGAGCTTTACTCCAACCTCTAGTGAAGGGGGTAACTTACTTAATAGCATCTTGTTCAGCGATCTGTTGTACCCTTTTTTTGTGTGGAAACCCCCACAAGTCATCACCCCACCAGAGCTGACGGTGGGGTGGTATGTCGGGACTCGAACCGACTAAAACCACACGGTGTTCCGTCACAACTAAGTCTATTGCAAGGGACCTGGGTACCTACCTGGGTACCCTAGGAGGGATGTTTCCAGGAAATCTTGTATAGCTTCTTACAGAACTTTAGATTAGATCTTATACCTACTTGGCAAAATGCAGCAATGAAATGCATTATTCTGTGTACATATTTGGTAAAAATGTAAGAAGTCACAATGTTTAAACACTAACTGGAATTTATCTGTTTATTTAATGAAGCTGTTCATGTAATAGGTAAGGAATACCCGACTAAAGTCGTGCATCAAGTATTAAGGCGATCTATCGTCTTAATCTCCAGCCGTATTCACGTTAATTTACAGTAATGTCTTGCTGCACTACTTTTAAATGTATTTTTATAATGATTCGTTTTTGTCTCATTTTCAGAAATGTAGTGTTTCTATCAGCAAGCGTGCTTGGCGTGTTGGTCGTATTATCCGTTTACGATGAAGATGTCCTTACAGTAGAACACGTGTTAAGTATTATCACCATTCTGGGATGTGTCTTAGCGGGAGCCAGGTAAACAACCATCTTTGCTTTGACTTCTCATGTTTTTAAAATCTATAGTCTTGTAGACATAATTAATTGCAATTTAATGTGTCCAAGCTCTTAAATTAATCTCAATTTAATCGTACGTCTTACTTTAATTTTAATTTAAAAGCTTTTCAAACATAATAGAGGTTATCGAAGATCTAAATAATCTGACGCTCATATTGACACCAAAAAAGTTGCGAAGTATTTGGATTCAAATAAGTATTTCAAGTTTCAAGAGTCTTTACTATATGCTGGTAATAAGGTTTACAATGCTCACCAAAGTCGTGCCAAATTTCCTGATTTCAGGTAAATGTGAAGTATCCTGTAGGTTTTGATTTACCGAAAAGTTCAAATTCGATGAAATGTAAGACTTAAACGGCCGTATTTTTTTCTTTTTATTATATAGGAGGACAGACGAAGGGTCACCTGATGGTAAGTGACAACCCGAGAGTCGAGAGTCGTAAGGGTTGATGTGGGTAGGAGGTGGATGAAGGGAGGGGAAAGAGGAGAGTCGATGTATGGGATCGGAAAGAGGTGAAGGGGGATGATGGGAGAGGAAAGAAAACAGGCGGACTAGAGCTTCCGGTAGCCTAACTCACTTGGCAATACATTGCAAGCATTTTTAGTCTACCGGTTTTCTGTTAGGTTGCGGTAATACTCCGGTCGAGCCGGGCCCATTCATGCCTAAGCGACTTGCGTGTCGCCGCACTCTAGCCAGTTTCTCTGCAATAACAATTACAATAAGAGTCTATTAGAAGTGATTTTAGTCTTCGCTCTTCGTAAAGGTCTAGGAACTTTCCCCAATTTTTTTAGTGAATTGTGTCTCCCAACCTGTATTGAATGTAGCTTACGTTAGTAATTACTTTTCAGATCGCTGATTGGTGAAGAAGATCGGTTAGGTGGCGGGTGCACTGGACCGGCATGGGGAGAGGAGCTGTTTGTACAAGTGTTAGGGCACGTTCACTACTTGCCGGCGGCTTGGAAAGGACGCGCACACACAAAAGACGTAGCGGCGCATTTTCAACAGCTGTTCCAGTTCAGAGCAGTAAGTATAAACGATAGTTGATCAGTCCATTCTTATATAATATTATTTTTATCTATATCGTATTAGATAAAGGCGCAGTAGCTATAATCCTGAATCCTTCAAGAGTAGAGTGATAGGTTTCTTTTGGATAGGCGTATTGCGCCATCGTCACTTCCTATCAGGTGAGTTGGAATACAAACACGTTCCAATCACCAATAAAAGAAAACTTAAAAGTACCGCCGTCAGTTCTAACTTTTCAATAAAATTTTTGATATTTATGTGTATGATAAAAAAGTCGCCTATGTTCTACTCCATATCCACACATACACTTTACCGTGGGAGAGCTATGCTTAGGCATGAATGTGCCGGCTCGATCGGAATATTACCACGGCCTCACAGAAAACCGGACTTAAAGAGGGTACTGATGGCCCAACTCCCCCTTATTCTTTCTACTCCCTCATCACCCTCAAAGACGGGCAGCGCACCCTTAGACTCTTGTGTTGCAAGTGTCCATGGGCGGCAGTTGTCACTTACCATCAGGTGTCCCGTCTGTTCGTCTGTCCCCCTGTGTAATAAAAACAAAATCTTTTCATAGTACCACACCAACGAAACGTAATACAAACTAAGACTGGTTATTTTAATTTTTTCTTTAAAAAAAACTTGTCTTATTTTTTACAGATTGTTACTGTTATTGCTTTGCTGTTGCTAAAAATAATTAAATTTAGATCTTTGGGTGGCAGTAGGGAATTACAACGAATGCCAAATGGTATGGTATGGTATAGGATGGAATGGCATTCATTATGCCAAATCTGTGGCAATAATTGTAATTCCATCCAGTCATTGTAATGAGAATAATCAACACCACAACATGCACAACATGTTAAAATCATAAAAAATAACATATCTGAACATATTAATAAACTAATAAAATTATGTAACTGTCAATAATGGGTACATGGGTAATTTGCTTATAGTCATGATTAGACTTAGTAACATATAGTTCAAAGAGGGTTTAGTTAATTAAGTGAGGTTTAAGTGCTCGACTATCACTGCTTGAATAGTAGGACAGAAAGATTTCAAAATTCATACCAGAGTTTAGTAAATGAGGAGTATGGGGCGATCTGACCCCTCTAGGTCAGATCTCCCGACACTCCTTATTTACCCTTTTTTATCTCTAATAGTCCCGTGTGTCCCAAATGTGGATGTTTGGGTGTACTTTGTGTTCGTTGATTGAATGTTTGTAAAGCCGCGACATAGGAACTATTCCTAAAAAACGGTTGACGACAATCGTGTTTTTTTGCTTGTTTTATACTTTCCTACCCCTTTAGGAATACTGGCGTGAGGCGTGTATGGAGTCGTTAGAGATAACTCGTCGATTGCAGGTGTAATCACCTAAGTAAAAATAGAAAGTATGTTGTATAAGTGTATAATTTATATTACGACATGTGGGCACAGACGTTGTTACAAGTAAATAAGATCATTATCCCATTTACTATTTCCATATTTATTATTATTCACTATACTCAGCTACACAGCATGCAAAATTGTTCTGGTTAGATATCTGGTTATATATATAATTATCTAAAGATTTTTAAGATTAAATAAAATAAATCATGATAATGATGTCAACAGGAAATGACATTGAATAATGTCAGACAACATACTAAAATTACACATATTCATATCAATTCAACTGGTAAATATTCAATTTGAATTCGAAGTTTTTTACGTTGGTGTTGAAATTATGCATATCTGATGATTCTAATGCTGATGTTCGTATTTTTTCTTATTATATTATAGGGGGACGAACAGACGGATCACCTGATGGTAAGTGACCTTCGTCTATAAATATCTACAACTCAAGAGTCGTAAGTGCGCTACTCGCCTTTGAGAGTGATGAGGGGGGGGGGGCGGGTTTTGGAAAGATTAGAGGGGGGACGAGGAAATGGAAAAGGAAGAGGAGGATGAGGGGGTGAGAAAAAGTAGTGTGATGAGGGAATCAAAGAGGAGAGGAAGAGTTGGGCCTCCAGAAATCTCATTAATTTCGGGGAAAAGCAATGCAAGCGTTACTTCACTACTGGTTTTCTGTGAGGCCGTGGTACGCACCGGTTCATTCGTGGCAAAGCATGGCCCTCCCACGATAATAAAGAATAATTTAAGTATAGATATAGAAAAAAAAATAAAGATTCGTGGTATCATAAAAAAATAACAATGTGGTTTTATTAGTTGGAAGACGTATTTCTAATTATAATTTACGTCTCGATTACTACTAGTACTTTAATTTAATTGAAATCAAATATGTGTGTAAAGTATGTGGTGATAATGATGATGAATATATTTTTAGATATACATCTTGTTCGAGCTGCTAAGCCCGTTATTGTGTCCGTTCTTGCTGTTCTCGCTCCGTTCTCGCTCTTTGGATATCGTGGACTTCTATCGGAATTTCACAGTAAGCGTCCTTGGCATCGGCGACGTGTGTTCGTTCGCCCAGGTAAAAAATCTTGTTCTGCATTTGACTAGTATAACCTAAATTAGTATACCCTATGTAACAACTCTATTTTTTATTCCCAACTGCGCAAGAAGAGCGGTTTTATTTTTTGACATGCATGTATGTGTATCTGCAAAGAAACACATCATACATTCTAAGCCTCGACTTCGAGGTGGATATCGACGTGTGAGTGATAGAGTGTAACACATTTCGAGATTACGTCAGCAAAAGAGAAAGTTGTTGTGCATGATATTTTAATTATTGTTGTTAATATATTAATTTGTAAGATTTGATAGTTATTTGTTCCTTACCTTGTCAACATTAATAACCATTTGTTGTCAATTACTACGCAGTTGGACATCCGTCGGCATGGGCATCCGGATTGGCAGGCACCTAGTAAAGCGAAAGGTATGTTAAAACATAAAACAAACCACAACATAGAACCGAACAAACAGAGCAAACCAACAAAACGTTGACTAAAACAGTAACAGTATATAACATTTTAAGAAACGACCAATATGGTATTAGTATAGGCAAAGGGTATGGAATGAACTTAGCAGTAGACAGATTGAAGTATGCGGAGTTATTTTTTTTTTTTCTTCTTTCGAGTATGCAGATTTTTACCTATTAGCAATATAGTTAAATGTATGAATAAAAAACCTGCTGTGATATGAGATGTGGACATGGACATAGGAGCGATACATTACACAGTCACTCCTGTGGCTGTAGGGGTCATCTTGATTTACCGTATTTTGACGGACACTTCTACGTATAAAACGTACTATCTACGTACTATCGGTACTTCGTTCTTGGAAGGGTAGAGTAGCTCGGCCCTTTATAGATATGAGTAAATGTTTTACTCTTGTCTATAAATACTACGATTATTTCAGTTTTATAACTCGACTTACAAACAAACTATGAACTACGAATAAACTATATTTTTTCTTAAAAAAAAAGTATGTTAGAGATGTATAATATAATCGATTTTAATCGCAGGCGATAGCAACACCCAATACGACCAAGGCGAGGGTGGCAAGACCGAGTTGTCTCTCGTGGCGTTCTCGTGTCGTCACCCCGGCTGGCAGCCTACCGAACCTATACAGAGACAGTTCCTACGATCGCTACGGCAAAGCATGTATCATGCCTTACCGGCTACTAACCACCTTGTGAGTACATTGTATTCCAGCTATAACTTTGTTAAACGAGTTCATTTTAAGTTGACGGGCCTGTTCGTCTAAGGGTAAGTGACCCTGTCCTAAGTTGGGGTGTTCTTTGTGTCCGTTATAATTCCTAGTGTTGTCTCTTCGACAAGAAAAAAGGGGATTCTCTTTTTTAATCTTCGAAACTGTGCTTTGAAGAAGAAAATTGAGACGTCATAATTTTCTGTCATCTAATAAATAGTTCCTTATAAACGTCGCCACGTCTATTTTTTGTGGCGTTTTAACATCTTTAGTATAAAAATATGTTATTATTATACATATGTTGTATTGTAATGTTTATTTATGATTGTATATGTGGTTGTATATACATGTATGTTGTATGTATACGGTTTATCATGTAATTATACGTGTTCATACACATTACGTATATAAATGTTTAAATTAAGTATCATGTGTAAATCTAATCACTATTAAAACAATAAAAAATGTTTAAAACTATTTCTTTGATACATAACATATTTTCGGAGATATATGTTTTAATGAGGCATACTACTCCTGCTGCTGTGACGTCACTTTACAAGGGTCTGAAAGAGCATGCACCCTTGCTCTTGGCTTGTCAACCTGCTGTTGGCTTGCGTGTATGAATCAGGAAATGATATTGTGATTAGAAATAGGAAATACTTGTTAACAATGAATGAGTGAAACATTGCAGTGAGAGGGGGCGAGTGTTGTAAAGTGACGTCATTTGAAAAAGTGGTAATTGAGATTATTATATCTAAATTACTTACTCGATTTTAATACAATACAAAGAAATATATTTCTAGACATTTAAGCTACACGGTTACGGAGTTTCAATATATTAATTAAACATGTTCACATTCTCCATTGTCAATATCCATTTAAGGTTGTCCGGAAGATATCACCGAGTTATAAGACTGCCAATTGTAATACCCGATTAACGTAATATATCTGTATTACATATTCCTGTACTGGTATACGATACAGTTATATAAATTAATTAAAAAATATTTTTTTGTTTTTGTTATTCAATACATAATTTTTCAGACATGTTTCTATTTGTAGTGATGGTTGTGTCCAAAAAAACGTATTCCATAATATATTTAGACGTTTTCCATTTAGCAACAAAGAGGAAACTATTTATTTGGTTTAATTTAACTTCTAGAACAAAACTATGCTCGGCTCATACATTCAACAGAGTCTTTTTGGCGCTGTGACACCCCTACCCGCAGTCTTATCGTACTATCCACAGCAACGACAGCAGTTCCGATTACCTGTGAGTACATACCTTTATAACCCTACTAGCGTTTGCCGGCAGCTTCACTCCGTGAATGTATTTTTTATCTCTGTGTTATTAAAGCGGATATGACAAAAAGAGAATAAAAAAATTGGTTATGCCGTTATTGAAATTTATGGAGAAGAAGATTAGTGATGATCAACATGAATACGGTTTTGACACATGTACTTACCACTGTCTGTCGCACATGTGTTAGTGTGTAAAGAATAATAACAAAAGTCCCGTGGATGTAACGTGGCGAATACGGGATTGGATTGTAGCCTATCCCTGTGCTGTGCCCTGATGACGGCAATCGGCTAGCCCCCTATTACGCTGGTGGAACTAAATTATGGTGGGCGATACGCCTCTGCCAACCCGTTCGGATATATAGGCGTGACTTTATGTATGTATGTATTTATGTACCTATCTGATTTATTATTGACTGTTGTCGCTTGAGGCAATAGTTATTTTTTATAAACATTGATGACACAATACTATTTTTCCTTATTGCTTTCTGCAGCTAACCTAAATGTTTTCAGAAATCGAACCCGGTACCACAAGTGTGACGTCTTAACTTTTATGCTACCGCCAATAAGTAATTGGTAAAAGCAAAATTTATAAATTATTCCCTCTCTTTGTAATTCTTTCCACGAAACATCTATTTGCTATTTTGTGTTGATAAATGGGACGCGTCCCTGTAATTTGACTCTCAATGGTGAAATATTTAATGATGTTACACAATTAAGGTCAAATTTTAATAAGTTGTATTAAAATGTTCTTGTTTAAATCGTACAGGAAATGGACGAAACAAGCGACGAGGACGACGCTGCTCGTCTTAGGGCAGGCTCGGCAAACATGTCTTCGTCTCAGGGCCTCGCCGGCATGAGTTCAGCACTCAGCGCGTCGGCTCTCGGCCTCGATCAATCTATCCATGCACCAATTGCCGATACAAGCGATATGTCCGTCAGCACACTACATCTATACGACTTGCATTTGTCACAGGTAACATCTCAGAAACCTGACCCATGTTCATTGAAAATGTTGATTAAAATTTATATTATTTAACAGTCTGTACGCGTTTAGGCAACGCCTTTGCGATTACGTTTTATATTTAAGTATCTGGATCACCGAGATTCGCTCGGTTTTATTAGTCAGTCGTGTTTTTTTGGCAATTATATTTAGATACGAAGTACTTACTGATGAAATAAAAAAAATGGGAAAGCATAATCATAATCATCTGGACTCGAACCGGGGTCTTCTGGTTTCTGAACCGCCCAATTTCCCATCTGAGCTATTATAACCTTGTAAATGGTGGCGAAATTTTACGTTCGTATTCTAAATATTGTAGCAGTTTTTTATTGCCTGAAAACACGGATAAAACTTCGTTATCTAAAAATTAAACCTAGCTAGATCGATTTATCGCCCTGGAAACACTAAATTTCATGTAAATCGTTTAAACTGTTTCCGAGATTCAGATTATATACATATATACAAGAAATGCTCGTTTAAAGATATTAGATATAAATTATAATCATTGTCATATGTTTCTAATGATATCTATTTCGTACCTACTGTATATTTGGTAGTGTGACCAGGGGGCAGGGGGTCCTCGACAGGAATAATAGCACTGTCTCTCTTCTCTTCACTCTCTGTCTCGTTGTCTCCCTTCAAGGCGTTGTGTTTCTTCGAGTGAGTGAGCACACCTTGAAGCATTTTGCCTCGCACAACCAGCCTATGGAACAAATTTTCACCTGCCGTATTTTCGGACCGATACAACCTTCAACAAAAGAGCGTACTCCTGCCTAAAAGGCCGGCAACACACTTGAGTTGCGGGTGTCCATGTCTGCTCGTTTGCCCCCTATCGCATAAGAAAAACCCCTCGTCTCTGTACCCTCTCCTCTTGCCCACTTGTGACTCTTAGTTGTAGGTGTCCATGGTCCACGGTAGTGAGGAAGTTAGCTGATGGTAAGTGCCTACCACGAAAAGGAGAGTTTCTATCTTTATCAAAATTGATGATATGAGTTCTGCTTGTTTTCTATCTATGTTAAAAAGTGTGGCATGCTCTTAACGCCATGATAATTTGTAGTCTCTAATACATTCATCCCTAATGCGTGCACAAAGTAGAAAAACTATTATTTATGCTCAGCTTCTAATCGTGGCATGGATGTTTATGATTATATGATGATGTGCAAAAGGAATTCTTCAAATCGGTTTGGTAGTTAATGGTACCGCGATTATTCAAACAAACTAACAAACTGCTTCTTAATAATATTAGTATAGGAATTTTATTAGATGAGTTTCGGGGATCAATATAAGTGATGTGCATATATACATATTTATAAACTAACGCATACCTAATTCCTGTCGATTTAAGACAGTGTATGCTGTTGCTAGCTAGTATAGCTGCTTTTTCTCTAGCTGATGCCTGCAAATTCTTTTGTCTAAAAATTGTGAACGAATTGAACCTATATTTTAAGTTAGACCTATAGCAACACATCTCTGAAAATTGCGTTAAATTCCATGCAGTAGTTTTTGCGTATTGTGTATACAGACATATATACAGACACAAACAAAAGTAGTAAAACCTGTGCTTTCGGTTTCTTTTGCTCTAATAAAGTTTTATTCAATATACCTATATAAAGTACAAACATCGGCCTATTACAATTTTACTATATTATGCATAGATGTATGTTTAGGTTGATAATATTAAAATGTAATTTTTTTTACAGGCGGGTCAAAACCTTTTATGCTGCGTAAATAAGTGTAGTGAGCGCAATCGTGGAGGCCGCGAGAGTGGCATGGAAGGCGAGGAGACGCCACTCTTACACCGCCCATAACACTGGTATACATTGTCCCCGCTCGAACTACCTCAATGGGTATAGCAGTCGGGACAACACTAGCTGTTGGAATATCTATTCATTATTTTACAAGTACAGTGCTACTGGTTGGACTTCCATGTTTGAAATTATTTTTTATTACTTTAATGCTTTTTTAATACTGGTATTGCAAAGATTCTACGTCCACAGGCTGGTAAGAAAATATTTATAATAGTTGAGATTTTCTCAATTTCGTAAAATATATTTGTGTCCACAATGTTGTGTATAAATTCACTACACTACACTACATTCACATGTAGCTTAAAATGGAACAGAACTAGTACGTTGTATATGAGAGTCACTTTTTGGAATCAACTTTTAAAATTACGTCAGTTAAATAATCACAAACAGGCTCTGCCTATAGCTAAACTTAAGAAATTTATGGAATTTATTGAGCATAGCTGTAGGAAAAGTCTGTTTGCGATTATTTAACTGTTGTGCTCTTTAGTTTTGTAGCTGCACTATTAGTAGAAGTGGACATTCGTTTAACAGTTGTACGTGAGATAGAGTACTAACAAAAGTCCATGTTAAGGAATACGTCCTTACTGTATATGCTCTCGCTATTTTCACAATAATTGAACTTATATCTACTTAAATCTACTAATACTTTTATGGCTAAACTCAAAAACAATACTTATTATATATAACTGTCATTTCAAGGTAAAATTTAGCTACAGCACTAGCCTCGTGGTCATCTTGTATTCTAGTAATTTTTGCGTATTCAGCCATTAGCTTCTGTAATGTTGAGCCTCAATTTTTTTTTCATTATATTATACTAAGAGGTTAAATTGTTATTTTAAATAATAATATTCTAACAACTTAGTATTGTTTCGTGTGCACTAAGTTGATAGCTTTTGCCGTTAAGTCAGGACACGACGCAAATTCAATGCGACCATCGACAGTAACATCTTTTTTATATAGTCCCAATTTTAGTTTTAAGTACACTTTAGTATTGTCAGTGGAATTGTCGTGTGCGTTGGATATCATTACGAACTACAAAAGTACCTTGATTTTGTTTAAATAGGTAATATACATTTTAGTAATAGAACGCATCTGTTTTTGTGTCTTAATTAATAACAGTGTAGTGACCTGAGAGCGGGAGATAGAAGTTAGTAGATTTAGAACAAAGTTGTCCATGGAATCGATTGACTCTTTGTAGATGTAGTGCTTGGATTGGAACTTAAGTCCAATAAATAATACATTTTATATTACGAATCGTACTTTCATATTGTTTGTTATCGTCCGATACTAGAAACATGTCAATGCTCATTATTAGAAGTTGATATTTTAGCGCTAAACTTAATAAGCGATGGCATACTCACTACACATGTCAATGTTATAACTGGATTGCCTAAGCACTTAGTTTAGTAAAGTTTCGCTAATTACATTAATATCTCTTCAGATAATAAAAATATTAAATAACTACAAACTTTAATCGATAGTATGATATGTTGTCAACAATACTACCTACATCGATTAATATGTATTACTATAATTTCTTGTTCTCACGTCTGCAATATTTGTCTTATTGAGAAAGTAAAGATCTTTAAACCGAACAACATTAATATACGCACTCGCACCATTATATGAATATATATATATATATAGTATACTGCATATTTTATACATATAGTAGATATTTTTGCACTTATTGTGATATAGTTATATGTTAGTCGGGATCTTCGTCCCTTAAGCCACACGTAACAGCTTTGATGCACATGTCCATAGTAAGGTAACATGTACGGAACTAATCTTAGACCTTTCATAATAATGCCAATAAATAACACCCAGTGTCTTGACACTGTTTGGTTAATTGCTAAACTTAGTATTAGATCTAGTTTAAAAGACGAGGTTAATAAATCGTATTGTACATAAGAAATATGTGTACACATAAATATGCCCCTTCAATTTACTCCTAAGCCACAATCCTTTCGCTTAGTGCGAGCAGTTAAAGTTTGCAAAGAATTTGCATCCACATTACTTACCTTTAGATAAAAAAAATACGTTAATAATTAAACACTCAATATTCATGTACATAAATACATATTGACTTTGAAATAGAGTACATATATTAATGACATAGTAAGTATTTATGTTATATTTAAGCAAATAATCCAAGTACTTCCTTTATCGAGTCAAAGCAGATTTAGAGATTTTATTTCTGTTTCGTCTATTTGATAATTTTTGATTGAATTGATATTAAAAAATTAGTAAACAGTCTAATCTGAAAACTTCTATGACTGTATAAATATTATTGCTACTTCTATTTTCAAATGTTTGGATGACTAATGTAATCAAAAGTAGTCTTACTAAATTGTACTTTTTATATATTATTATGATATCATTAATTTAGGCCCTTAATCGGTATAAACGTAGCAAACAGAGCATCATCCTCATCTTCCCTTTTTGTAAATTAGTTCAATCGTTACATTGCTATATAGTACTAAGCTAGGTTATTTTACGATCGGCCGCCTGTCTTGACGAATAACTACAAAATTCTAATTTAAGTTTAAAAAGTCTTGTTTTATTCCTATCACAATGTTCTCAAATTTGTAACCAAAATATTAACAAATAAAAGGGCCTGTAACTATATTTGGTAAACGCTACACAATTTAGTACTTGGAATTGGTTTCTGTATATGCGCAGTGTCGGTATATGTGTATATACATGTTCCGCACCATTTGAATGTAAATGTTTAATAAAAACTATGGATTCTAATTATGATATAAAATTATATAAAAATTCTCAAAATTGTAAATTGGACAAACACCAAAAATAAAAGCGTTTCAAATTATCATGTATTTTGTGATATTATACCATTGAATAAGATGCCTTACAAATGGACGCGTACTTGCATACGATAAGTACCTAGTATAGTTACCAATAGTAATTAACGTAATAGTAACCGTACGTCAGTTTATTGAGCAGATTCATTTTAGGATGTTGTTCAATTACTATGTGTACTTTCTTGTGCGTGATTTGCTGCCTCCATTTTGCTAAATTATCATTAACGATATAAACCGTATGTTCGTTACATATGCCGGAAACAATTAGTTTTGTATGAAATATATAATTGTGACATTTCTTACCTTCAGATTTAAATACGTGTAGAGTCTGCTTCGCAATTCAACAGACAGAAGCTATGATTCACGCCCAATGTTTTCCAGTTGCCAAATGATATATGACAAGAAAAGACAAGCTATGCCAGTAATGTAATGCGTGTAATATAAAAATTAATAATTGCAGATTCATATAATTTTGGCTATTATTACCTTAAGACCTTGGTTTAACTTTTCAAATAAATGTGCATCAATTATTGTTGGTTAGCAATAAAAAAGTTCACCGTGTATTCGTAGTTATAAATATTTTTACGATTTAGTAAGAAAACAACAGTCGGCACAAAGACTGTCCTATTAACTGCACAGACTAAATTTACCCATTAACTTGTCAATGAACAAATGTAAGAGTAAATTCATACAGTGCAGTTAAATTGATCCAATAATTAGCCATAAATATGTGACGGGGTGTTTGAACAAATTTTTCGCAAATTAATTTTTCTTTTTATCGAAAGTCTTCAAAGAACTTCTTGTATAGATCCCTATGCATACAGGAGTACACCTACTATGCTGTTGATATTAAACACTTCCAAAAACGAAGCCTTTTCAGAATTCAATCCATTTTATAAATTATTGGTAGTTTAGTTGCCTTTACGTAACATATCTGGACCTCGCTAGTTTAAAAAAAAATATATATCATCACTTTTACATGTTTCTTATATTAAATTGTGATACATTTTTAAATTGTACAAACCGTAGTACCTATTATTAGTATAAATCTAGTATGTTTGTATTTATATATAAAACAAAATAGTATTTAAAAACCTTATTTAAGATGTCTATAAGAAGTTTAATTCCATCAAAGAGGGTTTTTGTAAACTGTTTTTTTCATAAGTAAATTAGCGTATTGAGAGCCCTTACATAAAAAGACAACATAAAAATCATCCCTAATACATTATGTCATAAAGCTTAGAATTTATGTCATAAATGGCGGCTTTTGTCTCATCACCAAAATGTAACTGATCCATTTATTAACTAACCAATATTGAAAGTCAGTGTTTTAAGTGTTATAAAGCTTCACGCGTAACGTTTAAACAATGAACAACGTGGCTGATATATTGACGTGTGATGACACAAACCCTTAATGAAAGGTATATTGGACTTGATGATATGTATAAAAATCTTATAGTTTCGACTTGGATTTGTATAAAGCAGATATTATTTTAAACAGGACAATTCTCACCAAAAAAGCTTTCTCCATAGTTGCATACGTTGTTCTGTTTTTGAATTTATAAGTGTGTGTTAAGACATTGTGAAAATTCTAACCTTAAGAGGTTATAATTAGATTTTAGAATTGACTATAGGCTATTACTCGTGTATAACTTGCCTCTTGACTGATAACGATTCATTATCTAATTTGGAAATATTTTTTTTAATATTGCGACCTTGTTCTAAATATTTATCAATCGAAGTAAAGTAATAATAAACACGATATTTTGTGTATCGCTAAGGCTTGTTCTTGATTTAAGTATGATGATATAAGTTGGTTACAGAACTCACAAAGCCATAACTAACTTTATGCCTAGGAATATTATTAAGATGGTTTATTGGCATGTCAGTAGAACGGTGTACGTAGATATTAGATTAATATACCTGTGCTAGTACATAATACCTCGCTTTTAAGCTACCAGCAATAAAATAACTTAATGTCTAATAATATTTTTAATATTGGGCTCAAAAATATTTATGATATTCATATGACTTCATTAATTTTTGAAGCTCCAAAGATATTGGACCAATCTAAAAATCAAAATCTCAAATCCAACTCTCAATAAATAGTACTTGCAAAAAATGACTGGTTAGCACACATGTATGTAATATGTAGACAAAATAATAGATGAAAAAGTACATAATGTTAGGTTATTATTGGCGCAGAAGAAATAAATGTGGTTTCCATTTCTGAAGCAATTGTGTCAAAAACCTTCTGTAGACGGCTAGAGCTAAACTATTACCTTCTCGATACGATATCCTCTCACTAACGTTTACTTCCAAGACTGCCTCATTAAAGCGTAGAATAGAATAAAGACTCAAAATAGTCACTGTTAAATGGGAACATTTCAATGAACAAGCAACTCATGACACGAATACCCAATAATCCGCACACGTTTTTACCTATATTTGCATATAAATGTAATAATAGCTTAATGTCATATGTTGTAGGAGGCCCTGTTGATGAAGTTTGCAGAGAGTTTGAAGTTGCAAAGAGTTCATTCGTATAGTTGTGATAGGCGACATTCTACAGTACATCTAAATAAGTTTTGCAGTGTGCAGCTCTAAGTATATAAATCGAGTAATATAAATTGTCTGTATACCGCAAGGCTAACGGTATTTAACTTAGTCTCGTTATGTGTTCAAATATTTTAATATAGTGCCATTTTTAGGCACACCAAGCATGGAACACCTTTGTATTATTTAGTAAATACCTATATCAATGTGTAGCCGCCGTTTGAGTGCGCGTGCGTAGTGCCAGGTGATACAATGGAGCAATATTTTTGTATTTCGATTGCCTTTTACTGTGAGGTTCCGAATCGTATCTACGCAGCCGAATGCGAGTCTTCTGTTAACTTTTAAAAACCAAATGTGTAAATATTTAGTTCAATTTATAAATAAGTACTTGAGATAAGTGTATTGTGATATATTATTATATATATTTTTGTCAGCTCGTCTCGTAACAATTTAAATGCGTTATTTTTTTAAAAAGGAACTTTAAAATCCTTATTTGTAATACGAATGAACGATAGTGTGAATATTTCAGTACCTACCAATGTTCGCTATATTCATTATGCGCATTGTAATTACAATTTTAAAAATATTTTTTTGCGTTTAAATTATATTTCCCATCTTATTACTATCCCATAAAAACCCTTGACATTCAAGAGTTAAGAAGAGAAGAGAAGATTAAAATAAATTAATTGTGGCTACTTCATTATGTTATTATAGTATTAACAGTTATCAAACTTCATTCTGTATCTGTATATCGTTGCCGTCAATCTTTCATGTGTTTAGCTTATTTGCGGTGAGTACCGCAAAGTATAGAGTTACATAGGTTAAGTACGCACATCTAAGCTGATATATATCAGCCTTATGCCACAGAAACCATGTTCGTTTTAGATATCAGACTTATTAAGTAAGTCATGTAGTAGCTACTTGCAGTTCTTTTGTACCAACAGATGGGGTCTCATGTTGAATCAAATTGACTCGTTTCTAGGTCGATGGGTTGCGATTTTATAAAGCCTCTAATAATATGTACAAGTTAAGTCTAAATAAGTTTAAGTCGTCTGTAAAACGAACGTGGTCATACGTTAAAGTTTATTACTCAGTGGTGGATTATATGCATGATAGAATTCACAAAATTTTGTAATACCTATCTGGTGATTTCTTTATCCAATTTCTTCTTGTAAGACCATTTGGAAACGGGCGGTTATAGAGCAACACAGGCAGGTATTTAATTAGCCTCCAACTCTATCCTTACGTGGTCGCCGTTAGGGAGCTTTCAGGGGGGTACAGCATACATACACATACATGCCGGTTGGCCCAGGGAGAGAATCCAGACAAAGCAGGATACCCTGTGGGACCCTTTCAAGGGACACTCAGAGGACGAAAGCGGACGGACTCGAGCACCGAGCAGGCATTTGGAGGATCTCAATGCCACTATCGGTATATCATAATCACGAAAGGAGCGTCATGGTTAGGTTTCGCGAATTCAATCGGGGGCGAGGGTCTTGGCTTAGCCGCCCGCACTACGAGGAAGAAAACTTCTATAAAAATTACCCCGAATACCGTGTTCTGATGCGTGACCAGGGGATGGCTGATGACCATGGCTGATGAGTAGTTCAGTCACTCCTAGCCGTGGCACCTGCCACTGAATTTGAATAAAAAAGAAATGTCAATGATTATCGCTACCTGATAATGACTTAAAACGCCGAACAGCGTATTCTACTTCTAGGTCGAGTCTTGTGGGAACCTTCCCGCTGTGTAATATTATTTAACGCTAACACCTGTTGGACGAGGCCCTCACATAATATTATTTAAAATAATACATAAGTGACAAAACAGATCCTGGGGCAAATACCATCATGAATGAAATAAAACTGGAAATATAATCAATTGCCAGCTACATTAATTGCTTAGATTTATCGGATACAACACTCGGGACACCATGGCAATGGATAATTAAATTGGAATTAACAACGTAATGTCGCATTTCTAAAGATTTCATTTCAACTTTTTCAAAACCGAATCAATAATGTCGATTATGCATACACGTCCATAGATTGATGGTGCAACATTCGTGGCCTATCATTTAACATCGGTGAGTCAGACACACACATTAGAATTACTCAATAGTTAAAGAGGTTTGAACAAAAATTAATAACACATGTTAATACAAATGTACATGTATCTATGTATGTATGTATATACATTAATGAAATATTTCTCAAATGAGTTAACGTTATTAATACCTGATTACGTTACAAATTCTATCAGAAGAATATATGTATGTCGTTAATCTGAACTGAACTATTTGTAAAGATACAGCTGCACAATCTTTACAAAAAGGGTAATTTCTAAAAGTATTACCAAATAGTTTTACCAGTTGTACTATTCAGATTTTTTTTATCCCAATAGACTTACTGTAAAAAATCAGTTGTACTACTTTGAATTTTCATTCCAGTATACATACCTACACCAGTAAGACTTGATCGTATACCTATAAAATAAGGAGACAACCTATTCCTAAACTTATCTATAACATGCAACGACCTGAGATAAAAGACTTGAGTGATTGACAGTTCGTCTCATATTGAGGTATCGAGGACTAATATATAGGTAGAGTTGACCAACATGACGATTATATTTTTATATACTTTTTTTTCTCGAAATACTGTAAACGCCAGAGTAAGTCTATAAACAACTAATAATATTAAATAAGCAAAAGAAATACACCACTTGTTTTCACACCGTTGGTATAAGTAGATAATAGGCAAGTGTATTAATATAAATAAAATTAAATTATGGTCACGGGTAATGGAAATTATTTATTTTTGTTGATACTTCTATTAAATTATTCTTTTATTTACACTAAACTATATATACTTTATTATTTGTATTGTGTCAGTTGAAAACTATACAACAAAAATTTTCAGACATTAAGATACCGTCTAAATTTGAATCGTTTTTGCTAGCCGACTACTATCGTTATATATCAGGTCAGTACCCTTTCTTCAGCTGCACACTATACATTCCGATTTGGATGGTTCTCAGACAAAACAACACAAACATACATTATTTATTTTATTTATTTATTTAAAACTTTGCACTATAATATTGTACAACGGCGGACTTAATGCTACAGGGCATTCTCTACCAGTCTTAGGGTTGCATAGAGATAGGTCACTAGGTGTACTAGAAATAATAAAACAGAAATAGGAAGAAAGAAGGTTAACACTGAGCAATCACATGAATATATAATATAATATAAGTATTATATATATACAAATAATATATACATATATGAATTCGGTAGTATTCATTGAGGAGATCTGCATTCAGGTCGTAATAGTGCACATCATCATAATCCATAATGGGGATGATTAGGGCCTGTACTAACAAGGCTTTTGTCTCGGACGGAAGAAAATTCTAAAGCCGGTACTAGGCTCGAAGCGTAACTGTAACTCTGACTGACCTTAGTAGCCTGCGTTTGCCGCCTGAGATTGGTATCAATAAACAGGCCCAGATCCTTAACAGAAGAACTTAAATGTATGATCGAGCTGTCAAATGTAAAGATGGCATTTTTTTGTTGCCTATCCTGGTGATCATACGGGGGCTACCAACGACGATGGCCTGGTACTTGGTTGGATTTACAGACTGAAATTACAACTGAACCTGTCAGCCCAATCGTTAATAGTTTCCAGGTCTCAATTAACCGTAGAAATAGTCTTTTTTTTTTATGCGATAGGGGGCAAACGAGCAGACGGGTCACCTGATGGTAAGTGACTACCGCCGCCCATTGACACCCGCAACTCAAGAGTCACAAGTGCGTTGCCGGCCTTTTAGGTAGAGGTACGCTCTCTTCTTGAAGGTTTGAAGGCCGTATCGGTTCGGAAATACGGCAGGCGACAATTTGTTCCATAAGCTGGTTTTGCAAGGCAAAAAGCTTCTGGAGAAGCGCACAGTGGTGGAGTGCCAATCGTCCAGGTGATGGGGATGGATATTTTGTCGCGTAGGACGATGGCGGAAACCAGCAGCCGGTATAAGTCCGAACAGTTCCTCTGAACACTCCCCATGATACAAGCGATAGAGGATTCAGAGTGAAGCTACATCTCTACGCAACGCCAAGGTGCCAAGTCGATCAGAAATATCTTGGCAGTCGATGATGCGAGTCGCTCTCCGTTGAATGAGGTCAAGAGGGAGAAGTTGGTACTGGGGTGCACCTGAATAGAGATGAGAACAGTATTCCATGTGCGGCCGAACCTGCGCCTTATAAAGTTGCAGGCGGTGGGCCGGAGTAAAATACTGTCTCGATCTGTTTAGCACACCATGCTTCTTCGAGGCTAATATGGCCTTACTCTCTAAGTGACCGCGAAACTGGACTTCGCTTGATATATCGACTCCAAGGATTCCGATACTGGCTGATGCAGTTAGGGAAGTGCTCTCAAATTGAGGTGATACGACCAATGGCAACTTTTTAGCGGTGAACGCGCATACCTGTGTCTTCTTGGGGTTAAACTGGACTAGGTTAAGTCGACTCCAATCTGAAACTTTTGATAAAGAAGTTTCGATTTCAGACATAAGTTTGGATCGGCTTTCGATGACGTTTACCCGAGAAATGTTAGCGCGGCCGGTGTAAAGGGCATCACTCGTGCTATCGTCCGCATAGCAATGGATGCTGCTAATCTGCAGCATGTCGTTGATATGCAGAAGAAACAGCGTGGGTGATAGCACACAGCCTTGTGGGACACCAGAATTAACAGACTTGGAGTCGGAGCATGCACCGTCAACAACGACCTCCTTCGCAAGGAGCGCTTTGTGCCAGACCCGATCGAAGGCCTTCGCCACGTCCAAACTAACGGCCAACGCTTCCCCCTTGGTCTCGATCGCCTGTGCCCACCGGTGAGTCAAGTATACGAGAAGATCACCAGCTGAACGACCCTGACGGAAGCCGTATTGTCGATCATTGAGGAGCTGGTGGTCTTCTAAGTACCGGAGGAGCTGGCAGTTAACAATGGATTCCATTATCTTGGAGAACAAGGAGGTGATGGCTATGGGTCTGTAGTCGGACGGATCCGAGCGATCTCCTTTTTTAGGGATTGGGTGCACTAGAGCTGTCTTCCATGAGTTCGGGACTACGCCAAGAGAGTAGGAAAGCCGATAAAGGCGCGTTAAAATCGGTGCTAACTCTGGAGCACACGTCTTCAGCACGATAGGAGAGATTCTATCGGGCCCACTTGACTTAAGGAGGTAAAGAAGCGCTTTACGCACTGCCCTTTGTGTAAACCGGACTTCCGGCATGCGGCTCTCGCACTGCGGTATGGTCGGCGGTTCGTTTCCCCCGTCGTCCAGGGTCCAGTTGGACGCAAAGAGTTTGCCCAGAAGATCGGCTTTTTCTTTAGCGTCGTGGGCCAACGAATTATCTCCTATGCGCAGAGGTGGAAGGGATGGCTTACAAAAGTTCCCCTGGACAGCTTTGGCAAGAGACCAGAATGCACGAGTTCTGGAGGGGAGACTCACTAGTCTCTCGCCAATTCTGTCGATGTGAGCCGACTTCGCCCCAGCAATTACTCTTTTGAGGGACCTGGAGGCAAAGTTAAATTGCTTCTTTAATGTGCTGGTCTTTACATCCCGTGCTGTCGCTGCATTAGCCCATGCTTCGTAACATTCCTGCTTTCGGCGGGACGCCGCTTTTCAGGTTCGACCAAACCAAGGCTGGGACTTGCCACCTGTGGGAATCAGGGAGAATGAAATGAAAAGTTCCATACCCTAAAGCACAACATCCGCGACAGAGTCAGCAACGACATTGGGATCATCCGGCGAGAAGCAAACCTGCCTCCATGGGTAGGATGCAAATAATGTTAATAGTAGTCAATAGAAGCTATAAGTAAGCTATAGTAAAGTTGCAAGTCATCGGCATATAGATGACACGCACACTGAAGATTCCGAGTGATGAGATTTATAAATATTGAGAATAATAGAGGTAAGAGAATGCCGCATTGAGGCACACCAAAGTCAAGAGCACGCCACCTTGAGGAGAACTCACCGACGCGGACAGACTGCTGGCGCCCTCGACGATATGACGAAAACCATTCCAGTGCATCAGGTAAAATAATGAGATAGGAGAGGATAGGCAGAAGGATATCGTGACAAACATTATGTTATTGCAATTAATAAAAAGCCAAATACCGCAATGGAATCCTACGAATTCAAAACGAATAATGAAGAAAACGCTATGATAAAGGCTATAACGCTGTTTTCAATCACATACTACCAAGCGTCTGCTACTACCATTATTGTGAGAGTGTGAAGAGTCAATCTAAACGTCTGAAGTTAAAGGAAATACAGTCTCTTTGTAAAATGTTGCCACTTTTTCCCAAGGAGATGATTTTAGAGGGTTGGAATTATATTAAGGATGAAATAGAATGTACCGTTTTGGATCAAAATATGATTGCATTTATAAGTTATATGGTGAAGAATGGGCTAAAAGGTAAAGGTAAAATAGTATTGAGAGGGTATGCGTATTTTGTCAACGTCATTGCACTGCAAATTATTTGGAATCGTGGCATTCCATATTCCATTTTGAAATTGGTAAATAAAAGTAATTTACAGCAACTTTTAAAAGTTTTATTTAGTGATGCATCATTTAAAAAGTGCGTAGTATAGTACCAATGTTAATAATAGATTACAATTAAATAAAACAAATTATTAATGGCACTATAACTGTTGGTCATATTTTAGAAAAATGCGTAGTTTAGTAAATACTGTTGGATTTTTCACGTTTGCAAATGCGAAGACGGATGCGATTTTTTTTTTCATTTAAAGTTCTATTAAATCAATAAGTGAAAGTTGCCATCTCATCATCTCATCAAAATATTTGCATTTGTTTTTAGGCACAAGAACATTTATCTAAACATATTTTTTTTTCTATATTTTTTCCTTTCATTTCCACTGATCCTTCTACTTTTCTACACTGACCGAAGATAATCTCCAAGTTTAGAAACATGAATTCATTGCACCGGGCAAGCTACTTGACCTTGTACTACAAAACTACGTAAAACTTACTCTAATCTTATATTCATCGTTTCGGTCATCGTTGTTATTTTCAGAACACCCTTTTACCTTGCAAATTGACTAGTCTGCAGCATTAATCAGTCTACATGTTATAAATGTAAAACTAATGAGAAAAAAAAAAAGAAAAATTATGTGCATTGTGTCGGTTTTTTGTTTATATTTAATTTATATTTCGAGGTTGGTTGAGTCTCTCAAATATTAGTTAACACATTATGAAATAGTGAATATAAAACAGTGCAACTTTAAAAGGTTACACATATGTATGTATATCGCGGAATGTGAAAAATGTTATCGATATAGAAATTCTGGCGAAATGCCATCACTCAATTGTATTGTATATATGTACATACATTCGTATGTATATGCACCTACCTACTAGTCTCATTGTAACGTTAGCAGGTACACCAACACACGTACCTACATAAACTCACATCTAAATTCCCGAGGGGTCTCTTAGAGGAGTAACTACTTACTTAAGGCTATGCCTGTTGGTTTTCGGTGGAGTAGGGCCACCCATTCATTCCGTGTCATAGGGTGCCCGGATGACGGCAATAAGCTTTCTCCCCTTTTTTTGTTGATGTGGTGAAAGATACTCATGGATGTCCTTCGTCTTTTGGGGTATCTCGGGTACCGACTAAAAACCACTCCGCTGTTCCTCAACTTTGTCGATCAGGGGAGCGATAATCTCGATTGCATTCTTCCGCTACCCCCGACAGATATGATTGATCCGTCTCACCCAAGACTTTCGTCTCCCGCATGCCGTTCATCCTACTCTACCTAGTTTACTTATATATTTCCAAAAATATATATATTATCATATACATATATGTACATATGTATTTAAAAATATCTAGGTATGTTTTAGAACTGATCATTGGAGGTACAATCTCTTCTTAATAGCATTGTGTAAGTCCACGAAAAAGATTGCAAAGGCTAGAAATAAAATATATATAAAAAAATTGAATCAAATCAGATTCGCAGTCGTATTTTTCTTTTTGGTTCTTTGTGACAAATGAGTGAAAAGCAGTTTGTGTTTATTTGTGCATTTATTTCAACTAAGCTACTCAAGGTTACTGCATATAATTAACACAAGATCGATTTAAAAAGTAGTATTACTTTTATTTGCGTGGGTTCGGATCTCTCATTATATTATCAATGCAAATTGAAGAGGATAGCGAACTAGTTTAGACCGCTAGTCACTCGTCCTTGACTTTTAATTTAGGTAAGTTTAAGCATCAATAATTTGTACATTGGTGTTCAGCCTTGAAAAACTTTGATAGTTAAACTTTTATCACACTTTTATTTTTTTTACTAACGAATAAAACTCGAATATTTTATGTGTTACCTGAGGTGACTGCTTTGTTTAACGTGTGCGCCTTTGTGGCATTTTAGATCCTACACGGATGAACTGATTTTCATTTGTTTTTTTTTTTGCTTATAAGGATATATTCTATTGTTAATTTAAATTATTCTTCTTTATCACTTAGTAAAGCCAATTTGGACTTATAGGATCATACAAAACAATATAACAAAGAGCATAAAACAATTTATTAAGGACCATAAGTAGCGCAGCCTTGTTCGGTCGTAACTCAGAGATTCATGGGTAACTTGAAATGAAAACTATGATAAAAAGAGCAAACCAGTACTCAAAGAAATACTCAGACCGCCTACTGAATCATCCTTACCACTACTAACTAAAACTAATGCGTTTCTGCAAATATACCCTATACATCGTCTGAAAAGAGTAAATGTGCCTATTGATTGAAGAGAGATGTCTAATTGCCCAAAACTAACAAAACACGAGACTCATTGCAGGCAATGCAGCCAAGTTGTTCTTATACTCGTATTTAATTCTGGACAAAAGTTTGACATCGTTCATGACCTTTGAGGAATGGATCGCTTCTAATTCCCAAACCACAACATATTTTATATAGAATAGTGAATTTATACAATCAACTTTTCTAAGAATTAAATTAAACATGTATTGAGAGAGTATTGCTCATTTTGTTGATACAAGGTTACAGACTAAAGTTTTACATAATGGCAAGTACGATTATAATACCTATAATTCCAAAAAAAAACATCAACTCTCTCCTGCTCTTTTAGTCAAAAGTTGGGTGCTTTCCCAGTTATTTCTATAGGAAAATATAAAACCGGATTTTCATCAATTTAAATGTTAGTAACTTATAAATAAAAGCGTGACGACATACCTATTAAAACGAACTTTGTTTTATTGTGACCCCATCATGATCAACATAGAAGTTTACAGTTTCGAAATATGATCGGACTAGAGAATACAATCCCGAGCATGTTTTTCAATCCCGGGCTTACGGGATTTTTGAAGCCTTTTCCCGGGATCCCGGGCCTATCCCGGGATTAGACTATGTGGTTTCTAATTGGGCTAAAATAAAAAAAAACACGAGTAATTAAAAAAAAATGTCTTTAATGTCTTTGCACAACACAAATCAGAATAATAATAAGAAAAGAAAAAATACAAACCAAAAAATACTATACTTTTGCAAGAAATTAAAAACAGCACAAAATAACTATTTAGAATTTCGAAAATATAATCGCAGAAATATCAAAGCATCCAATGTTTGACTTCCGAGCCTGCTTCGTAGTTTATTGCCAACATAAGCAGCAGCTGAAAACGCTCGTTCAGCTTAGACAATAAATACTTATATGCTGTTTCTAAGTGATATCCACGAACTCCTCCATTTTCGAACAGGCTCATTTCACGTCTAATACTATTTGCCAACCATTGGGGTTGGCAAATAGTATTAGACGTGAAATGAGCCATGATGATGATGAAATGAATTGTCATTTTATACTTGTACTTCAGGATCTGGGGATTTCATACTCTTATTAATTTCCAGCTGTAACTTTTCCTTTAATGTCAATTGGGGTTGGGAGGTTCCTGACCTCAGCTCATCATCTGTTTGTGATCCTGACCTTGCTTCTTCTTTCGTGTAATCTCGACTATTAAGTCTTTTAACATTACTCTTTATTTGCTTCCTCACTAAAGCCTGTGTCGGAACTGGAAATAAGTCGTGCCATTCCAAATCCGATAATAACTGATTTTCAACATCCATTCGTGGATTTTGTAAATAATTTAACACGCCAGTTAAATCATCACTTCGTCGTTGCTTTATACGTTCCACTAAGGATGTTTTATTTTTTTTGGCAAGTGCTAAGTTTTTGCTAGACAGTTGTTTTATAAGAAATTTCAAAGCGGCATCAGCTGTGCATAAATTAGCATCTCGCCGACAGATTGCTTCTACTGTCAATTTAATTGGGGTCAGCACATCAACAATTTTATTTACCAATTCAAAATCAACATCTTCTAAACGAATTGGATGATTGAGATCTATAAGAGCTTTTTGAATGCATGCTTTTAAAAGATAAAATCGCTCCAGCATTGTTAAAAGACTATTCCACCTGGTTTTACAGTCCAAAAGAAGTGACCACTCTTTTCCATGTTCAATTTTCACATATTTTTGAAGTACTGTTTCATTTTTCAATGGAGATCTTTTGAAATACAATACAACTTCCCGGATTTTCTTTATCAGCTCATTAATATTTACATATTGTTTTAACTCTGGTACGTGTTCTGGCGCAAGACCATTTTGTGACATTACGATTAAACCTGATTCTGGACAGTCTAAGTCTTCTAAATGGTGTTCATCATCGCTGTCGTCCATATAATCAACAGTCACAGCTGGTTCATTTATAGTATCATCTGAGGTAGGGCTATCTTGCAAATTATTATGTTTTTCATAAAGCACATCACAGACCGCCAAATTGATACCATGTGCGAGACACAGTTGTTGTTCAGTGCAAACAAGCCTTTTCATAACATTCGGTCCATCGGTTACAATAGCCACGATGTCAGTTTCTAGGGAAATGTCAAATTTACTTGACGCTCTTGCAATATACGAAGACAATTTTCAGCTGTCATACTTTCGTAAATAGGAACAAGTCCCAAGTTCCAAAATTTATTATATGAATGAACGTTGACCGCCATGTATCGTTTATTGGAAGTTGAAGTCCACTAGTCGAAAGAAAGACTAAATCTTTCACCTGCACTTTTCAAATGTTTTAAGTCTGCAGTTACTTGTTTTCTGATTTTTTCACTAATTCATAACACGTTTTCGAACAGTGACGGCTGACTTTGGTAAATCCGTGAATTTTGCTAAGAGAAATTTTCTCAAATCATCTGAGGTTATGAATACACTGAATGGAAATCCATCTAATGCAATCATTCTTGCCAAAATATCATCCAGGCTATCGTCGGCACTTTTAGTAAAATAATTATCTAACTTTCGCTTGGCTGGCGGCGGTGCTGTGTTCAGATTTTCAGAATTGACTTGTTGAAGCTGATATAACCTTGATGTTATGTTTTGATAACAAATGTGTATGTAATCCCTTAGTTGATCCACCCAAAGTCTTGAGGATGGCTGGGCATCGCTTACATTTAGCACTATTCCCGTCCTTCGCAACTAAATAATAACTCCACACTGACGTCGTATCACTGTCTTTTTTATGTTTAACAAAGTCTCCCGCCATTTGAAATACTTAATTTCAGATAATTGACTTTTAAATTTTAATGACGTACGTAACGGACTACGGAATACAAACTAGACTTGTTTGTGGCAATCCCGAAAATCCCGAGATTAGCCAAGTACAGTCCCGGGATTTTCGGGGCCAGAAAACGGTCGGGCTCAAATTGTATTCTAGCGAGGTCTAGCAGCAGACGGTCTAGATACTACGCTATAGAAGGTCTACTGGTCTAGTTGTTCTGTGGCTGAAATTATGGTGATCATTATTTAAAACAGGATTTTTTTAAGAGGTCTAGTAGTAGTCGATAACGATAATTGATTTCATAAATTTATTCTGGAATATTTTCTTCACGTTAAAATGGGACCAATCTCGAGTACTACAACTTTAAATAATAAAAAAGAAGTAATAACATATACAAGAAAATGAAACTATTAAGTATTATTTTTTTGTGTGTATGTTAATAATATAAGTTTTTTATTGATTTAAAACGGTTGGTCCCATCCTCTTCCTCTTTGAAGTCGTTAAAATTAACAGCCAGTTTAACTTGGTGAACACCTGTGTTAAATAGCGACATGCATAAGCCCATACTTAGCTGATATTAATGCCCAGTGTCTTAAGATGAATGCGACCTTTTAAATTAATACATTGACAGGTTTTCTAGTTTGTTTATTAAAACATGTGTATCTCTTTCTACTGTAGTAGGGGAATATGTAGGCATATAAAGGTTTAACCAGTAGACTAGACGATGAAATTCAGAATACAATACTTAAATAATCTGATATATAATAAATCTCTAAAGACGTTTTCATTGTATGTGCATCACTTAAACTGCACAAATTAAGCGTAGAAACATTTTATAAAGTTAGATATCGTTATTTATCTGTATACACACACAACACAACGCCATCTGTTTTTCAATTGCTAATATTGCTTCAAAACTATACTAAGAGTTTGTAGAATATACTAATAGATGTTATGTTACCTACAATTTGGAATTCGAGACAACTTTATATATTCATAAGAATACAATTATTCATTTACATGAGCAATGTTTTCACAGGAATACACAAAATAACACTACAATACAGAGTTAACACTTACACCTCTGTGTGTAGTACACCAAGTTCATTTTACAGACGAATAAATATTACGTTATGTTGTGTGTTGTGTGGGTACTGTGAATTAATGTTATTTCGATACATTTGCACGAATAAATTTTTACAGAGATAATGAGTAACATAAATATATATAATATATGTTTTACGTTATTCACATTACAAAGTAGGTTTCATTGATATCGTGTTTTATTTTGTAAAATATTAGTTCTAAAGAAAATATTATGAATGATAGAAATGCCAGAAGAAAATTTTTACAAAAGTGTGGATTCAAAAACAGTATTACCCAATTTTGACATTATTAATATAAATACGTATTTCCTTGAATTTTACAAAGAGGGCATAGGTCAAATTCTTCTGCAGTACTATAGTGAACGCAAATACTAGTACACATATATTTTACAAATTTTAAGTACAAAATGTTCTTACGTTTTTCTAATACTGATTCCTTCGGAAGCTGGTACTCGTCCGCCGTGAAGTGGCTTTTACAAACGATCCTATTTTTGTTGGAGTAAATTTACTGCGAATGGCTTGGCTACAAGTCACTGTTTTAATCGGCTTTTATCTTTTGTACAGAACTTATGCCCTCCTGTTTTATTGCACACATAGGCACTGCACAACATTGTTTCATTTTAGAAAACAATGTTTGTAACGTTTTTAAGAATAAATAAAACAAAAAAAATGGTCGCAAAATACAAATCGTGTATGTGTTTTGACACGTGAGATGACAGCACTGTAGCGTTAGGTCCAAACCTGATGCTACAGTGCTGCCATCTCACGTGGAACATTTCAAAACCCTCATTGCCACAAGGCAATAAAAGTGTTATTTCTACTTTGTCAAATGTCAACAAGCAGATTGAAAATTGAAAGATTTGACATTCTTCAACATAGGGATGACGTTTACAAATAAAGGAGACGTAGGGTAATAGGTTTTCGACAAACATTGCGATCATATTTTTGTAGACTGTTTTTTCTCTAGAAATACTTGACATTGGCAGAATCTCTGCGTTGAATATACACGCGAGAGAGAGTCCATAAATAACTCATGATAATTAAAGGAGACGTACCAAAACAAAAGCAGATGATACCTCGTATTAATGGAATATAGTTTTTTATTAAATAAAATAATGATTTCATTCAAATAACATCGAAGCATAAAGAACGGATCGACGATCGAAAGAAAATATCGACATTAAATTCCTTTTAAAAATATCCAGAAGACTTAGATCATATTTATATTATATCAGTTTTATCATTAGTGGTGGTTATTAAATATATAAATATAATAATTTTCAGGATAACATACATATGTCAAATCAACAAATAAAAAGCTAGCAATGAATTGGCAAGTAATGAGAGGTTGAGTACAACCTCCATTGACATCGCCTGCCGCCTCCATGACGGTTGCCGGCAGAGGCCGGCAACCGTCATGCTTAAGACCTCATATAGGGCCCCAGCTGCCAGTGGGGAAGTGCGCCAATGAAATGTACTAACTTTAAAAATGTTGACTACACGGATGGCGCAAGTTTAATTAAGTGATCATTACGCTGCCGCGCCGAGTATGGTGGTTTTGATCCCAACACGAGACAATACTTAGTGTAATCGTCAAATTGTTATTCTAAATCTAGGTGTTCTTTGTGTCCGTTATTTGAATGTTTGTGAAGGCACCCGTGAAACAGGAATAATTCCTAGTGCGTAAGTTGCCTTTTTATATAAAATAAAAATAAATCTATTAATTAAATTGCCATGCGGACATTATCGGGTTACATAGCTAGAAAGTAACTTTACTGCGTACCGTGTTCGTTTAGAGTCTCTGTTTCCGGAACTTGAACCAGCTGTCAACGCCTCGATCTACACCTGAAGAGACTCTCGTTAGTTGGGCTGGATCAAGGGACTGATACAGCGGGTAGTACTCTTCGACACGACCCGCACTGTGAGGATGTTCCAATCTTTGGAGCCTAAACCATCGGTATCTTGATCCATGTTCATTTTATTTTGAATGTAAGTTGTATTAATATGGTATATTTAAAAATATAACTTTTATGTTCTTATGTATTAATTTAAATAAGTAAGTACTTAATGTTGCAGACCGTCGGGAGATATGGAAGAGCAAAGAGCTGCATGGACGTTTTTATTGGGCCTTAAATGGGCCCGATGTAGATCTATTATCATCTGTGTCTTGGCTGCGTTTTAGTGACCTCTTGAAGGTTTTATCTGTGCAATTACAGATGAAGTTGTAATGATGAACAGTTCTTGAAAATAGTCGTGCAACATTATATTGGGATAGATCTATCATCACTGACAGGACTATGATTGACAATAAAGCTGATGATATAGTGGTTAGGTGGTTAACATGTGGGATACATGTGAGATACATGTTGATCACCTCATGGACTAAATCCAAATATTTTATTTGTTTATCTTTTTCAGCCGTTATGAGATTGTCGTCATGTAGAATGGTAATGTCCACAATCATTGCTCGGCGCTCTAGCCGACTAGAGCTGTCACCACTATATCAGGTTTATTGGCAATAATAGTCCTGTTGTGAGTTCTGCAATCATTGTGCCGATAGTCATATCAGCTCATGGGTTGATTGCCAAGAGCCTCGACCAACATCTGCAGAAGCTCACGTTACACAGCTGGGTTAAAGGCCTAATGCAGAAGGCAATCCTCCTTCATACGCCACGTATTGTGATGGTCCCTGTACCCGATACCGGTGGGATACTATTTTTTATATTTTTAAATATATTTTGTTTTTATTTTATCACACTAGCACTTCAAACACGACTAACTCTTCATCCCTAAGCAGTACTATCCTATCACCTATTTCATCCTCTGGCTGGTTGCAAAATCAAATTTCATAACAGTAGATTTTGTTCAGAGACAAATGCCTCAGCAACTGAATTTATTATGCTAAATTGTGTGCGAGACAAAAAAGGATTTTTGAAATTAATAAGTGTATATATGACGCACATACCTCATAACTAGCAGTGTAGAAGATGAGACGCCAATACCAAGCCCTGCTACATAAGACTTTTATTGCAAAATTATCGGAAATTATTCAGACAACGTGTAAGACACCAGCGTAGGGCAAACCTTTGGCAACTGGCGGAGCTTACAGGGAGCGTTAGTGCTGCCTGAAGCAGTTTATATAAATTTAGGCAATAGTTCTTATTTAAATGTTTTTTACGTTTTCTGCGTTTAACTCAATTTTTTTTTATACAAACAGTTTTTTCACTATCATTGCCTGGGCACTCAACGCCTCTTCATCGGTTTTTAAAATATCTTGAAATTTTTTATAAAACTATCTGCATTCTTCTTATCTAGCTTCAGGAAAGCGTCTACTGCATTCGCCAATGGCATATTTTCAAACCGCCGTTTAAAGTTGTCAATAATGTTGTCTAATACCTGGTTATAAAAATATTAATTTTCCAGTATTCCCGGGGCTAAGTGTCTGTCGGCAAATCTAAGATGTTAATTTTGCCAACTTTTTGATACTCCGATAGGTTCCACAGAAATGCCATGTTTCTTTGCAAACTAATCGATCTCGTCTCAAATTTTAAATTGGTTTCTATATGTTTTAAAGATGACAATTGTGCTGGCTATGAAATCACTGGCCAGAGACAAAGTTGCATCTGTGGTCTGAAAAAATTTACTCAGAACATTAATGGTAGGGAGAACAGAGTTAAATATATGTATGTAAGGATATAATAAACTCTGGTTTATTTGTAGTTGTTAGAAGCCCTAGGGCTTCTACAGCATTTTTATGACGACTCTCCACGATCTCTTCATTCAAAGCCATTTTGAATGAAGAGGTCGTGCCGACCGGTGCGATACCACGGCCTAACAGATAACCGGTTGTGAAGTAACGCTTGCGTTGCATTTCCCCGAAATGAGTGAGGTTTCCGGAGGTCCAACTCCCTCTTTCCTCTCCCCTCATCCCCCTCTCCTCTTTCCCATCTCCTAGTCCCCCGTCTCTTTTTTCCCCTACTCGCATTAACCTATCCCTCATCACCCTCAAAGGCGGGCAGCGCACTAACGACTCTTGAGTTGCAGGTGTCCATGGACGGCGGATGTCACTTACCATCAGATGACCCGTCTGTTCGTCTGTCCCCCTGTAGTATAAAAAAAAAAAACCAACCACCTGTATAATTTATAATATTTTGATGAAAAAGATCTTAATCTGGCGCCAAAGTTTATTTTTGGGAAATTTAAGTACCGCTGTGGAGGTCCAGTTTGCAGGGTGCCAAGTTGTTTCGTTTTTCATTACCAGCAGATTCTGAAGACGTTACTACTTCCGGCTCTGAATCAGCTGTTGGTCTTGTCTTCGACATAGGACTGTCTTTTTCATGAATATCTCTATCTTCGAAATCATTGTTCATAAAGCAAGAGTTGTATGTCAGATCAGTTGACAACTGGATCTCGAATAGTAAGTACAACTACAATAAATTATGAATATTTCTGGTAGAGAACATCGGCTGCTTTTACTTCACGAATTTCGCTTAGGTCGAAAAGCGACTGAAGCAGTGCGCAATATATGTATGTGTATCGATGGGCGAAGGCGTGCTCTCCCACGATACCACCAAACATTGTTTCTGAAGATTTAAGGATGGAAATTATGACCTATCTGATGAACCTCATCCAGGACGATCTCCTACAATAGATGTAGATGAGTTAAAAAGACTCATAGAAATGGATCCCAGGTTCTTCACGTTGTCTGGCAGAGCAGCTTCAGTGTTCTCATACTGTAGTAGAAAAACAACTCCATGACCTGGAAATATTCAGTTTGGTTGCCACATGAGTTGACGGCTTTTCAACTTCAGAAGAGAGCTAACGTGTGCATGGAACTACTTAGTTATCATCGTACCAATGAGTGGCTGAGGGATGTAATTACGGTTGATGAAAAGTGGGTTATGTACATAAACTTTTCGCGTAAGCGTCAGTGGCTTGGAGCTGGAGAAGCAGGAGTACCGCCGCTAAAATCTGACACGAGTACGAAACTTTTTTTATTGTGTGGTCGGTAATAAACGGAATTATATACTGGGAGCTGTTGCTGTACTGGTTGCTGTACCGAAAATCTAAATAAAGTATACTGTTTGCACGATAATGCTCGACCACATGTGAGAATGCGAGTTATGAAAAATTACTTTCGCTTGGCTGGGCTGTCCTTCCTCACCCATACCCTCCAGACATTATGCCCTCAGACTATTATCTATTTCGTTCTCTAGCCAACTACTTAGCAGATAAAAAATTTAAGAATGAAGACCAGCTTAAAAGTGACCTTACTACCTTTTTTGATCAAAAGCCTAAAAACCTCTACGAGGAAGGCATTATGTTTCTGCCAGCGCGTTGGCTGACAGGTGATAGAAAACGACGATGCTTATATAGTTGAGAAATTTGATTTTGTATACTTAAAAAATTAAATAAATTTGTGTACAAAGATGGTGGGTTTATTAGTTGCAAACCTAATATATTCATATCAAAGCAGCGACTTATTTGTAAAAATACTTTATACAGATATGTACAGAACGGTGTTTTATTGGTGGCAAAATAAGTACGTACGTTCGTAAGTACAAAAATTTTTAAACAGTAAATTGTGTGATTTACCTCGGTAACTCACCGGGACCACAGCGGGACCAGCGCCCACCCGTGCATGCCATTGCATTTTAGACACTATTCTAAGTAAAAAAGACGTCAATGAAAGTGGGACGATAGATCATGCGTGTATTGTAACAATTATATGCAGATTGTTCATTTATGTGTGTGGATCGCAGGGTGTCTAGCGAACTAGACTCAAGCTAGTAATTATTTTAGCTTTTTGAAGACGGTTTTCGGTTTCGGTAATTGAGGATGAAGTTATTTTATGTATGAGGAAGGGTATTCTTGAAGGTGGAAGGTGGGCCCAGAGCTTTCTACGGTGGGCCCGGCCCACCCAGGCCCCCCTAGCTACGCCTATGATTATGGGGAGTGTTTAGAAGAATTGTTCGGACTTATACCGGCTGCAGGTTTCCGCCATCGTCCTACGCTACAAAATATCCATCCCCATCTGCCATTCATGATTGGCACTCCACCACTGTGCGCTTCTCCAAAGCTTTGTGCTTTGCACAACTAGTCTGTAGAACAAATTGTCGCCTGCCGTATTTCCGCACCGATCCGGCCTTCAAACCAAGAAAAGAGGCTACCTAAAAGGCCGGCAACGCACTTGTGACTCTTGAGTTGCAGGTGTCCATGGGCGGCGGTAGTCACTTACCATCAGGTGAACCGTCTGCTCGTTTGCACCCTAACGTATAAAAAATGCCTGTATCGGTCACACCACTTATAGCCATATATCATCCATCCATCCATCAATCTATAGTATCCAATATCCTAGCAAAACAACAAGAAGACTGCTGAAACTAATCAGGAATGTAAGGAGCAACTTACAATAGATCGAATAACTATTGGCGAGGCTTTCCACAACAACCGCAAGGCTTTTGACTCTGTCCCTTATAGCTTTAGGTTGCTAAAAAGTTTGCGAATATATGAAATCAACACAACCCTTATCATTATCATTTTTAGAAACAAATATAAAAATTTGAAAACGACACTAAACCGCACTTACCACTGAACTGAATCATATTTATGGAGTTATACGCCAAGGACCAATGGCGACTAAGAGTGTCCCTCAGTACTCTGTTTACGGTACTGCGTACACTTTCCTGCCTTCTTCACAATAGTAACGCTGGATACAACTTAGTAATAATAGCAAATTTTACCTATCACATTTATTTTACATGGATGATGTAAACGTTTTTGCTCGACCTTTTCAAATTATCAGGCACTTCTCAATAATTCTCTAAAGATATCTGTATTGATGTCCTACTAACTAAATGCAAAATTTTGACACTAAGTAATAAAAACTGAAACAATAAATATATTTAAAATCTGGAGAAAATATTGAGCCTTGGATGATTACAATACTCACAAATATTTAAGTTTTCATCAATCCAGACGAATTATTAAAGAAAGAAACAAAGAACTAAAAATTAAAATCAAGTAAAGTCTCAATTGAGTTTTGAAAACACACTCAAAAAAAAAAAAACAAGAAAAGCTATAAACACTTTTGTGATTCCTTTATTGATTTATTCATTTGGCAGTATAAGGTCGACACTGACAGAGCAAAAACTTAAACGCAACGAATCATAAACAAACACAATCCGAAATCATCGATAGAAAAATTACACTACCGAGCCTCCAATGCAGAAGGGGCTTAATAGATATGCAAAACTTACACAATAGACAATTATCAACTTTTAGCTTAGTTGTTCTTAAATAAAGCATTTTCACACACTACAATCAATACAAAAGGCTACTATTTTAAACACTGTCGTATCACACGTTAATTTCTTACCTCGTGTTCCATATCATCCACATGCCATGTGTGCCATGCCCTCGTAAAGAGGTAGAAAAACAAAAACGTCCCTGTTTATATGTTTTTTATATGCGAATAAATAAAAAAATGTAAGTTATATGTTTATGTTATTAAATAAAGGGAATAATAATAATAACTCCAAATATTTCACATAAAGCCGTCTGATCGTTTTTAGAATATGGCCAGTAAGAAAAGCAGCCTGCAGCAGAAAGTCAGTCAAAATTTTGAATTAGGAACTCTTTGGGATTCTGTATATGTGTAATTAATTCATGTCATTTGGTTTTTACAAATTGGCAGCTATTTGAAAAGTGTCTATAGTGCATCGAAATGGAGTTAACTAGAAAAAAAATTCTATGATTTATTACTACTTTCGTTGCGGTCTTACTCGACAACAATGTTACTAAAAGTCTTATATGAACATGAAGGCGTCGTCGTATGTTAGTCACTGTTTACACATTGTCTTGGAAAATATTAGGCAGCACCTCCTAAGAAGCAGGATCCTCCTTCACCACGACTCACTCCAGTTCACTCGGCCAGACAGACTATCGAATATTTGTCCGTCGAAGGTGTGGAGTTAGCGTGTCCTCCTCCTTACAGTCCCGACCTTGCAACTTGTTACTTTTATTTATTTTCCAAAAATAAAAGATAAACTTAGAGAAATTCATTTTATGAACCATAAAGACACCGTAGCTGCGTTTGAAAAAGTCGTGAAAGAGATCCCTAAAGAAGAGTGGGCACACTCCTTCAGTCAATGGTTCCATCGCATGCGTCAGTGTTTAGATAGGAATGGAGACTACTTTGAAAAGCAATAAACATATTAACAGGCTTCTATATCATTCTATTTTTTTTTTTACTTTTTGAGCGTGATCCCCGTTTTTGTTCTGGGTGGGCATCGAACCCACAACCTCGGCTTAGCAGTCAGGATCGCAAACCAATAAACCAACAGTTCAGACAAAATAAACATATATATGTATACATACGCTCACGCCTGCATCCCGAAAGGGGTAGCCAGAGATGTAATTAATCACCCTCATTTTCCCAACTATCGTTTAGTCCCATTTATGTCATCATCCAGGCACGTCGAGAATTAGTTTGGGTATTTGTATAGTAGTGCAGTATTGGGGAGTATAAGCAATAGTGAGCTATTGCTTATATGGCAATTCAGGGTCGCATATCTATAACTCTAACTGGGAAGTCCAAGCCCTCTAATGCATAAAAATAAGATTAGAGCATTAGAAGTAAATACAATTGATAACAAATAACACTGGCGATCGAGTTACTAAAAACTTTTGAGAGGTAGAAGTTCAGTATTAACGAAATTAAATTATTAATATAAGAAACAAACTGCCTCCCTATATGTTTTTAAACATTTTTATGAAACAAATCATTTTATTTGACATTACTAACTGATCATTATTTCAATTTACCAAATAAATATCTGGTTAAAACCGAACTTGAACGGCAAAAGTTATAAATAATCTGTAATACTTGGAAACGTGGGTGAAGAACCATTCAAAACTTTTGGGTATAACAGGTAAAATACTTACTGTCGCCCTTTTGGTATAATATATAATTTGTATTTGTATTTATTTCTGGTGTAAAAGCAAGGAACAACTAATGGTTCGCGTCATGATCCTAGTTGAGCTTCTAGTCTCGTTGATGGTGTACTTATGATAAGAACTTCATTTTTTTTTAACTAGGTTGCTATTTATTTATGTTATTACAATCTATCTATAAATGTGAAAAGGTGGTTTTTAACTTCGACGACAGAATAATTTAAGTAAAGTTAAATGGGTGCTAAGTGTTTTAAGGTAATCCTGAAATTTATTAATAGGAACACACTACATTATAAATTAAATTAAAAATTTCTTTTTTCCTGCTACAAATATGATTGCTATTTATAAATATACCTCCTTGAAATATAGACTTGACATAAGTATAGACGGAATGCTTCCTAGGTGAGGGATCCCTTAGTATTAAAACTCGGGCAATTAAAGTATAAGTACGTAATATCATAGTACGTACGAAATGGATACTAAGTACAATATTATTTCTATGATTGTGTCTTATTTTATTTGTAACGAGGAGGGCAATTCATACATTAAATATGCTAATAGACAAACCGGTCGCTAATTTTTACTATCAGTTGTGGATGGTAAAGTTTATTTACCAACGTGTTTGACCCGTTCCAGTTCTAGTCTCTCTCTTGATACTCTTGATGATAAACCTACTGTTCTTGAACTGTAAAAAAAAAATCCGCGTTTTAAGTAGTTGGTGGTGGGTTTATGTGGTGGCAGCTGCATTCGTTAATTGTTATGTGAGCAAGTTTCAATCTTGATGTTTGGATCTCAAATAATAATAATAATTTGACACATCTCACTCATGGCCGTCTGATCCTAAACTAAGCAGAGCTTGTACTGTGATAACCAGACAACTGATATACATACTTATATACTTACTTTTTTCTAATAAGCCTGCTCCATGTAGAGAACACTACGAACAAATGTCACATACTCGTATTGAGATATTAGGTACACGTTTATCGTCACTCAGCACTCGGCATCTCTGTTGATTGAGTGATTTTTATTTATAAAGCTTAAAATGTCTAGGTCCTGCCCCTGTCTCCAGTCCCTCTATTTTCTGTAAAAAAACAAAATACAATTCAAAACCAAACATTTAGTACCGGTTATTGGTATTTTGTATGATGGGTTTCAACAAACATTTTGAGCATTTAGCTGCATCCTCAATTAACTTAGCACTTTCAAACACACGAGACATAATTTATAGTGTATCATCGGCGAAAAATATCTGAAAAAAATCCAATTTAAATAATGAGTAAACATCAATAAATCGTCGTATCTTTCATAACTGTTTATTATTGAAAATAAAACGGTATAAAACTGACTCTCAAAACGAAAGTAAAATAACAATGTACATGCTTGTTCCCATTATCTTTATTCGATTGGGATTTTGTTATAATTGGGACAATTCTATTTCAAACCGCGTTCGATAACTAAAATTTCAATAGTATGAGGTACTTATGAAACAACTTTCGTTTAACATAAATTTAAGCAAACAAAGAGAATCTCCTCTACAAGTGATTCATCAAATTTCCTTTTGCGCACTAAGTTCATTGTAGGCTGGTGAATGCGTAGCATGCTTAGTTACTATGTACATTATTGCCGAGATGCATATAATATACCTAGACTTTCACCTGTGACTTTATTTCCATGGCTCGCCATGATAACCTCTTTTTGCTCAGGGTTGTTTTGTGAATGTTCAACCCAATAAATTTAAATCTAGCAATCCCACAGTAAAAGTGTTTGATATCTGCAGTGTTGAGATCCTTTGGGAATGCCAAAAGAAATCTTTTAAAATGTTGCTCTTAATGCGAACAATGTTTTATTGAAATTAGTTGTAGAACTTTATTTCCTACTCTGCAGTACCTTCATGCATGTAGCCTTTTTAGTGGCGTTCAAAGTCAAACTAGTAAGTAGACTTGACTTTGAACGCCACCTATATGATTTAGCGGTGGCAGTACTTATTTATTTATCTACAGTGCTTATTATCATTTTATTCAGTGATGACAGTTACCATACAACATTTAACTGTTTAGGTTTCAAGTTTGTGCATAGAAACGATTCCGCTTGCATAACATTTTTTTTAGCTAGCTATGTTCGTCATAACATGACGACCAGAAACAATTGATAACCTTGAGATGAAATCCACTGGCATCTTGCATTTGAATCTTTTTAAAAGCTTCTATACTTATTAATTATTATAGTAACCGGTGCGATACCACGGCCTCGTACAAAACCGGTTGTGAAGCAAGGCTTGCGTTGCATTTCCCCGAAATTAGTGAGGTTTCCGGAGACCCAACTCCCCTTCTCCTGTTTCCAATCTCCTCATCCGAATCACTACTTTCCCCTCCCCGCATCCCCCATCCGTCATCACCCCAAATGGCGGGCAGCGCACTTACGAATCTTAAGTTGTAGGTGACCATGGCCGGCGGTTGTCACTTACCATCAGGTGACCCGTTTGTTCGTCTGTTCCCTACAATAAAAAAAAAACAATTTCATATTTATTATTTTAAATTTTATGTCGATTAAAGTTAACAGTTGAGATAAATTTCATTTATTGCGTTAAGGAAAAAAAGCGGTGAGGTCATAAATAACGAAGAACAAGATTTTAGCCTACTTTAATACGGCAACAAGAAGGTAAATACAAAGGAACCTTTTCCTTGATATTACGAATGGACTGATAATATAATAATATTATTTATTATTTAATAATGTATAAAGACTGTCGGAATATCTGAACCTGTTATAATAAAGGATTTACCTAGCATATTTAGTTAAACATTTTAGAAAAAAAGTACGTAAGTGATCACTGTGCGAGCAAGAAAAGAAAAACCTTCAAGAAAAGAGCGTACTCCTACCTAAAAGGCCCGGCAACGCACTTGTGACTCTTGAGTTACGGGTGTCCATGGGCAGCAGTAGTCACCATCAGCTGACCGGTCTGCTTGTTTGCCCCCTATCGCATAAAGTAAAAAGTTATTTTTTGGAATTTTTAGTTATTAAGTTATGGAATTTGAATAACCGAAAAACGTAGGTATTTATTTATTAAAATAGCTTTTAAACATGTTTCATGAACGTTAACATAAAATTAAGTTGAATGGAATAAAATCCATTAGTTTTTAAGATATTTGAGACAGTTTGCAAAAATATTGTTTTCAGTTTCGGAAAATTAACAGAATGTAAGAAAATGTATGCTACTATTGAGTAAGTAGTGTGTAGTAAGTCTAAGCTGAAACATCCAGGCCGTGGGTCGTGGTCTTCAGGCTTTAGACTAGCTTTTTACCGTGGGAGAGTCATTCTTCGGAAAGAAAACCGGTAGACAAACAATGCTTGTATTGTAGTGAGTACTGGAGGAGTACTGGAGACTCAACTCCCTACTTCTCTCCCCTCTCCCCCATCATCCTCAAAGGCAGGCAGTGCACTTACGACTCTTAAGTTGCAGGTGTCCATCGACGGTTGTCACTTACCATCAGGTGACTCTTCTGTTCATATTTCCTCCCATATCATAAAAAAAGAGGAAGAAGAAGAAAAAGAATCTGTAAAAAACTAGCTTTTACCAACGAATTTACTCGCACTCACTTAGATTTTATCATTAGTACGGCATTAGCATTTTTAATATTAGAATGTTAAAATACCTATTTTACTTTTATTACGATGTATGTATGCAGAAATAAAAAATATATATGTGTATGGATATCATGCAAAAAAGTTAATACCATTTGTATGACTTTGAGTTCAATAGACGAACTCTAATTGAAATTCAATATATGTCAGAAATATACTGTATTATTATAGTATGTGTATATGACTCATCATCAAGGAATGATAGTGTCACGTAGGAAAAAGTTTTTTAATAATGAATATTAAATTCATTAGCAAAAGTTTTGCATAAATGTTTGTTTGTTTGTCATCCTGTTTGTAAATCTATACAAAGTTAAGTTTAGGAGTTCCATAAACGAGGAAGAGGGAACTGAACATGAACTGTAACCCCTATACCTATCACTCTCATTCCTATCATTTCAATTTAGAATTTCTTATGCCCTCGACCTAACTTAATCTATTAATCATTAATAACAAACAATACGATTAAGATTTGTAATACAGTTTAAATAGAAATTGGACCACAATATGAAAAGGGTTTCGGAAATGTTCTTATAACTAAATTAACAGTTTATAGGCATTAAAAATAAATAAGGGATCCTTGGATGTTGCACATGTTTACAGGCACATCCTTCTTTTTATGGGTTGCTGAGATTCAGTATCAGACAAGCCTTTGATATATCCCTACATAACATAATAAAATTAAAATCTATTAATTACACGTTTGTAAAATGTTTTAGGACATTTATCAGTACTACACACAATGAATACTCCGCTATAGGGTTCGATCACAGAACACTCCCAGTAGCTGACTCAGTTAGTGCCCACTTACAAACATTAGTGTGTGGATAATGCTATATTATAAATAAATATTCTTTATAGATAATTTATTTTCATCATATATTAGATTAAATATATTTTGTGTGAATTGTTAATCATTGGTTCTATTCTAATTCTTATTTTTTGTTGTATTCTTAAAATAAGTTAACTTTTCTTAAATTATACGAGTACATATGTATTAATAAACTTAGGATGTTTAACTATCTACCCTACCCCAACTAAGGTGCATACTTATAACTATCAAGTAATTATTTAAGTAACATCCATGATACAACCAGAAAATCTGTGTCTCAAAATGGCGCTGCAGTTTTGTATAAGAGTGTATAATTAAAAATGTACACACCCACATTTATAACATTTGAGGTTCTTGTATTTAAGATGTTTATTATAGGTAGTTGATGACATGTCGCAGGTTTCCGCGGTCTTACGCAATACACAATGACATCTTTTTCAATTTTGATAGATTATCTAACTACTGTGTTGTAAAGCAACAACATTGAACACCTATTGTACTTTTGTATGAACTTGTCAAATAATCATAGACTTTGTCTTAAAAATACTTTTTAGTATGTCTACTCTTGTACTTGGTACTATGCCTAGACAATAAACTAACGTGACTTACGGCGCGTTGAACTCTTTCAACTGTATAAGTCACTCAACGCTGTATGCTCAACTATACCTCAATTGATTGTTATTTATTTTAATAACTTTAGTAAGTGTTTATAATAGCAAACTTTTTTATTAGGTGATTCGACGCGTATCGCATATATAGGCTAGAGATGATGTTTATTATATACTGTCCAAACCGTAAGCATCATCTTTTGCTGAAATAATATATGCGGATTCTCGTGAGGAGTATGGCGTTGAGGGTAGAGGGCTAGAGGGGCGGCGCGTGCGAGGGTGAGCCGGCATGGCGCTGGTGGGCGCGTGGCTATAAGTAAGAGGTGCGCGCGCGGCGCCGAGGTTAGTCGCCGTACGGCAGCGCGTCGCCAGCGGTGTCACCCGCCACATCCCCCACCCCGGTGCGTTGCACCCCCTACCCAGCTCCCCACACACGCACTCGCCTTTCTCACACGATCACCGGCGATTCTCACTTGCGCAACTCGACTCTAAGCCGAAAGGTCGCCGCTATTGGCATTTAAACGCTCTCTGACATTAGCGTTGCATTTAAATGTGCGATGCAGCTTCTTCGTTGAGCTTCACTGTCGCAACTCTGTGTCGCGTGGGAAAGGCGCGTGTGCTGACAAGACGTCTCTGTTGCAGCCAGCAGCCCGAGTGAATCGGGCCGGCGCGCGCCACATACAAGCCACAAGATCGCCACACCAGCGCCACACGCCAACATGACAGCCAGGGTTGCGCTGTAAGTACATATAATATAAGTGAAATAATCATTTTAGAATTAAACATAACCATCTTAATGGCCCTTATTGTTAACGAAATAATTACGGCCTGCATTTTATACTTTCGGCTATTGCCACACGTTGGCTTTCTAGCGTTTAAAACGATAATTGTTATTTCCGTGCATTTTAAATCTACAAACGCATTCGGAATGTTTACGGTCGATTACTTTCATTGAACTTTCAAGTGACCTCTGCAGAAATAAACGATTGGTCAGATAGCATCTAGGCCGCGTATTCAAGGATCGATATGATAAAAATTCGATCTCATTTCTTGTGTGGAAATCAGGTTTTCATTGCTCAACGGCAACTACCGACTGACATCACGAATGAGGGCGAGTATTTCTCAATGAAGGCTGCGAAACATTGCTTTTAAAATATGCACGACTTTGTGCGCATATTGTCTCCAGCGCAGCACCCGGTCTACCCTCTACCGTATGCGCTATTCGCCAATGCCAAACCCTGCGTTGCGTACAGCGCTAAGCGTCCGGTAAGAGTTTCTACGTAATATACGGTATTTTATGTAGTTTAGGTGCACAGCTATCCGCGTCTCCATTTTTGGTAATGTTCAACTTTTGAACAATAATTCTAAAACGACGAAGTCATAGAGCTTTTCTCTACACGTTAGAAATTGGTGATTTTGTTTATATGTGAGTTTAGAAATTAGCAAGCAAGATAGCAATTTCACCATGTAAAAGCTTTCATCATTCACTTGAAGGCACTTGCTTTATAAGAACGTGGTAGTAGGGAATAGAAGAATATAATATAATAGCACCAATTTGATGATTTAACTGTGACATAAACCCTGCTAAGTGATGACAAGAGTGTAATACCTTGAGACAAGAAACGTAAGACATGATTGAACATCGCTTATTGTCAACTCTCTCCGACGGTTGCAACACCCGTGATGTGTTCAGATGTTTCGGATATGGTCACAACAGTATTTGCGGATATTATTAATAACTTTAGTATTGTAATCAAATACAAGCAAGGAATGTTTAATTATTTACCCTTTATTATACATTTAATTATAACAATGCTGTAACTTTCATTCATTTTCTGTTACACTTTTCTTCCTGATTATTGCTTAATTAAACAGTGATATTATTTTATACCCACGCTTTATGTTTATAAAGATAATTTTAATTTAAACGATATCACTGAACCGATTTGTGATTGTAGAATGACCTTAGCTTGGAAACATTTGAATAAGCGAACGTATTTTAGTTGTTTTCCTCATATAGCAGTTCGAGATACTTGAAATAACTTAGTAGTCGTTTCTTCCATCGCTTTACATAAAATAATCACATTTTTGGCTCAACATTTGCGTGAGTCGAATAAGATTGCCTTCATTTAAAACTTTACGTAGTTGATTTTTCTTTCCACTTTGTATTTCAAGTTATACCTAGTAAGCTTCAAGTCATATATTTAAACCACTGTAATTTAAATATTTTTTATTTGTGAATCAAACACAAAAAACATATTACTGCGAAAAAGGTATCAAAAAACTTTTTTAAGTATGTGTAAGTGACAATAGAGTTTGTCGGTCCAAATATTCCATCCGAAGGGTCGTGCGTTGACCCTCAGAGGAGGAGTTTTTTTTTGGTACCTGCCCTTTTAAAAAAACAAACTTAATGCTCAATTAAGCTTTCTCTATTATAAATTATGTAAAGTTTTTTACTCTATTTATTAAGTAATACAGTAGGTATTTCCTTGATAATAATTATTTGTACATAAGTATTTTTATAATGATAGTGATAAAAAAATACCAGGTTGAACGCAAGTCGTAAATCTCAAATAGGTGTTTGATTTTAAAAGGAGAAAAAAAAATATTACATGTTGCAAAAGAATATCGAAACTGTAAAAAAACTTGTACGGATAATTATAAGGACTTTTACTACATCAATCGTCAGCGCATGTAGAAAATTATTTATTGCAATGTCACGTAAATATATCACTAGCTAGTACTAGAAATACTACAAGATCTCCATGGCTCACTGAGATAGATTGAGAATACTTTTATGCACACCAAAAGAAATTAGGACACATAGAAAATGTACAATGGGTACAACACATCTGAGTAATATCTTTAATTTTCCACTTAAGTGATAATATAATTGTAGCGCAAGTTGTAATGCATGTTAAATACTTAGTTTTTAATATACTTTTTTTACTTTTTTTTTTAAGATTTGCAATTATTCCAAAAACATAACATAACAAATTAATAAATATACTTCGTTTAACTATCTCAACTTTTAATTAATAGCAAGGCTAGCCTTCTGGTTAAGAGAAGTCTGGATTGTAAATGGAACTGACACTCGGACCCCATACCCGTAGCGTCTCCAACCCAAACGGCTTGAAAACATAATTACCAATTAATTTACTATATTTACGCCGTTTGTTTAAACAATTATATCATTAATAGATATCACATCTCCGAAAGGGCCTAAATGTGAGGCATGAACCCACTACAATAACTATTAACAATTTTAACATTGTTAAAATAAGGTTTGACCCACATTCCATTATTGTTTTTAATATCCACTTTTGTAAATTTCTCACACATAACCAACTAAAAAATACTAGCAATAGTTACGAAATAAAAAACTGTACAAAGCAATCGTCATTATCTTGATATTTACGCAACATTAGAATTATGTCTAACGCGTATTTATATAATAGTTTATACCGTTAATTGTGCAGCAAATAATGGAGGTTGTTAGGAAGAAAGGCGACACAACATTCTTCGTGTAAGTTATGTTCAGTTATCGTATCGTACTGCTAATCCTTCATTTTATGTCATCGTAGGTTAGGTTATGTCATTATTAATTGGGAGCCTAACGTAAACATTGTCTAGATTACTTTCTATGTAAAAAAACTAACGTAACAGGCCATATTAAATGCAAAATTCGTTTGGGTGTATAGATATTGCATACAAATTAGAATGGGAATTTCTCCTTACTAAAAGATTTTCGATAGGTCGGAGCATGTGTGAAAAGAAAGTGTATAAACGTGACTATTGGTGTTCACGGGCCGGCGCGTCACGTTTTTTACATTTCAATATGTAATTGTCATTTAAATAATTTTTAGAACTTGTTTATTTAATCGTATCTCTGTATGATCTATCGATATTTCAGTTATCGCTTACTGTAATAAATACCACGTACACTACCGTCCAAAAGTTTGGAAGCACACCTGATTTCAAACAAAACAAAAGATTGCCGACTCCCTGCGGTAAATAATAGCAATAAAATAAAGTTTTATGACCTTTTGTGATTTTTTAACACAAAACAAAAGGATTACTAGTGCATATTCCTTGAGTTTTAACAAATTCCTGGATTTTGACGAAACACGTGTTTTATTACTTCATCCGCCGGGGACTTTCTTTTATGCATTGATGCGGTTTTATTGAAAATATTTTGTAGTTTTATCTTTTTTGGACCTTATTTAGTCACACTTGAGCATTAGAACGCGAAGGTTGTGATATTAACATCGTCTGTATTCAAAAGATTTCGACTACTTCCTTGACCGTCTTTTTTTTATTGAAAATGGCAAAACGCAAGCAAATCACACTTGAACAGCGAAGCGCTATTTGTACTCTGCGTGAGGAAGGCTACAGTGAACGCCAAATCGCAAAAAAACTCGGAATTTCTTGTAAAGGTGTCCACTACACCCTCGCTAGAAAAAAAGAAACTGGCAAAAATGAAGATAGAAAAAGGTCTGGTAGGCCCAAATCCACTACAAGTCAAGAGGATAACTTCATCAGAGTTCTTTCTAAACGGAATCGTCGCTTAACTGCACCACAAATTACCGCATCTCTGAATGAAACGCGAGGAACACCCGTGTCAATAACAACAGTTAAAAGACGACTACTGTCTGCGGGGCTAAGAGGTTGTGTTGCAGTTAAAAAACCAAAACTAACAATTCGGCATAAGAAAAACAGACTAGAATGGGCAAAGGAACATAAAAACTGGACAATAAACCAATGGAAAAAAGTTCTTTGGAGTGACGAATCGAAGTTTCAGATTTTCGGGTCCAATAGACGTGTTTTTGTGCGCCGATCTAAAGGAGAGAGAGCTTCAGAAGCTTGTACAGTGCCTACTATCAAACATGGTGGTGGCAATGTCATGGTTTGGGGGTGTTTCGGCAACAATAAACTCGGAAGTCTTGTGAGGATAACCGAAAAACTAAACAAGGAACGCTATTTGAAAATTCTTAAGGATTTCGCCATACCCAGTGGACTGAATCTTATTGGTCCTGGGTTCGTTTTTCAGCAAGATAACGACCCGAAACATCCGTCCAAACTGTGCCAGAACTTTTTAAGGAAGAAAAAAGATGTGAAAATCATGCAGTGGCCGTCTCAATCACCTGACCTTTCTCCCATTGAACTTGTTTGGGATGAACAAGATAGAAGGGTGAAAAATCAATCTCCTACGAGCTCAGAACATTTGTGGCAACTATTACAGAGCGAATGGAAGAAGTTAGATGAAAAGTATTTTATGAAATTAATTAGTAGGATGCCTAGAATATGCGAGAAGGTAATTAAAGAGAGGGGTGGACACTTCGATGAAGCTAAAATTTAATTTAATTTTTATATTACTTATTTAATTTCATTGTTGTAGAAGTGTGTTTTGTCTATTTTTTTAATTCTGTATCAATAAAAAAAAATTAAGATGGCTTACTTTTATTTTATTTGATTTTATCTTGTTGCTTCCAAACTTTTGGACGGTAGTGTATGTAAAATAATAAACTATAAATATAAATAGTAAACTAAAACGACTTAAGAATATATTTTTATGTTTTTTTTTTGTCTGTATATTAAATATTTATTTTATATGTAAGACTAGCTTTGACCGCGCGATGACCTGCGTATAATCGCGAATCGCGAGTATTGAGTCTTATACAACTTAAAAAATCCTTCTACAATTTTTTTTTATATATTTTAACAATGTGTGATTTTATTAATTACACAGGTCCACAAAAAAAAAAGTGGACTGTGCTGAGTGTGCGACATATATTTTCCGACATATTTTTTTATCGCTGAACACGAATCTGAAGTCAGAATTGGAGGTTAAACTGCAAAAAACTGAGAAAAAACAAAAAAACCGGGCCAGGTATTCTAGCGTGTAGGGTTTCTTTATTTTAATGGATTGTAATGCTTCTTCTACTCAAAATTTAGCTGGATCTTTTAGTACTCATGGCGATCATGAATGTTCTAAGAATCCTAATTTCTTTTGCTACGTTTGTGCAAAAAATTTTGGGATGAACAATACAAAGAAACTCACAGATAGGGTTGTGACTTTGTATGAAGTGTTTCAATATGGAAGTTTCTGTCAATTAAAAAAATTGGATACCTAATGTTGTTTGTGGTTCATGCTATAACATGGTTAACCGATTTGAGAAGCACCAGGACAAGGAGAAACTTAAAGTTAAAATAAACAAACCCCGCAAGCTAGAATACCTGGCCTAGTTTTTTTAATTTTTCTCCGTTTTTTGCAGTTTGACCCCCAATTTTGATTTCAGATTCGTGTTCAGCGGTAAAAAATACGTCGGAAAATATATGTCGCACACCCAGTACATAACACTTTTTTTTTGTGGACCCGTGTTATGACCTCTTCATACCTATAGAGATCGATCGATCGATTATACGAGATCCATTTATGTTAAGTTTATATAGGTACGATTCTTTCTAAGGTTTAATAATAAAAATAACACAGTAAATTACTCGACACACTGGCAGGGAGAGTCACTTAAAAAAAGATTATTGGTAATTAATTAATATTTCTAGTTTAAAAGAATCAATTAAAAACTGAAACTTGATTGCTTATGTTACAAGTCTTTCAATTTTTAATGGCAAAAGTGCTTAAAGGTTAAATTACAAAGGTTAGTGTGTAATAGTAAAAATAGTTGTATTTATTTGCAACGCCACATGTCCCATTTATAGCTCTGTTTGCAACATATAGTTGTGGACATAGCTTTAAAGATCAGCGATTAGAAAAAAAATTGAATAATGTTTTAATTTTTTAATAGACTTTGTTGTATTGCGCCATTTTTAACCTTCATACTTTCTGACATATTTGAATAAATTTATTCACTTTACTAATCTTTAATTTACTACTTATAATTCAAAGTTGTTTAGCAATGAGTGGAGGCTATTGCTATGTCATCTTTTGTAAGCTATTGTATTGAGTCATCAACGCCCAAATGAGACCTACTCATAGGCACATACCACGAAGATAGTTAAAATACCAATTGTATTGTATGACGGTGGCCATGGGGTTGTAGAAATATACATTCAAGAACTGGTTTATGACCAAGACGTTGAAATACAAAGATTGGTATTTTTAACAATAATTACTGCTGCCCCGGTATATGAAAAATAGTTACCGCAATAGTAGTAAAAATAACTGACGAGTGTGACATACACACATATAAGGTCACATCTGAATCCCTGATGGGGTTTGCAGAGGTGTTTTAAACACCCACATTTTATAAATTAGAATATGGTCCCACTTACTTAATAGGGGGCAAGCCAATCGGTTCCTTTCACTTGATTCGGAAGTGTAAGCAATAAACTCTAGGACGACGGGGTCGCATGGCTTTAACAGATCGTAAATTTATTCAGTTTTTTCCAAGTTTAGAATGTGGATCACGCGTTAGTAGTAACGTAATCTAAACAGTGAAATGCTCGTATATGCAGAACATCCCGTGAAATCAGACTCCCAGACATTATTACTAGACGTTGTTACAGCAACACGTTCTTATAACAACTGTGCAAGCAATGAAATTTAAAGACGAATTTCTATGGTATGGAAGAGATATCTGCGATATAAAGAGAAAATTAAAAATTAGCAAATTAAAATACATATTAAAAAAAAACTAAGAAACCTATTTCCTTTCATGCATAACTATCAGATGACAGACCTGGTCCCTAAAAAAAGAAGTTGAAAATATACTAACAATATATCAGAGAAAGGTGGAAAGAAGCATATTGGGGATTAAAAAAAAATAATAAGAGAAGAAAACAAAAGTTCAAGAGCATCCGATTCCTGAAATGAAATTGGGCTGGTCATGTCGGCAGAATAAAAATTATCGATGGTCGAAAAAAGTAACAGAGTGGGTAATAGAAGATAGAGTCAGAGGAGAGTCAGTTCGAGAAGAGGTGAAAAGGTGGATCACCATAGAGATCATAATTTACAGAGAGCAGTGGGGGAGGCCTACACTGACGAGCCGACTTCTACACTACAAAATACAAGCGTATAACTACTCTAACTCAATTATATGTTATATGTAAACATATCTCTATAAACTCTTAATGCTTTCATCAAGTTCTAAATTAATGTAATATTGCATTGAAACATTAGCTGTAAATCAGACTTGGAAGTAATTTTCGAGTTTAGTCTTGAAGGTTTTGCAAACTTTTAAATCTCCATCAATAGGCTAAGAGATCCTCTCGCGTACTCCTTATTAACATTACTGTTTGCCATTAGCTCTGATAGATGGATTATAATTTTAATATTATATTAAATGTACACGGCACGTAACGTAATAGTGTTGTAATATTACTTATTGTATTAATATTTATTTTGTATTGTATTACTTATTGTAGTAATAGTGTACGTAATAGTTAACCTTTGACGTTGCAAGCAATCAATCGCAGTTCTACTCACGATTCCACATTTTTGTATTTACGAAGTTCGTGAAAGTAATTATTTAGTACTATGTTCAAAGTGTGCCCCATGGTCCAAGTTTGATGCAACACTAGCCTGTAGGTTCATCTATCTATTTAAAAGTAGTTCAGTAACATATAATATGTCTAACTTAAGACGTCTTATTTACCTTACTTTTCAAAATTGTTTAATTGGTTCTCTAAATTTGGGATGTTTAAGCTTTAACATATTTATTTCTTAATGTATTTCAGATAATATCTTAGAGGGTGAGCTTTCATCATAATTACTACCAAAATGTAGTAGACTCGTGTTGACTAGTGCTCACGGCCACCTATTGTTTCTAAACATGCGCCCATTGTCCAGCACAAATGCGATTGGGTAACAAGTAATTGGGCTTTAGCTATATGTATATGTATGTATAATTTTGCAGTTCCACGAAATCTAGCCTTCATGTGATCGTTATGCGAAACTTCAGCCAGTAAATTGCGGTAAAATAAATTCGTAATTCTGAAATGACATTATTTTTTTATATTTTTCGGTCAATTTTTTTCAAATTTCTTGTTCCTAATCCCTTATGACCTTGGATTTCTACTTCCTAGTTGTAATTTTTTTATTTGTTATCTTGGCTTCCAGTCTATAATTGAGTGAATGAATGTAATCTATTTTGAGGCTTGAAGGTTTCTAGTTTCCTATTGACTGCACTAACGATTGACACAGGCAAAAGCAATCACTTATATTCTCTTGTTAATCATATAAATTAATGTATCTTATGGTATTCTTTAAAACAATTATAGCTATGGCCATGTACGAGACTTCCGATCAATGATCGTAGGTCGGCGCGGTCGATCGTCGATTAAATCATTTTTACTGGATACGTAAACATGGATAACTATGGTTTCGTTTACTGAAGTTATTAGTAGTTTACCTAATGTGAAACACTTTTGGAATGTCATATTTTATGCATTTTTTTTATCTTATCTTTTTAAAAGTTGTGTTTCTTTGGAAGTTGCCAGACTTTTTTTATCGGAACACTGTCACTGTAAGCTTTTCTCAGCCTTCTTTGTCACAATAAACTTCTACGGTTGTTCAGTAAATATTTGTATTCAAAATTTTAGAGCAAACTGTTTAAAAAAGTTTGAAGAATTGAAACATGCGCAAATAAAAAGTTTGTTAATAATAGTATTTTATGAGAAAGAATTTTCAAAAGTTTTACGCGTACTAACTGTGATTTCTTACACCACCCCTGTAGCTCAAATATGCACATATGAAATTGTGCGATGCCATTATGCGCAAGGATGTCCGGACCGTGTCTGGGCAAGTTTCCCCGGATACCAGTAAACGTAATGTCCGCTGACACTGTTGCCAGACAAAAAACGACCCATTGAACAATTTATAGGCAGTCATATGATAGAAACTTACCGTGTGCTGACAACACCGGTAAAAACTTTTTCTTATGTGATGAACGTTTACTACGCTAGTTTGAAACAGTGTTAGTTGATCCAAGATATGGTGGTGCATTCAGAATAAGGAGAATATCCGAACATTCATCATACAGAAGACATTTTTATTGTCCTTGTGCTGAATAATTTATATGGGGCTATGGTTATTCACACATATGTACATATGTAAGTGACACCAACAGTATAGTACCTGCTGACCATTGTAGAATGGCTAGTTAGTTTTAGATTACTCTTCTCATCTCGGCACCTAGATGGAGTGTAAATATTATAAGTATTATACATATTTATATAAAATAACTACTATGTGTATAGTATACTACACTATAAGCCAAACTTTTCATATATTTTTTTTATTTTAATATATATTCATCATGACTATGATGAAACTTTGGTAAGTACTTGATATTATTTTAGTTGTTTCAAAATGGTGGTGACATGAGGACAGCAGGGTGCGGGTGACGCGAGCGCGGCAAAACGAGCCGCACCGCGCGCACTCGCCGGCCGACCTTCACTTTCGCTTTTTATGTGTGAATCTCGCTAAAGCCCATCGCACACTTCTCGCTAACGTCGACATTACGTAACGAGCGACAATCGCGATTGTTCGCACGTTGTAGCTGCACAACCACGCGCCACCCGCGCTGCTTCGGTCTATTAGATGCTTTGTTTTCAGTATATCATGCCGTTAACATTTAAATTATAATAATATCATGACAAAATAAATGCCCTCTTACAGCTAAGCAAGTAATTTGATTGCTCATTGGCCCAAAGTTGGTTTTACTACTTCTTATTAAAGCAAACACCATTTAGAAATTGGCAAATTACATTACATGGCATTAGTAGTTAGCTAAAGTTCGAGAATAATGAAATCCAAATAAATTTGAATTGTAAATTGTTGACACATATATAGTATAGTTTTTACTTTTACTGTATTTAAAATTATGTTTAAAAACAAGTTTCCTTCTCGATGAAATCTGGTTGTTTACGATCGACACCATGTTACCTAAGTAACTATTTATATACTTGATATTATATCTAAATAACGTTTTATTTAGTTTTAATATGTTTATGACTATTATGAGTTCATTAGCGTTGTGTACCAGCGTGTAATCTGAACATATGCTTGTGACGCGATGTCTTACATCCAATAACTTTCGCTTATCGTGTTGTAATGAAAACAAATTCTTCGTTCGAATACATTATATGAGCACTACTCTCAAAAAAACTTCAATCAAAGTAATCCTTAATGAGTAAAAGCATTTCGATTGAAAACTATTTGGAAAAACTATATCTCATATGATAATGCTAGCTCGAACTACCAGGAGGACATAAAGAACAAAGGTTATTTCAACTTATAAGAAAATATGTATATAATTAATCCTATACTGTCATCCTCGTTAAAAGTATTAAAAAAAATGAGGTCCGATTATGGGAAATACGAAACTGGCCTTTTGTCGAACTGACGCAAATGAACGCTTTATTAGACTCATCATTTGTTTGTCATTGGCTTTCACTACGATCATACAGTTGATATAATGGTCATAATAGTATTACATAAACTGCCACAGAAGATTTGCCGTCGACATTAAGAGTTAAGTAAAGTAATTAGAGTTGCTTAATAAAACATTTCTTAGATTGTCTTTGGATTCCTTTTACCGAGGGTAAATCCATGAAGCTGAATTACTAACACAGAGACCGACTAAGCATAACATATATAAATAGGTATTTTGTTTCTACCTATTTACTTATAGGTTTCTATTATCATTTATTTTTCAAATTGGTATTAGTTCATTTAATACAAATAAATGAAACCTCTAGACCTTTTAATAAGTGTTTTCAAGGTTAAGGTCATTCAATGTCCGTGTAGATGTGGGCTTCTTCTTTTGCATTAGAAATTAAAGCTGCAAGCCTAATGGCACTTATAATGAGGCAAACGACGGTCTGCGTGGGACGTGACACTGGTTAGGCAAGGCATTTCTAGCTACTTAAAATTTATTAAAAGGCTCCGTGTGAAGTCTTTGAGATGTTTCCAATGATTTCTTTTTATAAAAAAACTTAAGTAATGAATGTTTAATATTAAAATTTAAATTTGTTTTTAATTGTAATTTTTACGATCCAAATGAAGGTTGAAATTCAATATCAGTATTTTTAGTATCTTTTAATATATGCTTGAGGATTTTTTAAAACTTTCCGCTTTTTATAGGTTATAAAAATTCGCATGTAACTGATTAAAATTAAAACAGTGTTTAAAAATTTGTATCGAATCTACGATTATCAACTTGACCCAAAAATGAGTTAGCCAACACTGACTGGTCATGCAACGTGCTAATACCAACTGTATTCCAACAATATTACGAACACTCAATGGTCGAGTTTGATGTTTTGCACTTTCTATGAGCCGATATGTCAAGGGCGGCAGCTTTGTGCGGCCGGCCGGTCACGAAACGGCCACCGCGACTCGCTAAATATCCATATGACAACAGGACGGATTCTCCGTATCTCTTTATACCTAAGCAATCTTAAATATTCTTTTATATTTGAACCATTTCTTATTTTATAACACGGATTAGAGTGTTTGCGCAGAGAGTCGAAAAGCACTTAATGCTACGCAGTTTTGACCCCTGCTTAGATAAGCAAGTACTTATATATTTAGAAATTCCCCTAGATGGAAGGCATAAAAGGTTATGGTTCAAATTATGGCTCGATGATGGTTATTTTTGAACTATGTACCACCTACCACCACCTATAATGGAACCTAAAGTTTGACCATAGCTAAACCTGTGTTTGTAACGTTCTTAACAAAGACATTATTGCCTAAAGCGGGATTAGTTTTAACGAAAGCGTTATAGTCATAGCGCAGTTTAGCTTTTGACGTGAGGTGTAGTGAGGAACATACACCAAAAGCTGAATAAAAAAATTAACAACCTATTTGAACTCGATGAGACCATTTCCTAAGACATTAATAGAAATTTGGAAATTACATAACTTAGCACAGAATTGTATAAAAGGATGACTTGACTAGACATGAGATATAGGTAGGCTCACGAGAAGAAGTTTAATACGGTGTAAGCATAATATACTTTGCAGACATAATGTTTTAAACGATGTTTGCAAATGTATAATATGTAAGACTCCCCTTTCTTTACTATTGTCTAATAGTTTTGGTCTTAGGTAAAGTTTGGTCCTGATCGTAAATGTGGTAAACCGAAGTGTTGCAATTCAGTTTGCTGTACCTATACATAGGCGTAGTTAATCATTTTATGTTTATAGTGTGCAACCAATGCATTTTTTTTTTTGATTTACTTTAGTTTAATTAGAATTTTAGAGAGGATACTTCTAGATATTTTATTAAGAGTTTATTGAATGAAATCGTTTTGACCGTTTGGTGGTTTTGGTTCACGGTAACCTACTGATCGACAGCTAACAGGCTTAGCAATACACCAGTTTGACAGGTCGCGTTGGCGCAACGTTTAATTTTAATAGTTTCAGCGCGGTGAGGCTTGTAGCGGCAAATTACAGAAGTATTTTTCTCGGCACGTGCGCATTTAATAGTAGCGGTGTTGCAGTTGAAACGATAGAATCAATGGATTGTTGCAACTCCTCGTAGCTATCGATAGTATAATCGATGATCGATGCGCCAATAATGCGGTCTTGTTGAGCCGACCGATTAAAACAGCTTCTGTGAGCAAGGCTAATCTTACTATCTCATAATTTATGCCTGTCTTACGCCGAAATTATGAGATATTTTGTAATGACGTCGTTGCCATGTTTCATAATCTTTTGAAACGTATTTTCACATTAGAAATAATAAAAGATTAGAAATAATGAAAGTTAAATTTGCTATGGAAGGTGAATCACATTTTCAGTTTGTTGGTTTTTAATTTACCTTTCTTGCATTTTCTACGCCCCTTTTTAGAATAACTAACAACGTAAAATGTTCAATAAGTTGTGTTGATACTGAAGTGAGAAGCAGGATCACTGTGATTACATGTGATGGGCTATTTATCACACTCGTGAGGATAATAAGTACACACTATCTAACTGACAGCTTCTAAACCATAAGTTGTGTACGTTTCGAAAGAAAGGACGATGAATATAGTTATTTTATATCTTAAAAGTACAGTTAATAGGAATTTCCACAATGCGAAATACCTGATTTTTGAGAAATGGTATTTTTAAAGTTACAAATATACTCGAATATAATCATTTTTTCATTTGAGCTTTTTGTAAGCTCCAAAAATCAAGTATTTAAAATACTTGATTTTTACGACCTTACAAAAATCTCGTAAAAATCATGTATACCAAGGTCTTATTTGTTAGACCTAAACATATCTATCATATTTATGTCCCCTACACAATCTTCAAGTTGCTTACGATATGCGCGAGTCTCCCTACCTCATTTTTATTTTAACTGTAATCGATAACAATCAAGTTAGCAAACCTTATCTGTAAGCGGTTAACTTCTCCTAACTCTCGCAACACGATTCGTGTCAGTTATCGAGGCAGCACAGAGTAACATTGGCAGTAGTCATTCATGTCTAACCGCGGTATTCTACGATCATTTACTCCAATAAAAACATAATATTCTACGTTTGTATGACCCGAAATATCGGTATATCGTAATGGTTGCCGTAATTTGCAAACTGGAACAAAACGCTGTGTGCTGAAGGGGTCAAGTATAGGGGAAATGAGTAAGAGAAATTCAACATCACCCCCTTAACCGGAACAGATACTATTAAATTCTAACAGCATAATTAAGCGATATTTCAATACTGAATAATTGGTTCTTTATTCTGCTGGTTATACTGGTTACTTAATGTTTTATTACTACATTTTATGTTCTCAGACATTTTTATGTGGTAAGAATGTAAATAACTGGGATATTTTGTAGTAAGATACCACTTTATGAATAATGCAACAATCCAAAGAGGACCGCCTGAAAACTAAATGTTTGATTAATGTTATGTATTAAGGAATGTTTGATAGGCACTAAGTATAACCTCTAACATCTAAGTATGTTTGCGCAAACTCCGAAGCTATATGTCATTCAGCTTCGATTTCATAAGATCAGTTTGAGCGGCTCGCTGATGGAGAAAACGCTAAAAGCATGTCATAATTTACTGACATTGGATTAACTTCATTACATCAGTGACATTAAGCATGCGGAGTCCGGGTTCGAGCCCCATTGGCTCAACACAAACATAATCGGATATTTATATGTGCGTCTTCGCATTTTGTAAGCGTCACTTTCGGCTTCAACCAGTTTCACTTTCCTGCCGATGACCTTTTGAGGAATGCGAAGTGAGCTAACGGATGAATAAAATATACCGGATTAGTTATAGCTACATGGGATAAGCAGCATATGTAACAGTATTTGCTGGTGTATATCTTAACACTTACATAACTATCATGCATCATATATCATGGGATATTATGACGGGGGTGACAACCAGTTTAAGTTAGCTTTAAATGTGCTGACAAGTGTAGGAGCCTTATTCGGCACTTAAACATAACGTATAATGTGCCACTACACTTTCTACGCAAAAAGTTTTCTAAAAACGAGCCGGAGATTCCCCATTCCCCGGAGAAACCCATTTTATTTCTGGCCTTGGCTGTATCTATGTTTATGATTCGCAGTAATTATTACAAAACACCTTCACTACCAATACCGATGAAATGGCAATTTAATCGCTGCTATATGAATTCGAAAGATGAATTTAATAGTTGACTATTATAACATAGTTAGATTTGAAACATGTCATAACAAAATAAACTAGCAATCAGCTATTAAACTATTAACCTATGCATTGTAGAATTGTATTCATTATTTTTTTTCCTTTACGCGCTCACTATATTAATTTCCATTCAATTTGTTGGAATCAGGAAGTGCTATATTACGAAGATGAGTTTCATTAAAAAATACAATGTTTTTTAGGATGTTTTAAAGAAAAGGGTGCGCCGGCGCCTGTCTCGGTGCCTGCGCATGTACAGTTCCTGTTTACGAAACATGTTTTATGTCTTGGTATTGTGGTAAAAGTTGATTTTATTACTTATGAAGCGTAGGCATACAGCATATTAAGACCACATGGACCTTGACATAGGGCGTTTGAACAAACTCTGAAGGGGATACGCCATGATATTCTGCCTCAAGGCACGAATTTTCTCTTTATTTGTAATGGGTATTTTGTTGTTTACAAATTTCAAAAGTGAATCAGATGTATTACATATTCTTCTGCAGTGCGTTGGTAATAATTTCGTGTCAATCGTAGACAGCCGGTGAGCGTGTCACGGATACCATACTTTACAATTCCGGGCATTTGGCGACGTGATATTGATACCCAAGTAGTAGCTGTGGCTGCGCCCGTACTGCCGCCGCTCACTCGCCAGTAAATTGTATTCTATAAATTAATCACTAGTCATACCTAATTTTTATTCAAATAAGACTGTTTTTGTGATGTGGATAACATACACCCATAACGCGTACGTTAAAGAATCATGTGTTTACAAGTTTTTGGTAACTACTTTTTAATAAAGACCGAATTATTATAATATATATTGTCATTTTGGTAAGAAATGAATATGAAGTGTTAGATTCTGTCATCGAAGTCGATAGGGATGCGTGCCGGCGGTGCTGACACTCTATGACATACTGATATTTCAGTTGCGGAAAGTCGTACACTATGTGACATTTACGTTTGATGAATAGTTTTATTGTTGTTGTGTTGTGTTACACACTTCTCGTTTGAAATTCACAAACTCAATATTATCCTTCATAATTAGACACACTAAGGTTGCAAGCGGACAATTTATGAGCCGAAACAACAGCAGTTGAAGTCGTCTTGAACACAGATTAACACAGTAACCTAAAACCGATTGCATTATGAAAGTTGCCTTAATTGTCTGTAGGTAATAGACACTGTAATATTAGATAATAAGTATAATTACATCGTGTGCTATAACAAACACATATGAAATATGGATTCGATTACAGCGGAAAATATACATTACTAGTGAAACGCATTTCGTGTTCAGAAATATCGTGTGTTTAAGTAAAGTACCTAATTAAAACTGCGCTTTTAAGTTGTTACCGTTTTCACTACATCGCAGTTGTACGTCAAGATTCACACTTCCCTGATGATAAGATGATGATTACCTATTGTTTCATTGTTTCGCAATCATTTTTATGTATCTATTCACTGTTTCGATTATATGCATCGTGTATGATTATCTGCAGGGTAAACTCAGTAAACCGTCGACGCCGCATTTGGTGTTCAACGCACGACAGACTTGTTAATTTTTACGTGATCGCAATCGGACTATCGTATAGGGTTGACGAACTGCGATACCGTTTAATACATCGTAGCTACTTACCTACGTGCCGCGCAATACATCATTATCATTACACTGGCATCAATAGCATCAATATGTATGTGCGTGAGGCGAATGAAGTCATTTAACCTGCGGTTGTAATAGCGCCTCTACTATCTGAAAGGATTAACCTAACCATCACATTTTATTTTATTTAAGTTATTAAAATATTTAGTGCTGCAGTTTTCTATGAAAGTTCTTATTTTAATAAGTAGGTAAAAACAGTAGGTACTGCATATTCTTGAGAAGTTATTAAAATCATATTTTGTGCTATCATATCCATCAAGGGATGGTTCATGTATGGCAAGAATACGAATCAATATCACACGTCAATTTTGTTGATTGTTTTATTTGAAAGTGCCTTTACAAAGTATCGTCCTCTTTAATGTTCTCGAGCACGATGTTACTTTAATAATTTTAATTTTTGAATTTTTTAAATAGATTTGAATGTTAGCATAAATTACAGAAGTTCAATGTCGATGGCAATGTGGCAGTCGTGATACACAGTGGTTGTAGTATATCAGCAATTCAAATATTTCAATAATTTGTGTCAGGAGTAAAAGAGCCCGTAGTATTACCAACACATAGCGGATTGATTACGCACACATATTTGCCCCCGCACGTTCACTGGTGACCTCGGGGCTGAGAGGTAGACCAGACCTTGTATCAGGACAACGGTGTGTGGTGCAGCGCGCCAGTTGTCGCCAACCGTTACTCCGTCGTCGCCTCTCACGTGCGCATTTAGGAAGTTCAATTTTCCAATATGCTCTTGAAACATGAACGCACCCGACAATTCAATTTATGTATCATAATTTAATATTGGACACTCCTTTTCCGTATTCAAGTTAAATGTACTGGAAGCTGTTTTAATTTATCAAACCTACTTAGTGTTGCGTGTGTATATTGAAATTTTAATGAAGACTTAGTTCTAGAAGTATACTTTCATCAGCGGCAGCTATAACGTTAATTGGCAACTACGATATACGGTAGTGACTCCTTTACATATTTGGTAACAATCGGCAGGTACTCTACTCTGGCGAATACAATGGCTAATTGATATGCAGAGATTGAACAGCACTTGAAAATGTAAAATCTCATATGGGGTTAATAACTTATTAGATATCATGAGGATAATTGCGGACTTATCAAAACGAACAACGGCTTCATAACGTGGCACTTAATCATAATATATTGTTGAACAACGCACAATACGCAACTTGGCTGCTGTTGAAAGCTATAAATTTTTGGCAAGCCTTACTCAATAACACAACATTTTGTAACACAGCTATCAGAACCGATGTAAACGACATCGTACACACTTCATACTTTCTAATATTAAAAACAAGCATTTGGAATTTTTTTAATAGGCAGGCGTTTAGATGCAGCATTGAGTGGATTGTGCTGTGATAGTAGACAATCATATTGCATATAGGTACTTATTAGTACAGAAAAGCCGATTTAGTTAAAACTAAAAATAAAATAAATATATTAGATACTACTTTAAGAATAACTTATGTTAAATTATAAATATTGCTTAAGCAAATTTTTAATGAGATCTAGTTAGTTACGTAAGCCCGATGTCCGCTGAGCGAAATTATTATTACCTACTCAGATCCGGGTTTCTCTGACTCACAGTCCATTTCAAGTTTGTCTATAAATGTCACGTTTTGGTGAATACCTACGAACAAAACAATGACATACTGATACTTAGTAATTTTATTGTTAAAAATAAATGAGGTACATATTCAGTTATCGATAGTCTACTGTGTTAGACTAACTATATTTTTCTTTTGTAAATCATAACGAAGTGTCTATTTTTAGGCAAATTTCGTTAACATTTAATGACGGTATGTGACTAACACCTCCTTGACGTTTGTACAGTTTTAAGAAGCTGCAATTATTTACTTTAATACTCTTAAAATATTTGTTTAATTATGACTTGAAACCCCGAAATCCAACCTAGGTGGAAACCTGTATTTCGGAGAGTGCAGTTCAGTGCTCTGCTAACGTATGGAATGAAGTATCCTAAATTATAGAAAAGTCAAGTTGTTGTTAGGTAAATTATCTGCGCCACCATAATTAAAATTTTGCATCCGATTTTTTGTACGAAAATAATCAGTTTCCTTTAATATATTGTCAAACTGATAAAAAAGTAAAATACTTCCAAGAAAAAGATTTTTCAAACAACTGAATTTGCAAAAAAGCAAACGATTTCCTGGTACATATATAATATATAAGTCTTCACCGATAACTACTCACAGCGTCGTTCGTAACCTTGCCTACCAACCAATAGAGCTCTAACGACCTTGCCCACTGCAAATACTCTAGTTACTGCTATAAGATATAAGATACTGCTATAATATATAAGAATTATTTATTCCAACTTTCGTTGCGGTCTTACAACAATGTTACTATAGAGTTCGATTGGCATTTCATTACGAAGCCCTATCTCGTGCCACTGTTTATAATTGGTTTAATGAGTTTAAACGTGGTGGAAGCAAACTCACTGATGATTCTCGTAAGAACGTTCTTCTACCGCGGCTACTGAAGATAACGTGAGTGCTGTGCGGCTAATGGTAGAAGCTGATATAAGAGTCAAATGTACTTGACTCTTATAAAATGAATTCTAAAGTCTTATATGAGCATTTAGGCGTCAGAATTGTACTAGATAGTACTAGATGGATACCTCATTATTTGACGGAACATCTTAAACGCCGTCGTATAGATTGGTGTCGCTTAAAGCTTAAAATTTATGATGGAGGTGACTTGAATGCTGTATATGATATCGTCATAAAAGCTGAATATATTGTTACTAACCCGAAACCAAAGGGCAATCGGTACAATGGATGTTTCCATTCGAAGATGCGCCAACAAAAGTAAAGAAGGGTCAAGGGAAAAAGATGATTGCCTCATTATTTGGACGGAAGGGTCATTTTACAACAATCATTCTAAAAGATAAAAGGACTATTATTGCCGATTGGTATGTTGTCTTTTAGAATGTTATTTATATGCTATCGATTTTTTTCGGAGGTGTGGAGTTAGTGAGTCATCCTCCTTAGTCTGGACCTGGCACCTTTTGACTTTTATTTATTTCCAAAATTATGAGATAAATTTAGAGGAATTCGTTTTATGAACCCTGAAAATGCGTTTGAAAATGAACGTACACGTGTGAGTTGATGCCGGCAATATGCAACTCTACATCATATACGTTTACACAAGGCACAGGGTATCGGTTACACCATATTTACTGCTTACCGACCTCTGATGACGAAATTTAACAGCTGTTCTTAATCTAGAGCGGATACGGGGGGTACGAATCTCTTTGTGTCGTGGTTATCACATGCGCAAATTACATTCATTATGTAAATACTAAGCTACATAATCTACGTATAAAAAAAAATGCACTCCGGGAATGCCGACAGAAGTGAAAACCCATTTAATACGTAAGTCTAAATCTCCTGATTTAGACTAACATATTTGTGTAAGATAAATAAATTAAAATGTTTAGTGGTCGAGAAAATAGCTTTTACCTTTAATCCTTTTCCGATAGTTTCACCAATAATACTAAAAAAAACATTTTCCACCCCTAAACTTCACTCTAATTTACAAGCTTTTATTTAACTTGCAGTGTATGTTGTATCAAAATTTATGTTCAGGTCAATTCTTGCAAAAATATTTTATTAACGTTGAACCTAAACTAATATGTATTAATTTTTCAAATTAGTACCCAAAGAATGACACACTAACACAAGTTCATGAACAAAGAATGCTTGAGACCATTTTTATTGTCATCGTCATTATATACGCTATGTCGCCACGCCACGCCACGATGGCAAATTTTTTTTTGCTTTTCAGTACCTACTAAGAGCCACCTTAGTAACTATCTCTAAGGGTCTAGTTATGTTACTAAGTAATCCCCTCTTCCAAATAACATCTTCACACATCACATCTTAACTTCTGATACTACTATTATCGGCCGTAGTCTATTAACTACATACTTATGGGGCATTACTCATTAAATTGTCTAACCTCCTGTAGTAACACGAAATGTCCTCAAGTATAAATTACAAAAACAAATCACGAACATTGTTATCGTACATCTAAATAGTATATTACTGGTGTGCATATTTCTATGTCCATATATTCGTGGTACAAAGCGCCACACGGCGCGCGGCGGTGGTTAGTCCAACGTGACACGTGTACAACATTATGATTATCTATTAATATATTTACAGAGGCAATACAAAACAGATAAGATTAATCTGCAGTATAATTTGTAACTGATGTACCATTCAATAATGAAGAAGGTCTAAATCGTTATCGGTCTAAATATAGTATAGTATAAAGTCAAGAGAGAATTAAGATAAGTACTTAGAATTGTGGTATACGAGTATTATTATATACTCGTATTTTGCCAAAGACCAAGTAATTATAACAAGTATTTAAATGATAAGATGTCTAAATCGAAGTTATATCTTTGTTCGACCTATATATGGGTAGAGAAAGTAACACACGCTAGAGTTAGTGCGCGAATTTGTGGATCTAGGACCCTTTTCGTTCGACAGCTTTAAAGTACGTGTATGCCGAGCAAGTTCGAATGAGTGCGGAGCGAATGACAAAACAAATATGCATAAGCAAACCTTAGTGGGATTGACGGTAGGGTCGACAACGATGAACTTACCCTGATCAAATTGGTAATGCTCCGAAGAAAGGGCAGGTTAGAAGTTCCGGAAATAACTTTAGAGGAACCTGGAGGAGGCAAGGAGGCATAGAGGCTGTTGTGTCTGCCTATCCCGAAGGAAAAAAGCCACAAATTTATATACATACATATATATCTGTACGTGCTGCATCTATGTACGTTACATAATTCAATCGAAATAGCAGTGAGATGACCTGGCGTGTGTGCCTATTGCAATCTTATCTCGTAACATGTATGTAGGTGTACATGTGCATGAGCAAACTGCATAGGTCATATATGTCAAAGTAACAGGTACCTCTAGCTTCGTGAGCTTCGTTCTATATCTGTATATCTTATGGGTAATATAATAATTACCGCTCTTCTACTATTTTCTGTAACTATGACAGTTTTAACACTTTTTGCCAATCTGACGATACATACGGAAATAAGCAAATGTTATTACATGACAGCCTAGTGACACTTCTGTCTACTAACTTATGAGAAAACACTCATGTGTTTGCTCATCAGTTGTCACTGTTTGATAAATCACCATCCTTGCCATCTATCTATATTCAAACAGTCGTGTAAGACGTTATTGACTTTATTTTCTAAATCAAATAAATAACTAAATTAAAAACAATTCGCGGGACAATTGCAATTGAAACAGTAGTGTCCGTCCTAAAAGTCATCTGTAGATACTTTGATAAAAGTTCAATATTAACATAATTAAATCACTTTTATACCATTGTGTTCCTTTTGTCATGGATGACTGTATAGTTACAACAGTTTAGTAAAATTATGAATGTGTGGGAAATGTGTTCATTGTGCACCGTCCTTGACCTCCTCACGTTGAAGCGTTGAGCTCCCACGGATAGTAATCACTGTTGCTCCTCAAATGGTATTCGTATTTATACCATTTAAGTTTTCCTTTAAACCCGTTTTCCACCAGTTCTCCACTACTGCCACTCTACATATTAATGTTCCTCCTTCTATTTCAGAAATGAGAAACCGTTATTGGTTAAGATTTGACACTGTTATGTAATCGACCACATATTTACAAAATTATGTCTGCGACACCGCATCTCTTGTATGAGTGAAAACCTTTTGTTTTGTTTTGAAACTGTTCGAGTTATTATATCTTTACTTAGTTGGACAGTGGACACTGTGTTACGCATATCAGCAATGTTTTTCGCCCCTTTTCTGTTAAAACCCTAAGTTGTAGACAATGCAATTTTTAACTGTTTTTTTTTTATATTATATCCTTTAAATATAAATATTGTAAAGTTCTGCTTTGTTATTTTTTTTGCCTCCAATGACCGGCATAAAAGAAATTATCAACAAAGAGTAGGTACATAAGTACACTTTGGGCACTTCACAGTGATTCAATTATATAACAACTAACTTAATTAAAATACATGAGTATAACCTTGCTAGTGACATCGGCGTTGGTAAATCTCTATATGGTGTAAGCTCGTATACAATAAGTTTAGGCTATGTCAGATATTCTTTACCTTAATGATAAATGTTCACACGATCATTAAAAACCTCCCGTTATGTATGTTTGTAATTGTTTACTGACATTGCATATGTAATTGTACAAATGTTTAACGTTGTTCGAAACACATGTAATAGTATGAGCCCTTTATGGATCGCGTAAAATAAGTATTCCTTTATAAATTAATAGATAATCTGTTATTAACATTTAAATTTACTGATGAGATTCCTATTTTGAGAGCCGAATAAAATTCATATAATTGACAAGCTAGAAAATTGCTCGATTGACAGCAATAGGTTTGCTCCTATTACGTTGTTGGACCAAATTCTTATTGGCAAAATGTGAGCGTCATATACCCCTCTGCCGACCCCTTACGGGATACAGTCGTGACCGTACACATACATATATAAGCTAGAAAATTTATATCGTAGATGAACAAGTTGAGGCAAGGATTGCTCACGGCAAAACTTGAATTAGCTGCGAGAGAGTTTAACCTTTACCTTTGCGGTGAAAACAATTTAATCAAGAGATGTGGCTTTATATTACACTGATACTTTGAAAGTAATAAAGACCTTCTTGTCACGTAGAAATCTCATATTTCCCGGGATATTCAGGCGTCACTGTTTCCTCCGTGATAGCTTGTAGGAGGAAGCGACGGGTTATTGAACCCAGGTGCCTTCAAGTCACGATTACGACTACCTAAATACCAAAAGAGCCACGAGCTAGAACATAGAGTATGAAATAGATTTTTAAAGTTACATTATTAAAGTATTTTATTTGGATTGTGTTTAGTTAGGAACTGCACTGATAAATGATAAATGATAAATGATCTTTATTTTGTAAATAGGTTATAACAACACTTTTACACGTCAATATATTTTTTTCTGTTAGTTTATGCTAGATGAGGCCGGTGTTTCCTAGCTGACTACCCTGAGAAGAAACACCGAAACAAACTCAGAGGTCAAAGTCTGTTTTAAAGTCCATACAGATGTACTGGTCAAAAACATATTAGATCTTATATTCATGTAGGTGGTACAATGTAATATTTGGATCAATTATCAAATATGTCGCAAACGAAATTGGTAGCTGAGGGTGTAGAAATAATAATTAAATAAATAAATATCTGCAATATAATTATAGACATATCTATGTATATCATACGTACAGAAGTAATCACACACATCGTTTCTGATGTAGGAGTTGTATTTCAAAAAGAAGAAAGAAACGGAAATACGCGGTGTGTATTTAGTTACCAACAAATAGTTATCCTGAGTCTATATTGTGTCCGTTGTTTTAATGCTTGTGCCCCCGCGACACAGGAATAGTAAAAAGAATGGGTAACAAAAAATTTGGGGAATTTTTATATTATGATGGTGGTCTCCTAATGTAATGGTGCACGGACATATGTTCAAGATTTATTTTTTTATCGTGCATCAAAGGTTACTTACAGTGAAATTTATATGTTATTTGCAAAAGTAAAATAACATAGTGTACCAACAAACAGTTTTTAAACTTGGTTTATGAATTAAATTGCTAATGTTCTGCCATTAACTCTTTTGCTATAAACCTAATATTTTGTGAAATTATTAAACTGTCCTATATCGACACACTTGGATGCGTTAAGCGACATTTAGGGGAATGTTTTCTTTTTATGTTCGTCGTTCGGGCAAGACCACGTCGTCAGTCAGATCCGCTAGTTAGGTATATTCATATATTTGTTTGAGGGACTAAAGTGAACAACATAATAATATTGCGACCCGTTTGACGTGTTTGTAAATCTAAACATATGTATATAGCAAGTAGGCAGCTAGCGAATTACAAATGGCACATATAAGCGTAGTCTACGCCTTGAACTGTTGACCTATTCAACTCGTGTGAAGTGGAGGTCTTTTGGGTAAATTATACGCTCACTTAAATGTGTTTTTATTTTTTATGTTTATTTAAATCTCACTGATACACAAACTGACGCTTCAAAACTATATACGTATAAACTCCTTTATCACAAGAGTTATAATAAATTAAAGTGTGAATAAATTAGCCTTAAAATCAAAATAAATTTCTGATAAAAAAGGAGCCTATATTTTATGTTACACCTCTAGCGATACATTGTGATAGTTGCAATCAATTTCATGCAGTACTTTTTGCGTGTACAAACATGTAGACAGACAGATAGCTACTAAATAAAGACATAATATCTTTAATGTATAAACATCGGCCGGTTACAATTTCATTATACATATATATAGATTAAACATGAATAGAATAGGTAAGGTTTCTTAAGGTCCTGCACTGTGCCAATCGCCTAGCCTTGCGCCGAGTGACCTTACATCTAGTGAAATTGATCCGATACTGCTAAGGCGCTCGCGCAAGACTAGTTACACTCCTAATATATTATCTACATACATATTTATAAAGTATCCCTTTTGTATCGAGAAAATATTTTTTGAAAGGTGTAGTCTGTAAGTTCGAGTACGATTATGATATATCGAATTTAAGTCCCTAAATAAAAAAATAAATAGTTATTTTAACTTTAGAAAAACAGCGAATTTTCAGAGATTTCAGAGTGATTTGTGTAGCGTAGGTGGTAGTTCACCCTGCCTAAACTTGAAATGTGAGAATATAATAAGCGTTTTCCGAATAATTTATTAAAAAACATATTATAATCCCACTTGTATAATAACACACACAATATTGTTTGTGTTAAGCTATATAAACCCTAAACCCTAAAACTATAAAAGATCCTCCTTCCTCTAAAACTCTGTGTTGGTCTAGGATAAGGAGTTTTATTATAAGATCAAATTGGTTAAATTATATTCACAAGTACTATTTATGATATTGTCTTTTCTTGTCCTCTCCATTTTACCTTCACTGCTAAACCAGAAGCTGAAGGTCAACTTAGCTACATAAACATGCGGTGTCACACTTCCTTGGACGCAGTTGTGGGAAGGTTGGTGCTCTGTGCCATGAGCTCAAGCGATGGACATTATATCGATGGAACCATTTGCTGTATCCCTCACACAGTTCCGTGTAGACTTACAAGAAATTGTACGGAAGTTAACACTTCCGACACAAATAATTGGCTTTGCAACTTGATAAATATAACCGTGATATGATTTATTCCACTTTTTGTGACGCTCATGACTGTAACAGGATTTTGTAGCGATCTAGGCACGGCCTGTTGCAAGTTAAATTATTCTATCAATACCGTTATTTGATAGAAGTCTCCACCTTTAAGAAAAAGCAATATTCCCTTTACAATTTTGTATGAACTCATACACAATATTCTAACATATAATTGTATTAATATGCACTAGTTTTTGCTGCTATCAAGATTTAACATCTTGACATTAGCAGAAACAAAAAATGCTAATACGCACTGTCGAAAATACAAGAAATAACGAATAGAATGCCTAAGTATTTAGTTTTAACGTAACAAAATTGCTAAGTGCTGTATATTGTAGACAGTGATATAAGTAGGTGTGGTAGTTGTATATTTATAAACTATCTCGACAACTTTACTATTCCAAAAAGTTATATCTACTTTCGTATGCTAACAAAAACATATAAAAATTTGTTAAAAAATCAGGATTTTATAAATACTTAAACACCTGTTTGATAATTTATAAGATTTTCATAGCTACAGATCTAATAATTTTATTACATGCCTAATCAGATTATCCGAGAGTAAACAACTTTTTCCTTAGTCATAAACCAGTCAATTATAAAGTACCACACAGAACAGAATGTATTCTAATTGAGTTGCACGAAAGCAAGCGCCCGCGGGCTTGCCGTCTCAGATAGCGGACTGTGTGAGATCCAGAGGCGAAAGTGATCGTCAACATCATGTGGAGTTGCCTCATCGATCGACTTGCACTTGCACGGGTACGGAATTGGTATGCGTAATACACCCACGCTCCGATTTTCGCTGCCTTTTCTCACAACCACATCACTTGTGCAATATTGCAATGTTTGACAATGCTCACTTTGCAGCCATCTAGATTCTCACATAGTTTTTTTGCTCTCCATCATAAAACTGTACTAATCAAAGACTACCTTTGCAAATTGATTTACATATAGTACGTAATCAATAATTAAAACGACATTAAAGTCGTACGTACCAACAAATAGAAAGTACATTTAAAATTATGCATTAGCTATGTTTATATAACTCTAGTGTTGGCAGATAAACAATACTCAACTTAGGAATGCGATGTTGAAATTATTTTATGAGTCAGAGTTCCTTGCGCAGGGTCGCATGTTTTTGACTTGTAGGCGCAACTAACAGATGTCATCTTGCTGACTCACGGAGCACTGACTTCTAATGCAGTAAAGTTAACAACTTTCGTAACTTTTCGTGTTGATAACAATCTTAAAAATCCATTTCCTTTGTTACAGATGTTTATTGGTCTGCACCTTCTACTCGGTGTACGCTGAAGTAGATATTATCACGGAACCACGACCTGGTGAAGAGTATGTACTTGTTAGCTCGGGTCAACAAACGCCTTTAAGGAATTTTGAAACATCACACAAGATCCCCGAAAAGCATCCCTATCATCGTAACTTCAAACAAGAAGATAGTGAAAAGATTATCAAAAAGTTACACAGTGGCAAAATCAAACATGTCGCGGAAGGTATTGTAGCTATCGAAGAGGATAAGAAGTCTTTGTTTAGAAAAGGCTTGAAAAATAAAGCTTCTGAATCAATAGAAGTTGAAGTTCCAGTATCAAAACTGGAAGATATTAAAATAAAAGAAACCATAAAGAACGTGGAAACCAATCCAAGGATCGCTGTGGTTGAGGCAATGGCAGAGTCAGGAAAACTTACCAAATCTTCTGGAACAACTACACAAAAGCCTGTATTAACTACAGCGCCACCTTCCACTACTCAGGCATACGACTATATCCCTATTAATTTTGACACAATTGATGACATCAACAGTGGTCTTTTGTCATCAAATATAAATCTAGAAACGGCTGGTTCGGAACAAAAACCTCAATCCAGAATCCAAATTAAAAAGGGGCCAAACGGTCAAGATTATGAATACGAATACATTTATTATTACTACGACGAAGACGCTGAAATAAAAAAAGATGTATCTGGAAAAGCACCACCTTCATCCACCGCTTCAACTCAGGTTTTCAACTCTCACGATGGCCCACAGAAAACTGAAAGTGAAAATCATATAGCGAATGAAAGCAAAACTAAGACTAAATACAGTACAATTGATAGATCCGGAACTACCACACCTGCTACACCAGAGGCTCAAAACGAAGTCCTCCCAACATCAACCAGAGGGCGAGGACGTAGTCGTACCGTTGCTCCTGCACCAGTAGAAGAAGAAGATGAGGATATCAGGTAATAGCATATCATAACATATAAATAACTTGTCCTTAATAATATTTCTGAAATACTCTAATCTACAGGATTTGCTATTTACAAGGTGTACACGGAGATATCCCTCTTTTTTCACTTTTGCATTATAGAACCTATTGTAATCGTACTTGTATCCCATTTAAAATTTTCATTTATATAATCTGTATGACAGGCATCAGTTAAGCCAAGTCAAGTAACATAATTTAGCATATCCTGGACGTGATTAACGTGCTTTACGTTAAATTAACAGTTAAATATATGTTTAGTGTCAGATTACCGTCGAGCACGCGTTTCCCCCCTCGTGGTCGTAACTTAGCGGCATCAAGTTCGACCACTTATGTTCCTGAAGTATCTTCGGAAGCAATTAGACAACGCGGACGCTCGCAAACAGACAGCGTGGCTGATGAATCGACTGGGCAGACTAGAAGCCGAACTCGTGCGCACGTCAGGTACTGTTTCAATTCACCTAATATTGTGTAGTATAAGTTTATTATATCAGCATTCGCACATGAACAGGTTAATACCATCATTAAAAGTTCAATGTTCAAGTCTTACCACTCTTGTAGAGTATAAAGATGTATAAGTTTCGCACAGACGGTGTCTGCTTCAGATTCCTATATCTTGTATAAGTATTTAAAGACTGAAATGATACTGATTGTAATAATAATACTTTTGTTTTATACAGGCGTCCTAGCTCGGAATTAGTTGATTTAGATAGCTTCAAGACTCACTCAGGGGATATACCTACACAATATAAAGAACTCCCTAGTAGATATTCATCAGAATCTCGTACAACTACTGAAGAAGTCCCTGAAACGACAGCAGTTGCCAAAGAACCTAGTCATGCCAAAGAATCTGCTAGGGAAGGTCATAGCCTTTTATCAGGAATTAGGTATCAAGAGATCTTGGATGATTCGAAGCTACCCGCCGACTACAAACAGACGACATCTTACGATGTAGAAACTACCGAGTATACTACTATGACAGCGATGGATAAAATAGCTTTCGACTTGTACGCATACTCGGCTGGCGAAAACTTAAACAATGACATTAGCCCGCAGAATGAAATCAGTTTTGATGGAAGTACAACTTCTGCTAATGATGAGATGTGGACTACAGAAATGTTGACTACAACCGAGGAGGTGACCACGCCTACGACAACTACAACTACTACCACCACAACCACGACGACTACAACCACGCCGGCGCCAACTACAACCACAACTGCGGCTCCAACACGCCCATCGAGATTTAAGGGTCGTGGTGGCCCAAGAGCACGAGTATCCTCCACCAGTGCAGCCACTGAAGCACCACAAGAGACCTCTACTAAAGCGAGAGGTAACTACTCCTTTGATAAATCTATCTAAAGCTAAAACTACTTAAGTTCCCTTGCTACAGTCGTGTTGACCTGTAGAAAACCATAGGCATTGTAAACAGTTTTGTACCGATTTGGCAACGAAAAGCAGCAAGTGTATTTGTCCGTAACCACTAACCGCTTCACCGTGAACTACATAATAAATCCAGTTCAAAATTCTCTACTCGATGTGCGAAAGTCCACGACGTGTTCTTTATAATTGAAACTATGTAGTTAATTGATTTTATCCGATGTGTTCTCTGCAATATTCTGTTTCTGTAATACTTGCATCGTTTTAGAATTCCTCTTGGAATATTAATTGCTATATGATTATTGAACGATAATTAATCGATATTCGTTTCAGTTATATGTTTATTATAAATTGATATTTTTTATGCTTTCGTATTATATTTATTTTTTTACCAAAAAAATGTAAATTTATCAGAATATGAGAGTCGTGTGTAATATTCTCATATATTTATTTGCATGTGTACTTCATGTCTCAATATATAATAAGAAGTAATTATAATTCGCAACACTTTCACCAAGATCCTGAGATTTAAATTGTTTAAAAGGGTGAAACAGTTACTTTGCTAATATGACAGAATGAGAGTTATTTTTTTTTTGTAAATAAAGAGATATGTAATAACAATTATCATAATTTTAATAACTGTATCCATACAACGTATATACTGGCCTGTTAGTCTAGTGGTTAGTGAACCTGACTGCTGACAAATATTTGTTTGATGAGCATGATAATTTGTTATGTTTCATGGTGTAACTATTTTATGTATGTAATTAGAAGTATATAAGTATGTTTATCCGCAGTCTGGTTACCATTGTACAAGCTCTGTTTAGTTTGGGATATATTGTGGGAGTTGCATCAAGTTATTATTATTATTATTACTACGTGAACGATGCGTGTATTTAAACAGTATAATTAACTTTAATTTGTATTAATTGAGCTACAAACCGCCGTGGACATTTCTGGCGCAAAACTACTAAACAATTATGTTGCTCGCAATCTTAATAATCTTTATGCATTGACCGTCACAGTGCGAAAGTGGTTTTCATTATAATTTTACTGCTCGGCAATTGTTTTCATAGCGAATGTGCATTTTAAGCGACTGTTTATATAAAAGAAAAGTGTCTACAATACTTATATATGTACATATATTATGCTAGAAACATGTTGGTTTTACAAATATTCTGGTAAGGGTTATTATTATGTCTTTCAGGTGTATCATTTATTTGTTTGTTTTCTATTCTACATTTGTAGAAGTTCCTAAAACTCATTAAGATAATTATGACGAGGCTACTGAGTGCTTCAAATTCCTTCAAAATCATCCTTAAAATGCTTAGAAACACTTATTTGGTTGCATTTCTCCTTACTTCTCATAGTCACTTTTTTATAGCTAACATTTACAGTTTACTTAAAAGCACCTTTTAACATTCGGCTGTATTTTTTTAATGATAATAGTTATGTGGTTACAAATACCGCATTACTTCGCCATTCACTAATCTATTAATGAAATATAATTTGATAACTAAGAGAGTATGCTTCAAGCTTGGTCCCTTTTAGATAAAAAAAGTACAATTTCATTAAAGTAAATCAACACAATTTTTACCTACGGTCTAAATTCATTATAACTACATTAGAAAATGTTGTTATGATTTCTATACAGTGAAAGCGTATTAATTATTTTAGGAGATCAACATATTCCTTGATAGATCTGAGAAATGGAAGTTGACATTTATACTTGAATCTAGAGAAAGTATTAAACGCATGTTCTCACATCATCTGTGCGATTTATTCGTCTCTTCACTACGTTATATTACGTACGTATACTTTATATTTTAACAATCTACCGAATGATTCTAGACATAATAAGAGAGTATATATAGCATATGAAGCATATTAATACATAGTACGACTGAACATCCTGTCAAACTTATCTATATAGATATTATTTTAACTTTGAAAATTGAACTTTGAAGTGGAGATGGTAGCCAAATATTTCTTATTTTTTTAAAATAGAGATATAAAGTTTTCTTTACATTTCAATGAAATAAAAAATAGATAGACGTACTTGAACGACTTTCAGTATTCAAAAGATAAGTAGTATGTTATATGATATCTGAGATTACATCAACTTATTATAAAACATGCAGTGCACCAACCGTTAAGAAATTTAAACTAATATCAAACTTTTAGTTAATACATATTTATATATAGTTAAATAATACTAAGATACATTTAATTTTAAAATTTAAGGCACACAAACAACTACAGTAAAGTTTTAAGTAAAAATTGCTAAATTGCACTTACCTAACTATTATAATTTAATTAGATACATTTAAAGACACGTAAATGAAAGTCCATTACGTATCTCGTCGTACTATAAAATACAATACTATGTCCATTATTATCTACCTACTATGAGTTATAGTATCGAGTTACGTGGCTGCGAATCTTTTAAAAACTCTTGCAATCTAATTAATATTTGAAATAATTGAATTATTTATAAAATATTCCTAAGATCCATAAAATTATAAAAAAAACAAATCGTTGCACTACTTAATCGAATTCGAAGAGTGTCGAGGTACGTGGGCAGAGACGTAGCCTAGCCAGCCGCTTTACTCCTCATTACTATCGCATTATTCTAGTGACAAGCTCACATTGTGATTCTTAATAGACGGGCAACAACAAACATTGTAAACACACTTCAAAAACAACTTTCATTATATACATTGGTATGTAATCAAAGCATGGCCCCTATCATTTATAATATTTTACCACAGAAATACAAAAAAATAATAATTATAAAATATTTAAAAAAATAAAAACAAATGCTTTAATAATACAAACGACTCTAACTGATATTATAATATAAGAAGTATTCTACTGTATACATTCATTGTTATTTTACTTACTTGTATGAATTTATAACTTGCAGTTATATAATTGTTCAAAATTTTATTTTGTACGCCTTTATAAGCAAAACATGAAGGTGCTTTTGTAATTACTTAACATATTGCATGTTTAAATGGCGTGTGAACACATATTTAACAAAAAAACTATCTTTATTTTTATCGCCTTGCCTCTCGGGCGGCTTATCGATCCTTTGTTTGTTGGGTTTTTTTTGGAACGGGTAGGTATATACCCGCCATCGCAATACGAAATACATACGTATATTATATAACATCCATATTATAACTATCAAACTATTGCTATGTCATATAGCTACGCGTTTCTTAAGACTTGTTATTTATTCCGAAACAAATATTTGACATTTCACTTTCGTTTTTACTTTCCACATAGAGACGTCTATAGCTTAACATTGGCGGCACGAAAGTTACAAACTAACTTAGGTTAAATAATCCATGCATATCTTTCATTGTAGCTAAATATAAAGATAAGTTTTTAACATATTGAGGATAGGGCAGACGCCACGTTTTACCGAATATAATGTAGTACGATTCATTTAATGCATGCAAGCATATTAACGTCTTCTCGGCACCTCGAGTATGCACGTACATTTAGACTAAATTGAAAGGGATTCACAAAGGGTAGAAAAGGCACGATGCTTATACGGAGGTCAGATTTCATGTATACGTAATTTGAACAGACTGGTGCCAGCTTCAAGCTCTCTAGCCGACTTTTTAACATACAGTAAAATGTTTAAATCAAAGTAAAACCAGGATCGATATGTAGTAATTTAATTGTCTAATAAAATTTGATAAATATATACATATACTGGTTTAAAAAAAAATAAGTAAGTAGAGATATAAAAACACAACATACTTTAAATGGTGTAAAAAACCATGATTACTTTTGATATAAGTCCTTGTAATATACTCTTACTTGATAAGAGAAGGGCAGCCCACGAACACAAACATGTATTTAAATAACTATGTAAACAAATGTCAATGTGCTATAGAAAAAGTTGAAAACTTCCTTTGTTTGTCAATAATAGTTTAAAAATTGAAAACCTAATAATAAACGTTGCATTTTAAATCTAAATTTATAAAATCTGCTACTTCTTAAGGCACTAATCTTAACATAAATCAAAATTACAAATAAAATTTTTGACTAAAAGTAATACTACTTACTGAAACAATACTACTTCAATAAATTGTAAAATGCCGTCTATAACCATTCCTAGCCGTCCATGGACTACTTGCAACTCTTGTCGTAAGTGCGCTGCCCGCCTTTAAGGGTGATGAGGGATGGGGGATGCGGGGAGGGGAAAGAAGAGAGGGGGGGTGAGGGAATGTGATAGAGGAGAGGGGGATGAGTGGAGAGGAAAGATGAGAGGGGGAGTTAGGCCTCCGGAAACCACTCATTTCGGGGAAATGCAACACAAGCGTGTAGTACACAACCGGTTTTCTGTGAGGCCGTGGTATTGCACCGGTCGAGCCGGCCCATTCGTGCCTAAGCATAGCTCTACCACTCATATATTATACCAGTAGGTAAATGAAGTTGTGTGGTTGTATTCAATTTCTAAAATATCGTCAAATGCTTGCAGAAGGGTTTAGGTTAAGTGGCTAAATAAGATTAGCCATAAATTATTATTTTTTTATACTAGTATTGAATGCAATTTTATAATTCAATCACCCATGGACTTCCAAATGTCGTAAATACTAAATGTTCTATCACCACTTTTATTAAATACCATGATGATGATGATGTTTTATTAAATATCAAAATCTTAGGATTTGTAGAAGTTGTAACAAAACATTTAGATGTTTTGTTACAACTTCTACCTCTAAATTCGTGTATCAACAACGTATCTAACTACGTGGTTCTGAGCTAATTCATGTTCTTTAAAATTGAAAAATAATAACTCGGCGTTTTTGGATTAATATATTGTAATAATCTGTAATCTTTTTGCCATATATATATGAGTATATAGAAAAATGTTTTCTTCAAATTTAAATGGGACCAACCTTAGCAAGTAATTTAATAAAAAAAGACTTCGGTTTACATCGGTTCGTAAACAACAAAGATATAGCGTACCTCTTACTATTGAAATTGGTATTTGGTATTGGTATTGACTATAAATTATTGTTTTCACTATTTAACACTGTTTTAAAGATAAAATAAAGACTTATTATATTTCGATATTTCATAGCTTCAGTTGCTTCAATGTTAGTTGAGGTCGGGGTGAGTTGTAATTATGCACACGTAATCTAGCCTAAGATATAGGTATAATTAATTAGACATTAAGATTAAGTTAAGTATTCGAACTGCTATAGCTAGTTGACCATGAGTTATTAATATTGATATATACTTTGTTAGTTGGCCGACATTGCGGATCTAACTCCTGTCAGCTACTATTCATATTACTACGTGATATTAAGACAATTATCATATTTATTTATTCTAATTTGTATAGAAGTAGATTCTAGATACTAACATATAATGTATTAAAGCAACACTACAAGCAGTATCCACCCCCACGAGCAACCTCCGAAGGTATAGCAGAGCCTTACAAAGAAATTGTTGCAAACATTTCCAGTAATAACCTAATAACCGCCACCATCAACCAACCAACACAACAATTAAACGATATCTTTGTAATCATAAATAAAAAAATAGGAGATCACAGTGAAGTCGGAAACGGTCGAAATATATACTCTTAACTTACACATGCTTAACAAGTGACAAAGCTGTTACAAAAACAATATGCCATTAACCAAACTTCCTTTTCCAATGTATTTAACTATTAACTTTATATAAAACACATAATTTTACCAAACAGTATTTCTAACATCAAATCCTACGTCGTTATTCATTAACACCTTATGCGATATTCATAACTGTGATACGCTTTGAGTATAAGAGATCGTAATGATTCGTTGATTCGTTGTTTGTTTCTCAGGACGCTTATACAAGCAATCGGGAGGACGTAAAACCACGGCAGGTGCAAGCGTTACGCCAGCGGAATCTGCGACAGCCGCTCCTGCGGCTCCAGTGGAGAAACCGACTACACAAACTAAGGTTTGCATCATATTTATATACCCATTTCTGCGTAAGCTGTTTAATGCGACTGGTTTGCATTTGCGAATGAATATTAAGGAATTACTTAAGACATGTGTCATTGATTTCATTTGATTTATATATCTTTAGTGGAATTTAAGTTGACAAACAATAACAGTTGTTACAGTTCGGAGTAGTTTTTGTAAATGGAAAATCACGAATGTAGACAAAATAAAACATCCTCTTACTGGATTGATATTAAATTAAGATCCGTGAAAGACCACCCTTATATTTTTGAAACTACCGTAAGCGATAAAACCGAACATATCAATATACAAAGAATTTGAACTGAAGATACACTAACCAAAAACGAAATAAATAGTATTGCTTATTGTTAGAGTTTGGTTATTGACGTCGAAAACAACTTAACACAAACTAACGAGTGACAAAAAATACCAAAGGATTGAGAGTTAATTCGATAGCAGGAATAAAATATGACAACCAAGATAAATAAAAATACATAAGCCCATATCATAGGTTATGTGAGCCTGAATGAAAATAATCTTTATCCTTTATGGTGTACCATCTATTGTTACAGGCATTCGGTCGCCGTGGTCTATTCGCGGGTCGTACTCGTCCTGTCTCTACCACTGCAGCACCCGCATCAGAGGATGGCAGCAATTCCGCGCCAGCAAGTGAAGCACCTAAAGCTAGGTCAGTAAGATATCTTAATCTAAGAACTAAGTATAATCTATAAATATCTAAGAACTCTTGTTTCCTAATCATCTAGTTTAAAACCACTTGACATATTAACTTACAATTAGCGAAATGAATGTAAACATAAGAGCAATGTAAAGAAAAGATAATTAGTAAAGTTGTACCTGATCTAACTGACAGTAACCGAGATTAGAAGATTAGCGTTAAGTTTTTTTTTGTAAATTTACATAAATAATAAACTGATATTATGACAGAAAGATAAAATTATAAAAAAAATGAGCGTATACATTGTCGATAGAGGTAAATAATACGTAAAATATTTAAAATATTCCGTTCCTTATCTTAGTCTTCAATCACTACAGTTAAAAGGCTAACTCACAACTAAGCACCTAATAATTCTTTACTAACTCCACAAGTTGTAGTGTAATTTTAATGACATTTCAGACCAAGACTTCGTCCAGCTCTAAGACGAGGTCCTTCTACCACAACAACGGCCGCAACCGTGGCTGCTTCGTCAGCCGAGGACAGCACCTCACCGCCAAGCTCCGCTGAAGCAGTTGAGACTACGCCTACACCTTCAAGAACCTTTGGGTAAATAAATGCAATAAGTGACCACCAATACTTTTGACATTTACAGGCTCATGTCGGCACTTATTTAAAAAAAAAACCGTAGAAATAGGACAACAGAGGTATTGGTAGTACTTCTTTTTTAGCATATACTACGATGCACTACTAATCTACTGACCGTATGGACTGATTGTTTTGAAGCAAGACTTTTTCTTGCATATAGCTGATGTAATAAGGAGTAACTTTTTTATTACATCAAAAGATTTCACAGAAGATATAAATATATATAGTAGTGTTAATATACATTTTTAATATTGCCTTTCCTGTATTTGATTATATAATAACACTCTTGGACAGTCGTGGTAGACCCGGTTTGAGACCCGCATCTCTGCGGCCTGGACCCAAACTCAACTTGCGACCTGCTCTTAACTTAAGAGGCGTGAGCACAGCCCCTGAAACTTCCTCCGAAGCTCCCGCTGAGACATCTGCCCCTGAATCTTCTGCCACCGATGCTGACGCCGAGGTAATAATTAAATGAACACCTACATATAGTCATAGATAGTATCACCACAACAAATATATAATAACAAAGACATTTTATTCAGACATTTATATAGATAGTAATCTATAGTAATCATTTTAAATTTAATTATATAGTTCACTGTTTTGTTTGTCCATCGTCCTGCCTCTTCCAAGCCTGGGAGTCCAGGCTAAGTATGCCACTTTAGTCAATAGCTTTCCTGCCACTATTATATAGATTGCCATCTATAGTATAGTTTTAATAATGCCGTTTGTTATATTTTCTTGTTTCGTAAGTCTCTTGTATCCTTGCTTCTTTTAAAAATAATATTATATATGGATTAGTCACTTTAAGACATTATATTTAATAAAATGAGGGTTTTCATTCCAGAAACACAAAATTTTCTGCAGCCCTCTTGCCGGCTAGGAGAGGCTCCTAGAAATTTTTAAATTTCGTTTCCGATTTTTATAAGAGGTTATACTCTAAAACTCGTATAGCAGTATTTACAGATTACTCAGAGGCGAAAAGGCCCACTGCAGCTAGTATAATAATAATGTTAATGTAGTAATATCATGTTTATAATAAGTATTACAAAATTCATAAACAGTTCTTCCGTGAAGGTATTAGAGAGCAAAAGCCTTCAATACGGCCATGCTATAGAAGTGAGGTCAACATTTTTACTTTTTACAATCATTACAGGCTCCATCGCCAACTCCAGCGCCTGAGGTACCTCGCGGTGGTCGGAGGCCGCTGAGGAATAGGCTTACGATATCACCTTCTCCCAAGCCACGGGCATCCGCGGCTCCTCCTCAACGTAGAACAAATCCACTTCTAAAAAGGAAGCTGCCTTCAACTGAGGTATATTCACACGAAAAAAATTAAATTGACACAGTGTTTAAAATTATGTTAGGAAGACAAACTCGGAAATAATCCTGTGTCTGTGTAGGTACACCATTTTCATTTTTTTCTTGTACTTCAGGCAATAACTGAAGGGCCAAAGAAATCAACGGAGATGACGGAAGAGAGCACTAGCGTCGAGAAGGTTGAAGAGGAGACAGAAGCAGCGGTTATCGAGACGACTGAGGCGCCACCGCTTCGTGGTCTGGACGCACTTATAGCAAGGCGGCGCGCCGCGGGAGGCATCGGCGCTCGCCCAGCCAGACCTGCCCGAGGAGTCTTTAACCCCAAATAAATCTCCTCTTAAACCATCTTAATCTATCTGGTTAATCATAATGACATGAAGCTGATCTAAAGCTAGTTTAAAGGCCAATACAGTTACCACAAACAATGACAATTACGCGATTGTCGTCTTTCGTCGATTTCATGTAGTTTTAAGTACAAGTTTTATTTAAAATTTTATTATGACATGTTTTTCTATATCTCAAGTAAGTTCAGCATTCATAATAATGTCATTAATTTTAGTCAATTTATACCAGACATTTTTTAGATGTTAACATTCTTCGCAAATGTTCTATCTGCCTAATATCAGTGTTTTTACTATTTTAGTTGTAATATGTCTGTAATTAGAGTAAGCTTCTAATATTTTTCTATTTCTAGAATTGTACTGATATGTACCTATTCTCTATTTAGTACTCTATTTTTTATTTTACAAGTGTTATGTACATATTAGTAGTAGATTTTGTTACGAATAAGGCCGGGCTTCCCAGTGGAAGTAAATCGCCGAGGAAAACTAAAACACACCAAACTAATTTCACTAAATAGAATTGATTCTTTTCAAATACATACGTAATACTAATTAGACATATTCACTTTTATGTCTATAATATGTGAGTCGTACTGATTACATATAAAAATGTGTTAAGCAATGTAACATCAAATATCAAATTTAGAAAATCGAACTGGAATCCTCTACCTCTCTCAGGGAGCTCATTATTATTTCTTAACATTGTAATCAACTAACGGCTACATAAATAAAATGGAGTTCGATAGTGTATTTCAAGTAATTACATTCACATTTGGTGTATTTGTTATTTTAGACAATGAATTTCAACGGTTCTGTTAGAAAATATTTACCATTAACAGTAACCTTACTCCATGTCTCGTCTGCTGAAGCACTGACTTATAGTGCCATCGTGATATGTTTTGTATCTTTCGTAAGTGTGATAATAAAATTAATTAATAAGATTTAAAACGTTTGGATGAGCGTTGTTTCATTTATATATAACATTTATTTCACCTAACATTTTGAGTACATGTCAATCCCTTCTTATACGATATTTTATATGCATTAAAATGTCGTATGTGGTGGTTTATACCTGAAATGCACTACCTGATACCCACTTATCGTGGTAGAGCCATGCTTAGGCACAAATAGGCCCGATCGACAGGTGCGATACCCCGGCCTCAAACTAAAAAGATTGTGAAGCAACGCTCTCCCGAAATTAGTGAGGTTTCCGGAGGCCCATTTGGTCCCACCAACGTAATAGGGGGCAAGCCTATTGCCGTCAACCTGGCACTGCATGAACAGATATATACTGTCTAATAGATAACAACCCGATCCCTTAGTAGCCTTTTACGACACCACCAGGAAGAGAGAGGGCGGCCCTATTCGACTCCACCGCGAACCACACGGTATTCGTAAAGAAAAATTAAGGTTCTTAAACACTAATTTCATCTACGGACTATTTATTGGAGCAATAGCCTATGATAAAGATATAATTTCTAACAAACGGTTTCCTGGTAAATAGTATATATTGTGTAATATTGCAAATTAATATATCACTTTGATAAATAGCCATCGATTTTGTTTTTGTTGATAGAAAAAGATTGTATTATGAAATAATTAAATCATCAATTGTGATCAGGTCAACGATTCGATAAACATGTTTACGCAAACAACGGCAGAATACGCAATGACGTCCTTTTTTCACATAACGATATTGTTTTGTTTTTTTTTTACTAGAATTACAATTAACAAATTATCAATTCGGTAACTAGACGGAAACCATAGCTGGTGAGAATGCAAAAGAACAAACCTGTATGAAATTAATTTTCTTGTTTAAAAAAATAATTAAATAAATTAATAAAATTTACTAAATAATTTTCTTGAATCCCCCCCTGAACGTCCACCCTCAGTACGGAATATAGCTGAGCGTGGACGCCCAGGCTGCCTCGTACTCTGGGGGGGGGGCTCAACTGCTTTTTCAAAATCTGCTCGGGGCAAGAGAAGGCACCATGGCACCCCCTTTCACGTTTACCGTTGATTTTTGTAACATCAGGGGCTTACATTCTAACCTCGACTCTGTCCACCACCACCTTGATACAGCAAAGCCGGCCTTGCTCTTTTTAACCGAGACGTAGATATCATCTCCAGCGGACACATCCTACCTCTGCTACCCTGGGTACGGACTGGAACACTCCTTTGTTCCTAAGGCTGGTGTATGCGTGTACGTACAGGATATCACTTCTCGCTACCTCGGCAATCTTGAAGGTAGGGACCTCTCCATCTTATGGCTACGTGTAGACTGCGACGACCATCCCCGCATCTACGTATGCCTCTACAGGTCCCATAGCGGTGATGACGAAACGGACCACCTCATCCAAATGGCTACAGACTCAGTGCTCCAGCAGGTCCCATCCGCAGAGATCGTGATTCTTGGCGACTTTAACGCCCATAGCCAACGCCGAATGGCAATCATGCGGGAAGATCTGTTCACGATTTCGCCTTGGCATATGGCAGCCAGGTAGCAACGCCTACGCGAATCCCAGATGCAGAAAGCCACGTGCTTTCACTGTTGGATCTTCTGCTTATCTCACATCCTGACGGCTACAAAGTATCCGTTGTGGCCCCTCTTGGGTCTTCGGACCATTTGCCTGATTAGGAGTATATTGCCACTCGTTCACTAGCTGCGGCCGCGAGTTACAGGCAGTCGCCGCGTATGGCACTATAGGTCAGCAGACTGGGATGGAATGCTAACATTCTTTGCATCCTACCCATGGAGGCCGACTCTGTCGCGGATGTTGTGCTTCAGGGTATGGAACTTTTCATTCCATTCTCCATGATTCCCACAGGTGGCAAGTCCCAGCCCTGGTTTGGTCGAACCTGCAAAGCGGCGTCCCGCCGAAAGCAGGAATGTTACGAAGCATGGGCTAATGCAGCGACAGCACGGGATGTAAAGACCAGCACATTAAAGAAACAATTTAACTTTGCCTCCAGGTCCCTCAAAAGAGTAATTGCTGGGGCGAAGTCGGCTCACATCGGCAGAATTGGCGAGAGACTAGTGAGTCTCCCTTCCGGAACTCGTGCATTCTGGTCTCTTGCCAAAGCTGTCCAGGGGAACTTTTGTAAGCCATCCCTTCCACCTCTGCACATAGGAGATAATTCGTTGGCCCACGACGCTAAAGAAAAAGCCGATCCAACTCGACCCTGGACGACGGGGGAAACGCACCGCCGACCATACCGCAGTGCGAGAGCCGTATGCCGGAAGTCCGGTTTACACAAAGGGCAGTGCGTAAAGCGCTTCTTTCTCTCGACGTTCTTAAGTCGGGTGGGCCCGATAGAATCTCTACTATCGTGCTGAAGACGTGTGCTTCAGAGTTGGCACCGTTTTAACGCGCCTTTATCGGCTTTTCTACTCTCTTGGCGTAGTCCCGAACTCATGGAAGACAGCTCTAGTGCACCCAATCCCTAAAAAAGGGAGATCACTCGGATCCGTCCAACTGTAGACCCATAGCCATCACCTCCTTGTTCTCCAAGATAATGGAATCCATTGTTAACTGCCAGCTCCTCCGGTACTTAGAAGACCACCAGCTCCTCAATGATCGACAATACGGCTTACGTCGGGGTCGTTCAGCTGGGGATCTTCTTGTTTACTTGACTCACCGGTGGGCACAGGCGATCGAGACCAAGGGGGAAGCGTTGGCCGTTAGTTTGGACGTGGCGAAGGCCTTCGATCGGGTCTGGCACAAAGTACTCCTTGCGAAGCTTCCTTCCTATGGGCTTTCCGAGAAACTGTGCAATTGATTCACCAGTTTCTTACAGACAGAAGCATCAAGGTCGTTGTTGACGGTGCATGCTCCGACTCCAAGTCTGTTAATTCTGGTGTCCCACAAGGCTGTGTGCTATCACCCACGCTGTTTCTTCTGCATATCAATGACATGCTGCAGATTAGCAGCATCCATTGCTATGCAGACGATAGCACAAGTGATGCCCTTTACACCGGCCGCGCTAACATTTCTCGGGTAAACGTCATCGAAAGCCGGTCCAAACTTGTGTCTGAAATCGAAACTTCTTTTTCAAAAGTTTCAGATTGGGATCGACTTAACCCAGTCCAGTTTAACCCCACGAAGACACAGGTTTGCGCGTTCACCGCTAAAAAGATGCCATTGGTCGTATCACCTCAATTTGAGAGCACTTCCCTAACTGCATCAGCCAGTATCGGAATCCTTGGCGTCGATATATCAAGCGAAGTCCAGTTTCGCGGTCACTTAGAGAGTAAGGCCATATTAGCCTCGAAGAAGCTTGGTGTGCTAAACAGATCGAGACAGTATTTTACTCCGGCCCACCGCCTGCAACTTTATAAGGCGCAGGTTCGGCCGCACATGGAATACTGTTCTCATCTCTATGCAGGTGCACCCCAGTACCAACTTCTGCCTCTTGACCGCATTCAACGGAGAGCGACTCGCATCATCGACTGCCAAGATATTTCTGATCGACTTGACACCTTGGCGTTGCGTAGAGATGTAGCTTCACTCTGCATCCTCTATCGCTTGTAGATGTCATGGGGAGTGTTCAGAGGAATTGTTCGGAAATATACCGGCTGCAGGTTTCAATTTATCCATCCCCATCACCTGGACGATTGGCACTCCACCACTGTGCTTTTCTCCAGAAGCTTTTTGCCTCGCACAACCAGCTTATGGAAGAAATTGTCGCGATACTACCTTCAAACCTTCAAGCAAAGAGCGTACTCCTACGTAAAAGGCCGGCAACGCACTTGTGACACTTGAGGTGCGGGTGTCCATGTGTGACCCGTCTGCTAGTTTGCCCCCTGTCGCATAATAATAAAAAAAAACAAATTCCGATCTAATTTCTCGCAAAAATTAACGGTAAAACAGTGTTCAACTTAACTATCTGTAAGGTTACTTAATATGATTTTCCTTGCAGATGGGATCTGTTTCGTTTCGCAATCGCAGTGCCAAATTTTTCAAAACAGTTTGTTCAATTTATCTCATATGCTTGTCTATCTATTTTTTCCTCCTTCGCGAAGTAATTTCTGGCGAGCTTATTGTAAGTGATAATTAAAAAAGTTGACATTGGTCTTATCACCTCGCTTTGAGAGCGTTTTTTTAACTGCAGCAGCCTGCATCGGAATCCTTGGCGTCAACATATCAGGCGAAGTCCAATTTCGCGGTCACTTAGACGGTCAACACCAAGCTTCTTCGAGGCTAATTTGGCCTAAACAGATCGAGACAGTATTTCCCTCCAGCCCACCGCCTTCAACTTTACAAAGCGCAGGTTCGGCCGCACATGGAATATTATTTTTATTTCTATGCAGGTGCATCTCTCTTGACCACATTCAACGGAGAGCGATCGATTGATAGGATATTTCTGACACATTGTTCGGACTTATACGGGCCGCAGGTTTCCGCCATCGTCCTACGTAACAAAATTTCCATCCCCATCACCTGGATGATTGCATTCCATCAAGCTTTTTCCCACGCACAACTAGCCTGTGGAAAAAAATACCTCCTGCCGTATTTCCGGACCGATACGACATACAAACCTTCAAGAAAAGAACGACTATAAGTATAAGAAGGTGAAGGAGACAAGAATATCAACAACCATTGGGATCATTGCGATCCTACCAGAATAAAACAACTTTTCTATCTTGGTTTATTTTGTTCTCCAATTGATATAGGTATACTGAGTTGTGCAAGAAAATAGGCGGAAAACACGAATGTGGTTTATTTCAACAGTTTTACATTTTGCTAAATAGAGCCAATTCGTTCTTGAACTCAAAAAAAAATCTCTCATACTTTCCGACTAACCCAAAAACCAATTAATATTCAGCAGATCAAGCCTGGATTACTATGTGGACAGGGCACCCAGAGAAATCAAGTGACTAGGTAGAAAGTAGTATAGTGATAATCCTTTAAAAAATATACCTTTATAAAAGGTACAGTACTAGTGTTGTGTGTTTGTGAGACCGTAAGAGTTGATTTGTGAACATTTGTCAGTCCAGAAGTTTTATTTAGGACCACCAGTATAAATCTTATTACGTTATTTGCTTACAGTAACTGAGAAGTACTCAAGTACGAGCAATCCCCGTCTATTAGGTTAAAGTATTAAGTATTAACATAAAATTACACAATAAAATCGGTGTCATGGTAAGTCATTTAATCAAGTGGGCCAATCGTTCTGTGACGAGTAAATAATACTTAGAATGTAACAAATTACAAACATACATACATACGCCATACCTGTATCCCTAAAGGTGTAAGTAGCGATGAATAAAACACCCACGTTTTTTCTAAACTTTCCATAATTCTTATGAATATTAATTCGTGTAGCCATTTTTACTGGTTCAGGTATGGAAATATTTAGAGATAATATAATTTGATTTTTAAAACATGCAAAATTATAATAGACAAATTATATGTTTCGGTGTTTCGGTAAGTACCTGTATCGAGTAGGCCGGGAGTCAACGCCTGTGTGTCACCACTACGGGAGCTGTCACGAGGATACCGCACTCCACACATTAGTGGAGAGCTATGCGTGGGTGCAGCAGCGCGCCAACCTCATGGCAGCTATTGGTGTGGGTAGCCTCTCGCTGGAGACCGTGGTTATTGCTATGGTCCAGAGCAAGAGTACATGGGATTTTGCCGCTTCGTACTGCGAGGCAGTGATGCTTGCAAAAAAATTTTTTGAAAATAATATATAATAATGAACTAGACGCCATGATGCTGCAGAATGATTTTTCGATGATGGGCCTCTATGAGCGCTGGCATGAGGACGACAGACTGGGCTATCTATCGCCCTAGCACAAGCAGGCCCGAGACGGAGGCACGACGTGTTCCACGCGCGCCTGACTAAATATGTCGAGGGGGGGCGGGACCCCCCCCACACCATATTGGGGTCGTCTTGCTCAAAAGGCGGCCAGGTCTGCCGGAGTACATAGGACTTCTTTTCTAGGGTACACATGAGGCCCCGGCCAGAAGACCTATTGACGGAACACTGTGTGGTTTTAGGCGGTTCGAGTCCGACACACCACTGGTATGTGATATTACCCTTAGCACCCGTAGGGCAAGTGAAAAAAGGCAGAAGCGTCTCCAATTATACATTTTGTCATCCATAGTTTAGCCCCACTTATGTATTATATTACTGTATATATACTGTCTGATAGATCGCACAGTACGATCCATAATCCAATCCCAATAAATAAATTATATATTATATAAATTATTTGTGTATTTGTTGTCAAGCCCGTCCGATAGAGGCGCTGCAAGCGCTATAAAGATATGCGCACGAACTGAACTCGAGCACAATAATTTATACAGAGGTCGGTGACGTTTGCTACTAACGAAGATAAGTGATCGCTTCGTTCATTCGTGAGTTGATCGGTGATCCACTCAAGCGTTCTTCACAGTTTCGCGTTTAGCTTTAGTACTTGCTCAGCCGTATACCGGTCCCCGCACGAGTAAAACATGTGAGTTTATTATCCTCTTATATATTTAACTTAGTGTGTTGGAGTAAATGCCCCATATTCCAGGAATATTATTATTGATCTATACGTCACGAGTCTATCCTACATACGTGAAGGTAAATACTACCGACTAATGTGGTTTTTAATGTACCTACTTTTGAAATGTGAACGTAATATGGATATACCTCCCCATATTCTAATTGTGATTTTTAGACGAGGTTTTTTGTAAAAAATATTTTTTTTAAATCAAAATAGTCTATTATGCATAAAAAAAATGTTAAATACAGACTAAATATAAATTTTCGTTTGTGAAACTATTTTTAAATTATATTTTTTTTTATACATCATTTAATCGTTTATAAACTATACAAAAAAGAAATGTCCAAACACTTCAAAGTACTCGTACCTACTTGTAATTTTCAATGTTGTTTATTTTTAAATATGTAAATAATATGACTTATACTGAAGTAATTTTGGTAGTAGTAATTTTAACTCTAAAATCAATATTGATTTACAATATCTGCGTTTTACCACAAGTATTGGAATGAATTCTTATTCTTAATTATATTATTATAATATTATGAATTCTTATTATAATCAATTAATAATTATTTGCGAATACGATACAAATTTATCAATTAAGTATCTGTGTGATAAGTAGTGACGACGTATATGTAGACTAAATTTGAGAAATGTTTTAAATTATGAATTATTGCTAACGAATTATTTCGAACCTACTGTAAAAATAAACATTGTTTCTGCGGTACGGTCATATCATCGTAAACCGGTTACATCTCCTTTAAAGATCCGAACATCGCGAAACTTTCCTCGAGGTTTATATATACACTCACTCCTGTATAATTGAATCATTTGGTCCCGCCATAATGTTGCCGTCAAGCGCGGTGCGGCATTTAGAAATAATGATTTAAATTAAAAGGGAAAAGTATTTAAGAACAGAAGACCATTGAAGGAAATGAAATTGTTTTTTCGGACGGATTGATGTGTGTAGGCAATAAGCTCGAGCAGCTCAGGGTTCGTACTAACATTCGTAATTTAATTCTTAACTTGATGTTACTTTTTTTCTATCAGCAGTCTCAAGATGGGTCTAGATATCAAGTCAGTCTTGATTGTGGATGGTGTTGGTGCGAACTGCACGGATATCCTGAATGCTCACGGCATCAGTGCCACCAATATTGCAAAGATCTCGAAGGATGACATACTAAAAGAAGTTCCGGTAAGTTGTACATCACTAAAATTGCATTTGCGATTGATATTGTTCCAATTCCAATCTTTGAGACTGGCTATCGCTGTTCTTTGTTTTGTATTTTACCAGGATACATACTTTACTACTCATACTTTCTATATATAAATATTATATGCGAGCGAGTTTGCAGCTTTTTATGATAGAACATTATGTAGAAGAGATACCCTTGTCTTAGATGGACACTGATATTTGCTATGGGCAGGTAGTACTTAAAAAAGCTAATGTAAGTAGGTAATGCAAGTGGTATTACACCCCAAAGTGGAAATATTGTGACTTGTTAGTAATATTATTTTCATGCTATTTTGTTAACAATCTTTGTTTTTAATTACTAATTTGTTTTTCTTTTGCCCTTTTTATATATCCTTACAGTTACATCATTTAAACCTTAATACTATCTAAGGTTTGTTTTGAACGATAGTGCAACTTTCTCTTCTTAAATAAAATCTTGATCTCTCTATATGTATAACATACAACACTAATTCATTTACTAAACACCATTATTTATCATACGTACATAGCATCCTCTTAATTTTATCGTGTCCTTTTCTAATACTAGTTTTATAACTTTAAAAGTGTACTTATACAATAGACATGCAATAATAACTTCAGTACGATTATTATATTTATATAACGAACATCTTATCACTCCTTATCTCTTCATAACGTCCATGAGTTAATGACTTCCCAATGTTCTACAGACAATAATGTGTAGTAGGAACATGAGTATATATTTTGTTTAAAGGAAACCATACAAATAATGCCTTTGTCCAGCAGTGGACTGTGATAGTCTGAATGATGATGATACCAATAAATAAATGATTTCATCAGTTATATAATAAATTTTATTAATAACTATCACAATAATACATTTATAAACTTTCTGATTTGCCAATTTATCAGTAAACAGAAGATAATGTGTGTGCGCGCGTGTGTGTGTGTGTGTGTATTTCTAAAATGTGTGCATTTTACACATGGATCATGCTTTATATATATTATAAATTCAATTATTAGTTATTTTAAGCCATAAAATTGTCTGATCGCCATACACGTGTCTAAGCGAAGAGGTTGTGGTTTCAAAATTCAAACTCTGGCGAGTACAATTACGATGTGAATTCTTTGTTCTGTGATTCTAACACAATTTCTAAATACTTAGTAGCAGGGTTTACTAAAAATTATATTTTTTCTATGGGAAGGCTTTTGTTTGCAGTGGACGGATTTCTTTTTTAAACTTTGGAAATTTTACATTTTTATTCTATTATACTTAAAATACCCACCATTCATTAGATTCTTTTAAACTGCAATTGAATATAAATGCTATCGCATAATATTTATTTCTCCGAATACATTATATTACTATCATGTTGTTTAAAATATCTTGATAAAGCACAAGATAAGTACGGAGTTTTCGTTTCAGAGCTTTGTATTCTATTTACATGTAACATTATAATGTGTGTGTAACATTATATAAATAATTATAAACAGTTAAATAAAATGTAAAATTTTAGTTATGATATCATTTTGTGTAGAAATACGACGCGTTGGTGGTTAGATCAGCGACTCAAGTGAATAAGGCTGTATTAGACGCAGGCACCAAACTGAAGGTTGTCGGCCGCGCTGGCGCAGGAGTTGACAACATTGACGTCAAGGTGGCTGGTGACCGAGGGATTGGAGTTATAAAGTGAGTAAACATTATTACTTGAGATTAGAAACTATAAAACTGATCATTCAATGAATTATAATGAAAACTGCTTCTGAACGTAATAATTAAAATTCATTATTATTATCATGACGCTCAAACTTTTCGACCTTGGCTTTCTTTAATATTGTCACCTCCTAGAGCCTAGATGACTTGATGGATTTCTATATGTAAGCTTTCATTTGAAATATCTTAATAGTAGGAGTGACATAGGGTCCGACAGCAAAAAAAGAAGAGAAAGTTAATTGTGCAGTTGGTTTTAATGTTTATCTTTTTCCAAAGAAGATTAGTGTTATATATAGTAGTTTTTCATCAATAGCAATTAAATTTCATAATTTTAATAAAATTGTAGTGTCATTATAATATTGATTCAAATATGTAAAGTAAGTCAACAACTGAAACAAGAACTAGTAGCCTCACTGGTACAATCATGAACCTGAACCTGAGTCCTGAGTCATGTTTGAGTGAGTGAGCAAAGTATGATCGAGGTCTATAATGTTATGACTGATCATAACATCATAGACCGCGATCATACTTTACAACGTAACGATGGACGTGATCTAGATTGAACGAACATTTTTTGTTAATTTATTGGGTAATTACTCAGTGACTATATCTACTAGTGAAATCAATAGTATTCAATATAAATTAATTTGAGTAGAATACAGTAATATTAAAAAAATATTTAGAAACGTCAAATGCTTGTTCAATACATATTGTTAGATTTTTAATGCCAATTTTACATTTCATATGCCCTCATCATCATCAGTCTGTCATCGTCCACTGCTGGACGTAGGCCTTTTCTAATGTTCGCTACAGAGCTCATTCGTCAGGTCCCTTATCCGTCAGTTAGAAATATACGCGTTTCATTAAACTAAAGATTTCTTTTAATTTTAAATTTTCTTAGAGCAATATGAAATTTTGCTACAGAGGTCATTAACATTGACAACGCATATGACGTCGAGTGATTACACTTCTCCATTGCCAACCTTGTTGTCGAATGGAGCTCTTGCGACTCACCTATTCAGCATCAGTAAAAATGTACTGTTTTAGTTTAGTATATATTTTTTCTTAGTATTACGTAAACAAAATAACATATAAATATTGTATTAAATTGAATGTTCTGTTTCCTCAGCGCACCAGGTGCTAATGCTTTGAGTGCATGCGAACTTACCTGCAACCTCATCCTGTCACTGTCGAGGCACGTCGTCCCGGCCGCTACATCGTTAAAGGGAGGTCGATGGGATCGCTCCTTGTACACTGGCACTGAAGTCAACGGGAAGACGCTTGCTATTCTTGGTCTTGGCAGGGTTGGAAGGGAAGTCGCTATCCGCATGCACGCCTTTGGAATGAAGGTAAATCCAATATATATAAGTTACGATATATTAAAGTTTCTTATCAAAAAATAAAGTAACATTATGTGTTTCGGTATTATTAGCAATCACTCTGACCCTATATATTATGTTGAATGACAGTCAGTGTGAGAGTAATGCGTGTCTAGTTTTGAGAGAAATAAGTATTAAAGGTAAGATCAATGAGACATTGAAACCTCTGCAAAGTGACGGTTATTATCTGGTATATTTCTGGTATTTCTTAATTACAATAATAATAAATTCGTTGCTAGTCTATGATATCGAGGTTTTTGGATAATTTAGTAAAAAAGAGCTCTATACAAATGCAAAATTGCATTAATTTAGCGGAGGACTACCAGAGTAAAAAAAAATAAAAGCCTCACAGTGGTATAGCTATACTTAAGAGCGAATGGGCGGGCTCGACCGGTGCGATACCACGGCCTCACAAAAAACCGGTTTTGAAGTAACGCTTGCGTTGCTATTCCTTGAAATGAGTAAGGTTTCCGGAGGCCCAACTCCCTCTATCCCCTTTCCTCTCCCCTCATTCCCCCTCTCTTCTTCCCATCTCCTAAACCCCCTCTCTTCTTTCCCCTCAAGGTATGCCCCATCCCTCATCACCCTCAAAGGCGGGCGGCGCACTTACGACTCTAAGTTGCAAGTGTCCATGGACGGCGGTAGTCACTTATCCTCAGGTGATCCGTCTGTTATTTAATAAAAATCTGTTCGTATGTCCCTCTGTTATTTAAAAAAAAATACATTAGATGTATTGGTATACTACGTCATCATGTAAACGCAAACCGTTAGACTGACGAGTCTCAATGCAAACTGTTGTAATACAAAATATTTGTTTAACCTCTACGCACTCGTAAAATGCTTGTGCATAAACAATGATAAGATATGAGTAATAATTACACCAAGTGTCTGATGAAAGTAATATCGGTCATTGGGGTGCGTGAACTTGAAATGAAATATTTAATGTATATGTTTCGTTTCAAGTCCGTATGATACCTAGATATATTTTTATCTAATTTAGCCTAATGCTATTCATTATATGTTCGTCGTGGAAAATAAAACCGAACGAAAAAAAAGGACAGTTATGTTAATTTGAATAATATTATTTGTTTAATTTTTCACCTTATCATTCAATCAATCACTCTTAAGAAGGACTGATAATATTCCTATTACAATATAAAAATAACAATAAATGTAATACTTTAAAAGATTATTATGGAAACATGACACTAGATCCGATCCGTGGCTAAAAATGACTGCCGAATATTTAATTCGTTGTTGTCTCTTGCCACTTGTCTTTTTGTCGGATTATATATGACAACGTTTGGTTTTATTTTATGCGATAGGGGGCAAACGAGCAGACGGGTCACCTGATGGTAAGTGACTACCGCCGCCCATGGACACCCGCAACTCAAGAGCTGCCGTTGCCGTTGCCGGCCTTTTAGGTAGGAGTACGCTCTTTTCTTGAAGATCGAATCGGTTCGGAAATACGGCAGGCGACAATTTGTTCCATAAGCTGGTTGTTCGAGGCAAAAAGTATCTGGAGAAGCGCACAGTGGTGGAGTGCCAATCGTCCAGGTGATGGGGATGGATATTTTGTCGCGTAGGACGATGGCGGAAACCAGCAGCCGGTATAAGTCCGAACAATTCCTCTGAACACCCCCCATGATACAAGCGATAGAGGATGCAGAGTGAAGCTATATCTCTACGTAACGCCAAGGTGTCAAGTCGATCAGAAATATCTTGGCAGTCGATGATGCGAGTCGCTCTCCGTTGAATGCGGTCAAGAGGGAGAAGTTGGTACTGGGGTGCACCTGCATAGAGATGAGAACAGTATTCCATGTGCGGCCGAACCTGCGCCTTATAAAGTTGCAGGCGGTGGGCCGGAGTAAAATACTGTCTCGATCTGTTTAGCACACCAAGCTTCTTCGAGGCTAATATGGCCTTACTCTCTAAGTGACCGCGACACTGGACTTCGCTTGATATATCGACGCCAAGGATTCCGATACTGGTTGATGCAGTTAGAGAAGTGCTCTCAAATTGAGGTGATACGACCAATGGCATCTTTTTAGCGGTGAAAGCGCAAACCTGTGTCTTCGTGGGGTTAAACTGGACTAGGTTAAGTCGACCCCAATCTGAAACTTTTGATAAAGAAGTTTCGATTTCAGACACAAGTTTGGATCGGCTTTCGATGACGTTTACCCGAGAAATGTTAGCGAGGCCGGTGTAAAGGGCATCACTCGTGCTATCGTCTGCATAGCAATGGATGTTGATAGCACACAGCCTTCTGGGACACCAGAATTAACAGACTTGGAGTCGGAGCATGCACCGTCAACAACGACCTTGATGCTTCTGTCTGTAAGATAACTGGTGAGCCATTTGCACAGTTTCTCGGTAAGCCCATAGGAAGGAAGCTTCGCAATTAGCGCTTTGTGCCAGACCCGATCGAAGGCCTTCGCCACGTCCAAACTAACTCCCTTGGTCTCGATCGCCTGTGCCCACCGGTGAGTCAAGTAAACAAGAAAATCACCAGCTGAACGACCCCGACGGAAGCCGTATTGTCGATCATTGAAGAGCTGGTGGTCTTCTAAGTACCGGAGGAGCTGGCAGTTAATAATGGATTCCATTATCTTGGAGAACAAGGAGGTGATGGCTATGGGTCTGTAGTAGGACGGATCCGAGTGATCTCATTTTTAAAGGATTGGGTGCACTAGAGCTGTCTTCCATGAGTTCGGGACTACGCCAAGACGGTAGGAAAGCCGATAAAGGCGCGTTAAAACGGTGCCAACTCTGGAGCACACGTCTTCAGCATGATAAGGAGATTCTATCGGGCCCACTCGACTTAAGAACGTCAAGGGAAAGAAGCGCTTTACGCACTGCCCTTTGTGTAAACCGGACTTCCGGCATGCGGCTCTCGCACTGCGGTATGGTCGGCAGTGCGTTTCCCCCGTCGTCCAGGGTTGAGTTGGACGCAAAGAGTTTGCCCAGAAGATTGTCTTTTTTTAGGGTCTTGGGCCAACGAATTATCTCCTATGTGCAGAGGTGGAAGGGATGGCTTACAAAAGTTCCCCTGGACAGCTTTGGCAAGAGACCAGAATGCACGAGTTCCGCAAGGGAGACTTACTAGTCTCTCGCCAATTCTGCCGATGTGAGCCGACCTTGCCCCAGCAATTACTCTTTTGAGGAACCTGGAGGCAAAGTTATATTGTTTCTTTAATGTGCTGGTCTTTACATCCCGTGCTGTCGCTACATTAACCCATGCTTGGTAACATTCCTGCTTTCGGCGGGACGACGCTTTGCAGGTTCGACCAAACCAGGGCTGGGACTTGCCACCTGTGGGAATCAGGTAGAATGGAATGAAAAGTTCCATACCCTGAAGCACAACATCCGCGACAGAGTCGGCAACGACATTGGGATCATCCGGCGAGAAGCAAACCTGCCTCCATGGGTACTATGCAAAGAATGTTCGCATTCCATGTGCCATACGCGGCGACTGTGACAGGGGGTGCCATGGTATGCCTTCTCTTGCCCCGAGCAGATTTTGAGAGCGCAGTTGAGCCCCCCCCCCCAAAGTACGATTGGAGCCTTGTCGTCCACGCTCAGGTATAATCCGTACTGAGGGGGTGGACGTCCAGGGGGAAATTCTGCAACGCTAGCGCTGGTACCCTTTGGTATCCTTTTTGTTAACAGCGCTATCATTAGGGGGGGGGGGGGATTTTGGGCGTCCGGAGACCTCACTCATTTCGGGGAAATGCAACGCAAGCGTTAGAGTTATATTCTCATCATAATTGTAACCGTATATAATAATTAAATAAAACAAAAAAGATACAATCTTTGACAAACCAAATGTGTGTATGTGAGTACTGTAGTAATAAATAACAGTGTTCAATAAATTTAAATTCTTCTCGCCCGAGCAACTGTGTCTTTTGTACAAGACCCAGGTTCGCTCCTGCGTGGAGTACTGCTCTCATCTCTGGGACGGCTATGCGCAGTATTTGCTTGACGCTCTCGATCGGTTGCAGCGGCGCGCAGTCCGCATTATCGACTGTCCTGAGATCACCCAGTCTCTTGAGCCTCTGCAGTTGCGAAGAGATGTCGCCTCTATGGCAGTCCTCTATCGCCTACATCACGGGGAGTGTTCTGATGAGCTCTTCCAATTGGTCCCACCTTCTCCCTTCCTCTACAGGACTACACGTGCTGGCCTGAGGAGTCACCGTTTGTGCGTCGAAAATATACGTACCCGAACTAAACGGTTTGGCTCTTCTTTCTTGTGCCGATCGGTAAAAGCCTGGAATTCTCTACCAGCGCACGTGTTTCCTTCCCACTATGATCCCGGGTCTTTTAAGCGGGGCGTGAAAAAGCATCTCACCAGGCCGCCATAGTGTGGGTCACCATGCTGCATTGACTAGACATGCAATGAGGATGGTGACCACCACTCTTTGACTCCACCTATTGCTTTCCATCAGGCAAAGTGGAGTCACTATGGTAGGCTAATATAAAAAAAAAAAAAAAAAAATGTCATTTCCTGTTTGCCTATATTTAGACCGTTACTTCAACTTAACCTCTAAACGATGCCTTCAAAATAATTGTCTGAATTCCTCATAGATTTTAATGTAATAAGAGCTCTTTTAATAGTAATTTTTGTACTTTTTTTTCTGTACTTGGAATAAAAAAATATACATTGTTCATACATAAACATAAAACTGAGCTATGTTTTACAAAATCAGAAAATATAACAGAGTAATAAGAAAATCTTACATTGCCTACTAACATAAATCTATAAAATTTACTTAAATCGTATTCATAACTAAACACATATTTATCAAAAATGCGTGTCTGACCCATACGTTAATTTTTTTTGTTTATGTCGTACAGATTATAGGATTCGACCCGTTTGTATCTGCTGAGCAATGCGCGGAATTTCATGCAGAGAAAATGGAGCTTGATAACATCTGGCCTTACGCTGACTACATCACTCTGCATACGCCCCTCATTCAATCGACAAAGAGTAAGTTTTTTTTTACAATAAAGGGGAACAGACGGTTCACCAGATGGTAAGTGACAACCGCCGCCCATGGAAACCTGCACCTCAAGAGTCATGAGTACGCCTTTAAATTAATTATGTATTTAAACTAGCATTTTGAAAGGAATTTCATTACAGATGTATGCATTTCATAATGGTTTATTGGTGAATATAATAGTTTTCATCGACCACTGCTCACATATTACTTAAATTTCACTTTCGTATAAATTATCGATAATAATAGTGGATAATTATAGCCAGCGGTAGAGCCATGCTTAGGCACGAATGGGCCGGCTCGACCGGTGCGATACCACGGTCTCACAGAAAACCGGTTGTGAAGTAACGCTTGCGTTGCATTTCCCCGAATTGAGTGAGGTTTCCGGAGGCCCAATTCCTCCTTTTTTCCATCTTCTTTCTCCTTTTTTCCATCTTCTCATCCCTCCTCTCTTCTTTCCGCTCCCTGCATCCCCCATCCCTCATCACCCTCAAAGGCGGGCAGCGCACTTGCGACTCTTGAGTTGCAAGTGTCCATGGACGGCGGTGTCACTTACCATCAGGTGACCCGTCTGTTCGTCTGTCCCCCTATAGTATAAAAAAAAAATATATATATAATGAGAAATGATAAGAAAACTGATAAATTAAAATAGGATTTTTTTAACCGATTAAAAAACGGAGGAGGTTTTCCATTCATGGGAATCTTTTTTATATATCTTTTCCGATTATTCCGAGAATATTTGAACAGAAAATATTGTTGAAAGGTAAAACCAGAGACGTTTAAATGAAGTTAATACTTCAAACTTATTCAAAAATATAAATTAAAAAATATACTTGAGGACACTGACGCGAATGGCAGGTCAACAGTCACGAGTATATACTGGAGGCGAGTAGCTTGATGTAACCATTCTTCACTTCTAGAGTTCTTCTCCTTCCTCCGTCAACTAAAAATGCTTAGAATTATCTTCATGTATTAATATATGGATACTAATGGATATTAAATATCTTGTGGAAAATATGGTAGGTAATAACACTAATAACAGTAAAGCAGAACACCAATATTCGTTAACACATTATCATGAGATGTTGCGTTATTAAAACATTTTGGCACTAATTGGAAACTAAATAAATTTAATTCAGCAATATGATATTCCGATAACAAACTTTGTCAAACATCCAACGTCATTAGAAGTTATGTGCCTAATTCTTTATTGTAATCAGTAATCTGTTTGTCACATGGTTTGATGTAGTATAGGTCAATTACCGTTGAAACAATATCGCCATATAATTACTTCTTGATACATCTAACTAAATATTAGTTTACAATATATTACAATAGGGTGCAAACGAGCAGACGGGTCACCTGATGGTAAGTGACTACCGCCTCCCATGGATACCCGCAACTCAAGATTCACAAGTGCGCAGTTTAGGTAGGAGTACGCTCTTTTCTTGAAGGTTTGAAAGTCGTATCGGTCCGGAAATACGGCAGGCGACAATTTGTTGAACGACTGAACCCTCGAAGGGTAATTAACGTCCACAATTTGCCGATTATAATTTAGTTGCCGTATAATAGCCGTACGTATTGCCTTGCCGTAATATTGCCGTCAACCGGGCAGTTTTGGGAATTAGATGGGAAAGTTTGGAGTAAATTGGCAGGAGAGGGAGGATAGATAGGGAAGGAAGGGGATATTGCTTACACAGATTGGAGGGGAGGAGTATAATAAATAGCTCGAGCAGTCAGGGTCTCATATCTAAAAATCGAACTGGCTGGTGCTGGGAGCTCCGAGTTCTCTTAACTTTTCCTGTCATGATAATATAATAGACGTCTACTCATAAATCATCACAAATACTATATACTATAACCCCATAACACACAACATAATTAATGGGGACTTCAATCAGCTCTGCAGTTAATTACTTACAACAATAATTGATATTGAACCTTGGAAAATTCTACGACGTAGACATCTATGCTAGCAAAATAACAAATCTAAAAGTTTATTAACCTAGATAGGTTAAGGGCAAAATAACATATTTGTGTACAGTTTTAAGTGCAGAGATGGGAAACCTTTGAACCGATGAATAGATGGTATGCACATTGGAAAAAGGGACAGAGGGCGGGAATAGGCTTGCCCCCTATTACATATGTAATTGGGCCTAAGTTATGGTTGGCTAAAAGTGGGTGTCTGAGACGCCTCAGGCCTACCCTTTCGTAGGTGTGTCACGCGAGTGTATGTTGCACAATATCGCACTGACTTAATTATTCTCATGCTTTTGTCTAACAGATTTCATTAACGCCAATACTCTAAAACAGTGCAAAAAAGGAGTTAAAATCGTTAATGTTGGTCGCGGCGGTCTCATCCAGGAACGGGACTTACTGGATGCATTGGAAAGTGGCCAGGTACGTCAATCAAACAATCAATCAGTCTTTATTTGCAACCCAAGTGTACATAAATGGTCTTATAATAGTAACGTTTTTTTTTAACTCAGTAGCCCCTTCCAGGCATTGCAAATTTGAGAGCGAATAGATAAAATAAATTATTTTGATACAATATTATTATAGTATAATTAATGAATCAATCATGCAAAATATGTTACAAAGGTATTTATGACATTTTACATCGACACATATTCTTCTATTGTCCTATTATTACTGTGTATCGAAACCACTTTTTTCTTTTTTATGTATTGTTGTTAATTTTCTGTTTAGATTTATTATTTTTTATTTATTTAAATATACTGCTTTACCCGACTAGTTTCAGTCCCAAAAATTCTTCTATACTCGTACATTAACAAAACATAAACCTTCTATTTCTTTTTTCTTTTTAAATTACAACTCCTGCGTTAGGAATTATTCCTGTGTCTAAATAAACAACACACAAACTTGGAACAACTATTTGTGGGTCACACAAATGTTTGTCCCGTGTGGGAATCGAACCCACTACCTACTAGATCAACAGACCAGTAATACATACATACATATATGTACCTCCTATGTTCTTACTATAACCTGAACCCCTAAAAGCTATAAAATATGACGTGACTGGTCATTTAGCACGATTGAAAGACGACTTACTGCAAGAAGTTAATCACAATAGAGTAAATAATTCTAAAAAAATTACAAACGAGCAGTCATTGTGTAGCATTTCCGTTTATTTTTATTATCTCATTTGGTTAAGCGCCTGGAGTTACTATACCTGACCAATATAAAGCTATGCATTTTCAAATTTTTTTACAGGTTGGTGGAGCAGCCTTAGACGTGTTTGAACAAGAGCCTCCAACGGACTCCTTGACCTTGGAGATAATACAACACAAAGCAGTTATTGCCACGCCTCACCTGGGTACCTTACTTATTACTTACTCGATATTGATTGATTTAAGCGTGAAAGTTAAAAAACTAAGAGGGTAACTAGTAAATAGCTCACTTGAGGTTAATACGAAATAATTAAAATTCTACGTCATCAAACCATCCCGCTTTCGAGGATCCATTACTACCAGCAAAAAAGGACCATTCTGTGTATATTGCTGTTTACTACTTAGGCTAACAGTATTTTTAAAACATATTTACCTCTTCTTTCTTTTTAATACATAATACACGAGTATACAAATCATTCCGTGTGTTCACTTTGTCCATACAAATAAGTCTAACATACGCACGACTATATCCCCGAAGGGACAAAGTCGCCTCGCGCCCCGTAAGATGTAATAGTGGGCAAGCCTATTGCTGTCAACGAGGCACTGTATAATTATTGTATAATAGATAAACACTCCCAAACCCTTAATCACTTTTTACGACAGGTACGGGAAGAGGAAACCGAAGGCTATTGAAGGCGCAATATATAACTATGGATATACTCATATATTTTTGTTAAATGATGCGAACAATTTCTTTTTTATTATGCAGGTGCTTCAACAAAAGAAGCGCAAGTGCGTGTTGGTCAAGAGATCGCTGAACAGCTGGTAAACCTGGTCAAACCTGGCACTTTCAAAACACCTCTCGCAGAAGTAACTCGTGTTCTTAACAAATAAAACTTTATTGTTTGAAGATATCTCCGATATTATTATTATTATAAGTAAGTGCTAAACAGTTTATATTGTAACTGCTCGTTTTATTTAGCTTAAGTATCGTGTTTAAATGCTACAATAATTATGAAATTATATTGTACTTTATTAATCTTTTCATTTATAAATGTCCCTTAACAGTATCTACGTTACCTGGTGTACCGCAGGGTGGCGTTCTATTCCCCTTAATCTTCGCTATTTTTATAAACTCCATTTCTAAACAATTACGTTCGTTCTACCGTCTTTACTTAGATGAATCACAAATATATACAAAAACTATGCTAAAGAAGTTATTGGAAGCCATTAACATAGTCAACGCTGACCTGTCACACGTTGTCGAATGTAGTCAAAATTATGGACTCCAGGTTACAAACTCAGGTATGGGTTATTGGCTATGTTCGTTTCAAGAATTAACTCCATTTGCGACACACACCAGCCCAAAATTCAATTAAATGTAACAATTTAAAAAATAACAACATGTCAAAACTTAGATATCTACATGGATAGTACCTTATCATAGGGTCCACAGTTGCAAGAAGTCAGCAAAGTAAAGCAAGTAAGGTAAGGTTGCACTTTTATATTTCGATTTATATTTAGTCTACGAAAATATAATCACGTTTTTGAGTTTCTTCAAAAGCTCAAGTGGCTCCAAGTTGTTTTCGTCGCAATACTCACGTTCTAACTTTTCTTTACAACACCTTATTCAATCTTAAAGCCCCTTTATCTTAAGGAACGGCTCAAGTTCCTTCATGACACACATGCCAAATGTCTAGAGTCATCAGCGGAAAAATTGAGACTGAAGTAGACAATCTTTTACTGTAGAAGCAGTACGCTTGTGGAATGAGTTGCCAATGAACATTAGGCTAGCGCAATGATTGAATATCTCTAACAAAATGATTCTTGATTATTATTTATCACTTTATTATCTATTATGTATTATTTCCATATTAATGGTATGTAGATATGTATTCTTGTATGTATTTATTTTTGTCTGTATGTGTTTTTGTATGTATGTTATATGTTATAAATAAAATGCTTAGTTTTTATATAAGTTTTATATTTGTAAATAAGTTAGTATAGTTTTCATAAAAAAAATTGAAATGCCACTACCCCTGTCTCCGAATGATTAAGATCGATCCTAAGTTTGTCTGGAAGAAATTGCATATAGCATAAGGCCGCCCTTTGTATATTATATATCTGACATGTGTATATAATTATTATTAATTTTACTGTAACGACATTGTTCAAATAAAGAGTTATCTATCTATCTATCCCAGAAAATTCAGTTAGGTTCTTATAAAAAAATTCAAATTTTCAAGAAAGGCGAATGACTTTTCTCTGTAAACTCTTACAAAGCGCACATGTTTTCATTCATTAACATCTTCGCTTGAACATTAGATAGAAATTAAATACCATAAAATTTACAATTACTTTATTTAAAAATTACTTATTCTTATAATTTACAAAATGTATAAAACATTACTTTATCCATCTAATACGATGAAGTTGGGTTTAATTTAAACTTTACTCATGAGGCTTTCACGACCGTGATCCGAAAGACAGTCTGAAGAATAGCTGAAGTGGCCTCGCATTCTCGTAATATAATATTGATGACACCGCCTCTCAATAATATACTCCAAACACTAATAAAATATCACAGGGTAAAGTGGCACATCACTACTGGTACTATCCACCAGACCACGGCCGGGCTAATCTATCTGCAGTTCCAGAATGGTATTAACTTTATAAAGATGTAGGGGGATGAGGGGTTGGGATGGTGGGTAAGGAAAATACATATATTTTAGGAGAAGGTTAGTTAGTTGCCACCTCGCCTGAACGTTCTGGATGGTCGCGCTGCAGGGGCGGCTTCATATGCCTCCTCTTCTGGTTCCTGAACAGATCGTATTGCGGCTGAAAAAAAAAAAAAACATAATATTCCATAATAGGAAGAAGTCAGATTATAACTTATAGATTATTAGCTTCCGCCCGCATCTTGTCTTTCAATATATTGTTGTTGTTGTAAATGTCCTTCCGAAGAATTCGAAGTATTCACATTTTATGAAAATCGATTTAGCTGTAAAAACGGCTAAATCAATTATATAGATGGCATTAAGTATAAATATAATTGAGTTTCCTCAAGCGGAAAACAGGGATGTACCTACAATGTTCATATTTCCTAGTTCATATAGTTAGCCGTTTTATTACAATATAGTAGAAATCTTAAGATGTTCTAAGAAATTTATTGAGGTCTTCCATTCATACGTAACATTCATACATATTTATAGTTGAATATGTAAGTGACTGTTTCTTTCTTCTGGTGTTAAAAAGTTGTACAATTTAAGAGAAATTATGTATGTATTCCGTGTTATTGTTTACATATTCTTCATGCAGAGCTAAGTAATAGTGTAAGTATACTAATTGCCGATATTAGCAAATACATATGTAGATAAACTAGTTTTTGAGGTTTCGAGGAAACGTTTGGTTTGGTTTACTTTTACGTGTTCAATATCTCGACAGAGCTTCTAAATGACAACCGCGTTCATTTTTAAACCAATTATCTCTATTTACTTTCTAAAGGTGTCGTAAAAAAAAACAAAAACGTGTTTATTTAGTTCTTGACAGCAGAGTTACTGATAATTTTTACTATTTGACCTACCTATACTAACTTTATATAAAACAGTCGATAGCAACACAAAATTGATAAAGATTACATGCACTTTTTACTTTTTAATTTACTAGTTACTAGTACTAACATACTACTGGTAGTAGATAATAATTGTATCTACGAGAACTTATGTTTCTACGGGAGGCGATGTTATCGCAGATGATTTATGCTACTTATGTAGTTATGTAGTTATGTAGTTATGTAGTTATGTAGTTATGTAGTTATGATTACCTTCAAGCAACATATGATATTAAACTATTCAGTTTAATTAATAAGCACATGATAATAAAAATGTCCTTTATACCTAATCCGAATACTAAGTATTTACTTAGTATTGACTTATCTACATAAATTTTAACAGTTGCAGAGCCATGTTGCGTGGTGCGATACCACGCCTGCGTTGCACTTCCCCGAAATTAGTGAGATTTCCAGAGGCCCTACTCCCCCTCTCCTTTCTCCTCACCCTTGTCCCCCTTCTCTTTTCTCATATCCTCATCCCCCTCTCTTCTTTCCTCTACCCTCATCCCTCATCAGTTCATCACCCTCAAAGGCGGACAGCGCACTTACGACTCTCGAGTTGCAGGTGTCCATCGACGGCTGTTGTCACATACCATCAGGTGACCCGTCTGTTAGCCTGTCCCCCTATTATATGTATAAAAAAGAATGTTTTATAAATATAAATAAACATATATAGACAATTAATGTTTAACATCGCAGCGTATGAGCGTACTACTGCAATGTCAGTGGTAAGTATTTCGATTACCACGTAATGCAAATATTTTTGTTAACGTGTATTAAATATGAATATGTATTAAAAAAAATGCTAGTATCTAAATGTGTAGAAATATGGATATTTGCTTTGCTCTCTCTGTCTCCTTACCCGTTATACCCATATCTACCTTCTTTCCTTATCCCGTCTGACAAGGTAGATATACATATGTTTCTCAGGAAGGTTAGCGTCAAGCAGGCGGCCTGTCATAAAAAACCGGACAGTACCCTTTGCAAAGTCGAAGGCGAAGACCCTAGACAAAATTGCAGTTTGAACTTACGTCTGCCAAAACGACCTCTACTGGGTTTGGGTGCGGGGGCCTCATCTTCGGTGACTTCACGAGTCACGGGGCTGCTGTTAAAGCGTTTTTTACTCTTGCTATCTATGAACAAAATAAATATATGTTACCTTTACCCATACTTCTGTACAGTTTTTCTTATAAAATACATAATTTCTACTCAGGTGGCGCCAGGTATCCACTTATGCCAAACCCTTATAGCAAAACTTGTCACTACACCACTATTAGGAATATAGATTCGTTAATTACATGATTGAACGAACACCGTGACTAAATTAATATAGTCCAATATTTGTATTTTACATTCATATCGTTGTACTGTCTTCTGTACGTTGAATCTTGTTCTGTGAAAGATCAAAATAGAAATTGTATTTAAAATGAGAAATTTATGGAAACGTATTGAGGTTATGATAGCTTGTGAAAATAAAGTTATTGAATATTGATATTTTAATTGAGCTATGCGCTAACATGTTATCTGTAAAACGTGTATAAAAAGCAAAACACTTACTGAAGGCAGTTTTCGTTTGGTCAAGGGTATCCTGGGCAGGTGACGATGTTGTCGTGGAAGGGCCATTTAGTTTCGCTATTAATAAAAATAAAACTTTTTATGTACCACCAGAATCACAGCACAGAGACTGTTTTTTTAATACTAATTGTATGAAATGCTAATTACTATGAATATATGTACGTAAATATATTGGTATACGACTATATTTAACATATTTTGATGTTTCACTTACTTTTTGCTTTTAACAAAAATAAAACATTTGATATATTTGTATACCTTCAGCGGCTTGAGCTCTCTTCTTCTTAAGGATTTCAAGAAGATCAGTGTTACTTCTGAACGGCCTGACTCCTGGGCCCACAAGTTTCTTGCCCTCAGTTGTTGAAGTCGGCGCTTCAGTTGAAGCTTCTTGAGCTTCTCCTTCGGCGTAGTCACCTTCATCCTCATATTCGGCTTCCTCCTTAAAATAATCAGTAATAATAAGTACTCAATTGTCATTCATATCTGTTTTTTAAATGCGATTCAGTAACTAAAACTTTTAAAACTATTGTATATTAACAAAGACAAATTACAATTTTCAGACACTCTAGTCCTTATAAGCACACATTCGATGCAAATAATTCTGAAGTTATTTAATAGAACTATTAATATTAAGATATAAAACGTGAATTTCCTAACAGATTACAAAATGAATACTCTGTCTTTTCCAATCATATTAGAAAATTTGCAATTATCAAATAAAAACTGATTTTACCAATTTAATAAAATCAGATGTGAGGAGATATAAACACAACTTGTATAAATTAAAGTTTTCCGTTATAAAATTTCATTGAAAAAACCTGTTCTATGGTCAGGTGGTGTTCAACAGTTGCAGGTAGAAATTCCCCAAACGAAAGGGAGGTCTCACAAAGGTCATATGCGAAGGTGACCCTATCATCGGACGCTCGCCCATCTCGCCTTGAACCAGATGGACGAGCACCGACATCCTTTGCGAAACAACGATGTATCTGACGAGATGTCAACCGGTAGAATGCAGTGATGACGTCATGAATTATTTTATTTTTAGATGAGGCTTGACATATGTAACTTATTGATTTACTATCTTTAATATAAATATCAAATTTCATCAAAATGTTAACCTATAGTTTTACCAATCGAAATTATAAATGACCCTCACTTATGTTACGTGAACAGAAATTCCATCCACTTATAGTTTTTTTAGTATGAATGAATAAAAAGACAGTAAGAAGAAGTTTGACAAAGTAAGTAGGTATAGGTTAATTGGTGAGAACAGTGGTATACAGAACCTAACACTACATTATAGCAATTTTATTACCTCCGACAAGTCAGTGGGGGATAACAGCATTGTCTGATTTTTTACGACATATGGAAGCTAACGAATACCTACTTGGTAAATTGTTTTAACTATAGCTTATGACGTTAATCATCAATAAGTTTCTCAAAGTGATTATATCGTGAAAATGTGAAATGTTGAATATAACTCTTTGCATATTACATTTAACAAAAATTAATTTATGAACAAACGTTCAATGCTTGTAGGACATATGTATATATTATTTATAAACGATCAATCCTTCTAGCCTATTTCACATTCTAATGTTAGTGCAATACCATGTCGTAACGAGACAATCGTAAGAAATACTATCTAATGTATCGAAATACATAACCCACAACAGTACAGTTTCTTTTGAAGACAATATTATGTTGCAACAAAGACACACTTTCTAGTGCGTATTGTTATGTTTAATTAAGCGTAAAGACGTGAACTCCCACCTCAAATATCCATTTGACCAGGTATACGTCATCGCAACTGTGTAGGAATTAATTTATCTTATATTCGAAAGAATCATACTTCAACAATACTTCGACAGAGATATCTTTCCCAATTCTTACACATTCGACGTGCTCTGGTGACTGTGTTGATATGTAGGAGTATTATGTACTTACTTATGTATGACAATTTCTTTTAATATTAGGTTGGCAACTAATAAACCCGCCATCTTTGTACACAAATTTATTTATTTTTTTAAGTATACAAAATCAAATTATTTCTCAACTATATAATCACCGTCCTTTACTATCCGCCACGCCACCGCCAATGCGCTGGCAGAGACATAATGCATTCCTCGTAGAAGTTTTTAGGCTTTTGATCAATAATTGTGGTAAGGTCACTTTTAAGTTGGTCTTCATTTTTAATTTTTTATCTGCTAAGTAGTGGGCTAGAGAACGAAATAGATGATAATCTGAGGCCATAATGTCTGGAGAGTACGGTGGGTGAGGAAGGACAGCCCAGCCAAGTAAATGCCCAGAAAAGTATTGTTCACAACTCGCTTTTGCTACATGTGGCTTTTGCATTATCGTGCAAAAAGTATACTTTATTTTGATTTTTCGCTAATTTCGCTGCTAGTGGGTCACAATAAATATTGGCCGTGATTGTAGTGTTAGATGGCAACAGCTTCCAGTATATAATTCCATTTATTCACCACCACACACTTAAAAGAACTTTTTTACTCGTGTCAGATTTTGGCATCGGTACTCCTTCTTTTCCACTGGCGCTTACGCGAAAAATTTATGTAGATAACCCACTTTTCATCTCCCGTAATTACATCCCTCAGCCACTCATGCACACTCACTCTGGTACGATGATAACTAAATAGTTCCATGCACACGTTAGCTCTCTTCTGAAGTTAAAACGGCGTCAACTCATGTGGCAACCAAACTGAATATTTCCAGGTCTTTTCTAAAGCGTGTTGTTTTTCTACTGCAGTATAAGAACACTGAAGCTGCTCTGCCAGACGACGTGAAGTGAACCTGGTATCCATTTCTATGAGTCTTTTTAACTCATCTACATCTATTGTAGGAGGTCGTCCTGGATGAGGTTCATCAGATAGGTTATAATTTCCATCCTTAAATTTTCTAAACCAATGTTTGGTAGTATCGTAAGAGAGCACGCCGTCGCCCATCGTTGCACATATATTGCGCACTGCTTCAGTCGCTTTTCGACATAAGCAAAATTCGTGAAGTAAAAGCAGCCGAAGTTCTCTACGAGAAACATCCATAATTTACTGTAGTTTTACTATTCGAGATCCAGTTGTCAACTGATCTGACATACAACTCATGCTTTATTTATATACTAGAACTATCCAAGAAATACGAGATAGTTCTAAAACGATTTAGAAACTAATCGAAAAAAGTGGCGGGTTTATTTGTTGCCAACCTAATAGTTATATCTGTTAGATCGTTATAAGCAAGCCGGCTGTAGCCACGGCTGGTAATCAAATAACATTTTACCCAAAGTGTGATTTTAGTAAGGTATCGCAAACTATTTAGGATTTCGAAGCCACTCTATGTAATAAAGCTTCCGTGTTCATAGATAAAGATAAAATAGATAATCTGAGAAAAATATGCTGGAATTATACAAAATTTGTATAGAACTAAGACGTTCACTCGACCTGCCAGATAGTAAGCGGTCACTGGTTTCAATTAATACTTTCAACATATTAGTCTTTTGCTTTTTATAATTATTTTACCCTCGCCTTAGCTCTTAAATAAACTGGAGAGATAGTATGCCCCAGATACTATCTCTCCAGTTTGGTGGCTCCAGTTTTAGAAGAAACCTATTATGGTCTAGTTCATTAAATGACGTTACATTCAAGCTATTTCCAGACTGCTTACCGTATTAGAATAATTAACTGGCTTTATCAACAGCAACAGTCTTTTATATATATATTATTTTTTAGCCTACTGCTGGACATAGGCCTCCCCCAATATGCGCCATAGCACCCGGTCCTCATTTATTGTTTGGTATCTCCTGATCCCATTGAATACGTTTAGAATAAATAGTATAATTTAAGTATTTATGGGTTTTTTCAATCACGTACACGTTCCTTACATATAATTTCAAATATTATAATAAATAACTTTAAATCGCTTCAGATTATTCTAACTCTACATCCCAATCTGGTTAGGTATTAAGGAGTTATGGTGGAATAAAGAAACTCACATACACTCTTGAAAACAATACACTCCTTTTTGTCAAAGTAACAACGGTTCTGGTACTCGAGAATCTTCCAAAAAAGTAATCTATTCGACTTATTTCATGATCATGGTAGATAAAGGAGTAGGCAATACCTGTGGGGCAGGTGTGGTAGTGGTGGTAGTCTTTCCTTTGGCCAATGGACCTCGTTTCGGTACCCGTGAACGCGGCTCACCCTCCTCTTGCGCCCGCGCAATCACCACGCAAGCCAGCAACATGAATCTGTAATAGAAATACGATACCTCTTCAAATTTGTTGTGTGTACTAGTTTTCGGGTTGAAAGTTCAACAAATGTTAAAGTATAAAAAAAATATAAATGTTAAAGTATAAAATAAATGTTAAAGTAATATATATAATATTAATAAAAAAAACTTGCAGGGATTACTAGTAACCACTGAAGAATCAACAAGTAGCTTAAAATTGATTTCAAAGCTTTGTTTACATAGTTAATTAGTTACAAGTCAAGCTAATAAAACCGTGTTGAATAACCCGACACAAAAAAAAATATACCGTTGTGTATACTTTGGACTAAGGACAAAGTTGTATAATATTTCATCAAAATTTGACGCTTCAAATGATGCCTTGACCTATCTCAGACGCAGTCAACAAAACATACTGTTAGACATATAAAAACTACACGAGAAATTAAAGAAACTTAACTCCTATCTTTCGAGAAGCTTGAGGATGCACCCACCCACCCAAAAACAGATTAACATCTAACACTGTCACGAATTTGGCTTGACCTTAGAGTTTTGTTATTCTAGGATAGTAATATTATTACAGCACAATTAACTATGTCGTAATGAAAAGGAAGCGGCATATGTGTCTCGGTGGAAATAGCTCGATGCAATATCTACACTAGTATTATAAAGAGATAAAAGTGTTTGTTTGTTGATAGGGGGTAATCTCTGCATCCACAGATCCGATTCTAAAAATTCTCTTACTCTTATGATATAAAGTAAATAGTGTAAAATTTCAGCAATTGTGGACCAACTCGAAGAAAAATTAACCAGTTATAAGTTTTATCGGCGTAAGCTGGACAAGTGTTTCCAAATGAAGGAATACAATGGACTGGAAAAATATTAGACTATAGTAGATCTTCAATTAAGTCCGCGACACCATATATTTAACTCATATAAATATATAAGTAGACCCAGATTCAGAATGATGAATTAGTGAATTCAAAAACATACATTATATGCATTGGTATAAAATAAAGAGTTCATCACCACGGAAATTTAATGAAAATAAAATTTAACTACTACGCCACGTATATAACGATAAGAAAAGTGAAATCAGGATCCATTACTGGCATCTGACCTCCTCCATCCTGAGGGCTAACTAAATTCGATAGTTAGACTAGTTGTCAGGAAATTTGAGGGCACTGACTTCCGAATACCGACTGTCTTAGGTGTTCGTGACAAAAGGAACCGACGCGACGACTTAACATGCTTTCCGAAACACGAGATATAAATGACAATTATAAATCGAATGGATCATGAATGAAATTACATGACTGACCCAGAAGGAGTCCAGAACTGCAGACCCAGGAAGGAGTATATATGTGCATATGTGGCAATGTATACACGTAAGTTTCATGTGACCTTCTGTAATCTTAAGGACTTGGCAGAATTATTATTAAAGTGTTAGGTCCCATTTGTGTCGTCTTACGGAAGTAATAATATTGTATAGGATTTCAAGATAACTCCCTTCAAATAATTGAGACATAGATACATAAAATAGAACAGTAGAATGATAATCTAAACTGAAACATTTTGGCGTTTATTTTCTGTAATCTTCTTCAAGGTTCATTTTATTGCTGTAAATACGCCTGCTTGTCCATGTTTAAATGCTATTTCGATGTGCGATCAACTAGGTACATTAATGCTCTATTTACTTTCTAAGCTAGGCCTTGCCAGTTTAAATTAATGCAACCCTGACTTTGTTATAGGCCAGTTCTAAAGCGAACATTTTTTTTTTTAATCAGACTAATATAAAGAACGCTATAACTAAATACATGGATAATTACCCACTCATATATAAATAAGGTGTTATAAGTATTACTTAACTAATTTGCAATATACTGGTGAAATAGGTGTGGAGGTTTCAGTGATCCCAATTCTTAATTGAATTGATTTAAACAAAAATCGGGAAGGGACATCACAAATAAGTATCACTTACAGTCATTTTAGGTCTGTACGTACTCCAATCAACTGGTAAACGTTCATTAAAAGTATTAGTTTTGTAACAGTATTTGATTTAGCAAGTTATAATACTGATTTCAAAATGACAGAGGTTCTCATTTGGCAGATTTTTTGTGTATTTTATGCGATATCTTCCATTACTCAACTGTATATTTCGTTAAACTATAAGTTAGTGTAAATTTAGAAAAAAAAAATATCTTAAATACCTAGTTTTTTTAATATTAATGTTAAATGTTACTATTTCAATCTGTTAAGTAATATCGTAGTTAAACTATTTTTGTTAATAAACTAGAACTGTATCCACTTTTATAGAAATAACTTCAATTATCATTAGTTAGGAGTTAGTAGCAGTAACTAAAGTTAGTAACTAAAGCAATATTCAATGCCCAATATACATATTTACTTATGACTTTGCCCTTGATGTTGTCTTAAATAAATACATTTTTAATGCATATTTATTTGATTGCAAATTACGAAGTAAATATACATTTATGAAAGAACGGAGAGTTTGTGCATACATACGACTAAATGTCAGGGATTTTTGTAATATGGACGAATAAAAAGAAACGATATGTATTTGTTATTCGATGCATTCGTACAATATAATTACTAGAATACTTAATTTATAATATTATCAGTACATGCATTTGCATGTCATAAATTTTGTAATGTTAGATGTCACTGTATAATTAATTAAGTCCTCTAAGATGATGGCCATGCAAGAGTACGTCATGCAAATGTCAAGATGTCTACTTTAGAACTTGCGTGAAGGTACACGCTCACGATCACAATTATTTAATGTAATTATCATAAAGCAAAAATATTTTACATAACATGTATCTTGTAAGATATGCCCGTCTAATAGCGAGTTACGTATTCACATCGAATCACGTAATAGAAATTGACATTTCAAAATTTAAAGACTAGTTATCCAAAAAGGTCACCTAATTTTAAGTTCAAGGGGCAAAATTTGTAATTGTACAATTCTAATGCAATATAACCTACATTCTGATAATTTATCAGATCTCATTATCATTAATTTACAAGTTACATATAATCGTATATTAGCACTGAGAATTGAACATTAATGTAACACAAATTTTGCATTAAAACCGATTATGTACTGCACAAACAGGCAACGAATGAGTTTTTGTTAATACCTCTGAATAGCTCAATGTGTGCTTAATGCATAGTGACGATGACGTTAAATGTCAAACACAAAGTAAGGCATGCCGACCGCGCTGAGTGAATGTCGTGTTATGCCGTGCAACTCGCCGACACCTCCGGGTCTATGTTGAGTAGGATCTGTTAAGTTCGCGAGATACTGCGCTAGGGACCACCATGCGCTCTCGCACATCAAAGGTCAACACCTTGCCCTACTATGGTTATGTATAGATTTTCGTATGACAGGTCTCTGTACAGGTTTTAGGTGGACTAAGTTTTAATTCCGTATCCGTTTCCGTTACCAAGAGAAGAGCTTCCCTGGATTTCTCTATTTTATATAAGCAATCATCTAGTGATATTAAAGTGCACAAGAAGGCCTTCTACTCAATGCGTCTTCACGAATCTTATCTTGCAATTACACGATGGCTTTACAATGAATACGCCAATATAATCGATACTGCATTTAATAAACGTGACTTCGCATTTTGTGAAATCAATTGTAGTGAAAGGAAATTTCATTGTTTTGTTACGCATTAGTCTTGCAAGTGGAAATCTTTTCATTCCGATTCTAGTCACGTCCCCGCATCAGAAAAAAAAATAGCTTTCTATACTAGGCGATGTTATTTACTATGTCGCACGTGTATGGGCGTATGGACTGTGTAATTTTAACCTCAAATCCCTTCAAGGTCAGGCCGGCAGAAACTAGAAGTGGGAAAAAGTAGGCTGACCTCGCAGTGCAATGCGGCAGGCAGCGTTTTGCGGCGTCACTCCGCGTCCGCACCGATCCATGACGGAATTACTCACTATCGACAAGAATGTCATTTCTAGGGTAGTAGGGTATCTGACGTCAGTGACGTCAGATCAAAAATGAATTGCACCACTCTTCCCACGAACTTTAACAATTACAATCCCAAGGTATTTACAACAATGGTCCAAAATTATAATTGGATAGGAATATCTGATTATACATTCTTCAGGAATCTTAATACAGATCTGTACTATACCTGCAGATAGATTGAGAAGCTTTTGTGTGTGAATCTTCTCACTATTCAGTTTATACTAATTTAGACATAACTCTTAAGAAACAGAGACTAGTAACAGGAAAACTTCAAATATGAGAAATTCGAGTGGTTTCTGAAATTACGTATTTTTAATTATGCAACTGCTGGTGGGAAGATGCTGTAAAAGATTAAACGCTCGTGAGTCCCTCTGTTATGTAGGTAAATGTCAATCGGTTGGTTAGGCAACCATGTTGCATTACCAAATGTCTTATGTTCGCAGAACTAATACCAGTATTGGGTAAGTCCTAGGTATTTTTGAGCGCATCTACATCTAGACACGCCTTCCTTTAGCAGATGAAATGTGCATAGATCATCTTTTGTACTAAACGAAATGTTAGCTTCACGTAGGATGTCATACTGTAGTGTATATGCGGTTTGATCACCCGCGCGAGTCATTGTCTTAGCACGCATATCTCGTAACTTAAGAGAAAAACTGACTCGAAACTGACACAGAATTTTAAAACATGACTAATAATCTGTGTACATTGATTGAGGTCAGCAAGTGGAAGTAACTGCATTCATTATCAATAGTTAGCTGCCGGTATTGCAAAATATAGAAACACAAAACATAAATTCCTAGACCTTGTTTTAATTATCGAGAAAATATTTTCCTGGACGAGTATTAGAAAACTATATTTTATCGTTACAAAATAACTTCAAAGGCAGTCATGTGAAAGGTAGTATTACAAAAAAAAAAAAAACAAAAAGTACAATGGCTCTTCAATGCGAAATTGTATTTTTTTGAAATATTATACAAGGATCAATCAAGGATCTATTTATTACATAATATTTGTAAGTCGTCTGTGAGTGAACGTTTAGTTTAAATGCGACCCACATGTCAGCGAAGTGATTTTTGAATCTTCTTACGAGAGACAAATAATACCGTATATATAAATAAAAAATGTAATGTAAAAATATTTTACTCAATGTGTGTCGATGTAGTGGTTTCACGTAAAAAAGAAATTAAGGTGTAGCGAAAGAAATTGTATGACTACGAAATTGTAGACATACGAAGGATGAGACGTAAAACGGTACTACATATGTTGTTAAACAAACTTCGACCGGTGCTCGAACCTATTTATGCATGCGGCGAAGTCGTAAGACTTGCAACTAACAATTAGACGTAAAAACTTGGTTGGGAGAACAAATGCTGCGTCTTCTACATCCTACATAACTTTACGTTGCCTAATCGTAGGTCGCGGCCGCAGGTTCAACTTTCAACATGGAACCGACTCATTTATGAAACCGGTTCTTTTTTGACTCAATTAATTTGAAAATTAATTAGTTACCTAGCTACAACGGGTCTGTCCAATATCTCTATAATAATGAGGTTTCTAAGTTAAGAAATTATGAAATGTTAGATATAATACATAAGTGAAGGAAAATTACAAGCTGTGATAAGTTAGCTTTGTAATCCTTACAAAGGGAGAAGTAATAAATTTAAATCCAAGTACTGTAATTGATAAATATACACATCTACTTTATGCACTACCAATTACAGTGTCAAAGTCCTACTTTTAATTTAGTCACTGCGTTTTAAAAAAGCTTAACTCTAATATAGAGCAAGCATTATTGAGAATAACTTACTACTAATACATGCTAGTCTCGTAGGCGGCAATAATTTAAATGGCCGCAAGCTGTCAGTAGTTGTAAGTACAAGGGTGCATTGCTATTCGATTAATATTAGAAAGGCAACACACGTCACGTAAACATTATACTGTATTTACGACGTTTATTTCTTTTGTCACACGTTTTTTAAACTATTCTACGTTCGAACAGAAACTATTATTTATTTACGAATGTAGTCACTAAACAAAAAACCTTGCCTAAATAACATCGCGTGCGTAATCTCTGTTAAAAATAGTTAAAAGTTAATTGATTTAGTTTAAGTTTCAAGTAGCCGTTTATGACTTCCAAATTCAAAGTTAAGAAACAGTACATATATTTATTAATTTACACGTAGTATATCGCAAGGGCATTCGCAAAGCAATTGAACCTCAAGATAGTTAGGCAAATTCTAATTTTGTATTATAATGAAACAAATATTAATAATTATTATTAACTGAATAATATTACAATGGAATAACTCACAAGGGTAGAATCTTCATGATTGTGCGTTGGTGTGTGGTGTATTGGTATCTGTGGAGGTGATGCAAGACGCACTGTGTCGGTCCTTTCTCCGCGGGATGGCTTTGTGCAGGTCCACAATCGACGGAGGCCACGGTTGATCTGCCGTTCCAACACGGACAACTCCGGTACACTCCCAGCCAGTGTCGCTGCAGTGTCCGCCCGCACCACCATCCGCGTCGCACCGCCGCCTCCCCTCAACCACTAGCCTGATTTATATTCGGAGTTGCGCGCGCGCCACCACATACCGTACATTGTCGGCATAGTTAAGTTTAATTTAATAAATTGTCGCCTCTGAAACTAAGTCCTGATGTGACGTCCTAGTAAATTTCGTGACTTGCTTAGTAAAGTCTTTTTTTGGTCGCTACCTTAACGGGGCTTTGAAACTTTGAGTTTGAAGTTTTCTTTTGACCTGGGGGGAGCCTGCTTAGAGCGTCATGAACATTGTTTTTCTATCATGTAATTAAAACATATGTAAATATGTTACTAAAATGTGCAAACATTGTTTGTCTATCATGTAATTAAAACATATGTAAATATGTTACTAAAATGTGCAAATGTTATATATCTTAAGGATAACTAATCTAAAGGCATTCTCCTATGAGTTACACAAGTAAAATTATTAATATACTGTCAGTCAGATTTTAATAAATCTTTTTGTATTTGATAGTGGTTTTGTATGTTCTATAAAACATCACGCTGTAACCTTCTGGAGCAGATCAGTGACACTCAAAACGCCTTAAATGCCAATGAACAACTAGTAAAATATAAAACCTGACTGTATCATTAACTTGTACTTTAAATGTATATCTCTTCCAGCATTAAAACAGTCGTAGATAGAAACTCAAAGCATTTTTTTAGGTTGGCACTTCACATGTATGAAATCCGTCAAATAATTTAGGCTCTACGTCAATACAAGGAAACATCTTAGAAAATATAACATATCACATAACTCTCCTTCTTGCGCTGCCACCATAGGTAAGCGAAACAGACTGTAAAGTGTTTGCTTACGTGTAAAGCCGTGTGAGTCTTATGATACAATCGATGTAATAGGTTCATAGGTGAGTACGGAAGTACGGAAAACAAAATGAATACATTAGTAAGTAATATTTAAATGAATTCTAAATATATATATCGCTACTGATAAGTAATTGAAGGATTTAGGTTTCATAGAATATATAATATAATTTTTGATTTGTGTATCTCAAATTTAAGGAATCTTTTTACTAAAGATGAACTACGAACAAACCAGCCCATTCATGCCTAAGCTAATTAAACTTTAACTTTAACAGGCTATGTATATTTACTAACTATTTAGCTTGAGTCTTAATTTTTTCATACCCTCATATTAGTGCTGTGTGTGTGAATATGTTTGTGTTTCATTTGATATACTGTGTTCGACACTTCGAATAAACTACATATTTCAGTATCTACCTAGTTTCAGTTTAGTTGCCATTATGCGTGATGCATTTCTTGAATGTGTTGATATATCTTTACCACTCAACTACCATCAGTAAAGACCTTTTGGGTATTTGACAGTTACGAGGTCTCGGACTTCCCGTCACCAGCTGGTTCGAGTTAAGGTATGCGACCCTGACTTACAGTATGTAAACAATATCAATTTCCTTCCTTTGCGGATAACACCCTTTCCTGACAATATTTATCAAATATTTCCATTCAGGCTTACACCATTATTAGGCCATTACGTAATTGGGACCAAATTATAATTGGCAAAATTCATACGTTAATTACGCTCCGCCTACCCCTTCGGGTACACGGGCCTGAGTGTACATATGTATGTTGTTATTGGGTCTCTGTTAGCTAATACCGTTTTTATTCTAGTTTTATACAGCTGTTAGTCTTACACGTACTAAATAAAAAGATAATGATAGACGCATACTAAGATAAATTAATAATTTATACAGAACATACATTTTTGATGTGTTTATCTTTTCCAAAAGTGAAAAGTTCCAAAAATTACTGATCATCATTAATATAATAAATATTAGTTCAAGAAAAGCCCAGCAACACAGAAATTACACTAATATACAATGATTGATTGAAAGGCTTTTTTTCTTAAAAAAAAAACACTAGTTTTTGATTTATAGGTTCAAGTCATATTTAAAGAAACATAGGTCACTTTCATACTGAACGCCGTCCGCTTATTGTTGCTATATGACAAGACATACTTATTTATAAGTGTATCTATACATTACGATTGAGAATGCGAAAGATAATGCGTAATGCATGGGTGAGAAAGAGATAGTTATCTTTTGTGAGTTGCACTTGAAGTACACAGTAAATTATGGAATAGTTAGAATTGTTACAGATAATACATTGCATATCGCAATCTGTATGTTTGTTAAGAGCTTCTGATTGGTGATGTATAAAAAAAAAGAAGAAAATTACTATCGACTTGTTTTCAATAAAAATATGTATGTTTCCCATAAACACATTATGTATTATACATCTCTATACTGTAATAAATATGCACAGATAAAAAAGGTTATACACGAGGGTGAATCGAAAAGTTCTTAAAAGCGCGTATATGAAAAATGATTTCTGTGGTAGTTTGAGTTGTTTTATTCGGTATTGGTAGTTAGTAGTATTCAGTATTCAAATTAAAATTACTTTATTTGATGAAATCTTATAGCCTGTATGAATTTCCTGCTATTGCTTATACTTTCCAATCCATCTGTATAAGCAATATCCTTCCTTCCCTTTCTCTCCTACTTTTCCTGTCAATATACTCCAATTTTCAATTCTAACAACAAAAGTGTCCGGATGTCTGTTGCTACCTACATAAATGATACGTAACGTTTGGGGGTACAGGCTTGAGTGTATCTATGTGTACGTTATGTATGAATTTTGAGAAGTGATTTTAAGTGGCAGTTCCGGGTGTTGAGCTCGCATGAGAAACAGCTGCTGCATAATAGTACGAGTAATATCAGCATATCTATGAAATAAAAAACAGGAGAATGCGGATGCTATGTATTATGCCTACGATATCCCTTCTGTTTCATTAATCTATGACGCATGCAAGGCACCTGTCATTTGTCCTTGTCGCACTGCAGTTGCCATCGTATTTTCTATACTTTTTTACCGTAGTTTTAATAATACGGGATTTTATTTAATAATAATATAATAATAATAATAACCATGACAAAATACAAATATTACGTTCTTATAAATATTTAGGCGTGGTATGTAACTCCTTCATTCTTATTTAACTTGAACCCATAACATACACCTCTTGCATATTGGTAATAATATTAAAAATCCACGGATACGCCTTTATGTGTTTATTCTCTAGCTTCTATTGACCGACTAAATCAAATTATTATATAAATCATATAATTAGTGAGCGCTAGTGCGATAAGTACCTTTTTTATATAATATCATTGGTTCAAGTACTGTTTTATTATTCAAATACCCTACTTCATACAGAAAGCTTTTTTAATATGTACCTACTTGGTACACCGAGTCGCTTACACGTAAAAAGTCCTACTGCCCATGAGCATTACTGCATTTGTTCTTGAACATTTAATTTTTGGGTAAAGAAATTTCCGCGTTTAAAGCAAAACGTGAATTATAATATACCAATGTCCTCGTGTCGGCTCTTAATTAAGATTTTATGAACATCTAAAGTCTAGACTCTAGAATTGCATTGCATTACTGGCATTTTGCATACCTGTCACGTACGAAATCATTTTAAGGTCACATTAAATTCAAAATTCTTATGGTTTATTTGTCTTAGCTGGTTGTTGATTTGTTAATCTTGAACTAAATTGGAATTTATAGCTTCACTGCTGATTCAAACTTGTGTAAGAAGCGTCAAACATACATATGTAGGTACAATAGACAAGCCGAGTAAACAATGCATTTCAAATCTCAGAGTTATAGCTTTAAATTGTTGATCAGCGTATTCATCATCTTTCTACTATAAAAATGTGTGTGTGTGTGTGTGTACATACGTAATAAAGAGAAGGACTAATCCCTTCGTTTATGTGAACCTGTTGTGAGGTGGATTTTGTAAAAAATAAGATAGTGTAGTGTAGTAGATAAGTGTAGTGTGTAGGTGTACAATTAAGATTAGTTAGAAATAAGCACCTCTTCAAGGTTTTATATATCATATCATATCACATATCATGCCTATATCCCAGAAGAAGTTAGCAGAGGTGTATCAAACACTAACGTAATGTATCAAACACTAACATAATAATTCTCCCTTCAGTAAAATAAACAGTGATATATGGCGAAATTGATAAATGTTACCAAATGTACTGTATTATTATTTTTAGAATAAGTATATAAATTAATGCAGTATTAAGATACCGACTCATTAATTTCAGATTCACTGCATACATTTGTTCGTTTTAAATGCGAGACGATTTGACCTTTCACATCTTAGAATAAATTGTAGTAACTTTACAGGTCGTCTGCGAAACCATAAATACATATAGTCTCTCTTTCAATTATGTAACTTGTTATATCTTCACGGTTTTACTACAAAACAGATTTTAATTTTTTCAGCGAGACAAAAAAGGAGAATGATTTATGTTATAGTCTAAATAATAATAATGTACGTATGTATATAATATCGTATAAAAGCATATTCTTTTATAAATTACAGGTAAATTTCCCTATCATGATCATGACTCAGTGGTCTAGTTAGTGATCCTGACTGCTTAGCCTGAGGTCGCAGATTCGTTACCCACACGGGACATACATTAGTGTGACCCACAAATAGTGGTCCTTAGTCTGCTGAGTCTTTGTGTCCGTTGTATGTATGTTTGTCAATTAATAATACTCCCTGCGTCGTGGGGACGACGTATTACTAATGTCTTAATAAAAAGATGTAAAGTATCTAAAAAGTAAGCAGAATAGAGAAGAGCAGAAACAGCGACTACCCTAAGGTAACGACTTTCACACTACTGTAATCTTTATACTTTTAGATTATTATTTAACATTTTTTAAAGACCTACTGAATAGAAATAGCATTCACCGGTTCATTAAACAAGTTAGTATTCTAGAATACCAGTAAACATCACTCTCAAATAGAAAGTAAAAAGGATTTCCCACGTAGTTGTATTTCAACATTTGTATTTGGCAGAAAGAGAATAAAACATGACAGTTCGGTTCGGTTCCTTGCGCCGATAACCCCAATGCCCTACAGGGCATTCATACTTGAAGAGGGAGCCTTTTCTTGGTCCTTTTTTTAATTTGTGTGCATTTTTTATCAAATTCTGTTTTGATACCAGTTTCATTACACATTTATATAATATACAGTTCCATTTCGAACTGCTCTCGCTTTGTCATAGCTTTGCCCCTCTTGTTAAATCCGACGACCTGTCTCAATCATTAAAGTAAATAGTGGCATTGGTAGAAATGGTAAGGTGCAAGGTGCAAGGCTGCCGTCTCTGTTTCTAAGAAAGCTAAAGATATACGACACCGGCGTAGAAAAGACAAGGCGAATTTAGGGCGTACTGACATTTCAGTTATTTATGAGAAAAAAGGTCTTAAGCCCCAACTCAAAGAAACAATAATTATTAATTGATGTCTCATTATACTATGAATTAGGCCGACCTATTATATATAGCCAAGGCCACCGAAGCATACCGGTTGGGTCAATTATTTCGCTCTGTAGTTCAAGGTCACGTTAATTCCATTTTAATTCTAATTACTAAAGATCAGAGACAAATGTCATTGACTACTAAATAGTAATGACATTCTCTGAATCTCTGGAATCCAAAGAAGCTCGGTGTATTGAACAAGGTGAGACGGTTCTTATTGCCCGTGCGTCTGTGTCTTTTATACAAGACCCAGGTTCGCTCCTGCGTGAAGCACTGTTCTCATCTTTGGGACGGTTATACAGTATTTGCTTGATGCTCTCGGTCGGTTGCAGCGGCGCGCAGTCTGTATCATAGACAGTCCTGAACTCACCGAATCCGTCGAGCCTCTGCAGCTGCATAGAGATGTCGCCTCTGTGGCAGTCCTTTATCGTAGAGTGTTCGGACGAGCTCTTCCAATTCTATCCACCTTCTTCTTTCTCTACACGACAACACGAGCTGAGGAGTCACCGTTCGATCCCGAACTAAACGGTTCGGCTCTTCCTTCCTGTGCTGATCGATTAAAGCCTGGAATTCATTAAAAGCGTGTGTCCCTCCCACTTTTCAGCGAGGTGTGAAAAAGCGTCTCACCAGGCCGCCATAGTGTGGATCACCATGCTGCATGGACTATACTTGCAATGAGGATGATGAGGCAGAGGGGAGTCATTATGGCAGGCTTCTATAAAATAAACTGGGAACCATTAGGGAAGAAACGAAGAAGATAAAAATGTAAAATAAAATGAATTTTTATTGTCTGATTTTTAGGAATTATAAGCAAATTAGCTTTTATAGTTTTATTAACTAGATTTAATTGCATGTTTTGTCTTAGAAAAATTATATTTTATAATTTTACAACATTCTACAAATATATGTAAATGTATAACATATTTAAAAAATAAGATTAGTTTAGTGAGATTAAAATAAAAAAGTTCTTGTTGGTATTTCCAGTGATTTACCGTAGTTTAAATTCGTAATATCTAACCATTTTTATCTTCCGTCTTTAAACGTGTATGTCTGCCTGTGACGTCATATCCCATAAACATAGTAACATTTATGTTGTTTTGTTTTTTGAAAAATAGGCGTAACTTTTATTTTAGGCAGTCCATGGCTAAGTGTATCCCTGTATAATACTACTAAGGTATACCTGGTGGCATGTCCAATACGATTAAGGGTGATGAAAGTAGACTTACAATATAAAACAGTTTGAAGGTAACTTCGGTTTGTCATCATACTAAATGTCTGGAAATACTCATTTTAAACTGCATATGTGTCTATCGGTGGCATCATCACCGTTTTAAACGTGTCTAAATCGAGAGTGCTCTTAGATATATTTCAAGATTTCTTATATATATTGTTTACGTGGTGGAGCCACATCGGCCTTACAGAAAAACAGAAAACTGGTTGGGAACAACGTTGGTGTTGCATTTTTTCGGAATTGGTGAGGTTTCCGAATGCCCAACTCCAAACCTTTATCTTTCCCCTCCCCTCATAACCTCTCCTCTGTCCCCTCCTCTCGTCACTTCCAAAGGTAGAGAGCGCACTTACGACTCATGGCTTGCAGATTTCCATGGACGGCAGTTGTCATTTGAAATCAGATGACCCGTCTGTTCGTATGTCCCTCTATATAATAATGAAAAAAAAAAAAGATAATACGCTCAGCCGTTTGCAGCAATATTTGGTTCATAATAACATTCTATTTGTAATTTCTAACATGTCTAACACTTTGATGAAGAAGTATAACTTTAAGACACTTTTTCAGATTGCTAGCAGCCTAATTCACAGTGATTTAAAATGTACACTTGCCGAGCGTTCGCGTTGTTGGTAGGTACGATGTTGGCAGTAAGAGCAGTAAAACTTTCAGTTTAGCTGGCAGGCTCCTGGACTTATTTCCACTTTTTATTTACTTACTTTATTTACTTTTTATTTTCTTATTAAATTTCTATAAACTTTATACATAAACTAATTTACCTAATTCAAAACTGAATATGTATCAAAGATCTGGTTTTTATTGTTTTTTAATATAATACATGTACTGGCTGGCCATGACAAAAGTTATACAACCTGGTCAGTATAGTGGCTTGAAACAAGTATTGCCTGCTTAAATTTCAATAAACTTAGACTGCTTGCTGTGTATGTTATTAGCAAAAACTTTGTAGATATACTAGCGTCATAGGCAAACCGTCTATTTAATGCAGCGTGGTTAAAACGAAATCAAAATGCTTGTGAGTATGAGTTTTACAAATGTGACTGCTATGCCGAGGTAATTTGTTCGATTGCCACAGAGGATAAATATTTGTGTGATAAGCGCGATCATTTATATATTATATGTATATATTTAGGAGTACATAAGTATATTTATTATTATTATTATACTCTGTATTCAATTGAACAAACATATAAATTACATCTTTAAATATAAAACAAAATATATTTAAAAATATAAAAATAGTGTCCCACCGGTATCGGGTACAGGATCCAAACTACCCGTGGTTAGGGCTGCAGAGATAGGAACCTCCTCACAATACATGCCGTATCAAGAAGGTCTGCCTTTTGCATCAGGCCCTTAACCCAGCTACCTAACGTGAGCCTCTGAAGGTCTTGGTCGAGGCTCTTAGCAATCAACCCATGGGCTTATATGACTATCATACAATGATTGCTGAATTAACATCCAGGTCCAGATATTTTATTTGTTTTTCTTTTTCAGCCTTTATGGGATTCTCATCAGCAATCATTGCTAGGAGCTTTAATCAATCTATCATCACTATGTTGGGTTTATTGGCAACAATAGTCCTATCAGTGAAGAAAGATGGATCCCAGTATAATGTTGCAAGACTATTTTCAAGAATGGGATGGATGGAAGGTTATATCTAAGAGCAATTTGTTGATATCCTGGCCACTTGATTATGTCTATGCAAGTACTCGCTATTGGCAATGTGAGAACAACCGGAAATTATGTTTGAGGGGTTCTCCGGGACGATGACATGCTCGACAAATGTCAATTGTGCCATTCTTCAGGGTATGTTTCCGATAGTTGTTCGTCATAACAACTTCATCTGTAATTGCACAGATAAAACCTTCAGTTTCTCCGAAGAGATCACCGCAACGTAGCCAAGACACAGATGATAATAGATTTACACCGGGGCCGTGTAAGGCCCGATAAATACGTCCATGCAGCTCTTTGCTCTTCCATATCTCCCTACGATCTGTAACATTAAGTACTGCAGGTTTGCGATAGTTCTCTTTACCGAGATAGCGGAGTAAGTCCGTTATCAACTGCCACCACATCCCGGTGTACCTCCTCTCCTCCTCCTCTCTCCTCTCGTTAACAGAGACAAAGTAATCTCTAAGATTGCATATCTCACGATTATCATGGCATATAAAAAACCACGATCCACATTTCCGCGGGATATACAATTTCATAACTGATGAATGATGTCTTTGAGTACGCCGTAGGAGTAGGTTAGGACTGGTATAACCCAATCTTTATAGTCCCGCGCCTTATTAGCGCCCGACAAAAGACTATTTAATACGGCCAAAAAAACGTTAATTTAGCTATTGCTTCATAGTCAATTCATTTATATCGAACGCCTGTGACACTTGTACGTTTCATTTGCGTCTTAGGTCTGTAGAATCTATAAGTTCAATCCCTTCGGATTCCATAATCTTTCCTTTCTGTACATGCACGACTGCACATTTATCTAAACGAAATTCCATATTAATACATTTACTAAAGGTTTCAGTTGCATACCTCTAATAATTCAATTAATTGGAATTTTTTGCACGCAAATACTATAGTTTCAAACCATCCATGAAAAGGAGGTGGGAAATTACCCGACCTCCCCTCGGCAAACGATAGCCTTGAGCCCTCCAAAATAGTACTAAGAGCATTCAAGGCTAAACAGAACCACAAGGGACTCAAACTGTCACCTTGAAGTATACCTTGATCTTTATATACTCGCTGTCACTTTGAGATTGTGGACATCCTGGATAGTATAAGACCGTTCTCTGTTGCTGCATACATGACTCCAAGAAATTGCATAGAGTTGTGTCAGTTTTATACAACTCCATCGCTCTCAGGAAACACGTATGCTTCACAGAATCATAGGCTTTTTTATAATCTAGAGAAATTTTTAGTGCCAGGGGCACGTGGCGCTAAAGAGTCTTATTGTCTGAGTAGACCATGATATTGTTATTACTTATATGTGTTGTTATTTTATCTCTCAGTATGGAAGTAAATAATATGTAAACTGTGGGCAAACAGGTAATGGGTGAGAGATGCGTATCGCTCACTAAATCAGGTTGCTCCCATCTTCTGTAAACCCACCTCTCGTCTACCTACTCTAATTTTATACCTGATTATACGGTTTGCCCAAACTTATTATTATTATTTGTTCTGTATCTGGTTGTTATTTATGTATGTATTTAAAACTATATAAGTATGTTTATCAGCAGTCTGGTTACCATAAAACAAGCTCTGCTTAGTTTGGGATCAGACATCCACGTGTGTTATGATAATTTTGTTGGGGTTATGTCAATGTCCTTACCCTAAAGCACACTAATATATCTTTAAAATGTATGCATCTAAAATATATGTGTATAACCATAGTATTACCGATATAATCAGTAGTATTTTGTATGTTTTCCTTCATTGATTTAAATAGCAAGAAACAAGTAATTCCAGTTCGATTTTAAATGAAACATTTGTTAAAATCTTAAATTGTTATATCTGCTTAATCTCTAACGAATTTAAATATTGATCGGGTACAGAATGATAACTCCTGTCTTTGCCATGGTTTACTTCTTCGATATCTTCTTAACACTACTATCATTACACCATACTTATGGAGTACGGTGTAATGAGGGTTTACTAGAATGAAGAAGCAATCTGTGAGCAACTTGTATACAGTATTTTGTCCTATACATAACAAAAATACTACTAAGTAACTTGATTTGGTAATGTCATGACGTGTATATGACGCTTTTGAAAAATTCAGACTTTTGTAACTGTTTTATTACTTAAAGAAATATTAATAAAACATTTCATAGTGAAATACCGAAATATGCACGCCTCTTGCAATTCAATTAGCATAGTCTACGAAACTATGTCGGCCGTATAAAACTTACGAGTAAATAAAGAAATGTAGGTTCTTTAAACGTATATCAAAGAATATAACTACAATGTTCTATTTACCTAAATAACACTGATGTAATACGCATGCACATTATACCAAGCGAACAATTAATATAATAACATAATAATAAGCTATTTAGATTTGATTGAATAGCAAAATATATTTTACTTATATCGAATACATTTCCAGCGACATGACAAGTTAATAAGACTTGCGTAATATAAGTGTTCGCTAACTTGTAGCAATTTTTCTGTAGAAAGGTTCAACTACGGAACTGTATGAAAATGGCTGGTAAAAATACATAGCCACCGTTCATTTTGCCGATTATAATGAAGTCCCATTTACGTAATAGGGAGGGCTCATTTTGGAATTAGATCGAAAATATGAAGTATTTTTTTATAAAATTGACAGGAAAGGGAGAATAGAAAGGAAAGGGAAGGGATATGGCTTATGAAGTGGATTGGGGAGTGTAAGCAATAACGCAAGCAAGAGAAAGAAGAATATTAGGTTTTTACCCATGAAATAACCGTTTAGTATCCAAAAAGTGATGTACACTGACATTTTGTACTATCTCTCGGGTATTGTGTTTTTTTTTCCTGGAAAGAATTTCTGCAAAATTAGGAGGTCTAGTGGGTCCGGTGGATGACGCAAAACTTCCAACGCTAGCTCTTGGACGCTCTGTGGACCATGTAAAGTGGAAGTAAGGCTATCAGCAGGAGTACGGGGACGAGCGATTAACCGAGGCTGGCTGGAGATTTATAAGCTTCTTAATTATTGTGTACAGTCCCTCAGAGTACACATTCACAGTAATGCTCGTGTCATTTAGTAACCAACACTAGACCATCAAACAGTGACCTTCACTTTTCTATGGGTAAGTTTTCGTTTAGGATATTGAATTGGTGCTGAAACAGGGTCTAACTAAAAAAAAAAGAATCAATTTTTCAACGCTCGTGGCAATTCGGTTAAAAATTCCTTCATTTCTGTGTCTGTTAAGCAACGCAATGCATACTTCAAAGAGTTCATCACGCTGGCTATCGTTCAGTTCGGGCGTCATCGATCGTTCGACCGTTTGTAGTATTCACATTGCTACCGAAACGGACCTCGTATTCGATAATTATTCGTATTTTTGTCGTGTCCATACTGGTGAAAAAGATACAAATGTAGTGAAAACAACACACTAAACAATAACCAAGTAATATTATTTGAATTAATTCTATATTTTTAAATTAAATTCATTAGAATGTAGGATTTATTGCCAAACATCCATATATTACATTTCAAGTGGCCAGTATCGGAGAACGGCAACTTCATAAGTGCATATACCAATTACATGTATATCATATGTATGAGTTTAATGTATTTATACATATAAGTTTAGGAATAAGGTATGTATCTTAGCCAAAGTCTACACTATCAATAATTTCAATAGCATTAATTACAACATTATAGATGGCATCAATGGCATACTTTTCGATAATATGTTATTTAATTATATACTATATACATTTTCTGTTTATTGCACTAGTTTAGAATACAAATAAATGGTTCCTACTAAGCGATAGATAAATAACTATATTTTTGTATACATATTTTTCTTTAAAAAAACCCTCAATTTCGATGTAACCTCTACGCATTTGTAATATTGCCGTCACGTCATTGCCGCACATGAACATGAGAACTATTCGTAATACACACGGAGAGGGCAGCACTGCACATTCACTTGCACATAGAAAAACGTCGGCTTCATAACGCACAATGCCTTTTATAGTGATTACGGTATCTGGGCCTCTTTAATACATGGACATAGAATATAGAAATATATATTTCATGAAGCGAAAATGTTCAAGTTCTTTTTTTCTTTTTCCTTCTCTTTTAATTAGGCGTAGAAAATACACCATCATTCCTTGTGTCTCTACCTATGATTTGCCTTACAGTGGTATTGTGAACCTCTGTGAAGGAATAAAAACGTATGAGAATGAATAAATACACTAGAAAAGTATTAAAATCACTCATTTACACTTTTTTTTTTCCCCTACAATGGCTCCTCATTTACACTTACCAGACAACTTTTACATTACATGACAGGTAAGATAAAAATCTTTTTAATATAGCGTATTAAAAAGAACAGTGCCATGACATTTATTCATTCGGTCTCATAGAACAACATATTGTTTTCTAATCACAGCAGTATACTGATGGGGCACCAGGGCTTATTTAATTTTACTAACTAATATTTAGAAACCAACTATAATACACTACTTTTTTATTAATAGCTACTCAGTACTTAGGACCTGTAGTAAATAATAATAGCCAAAATCTAGCCCCTTTGTTCATTTGAGTCTTATAATTTAGTAGACTATAATAAATTTTATAGAATTAAGATATAGAGTAATAATGCAAAAGCAGGGAGGGGAAGGGAAAGAGGACAGAGAGTTTGGCCTACGGTAACATAACTCACTCTATGGAAGACAATACAAGCGGTTTTCTGTGAGGCCGTGGTAATACTCCGGTCGAGCCAGCCCCATACGCAACGGTATGCATGGTAATATACCATACAAATATTCTATTAATATATACATTGAACAGCAAAAAAAAAACTAACATACTTGGTACGGGAGACGAAGTTAATTTGGGAGTGTAATTTCTTCTCGCAAAATGACTACACATAAAATTGTATGGAGTTAACAATCTTTCCCATAACAATAGAAATGGGAAAGAATATGAGCTGTCAGAAACGTGGTAAACTTGGCTTTCAGGCAGTATCAGTAATGTAAACACTCAGTCTCAGCCGCATAATATTTTTCGCTAGAATGAGCACTAATCTACGAATCACAAGCAACTATTACTTACTCCTAAAAGTAAAAATAAAAGTTACCTATCCAGGTGGCAAAGCGATACGTTTATACCATACAGAAAATATGAACGGTTCTTTGGTTTTGCCTTTTAGAACAAATAAATTGTAAGACACCGCGATCTGTGCGTACTCCACAACTATTTACCATATACCTTACAGCGATATACATATATGAGCATTGTTGTTGAGACCGACTAACTGAAATTAGGTCCTAAGTATAAAATATAAAGGATTTTACTTAGGAATTCATTTTTGTAAATGTTACTACATTTCAGTATTATACTTAGCCAAACGAGATTAGTGAAAGATTGGACTCTTTCCAGCTAGATGGTTTAAAGTCTAAAGAAGGTAGCTGGGATAGACGTGGTAGGTGGTAGACCGGGTGATATGGCTTGCTGAATCGCCGACGAGTCAACCCAGTGCGCTATGCCACATAGAGCAATATATGACTGACTGATGGGAGAAATAACTAAATTTGAGAGTAGGTTGTGGAGACATCGGGAGTATTTTTACAATTCCGGGAGGGGAAGCTCCACAAGTATGTGAAGGCCTTTATACTCTGAAATTGCCTGAATTTTCTCATAGTACATGTTATACTTAGTTATATAAATTTCTTTTTTTTAATGTTTGCAAACAGTTGCGAACATGATAGGCTGTGTATATTATCTTCGGATGATAGCCTGAATTATAAACCTTTTTATGCAGGATATTGCAAAAACTATGTGCAAAGTATCTTTACTTTGTAAATTTTTGATGACAGCACTTGCCATAATTACCATAGTAGAAGTGTATACTTTACAAGTTTTTGTAAAAAAGGTTCATTCCAATAGTTTTATGTTATATTCGTAATACAAATATATTTTAATGGAAGTATTCTATAAACGTGCATATGCTATATAACGCGTTTTGCATATATGCTATATTACCATTGAATTTCTACCAGAATAGAAGTAATTTAGTACTTTGCCACTCGATAGGTACAAATAATGTTTGCAACCCAATAGAAAACACGTATAAAAGAATACTATAGCCAAGCTAATTTAAAGAAATAAGTACACGCGCAAAGATAATTTTATTTTGCAAAGAATCTAAACACTATTGAGATTTCATTAGAGGAAAATTAATAGCTACTTTATTCTTGCATTCAAAATCAACATCATCATTCAGCCTATCGCAGTCCACCTCATGACATATGCATCTTCCAATACCATAGGCCATAGCACCTGGTCCACCGCCTTTCGTATCTAGTTGATCCCAGCTACCTTTCAAGTCGTCAGTCCATCTGTCTGCCCTGCCCTACCCTGACTTCCTATAACCTATTAGATTTTTATTTGATAAAGGAAAATTTTATATAATTGAATCATAGTAAATAGATATGTGCATTTTCAGAAAGTATATAAAGGTTGTCCATTAATATCGGTTCAGCCGTTTTGGAGCTACGATGCCACAGGCAGGACACACAATCTTACAAACAGACACGCAAACTTTTAACACCTCTCTTTTTACGTCGGCGGTTAAAAATATACGATTTTGTTGTCAATGGGATGTGCATTTTGTTTGCTTCTTTTGGAGATTTTTTTTATTCTTGAATTCAATAAAAAAGAAGTATTTACTAGAAACATTTTTATAAAATAAAGGAAAATTTAACTTTGTTGTTACACGCAAATAATACTATATTCTACTATTTCTACTATAATACTATTTCTAAATATTAATTTGGCCTTATAACGTAATCGTATTGAGATCTACTGGACTAAACATTATTACTGAATGTTTTTACTTCTTATCTAAGTAATAGGATTCCGAAAGGTATCCGGTAAACTACCTCATCTTGTTAAGAAAACCCACGAGATGTGTTATTTGCAGATGATAGTTAACTTTTATTTAAACTGAAACGAAATAGAGAGAAAACGAGAATGTACGATTTACTACTGTAAACGTTGAACAGGTAAAAAGTACGCTAACTATTAAAAGATAAATTGGAACTAGTGGATACCACAAAACTCATAAGCATTACTCTCGATTCAAAGCTTCCATGGGACCTGCATTTTGCTAAATCGTCGATTTTACTCAGCAGTACAATATACGCAGTCTGAAAATTAATGAACTGACAGACATTGAAACAGCTATATTAGTTTACTTTTCTTATTTTTATAGTATAATATCGTATGGTATTCTACTGTGCGGCAATGCTTCTGATATTCAGTCTATCATATTCATATTTAGAAGAGGGCTATCCGAGCAATTTATAATTTTGAATATCGTTATTCGGTCAGGCATAAATTCAAAGAAATAAACATAATGACGGTGGCATGTCAGTATATCTATGACAACTTAATTATCTTTCATAAAAATAAAGGTGTTTTAAAAAAATTAACTATAACACACGCAATAAACATAAATTTGTTGTACAAGCATCCAAGCCCCTAAAAACAATAAAATCCCTGATAATATGAAAATGTTACGTATAAATAAATTTAAGTCACCAGTAAAACGAAAGTTGTGCCTTAAATGCTTATTACACAGTGGTGGATTACATGGGGGATAGAATAGCTTAGGATTGAACTGTTACAGTATCACAGGCTATTTCAGCTTATCACCCTCAAAGGCGGGAAAGTGCACATAAGACTCTTGAGTTGCACGTGTCCATGGACGGCGGTTGTCACTTACCATCAGCTGACCCGTTTGCTCGTCTGTCCCCCTATAATATAAAAATAAAACAAAACAATGTATTGTGAGCTAATGTTTCTCATTTTCTATCTTTTTGTTTTATGTTTCTTTCTTCTTCCTTTTTAACTTTCTTTTCTCTGCTTATCAGTTACCTTATTTTAATTTACTTTTAGCAACATAATAGCACATGCCAAAATAGTGTTGTATTGTATACTATGTGTTGTAGACGACATATTGTAATATTTATCTGGTGATTTAATAGAGTAGCCATGAGTTTGTTTGCCCGATTTCTTCTCATAAGGCTCAAACATTTGAAAACGGGTGGTTATACACTCCGCGACAAAATTTTAGCACAATACACAGTTTTTATAATAACTCTTAATAAAAAAAATAGTATAAGTTATGTAAAATTGACAAAGCAACCTATACAGTTGTGGTGACGATATGTGTATTGATCTATATTTTTTTAAACAGGATTTCAAATATATATGAAATAAATTAATTGATTTAATTTGAATTTAAAAGTAATAATAATAAAATTGCCCTTAGCCTAAAACCTAAAAGCATAAAAGGCTCATAAGGTTACTATGTAACGTGAATAACGTAAGGAATCCGATAATGTTAAGTGTCTCATAATTTTAAAAAAAGGCTAAATGTTACATGGAATGAATAGCAATAATACTTTTACAATTGTTTAAGATTATTGAATTACTTAGGAGGTTTATTCATATCTTATATTCAATTCTAAACGTCTAAATGGTCTTTACAATATTTTGTTGTAAATATTGTAAAGACCATTTAGACGTGTGTGCTTTAGGTTTGAATTATGCAAATCATCAAACAGTTTTATTGTTTCTGTGTATTTAGTGACATGAGCCATATTTTAATATGGCTCATGTCACTAAATAATTGAATTCCTGCTAGGAAATAAAGTTAAAACGACAACTTTCAGTATATTATATAAAATCTTTGTGTAGTATTTGAGTAATATTAACTATGGAGTTGCAGATGGCGCTACGCGCGCTGGTTATAGTGATAGATCATAACTTCAAAAAAAAATCTAACATTTAGAATTTGTTTAATAGTGATTTATTCACTCAATCCATGTAATATTTCTACGTAAAAAGTTTCTACCCTTAATTTTGCAGTTTAAGTGACAACGCACAATAAAAACGGCTCTTGATATTTATTATATATCTGTCGTTAGTGATGGATTACTCGCAAATTTAAAGCAGCACTGGCTATAAGAAAATGATATTTTCATGTTAAGGTTGTCAACACTGCGAAAATAGTAACCACTGTGAGTGTTAGTATTGACCTCTGTAATATAGATAACGTTTATATATTAGGAGACTATAACGTGGACCCCTCAGTGCTCAGAACAGTTTTGTACTTAGCTATCCGGTTTCTATAGTGACAGTGCTATGCTAGGCAGTCTGTCACTAACTGTCTGTTTGTTCCTTTTTTTTTTTTTTTCGTGTGGAAACCCCCTCTGGCCGTCATTCCACCCGGGTTTTCGGTGGAACGGTGTGTCGCAATCGAACCGACTAAAACCACACGGTGTGCCATACTGCGCTTAAAATAGGAGGAATCCGGGAACAGCTTTATTAAGACATCCGGACCCCTCCTAGCGCCTGCCCGCACTATGCGGGCACCACCTACGGGTAACCTATTAATAAGGCAGGCAGGCGTCCGCGTGTGTCCAGACACACGCGGACGTCACCCCCTCGCGGATAGCCATATGGCGGATGGCGGGGAAAACCCGTCCCGACCACCCGCAGCCACACTCAGGGCGGCATGAGGCGCTGGTAAGCGCGTCTCCGAGTGGAGATAATCCTCCCGGGCCCGCTCCGCCGCCTCCTTCTGTGAGATGACCTCCTCACAGAAGGCTGCGACCGCGGTAAAATTCCTGTCAGTGCCGACCATGGAGCGTATGATGGCCGGCAGTGACAGATCCTCTCCAATGGCTGCAGTGAGGGCCCGACGCTGCGCCGCCCAAGCGGGGCAATCCGTGAGCGTATGCTGAGCCAAGTCCTCACTGCAGTCGCAGTGGTGACAGACGGGACTCTATTTTCTCCTAGCGACCGAGTGCTTTCCGAAGCAACCGTGCCCGGAAAGAACCTGCGTTAGTCGGAAAGAAAGGGTTCCGTGCTGCCGCCCTGCCCACTCGACGATGACCGGCTGGAGCGCCTCATCGGTGGCTAAGCCAGCACGTGGAGCCTCCAGCCGGGACGACTAACGAGCATAGTGACTCAGCGAGCGGCCTCACGCCACTCGCGTATCTCTTCGGGCGGGGGTCGATTGCCACTACCCGCCCGGAAATCAGTAGTCCGACGATAAACTTCGGCGAGCACTTCCGCCTCCAAGTCCCACGGGGGAGTTCCGGCCAATGCGCACGCCGCCTCCGTTGACACGGTGCGGTAACCGCGTATGGCTCTAACCGCCATGACCCTCTGAATTGTCTGTCTGTTCCTAACTGAACCTCATAGCTTAAAAAAAGGCTGGCTAGAGCACTGTTTAGTAACAGAAGCATTTCTAATTTCTGTGAAGAGACTAAATGTAATCTCTGACCATTTACAAATGTAGTGAACGTGTGAACCAAAATATAGTAACCTTATAAAGGCTATTATTAGCCTTTATAATCTTAGACAAATAGAATTGTACAAAACGACTAAGAGCAATCAACTTCCACAAAAGTATGTAAGTGATTATTTATTTTTAATATATTTTATCTTTTCTTTAATATGTATTTGGAAATATATATTAAAGATAAGTATGTTTAGCAATCTGTTTGCCATAATACAAGCTCTGTTTAGTTTGGGATCAAACATCCTTGTATTAGATGTGTGGAGTTATTATTACTATTATTATTCTAATCATAGAATAGCGTACTTTGAGTGCGGCGGCTGCGGTAGAACGGGGAGGCCGCAGCAAACGTTCTAAAAGAGCAGTAATAAGGAAGTAGGAAGCTAGGCATAAGTTGTACCGTCGTGTTATGGTAAACCTAATCCGGATCTACAACGACGTGTGATAGAAAAACTTTCAAATCTCTTTAAAGTGGTGCCAAGATCATGAGAATTAAATTAAAATGGATATTCTAGCCTCGCATATGACTATAGTTCCTAGCATATTATATAGCCACTATTGTTCGCATCATCCCGCAGCGTGGTGCCCATCGCTAAGAATAAGACTAAAAACCTCGTAACTATAGACCAATTTCACTTGCTACTGTGATCATCAAAGTGTTTGACAGTGTGCTTAATACACAACTAAATTGGTTATCATATGTTCATGACAATCATTTTGGATTCCGACCCGGTTTGTCAAGGGAAAGCTGGTTTCATATGATGTGTTATATAAAAAGTTAGAGGGTAATAAATTACCAGTCGAACTTATTAATATTCTTAGGTCCTGGTACAAGAAACAAGACAATTAATGTACGGTGGGCCAGAGGCCTCTTACGGCTGCATAGGCTGGAAAACTGGGTTAGGCAGGGAGACCTGAGCTTGTCAACACTTTCCAACCTTAATGTAAATGAGTTAATTAGCGAGCTGAGGCGTCATCGACAACATTGATTAGAGACCATAACGACGGCGTGTGCGTAAATAACATCAATTACGCTGATGATGTGGCACTGATGAGTGCATCGGTTTGTGGGCTCAGAAAGCTGGTAGCCATATGTAAAAGATACTCTAAAACCCATGGAATATATCAATACATGGGTTTTAGAGTATCTTTTTTTGTTTTAGAGTACATATGTAATGTGAAATGTAGAAAAATGAAAGTGCTCTGGTTGGTGGGACTGAACCGCTTGTGTAGTCCATCGGGTATGTTCGCGGACACAAAGGCAACTTGGTTGGTGTGTATCCCTAGTGCGCAAAGTGTGATTCAGCTGCAACTGCATCCTAACCATGACTGCAAATAGGCTTGTTTGTGCATATGTGGGCCGATGTTGCGCCCGCTCACATGGAAAATAGCTACGACAGGCCGTGTGTGCGTGTGTCAAGTTGATGATCTCTTTTTTTTCAGATGCTATGTAAACCAGTCATAATCCTTTCCACGGATGCCTTCACCCTTTAATTTTCCTAATAATATAATGTATTGTACCTTATTTAGTCATTTCTAATAGTATATTTTTTTCTCTCTTTTATATTAATAGCTTTCTGTGTGTATTTGGAAACTACTAGTATTGTGGACTGGTTCTTACGGAAACCGTTCATGGAGTCGTTACATATTTTTGACAGATTTTGACGGCGGTGGGTAAAAGAGCAGGCTCTTTAATTGCTTGGATTTTTTTTAGTATTTTTCTTGTGAATTTGTCTTAATACAGTTTTTTTTTTATTATTAACTATTATATTACGACCTAGAAAACGAATACTACCATAGTAATGCATTTTGATGTATATATTTATGAATTCTATTGCATGTAGATGGGTCACACTGAAAGTTTTTAGAATAGGCCAGTTAAAAAAACAGCCTATGAAAAATACATTTAAGTTTTGAATTAGAAACTCTTTGGGAATCATTATATCATTATAACATAGATATGTCATTTATTTTAACAAATTGGCGGCAGTTTGTAAAAAGGTGTCTGTCGTGCATTGAAATGGATTTGTCTAGAGATAATTTTCACTCAATGATTTACTACGACTTTCACTGCGGTCTTACTCAACAACAATGTTACAATAGACTTCGATTGGTATGTCTTTACGAAGCCCCATATCTACAACTATTTACGACTGTTTCATGAATTTAAACGTTGTTGACACAACCTTACTGATGATTCTTGAGAAGGACATCCTTCTACGGCGTCTACTAAAGATAGCTTGAGTGCTGTGCAGCTAAAGATAGAAGCTGACAGAAGTCTGTCATATCGACAGAATTTTGTTGAGATGAATGATGATGAATTTCATTGAGATGAACAAAATACAAAAAGTTTTAGATGAACATTTAGGTGTCAGAAGACTTTGTACAAGACGGATACCTCATAATTTGACGGGAGATCGTTTGGATTGGTACCGCTCAAGGTTTGAAAAGTATGACGAAGATTTGCCGACAAAAGTAAAGAAGGGCAGAAGTCAAGGGAAAAAGATGACTGTCGGACGTCGAACGGTCGGAAGGGGGCTTAGGCACGATAAAAAATATGGTTTAATAGAATGGTTTTAAAAAAATATCATGTGAATATTACTACTAACACTAAATGAAATAAATATTAACGATTGAGAATGCGTTGTAAGTGCTGGCAACTTATTATTCAATATACTCGTACTAATACATATAAGCCTATAAGTATTTATTATACGGTACATAATTTACTTTTTAGATAAATATAGGCTTATTAAACAAACGTAATTATTAATTTCAATATGCTGTACGACTATAGTTGAGGTTAATTTTCTGATTTTAAAATAACAAGAGCTCTACCGTGGGATCTACGTCAGGCATAGGCAAATCTGCTGGCTCTACCAGGTTAATACAACGGCCTCACAGAATACCCGTAACATAAAGAATGCTTACATTGTGTTGCAGACTGAGTGAGTTTCCTTTCCCCTCCCCTCATCGCCCCTAATGAGTGAATCGTCGAACATGAAAGTTCTATAAATTGCTATTAATAAAGTCTTAATCTAATTCTAAATAAGCTATTATAGTAATAGCTTATTTTGCTAAAAATAAGCTATTACTATAATTAAGCTATTATAGTAATAGCTTATTTTGATGTTAGATATCTAATATTTTATAGTAATAAAAAGATAATTTTAATTCTTCATGAATAAGTAAATAATATGGCAAAACAGCAACCATTACAATGCGTAACCAGGACGTTGAAGTTGGTAATCGTTGAGTGGTTCCGTATTGTCCAATATTCAATGCTCAATGTGGAGTATTGTAACTCAGTCAAATCCATTAAATATATTTGCAAGTATGTAAATAAAGGGAGCGATATAGCTGTTTTCAGTGTTGCTGGTGATAATATAAACGATGAAATTACTCAGTATCAAATGGGGCGCTATATTAGTAGTAATGAAGATGTCTGGAGGATTATGTCGTTTCCAATGCACGAAAGACATCCTGGGGTTATTCACTTGGCTGTGCATCTTGAGAATGGCTAACGTGTTTATTTTAATGAAGCAAATGTATTGGAAAGAGCAGCACAACTACTAGCGACTACGTTGACCGCTTTTTTTTTCAAATTATGCGAAACTGATACATTTGCTATAAATTTGTTATATTCTGAAATGCCTCAGTATTACACATGGAATGTGTCTTCGAAAAAATTTCAAAGACGTAAATAAGGAACAACAGTCGATGCGCATCCAGGCAAATGCCAAACAGATGCAATTGGGAGAATATATACAGTACATCCAAACAATGCTGAGTGTTTTTATTTGCGATTGTTATAAGTTAACGTCAATGGCCCAAAACTATTTCAAGAATTGAGAATAGTCAACGGTCATTTGTGTCAAACATATCGTGAAGCATGTCAACTCTTGCATTTGTTGGAGGATGATGCACATTTGGATTCAACACTTCATGATGCGTCTACTTCAGCTCATCCACAACAAATACGAATGCTATTTGCCATAATATTATCAACAAATCCACTTGAATTATGGAACAAATATAAACATTATATGGCATAAGATATTTTAATTCGTATGCGTCATCATGCAAGAAATCCTAATTTGTTGATTACCTTGGAAATGTACAACGAGGCTTTGATAATAATTGAAGATATGTGTCTAACAATTGCAAATAAAGCATTAGTACAATTGTGTATGACCGCACTAAATCGTGAGATGCATGATTTGTTTGATTGTTGCAACGTGAGCAGGAATTCAATTCACATGATTTGCGTTTATTTGCACAATCGAATATAGCCAAATTGAATATTCAGCAAAAACATGTATGACACAATCATGCAAGCTGTTTCCAATAATGCAGGTGGATTGTATTTCTTGGATGCACCTGGTGGTACAGGCAAAACGTTCGTTATATCGTTGATTTTAGCGACTATTCGATCGGAACAGAAAATTGCATTGGCACTTGCATCATCGGGAATTGCTGCTACATTATTAGAAGGTGGTTGGACCGCACACTCTGCATTAAAATTGCCTTTGAATGTACAGGTGATTAAAACTCCAACTTGCAATATTTCGAGTAATTCTGCTATGGCAAAAGTTCTGCGATTAACGTCAATTATTTTATGGGATGAGTATACACTCATTATACAATGGCGAATAAAAAATCACTAGAAGCATTTAATCGAACACTGCAAGATTTACGTTGTAATAAACAGCTTTTTGGTGGTGCTTTGATATTACTGTCAGGGGATTTTCATCAAACATTGCCTGTCATTCCTCGATCAACTCCTACTGATGAAATAAATGTCTGTTTGAAGTCATCAGTTCTTTGGAGATATGTACAAAAATTGACACTGAACATTAATATGCTTATTCACCTAGAAAATGATCCAGCTGCCCATGACTTTTCTAAACAATTGTTAGAAATTGGTGATGGCAAAATACAAATCGAAAGTACCAACGGATTGATCGCTGTACCGAACAATTTTAGTACAATTGCGCAATCGATAGATGAATTGATCGAATGTATTTTCCGAATATTCTTCAGAATTACAGAAATCATGATTGGTTGAGAGAACGCACCATTTTAGCACCGAAGAACATTCATATCAATGCCATTAATTTTCAAATTCTAGCGAAACTGCCAGGTGTAGACACGACATATAAATCAATTGACAGTGTTATGAATCAAGATGAGGCAATGAATTATCCAATTGAATTTTTCAATTCATTGGAACCGGCTGGTATGCCACCGCATTGCTTGAATCTGAAAGTGGTTTCTTTGATTATATTATTGTGAAATGTTAACCCACCAAAACTGTGTTAACTGTGGCACCAGATTGGCAGTGAAAAAGTTATTGCCAAATTTGATTGAAGCTACGACCTTAACTGCTAAATCAAAAGGAGACATTTCTTTGATACCATGTATCCCTATGATTCCAACTGATATGCCATTTGAGTTCAAAAGATTACAATATCCTGTGCGTTTATCATTTGCGATGTCCATCAACAAGGCCCAAGGGCAAACATTTCATGTTTGTGGTGTGAATTTGGAAGAATCATGTTTTTCACATGGCCAACTTTATGTTGCCTGTTCCAGAGTCGGTACCCCAGCCGTTTGGGTATTCATGCTCAAAATGGAAAAACAAAAAATATTGTTTATCCAAATGTTTTGGATTAAGTTTTAAAATAGCTAGCAATTAATAAAATATTTTTTGGTTTGAATAAATGAATTTGATGTTCCAATTTTTTTTGATGATTTGGTGAAAATCTTTTGAAACATACAGGAGATATAATTTTATTTTTATGCGATAGGGTGCAAACGAGCAGACGGGTCACCTGATGGTAAGTGACTACCGCCGCCCATGGACACCCGCAACTCGAGAGTCACAAGTGCGTTGCCGGCCTTTTACGTAGGAGTACGCTCTTTTCTTGAAGGTTTGAAGGTCGCATCGGTCCGGAAATACAGCAGGCGACAATTTGTTCCATAGGCTAGTTGTGCGAGGCAAAAAGCTTCTGGAGAACCGTACAGTGGTGGAGTGCCAATCGTCGTGGATATTTTGTCGCGTAGGACGATGGCGGACACCTGCAGCCGATATAAGTCCGAACAATTCTTCTGAACACTCCCCATGATACAAGCGATAGAGGATGCAGAGTGAAGTGAGTGTGATCGCTATATACATACATTACAAATTCCTCACAAGAAGATGGGACTTTATTGCATATGCTTTCGGTCCTTGAAATAACATACTGCAATGAGTACCACGTGAGGTAGGTTCATTGATATTGATGGAGATGTAAAGCTAGAAGAAATAAACAACGATTATAAGACACGGAATAGCTCGCTACCTGAACACAATCTGGTGCAAACAAATTGATTTGAGGATGTCCTTATGGAAGAGATCTTTGCAAACCTTTGAAAGTAGGTACATACCAATCTGGGATTTATAATACCGATAAACGGTCAACCCATCTATTGTTAATCTATAGAACGCCATAAATCGTCATATGTATTTGTGCCTACGAGGGACCAGGTTGTTCCATCGAGTCCACTGTGCTAAATCCGGTCACCTGATACCCTTCCTGGCTACGAGTGAATTGAAAGTGAACAGACAGTGCAGTCGGCCCCGTGATAATGTACGTACATAAGTAAATACACTTTTGCCTAAATCCCTGAAGGAGTCTAAAACGCCCACTTTTTGCCGGTGTGAAACAGATATGAGATTTTCTTATAATCGCCATCAGCTTCGTTATTAGAGCTGTTGACCCTGGTTATTACCTACTATTTAGGTAGGTCAAGGTGCACTGGTCCACAAGGTCAAGACTATTGCAAGGTCTTAGCCTAAGAATGTTAAGCTCCGTTATCCATAGAGGACAATGTGGCCCTCTATCCCCTGCGATGTCTACAGGTACGTAAAAATCGAGCCCCTGCGACCGACGACATAGGTACTACTTTCATATCCCGTCTGACAGCTTTAGCTTAATGAGAATCACGTGTTGTTTCATGTCTCATATACCACAGCAATAATCCTATGGTCGCCATCTCTCTCACAGCTTGTAGTGTGAACCAGGCGAATATCGGTGAGTACTTAAATGCGACGAGAAAGGACATAATGCAGAGTGGTAATGTCCCGTAAGGTTTTAAATTCTTACCGCGATAAAAAAGGTTTTTTTTTGAGCAAACAATTTAACCCAAAGCGATTAAAAATTGTTTTATTATTACTATTCTTTTTTTGAATATCAGATGTGTCGGTCTAGGATACAAAAAAAGAGGATAGGAAGTTTGTGCTAGATAGGAAACCCCTGAAAGTCCCCCTTGATATTTCGTTAATTGCATTAATGCAGACATTTCATCTTATTGAGACACCTGTGGTGTCGTAGCAATTTGACTTTTTCGTGTCAACTAATTATTTATAATTATTATTCTAATTTTCTATCTTAAAAACACTTAAAATACATTTTCATGTTACTAATGGATGATACGCGATATTCTTTTAGAATTCCCAATTGTGAATACTGTTTGAGATAGCCTGCTTAACCGTTTTCTTCCTATTGGGTCCTTGACCTCTAGCGTTTGTTACGAACTCGAAAGGAACTAAGCGCACCGTTTTTAATGTCTTGTGTGATATACACAACTTACAGAATTAAATAATTTCAAATGGTGGCATGTGTTACTACATTACATTTGTCTAATCCTTAATAAAAAACTGTACATGATTGTGATAGGGGAATAGAAATAATTGTGAAATAGAAAAAATAAAATCAAAGATAAACGTGATGTGTACACATGCCGCGTACTGTGAAGCCCTAATATAGGCACCTTTCCTTGCTCCTAGTATTATCTGCTTAGCTACGGTTCGACGGCTTATACAGCCTGGCCGGCTAAATAGATATCCTCACCTCGATCAGCCAGCTGGCACAGACATAGGGAAAGTACTTTAACAAATTATAGGGTCAGCTACCCCAACAGTTGATCCCGAAAAACGTTATTAAGGAATATAATTCTAATGTATTGTTATTATTGTGTATGGGCATCATCGACAAAGTAAACGCAATAATATTGGGGGCTGGCGCCATTTTAGGTACATCACTTGCTTCAGGTCACGTGACTAACTCTCACATCTCCTTTTTTGTATGTTACACTCCAACTCCCATGTTATGTAACATGAAGACTAGGAATGTTTATGTACAAAAAGTATAGATATTTTTATCGATATAGTATATCGCTATGTGGGTGGTGTGGAGTGCTATTTTGCGATATATCGATTACAAGTATCTATATTTTCGATATATCCTTTGCAATTTCTATTTTTATATTGAGAGAAAAAAAAATATTATTACTCAAAACCAACTTCCATGATTCATTATTTTCGATTTTCATTTGTTCATTTGACACATTCATATTTTAATAAAATAAATATTGTATCAAATTTATAAATCCTTGACACAGGAACATACATTCTTTAATCATATGCAGCAACAGTATTTTTTCTGTGTGTAAAAAAAGGGAACAGTTCGATATGAGTTAACAAATCAAAACAGCCAGAGTTAAAAAATGAATCAAATGGGGCCATCCATAAAGTACGTCACACGTTAAGGGGGAGGGAGGGGGTCGACGAAGTGTGACATTGTGTGACTAGGGGCGGGGAGGGGTCCCAAATTTTGTGACATCACATTTTTTTAAATATAATATTTTATATCCAAGTATTAGAACACTAAATTTAAGCTGCATACTTACTAAAGAACAACATAAAAATAGTTGTCTACTCTGTCTGCATGACTATAAAAAATTTAATAATTTAATTTAATTTTGGTTTAATTTGTTTTGTTGGCAAATTTGCACTCACTGTACGCGCTGTCACTGTCACGGGTTTGATAAATGCCGCCACAATGCGCCTTGCCGTGATTTCTTTGTTTCTGTTGATTCGATGATTGACTTTCGCGGAGTGAACAACGTCGTTTTCTTAGTTCTGCTAGTTCATAATGTAATGTAAGCAGAACAATAATTAAAGAAACTAATGAAAAGAAACAAAATATAAAAGAAAAAGTAATACGTCATGGAAAAGTTTAAAAAGTAGTGAAAAGTAAAGTGGTATCTAAAATCAAAGAATTGCAAATAACATTGACAAAAAAGAAAGCGACACATGATTTTTTTTTTGAAAAGTCCTTCATTGTCAACTTCACTAAATCAATTAAAGACCGAGAATCATCATAAATCTATCAATAATCATAAATAAATCAATCATCTAACTGACTTGGTATACTGGGTCGTTCCGGGGAATACTAAATGTATACAGGCGAGTCAACATAGAAGAAGGAAAAAGACACGTCATAACTGTAAAATTATGCAAACCAGATTCTACTCTACAGTTGAAACATAAAGATGGCACGTTCTTTACTGCTAAAATAAAAAACTTTGAATCGTCAGCTTAAATTTTGGGCCCTCATCAAGTGTTCTTTTTATCCATGGATGATAAAACATATCTGCCATTGGGTATTACAAAATTAAAAGATCATCATTTTGTGGTTGCTGAAAAACATAAACTTATTCGCTCTGTTACTTACTACTTACTTACTACGAAAATAACTTCGAAACACGGCTGTTTTAATTCAATTCTAAATGTAAAATTGCAAAGTATGTGACATAATTGGTAGAGGGAGGTCTCACTAATGTGATCAGCTGTGACAAGGACGGGGGAGGGGTCATAAAATCATGAAATTCGTGTGACGTAATTTGTGGATGGCCCCCGTTATACTTTTATGAGTTCCAATACTTCTAATTTATTATTTTATGGAATAAATTTTATTTCAAACAATACAATATGTTTTATTCAAGTTTAAACGTTTTAGATCGAGCTAAATATGTTAAATTAAGTATTTGTTTTCTTAATTGTTAAATTAATTTAAGTTCTTTTGTTTAATGTTGCATCAAGAAAGTCTTTTATTTTCTTAAAGCTATTCTCAACTTATTTCCTATAATTTTTCCTCATTCATAATCCATCAGATATTAAAAAAACATGTCCAGTTATAATGAATTTCGGATGATCAGATGATGATGAAATCGGGTTGCTTTGATATATCGAGCACTCCTAATGAAGACATTAGGCATGGTGACATCGATATTTTGTAACATCTGTTGTCCAACTGATATTTAGATTACAAATCGATATTGACATCCGATTTCAGATGTTCCGATTTCTACGGACAACGACATCTAAAATCTGCTAAGGAAACTAATAGAAATATATGATTACGTTTGTTTGGTTGGCACTTTAAATTTGGATATTGAATATACTATTTGTTAAAATATTCGTCAATATAAATATTAGATAAGATCAAGTGAATGACAAAATCTGATTAATACATAAGAGTTTAAACAATAATTTCCTTACTTTCTTATACTAAATGCTATCTTATATCATTCACATAATAGCTATTTTAAAATACATTTTGAGGAATGAAAACGTTTCCAATTGTTAACTGTTAACAGAACGTATTTTCGTAAATTACATGTACGTTCTGTGCGTGTAATTTAAACCAATATCCGATGTACAGCTGTGTGCTGTACGTGTAAATTTCAGGTATAACTATAATCTATGTTATATAGTTTTTTTTAGATATCATCTGTTTCTGTCATCTGATGTTCGAACGGCATCCGATTTTAGATGTGAATTGATACATTGGACACAATGCATAGAAGAAATTCAATGTTTATTCGATTATCGTGTCACTGTCAGTTCATCATACTTTGTTTGGTCTGTGGTTATGTCAGTGTTGTGTTTTGATTGTTCTGTTCAGTTTCAGTTTCAGTTGATCACAAAGCACGGCACGCTTGGTTAACCTGGGTTACCTCATACGTTATAATATAAATAGAGTTTGTTTAAAATTAATTCTTTACGTTTAATTAATTTATATAACATAGTTTTATTTTACTATTACAAATTATTGGGGGTGTTTTCAAATGTTGTTTTAAGTGTTTAATGTAGGTATTAATCCGGTTTATTATCACAATGATCCCATTTTTTATCATTATCTTTTGTACAACATTTACGTTTGGCTATGAAACTATGAAGTTTTCTGCTATTGTATTTAGACATGGTGATAGGACTCCAATTGATCCTTATCCCATGGATCCCTGGAAGAACCAGTCTCTTTGGCCAGTAAAATTTGGAGAACTTACTAACATTGGCAAAATGCAACATTATGCATTCGGAAAATGGCTGAGACAAAGATATTCGGTAAGATGACACCAATTGCATGTGTATGTTTAAAATTCTTTGTATCATATCACAATATAACTATACACAGTTTTGTTATGAATTACATTATTTGAATTATATTATTTTAATTGCAATATTAACTTCTGTGTCCTAATTGCAATTCATTATGATAAACCAGCTGATGGTATTTAAATTAATAAGTGAAATTAATTTCCTTGCAGTGCAGAAATGTGATATCTTCAAGAGTATTGTTTTTATAGAATATTACATAATGTGATAACACTAGCATTCTGTTATTATGATCAAGTCTGATGCTATAGCCGATGTAAACTTGCTTAGTAACCTGTACAAATGTAACCACTTCCATTAAAATATGTTTTTATTTTTTTTTCATTTTTATGGAACTCTAATAGTGTGTTATACCAAAATAACAAATATTATTTTTCAGCATTTGTTATCAAGAGACTTTGATCCATCTCAGATATATGTTCAGTCTACTGATGTGGACCGCACACTCATGTCTGCACAAGCAAACTTAGCTGGTGAGCACTTTTTTACTTGTGAAGCCAATGCCATTTACAGTGTCAGTGACACAAGTCCTACTTCCAAAGTTCATTTTCTTTATGTGATAAGGGGACAGATGGGTCACCTGATGGTAAGTTACAAGCACAGCCTATGGACACCTGCAACGCTAGAGTCCTAAGTTCACTGGGGAGGGGAGGGAGAAAAAGGGTTGTAGGGAATGTAAAGAGGAGATGGGAGCTGGGCCTCTGATACTACCCACTCACTCAGCAATACAATGCAAGCATTGTTTGTCTACCAGTTTTGCAGTATAATATTTACTAAAAATTTAACAGTAAACAAAAGTAGCAGTGAAAACTGTTTTTTTATTAATTATTATAAACTATGCCAGGAATGCATGGGCATAACGGGTGCGATATCACAGCCTCACAGAAAACCAGTTGTGTAATTTTGGGGAAAAGCATCGCAAGCATTGCATTTGACATGAGTGAGGTAACTGGAGGCTCAACTCCCCTTCTCCACCTTCCTCTCTCCTCGATCCCATTGTTTACCATTGTTGACATTACCATTCCCCATGACGACTATCTCATAAAGGCTGGAAAAGAAAAACAATCAAAATATTTGGATCTAGCCCATGAGGTTGTTGATATGTGGGATGTGGATTCAGTAATCATTGTACCAATACTCATATCAGCTCATGGATTGATTGCTAAGAGCCTCAACCAACACCTTAAGAGGCTCACTTCAGGTAGCTGGGTTAAGGGCCTGATGCAGAAGGCAGTCCTTCTTGATACGGCGCGTTATGTGAGGAGGTTCCTGTCTTTGGAGCCCTAACCACCGGTAGCTTGGTTCCTGTACCCGATACCAGTGGGACACTATTTTTTATATTTTTAAATGTATTTTGTATGGTATATGGTATATTTAAAAATGTAATTTATATGTTAGTATTAATTTAAATAAAAGGAATAATATCTTTTATTTGCTTAAAATGTGTGTAAATACAGGTGTGAATATATGTATGTTTGTTATCTTTATATTTATAATTCTACTGTATGTGCTTATGTAATTGAACTTCTCCTAAAAGGCTGGACCGATTTAAATTAATTTATTATTTTATTTATTTATAATTTTAGTTTGGGTGGTGCCCTGGATAGTTAAGATTCACAAATCAGCCTGGCAGATGGCGCTGCAGTCGGTATATAGGTTATTTATCTATACTGCAACTGCAGGACAATGTCTGTCGGGTCCGCTAGTTGTCATATATTTAGCACATTAATTCAATGTACCCACTGTCACATAAAAATAATCCTTGGAGATTTAAAATATTATATTACAATGTATAATACTAATAATTTTTATGTTTGTGTCATTTGAGACCTTGGTAATGGTGATGAATGGTTACAATACTAATAATCCCATCTGTTGGACACTAACAGAATCATCAATAGCATTCTACATATAGACATAACTCTGTTCGATTCAGGTGTTGAGGAAATAGGGATTCCTTATTATATACAAAGAATAAAACAAAACTTATTCCTTTCTTACTCAGGTCTATACCCTCCTTATGGCAGTACGGTATGGAACTCCGATCTAATGTGGCAACCTATACCCGTACACACTGTTCCGGAAAAAGAAGATGAAATACTTGCAATGAAAAAACCCTGTCCAGCTTATGACAAAGAATATGAAAGACTAATACATTCAAAAGATTTTATAGAGAGACAAAATAAATATCAGGACCTGATGGAGTAAGTAATCCCATTATTATTGCCAACAATATTTTATTATGTATAATGATACATAATAAAATATTGTTGGCAAAATATGGGGATCTCTTTCTTTCTGTTTTAATTTGATACGGGTTATAGCATATAGGCGTGAATATCTGTCTATATGTACATAATAAATGTAAATATATTTGCTCTCCTCTCAGAGGTGTAGTACGATATCAAGTACTATAACTTAAAAAATACTTACCTATAAATCTGTACAAAAATATGTATCAAATGCATAAACAATACAAAACTACAATTCTACATACAAATATGGAGAAATAAAGTATACCATGTATGTCAATCACATAATTAAGTTTAACTTGCTTGGTTGATTTATTTTTCTGTTTCATTTATATGAATGTTTATAAGCAACATTCTGTGAACATAAACAATCACAGTAAATATAAACAAAACATTGGGTGTCATTAAAAATAAATTACTAATGTATTAAAACAATAAAATGTCTCCTAAAAAATCTTTAATTAAACCGTAGTTCGGAATACAAATGTCAAAATAAATAGTTATTATATTACTTACTGTTGATATGTTTAAAATAACAGTTATCATATATGATTATAAGATAACTGTTATTTTAACATAGCATACCTTGAAACACTTGTACCTACTTATAGAATAATTACAAATGTCCTTCAAGGGAGAATAAAGAACACAGATGTCGTAAAATACAATAATACAGTATGATTTAATTATTTAATCCTTCTACCATCACTGACTGCCTGTCACTCCACGTTATGAATGTTCTACTATTGTCACTATCTTTCTTCTGAATATTAGACATTCGGAAATAATATTTATTAAATAGATTTTTGTGTATTACTGATTATAATTATATACATACGACTTATCTATAATTCTGTTTTGTGTAAAAATTTGATAAATCAATCATATGCTTATGGTATGCCATCATTAGAGAACCAGTTTAAGGTTTTTGCCCCTGAAACATTGTATCTTGCAATCACTTAAATGACTTTTGGAGGCCTTCTGCATGCTTGTGGATGCAGTAATTATCATTTGATTGTATGTATATACTAATTTTGCTGAGGCTAAAACATCTTTTGTATATGTCTTTCTTTTGGTTGGTTAAAAAATCCCCTTTGCAATTAGACTTGGTAACTAAAACTACTAAAAGACGATTCCCGTCTAGATAGAATTAACTAGCTGTAACCTTTTTTTAATGTGTGGAACCTCACACGGGTCCTCACCTCACTGGAGCTAGCAGTGAAGTGGTATGTCGGACTCGAACTGACTAAAACCACACGGTGTTCCGTCACGAGTGGGTCTTTTTTATAGGGGACCCGATTATACCCTAAGAAGGAAGCTTCCGAGAGCCCATACAGACATTAGTCACCTAACCATCAGGCGACTTCGCTGTAAAAATTGCTCGTTTCGCCCCCGTTCAATTTAGAGAGGTGCGCAGAACACGACGCGCCTACGACTTAACTTAGCAACAGCCCTTAGACCTTCTAAGCTGACGGGTCTGCCTATACATACATCGTCACGCTGTTTTACTTGGAACATTCTGACACCAACATACGAAGCAAGGAGTAGGTAGCAAGAATGTGGAAGTGTCTTTATAATTTTGTACAACAGATCCTTATGCCATACACGATCGAACGCGTGTTGCACATCAAGAAATGCTAAAATGCAAAATGTTAGGAGTAATCACGTCAAACCCGGGTGCTCTATTTGTTGCCAAATTGGCTATTTCCCCTTTTTACTTCCCCTGGTGACGGTGGTCGCGACGTAGTGCTTAGTTGGAGGTTCTGGCTTAGAATTTTATCTATTTTAGGATCTTCGAGACCATTTGTGTCGTTCAGATCGAATACACTGGTAAGATTGGTTGCAAAGGTTTCAGCCTTTTCGTCTCTATTACAAAACAAAACAAGACTTTTATACAAACTTACAGGGCCCTCGAACCTCCTAAATATGGCCCTTGCGCAAAATACTTAACTAACGTGACCTATTACTATAATATAGGAGGTGCGATATAAAGATTGCATCGTGAAGTACGCATTCAATTCAATATTATTAAGCCTGTAGATACATGTTATGTGTTGTACTTTATTTTAAAATATGCAAATAATTACAGCCGTGGTCTATATAATGATTCGATTAGGTTTATTGTTGTTTTATTTATGTTATATGTGTCAAAATAGCTGTAACTATTTGTTACAGTTCTTCATCTTTCTTTACGTCAATTTTGATGTAGCTATAGCTGAGCATGTTACCTATTTCTTATAAGGCAAACCACTCTTAAAAAAAATTACACGTGCATTCAAAAGTTGTAAAATAAATGGCAGATATGTGTACTGTTTAGCAGAGAGAAAACTTTATATTTACCTTAGTTTTTTTTTCAGTTATTTGTCTGCACACACTGGCCTAAAAATTAAAACGTACTATGATATCGATGATATCTACAGTACTCTACATATTGAATCTATTTATAACTTTACGTTGCCTAACTGGACACATTCGGTATATCCTGATAAGATGCGAGAGCCAGCATGCTACAGGTGAATATATATATAACTTTATTATATTTATTCTTTTTGTTTTGTTCCGGATGTCATTTCTCTCTAATCCCTGACTGCTTTTGTTATTGTAGAATAAATAATACTTAAAAAAAACTGTACAAGACACGATTTTCAATAATAGGACATATGTGTGTAACACAATATCAAATTATTTTTTACTTGTATTATTTGGATTGATTCATGATTGATGAAATCCTAAGATTTTGTTAACTAAAAATTTAATGTCAGATTGTCGTCTTTAAGTGGATGTAAACAACACCGAAGCAAATAAAGACAAAAAAGCTCTGATTGACGGAGTTTGCTGAAATCTGCAATGAGATTCACTGACTTCTCTAGAAAAGAGAGAGAGAGAGAGAGAGAGAGAGAGAGAGAGAGAGAGAGAGAGACAGACGAGCATACTTAAAGACAGACGTGTCGTTATTAATTTTATTTAAAGATTCGAAAACTTTTATGTAAATATAAAATGTAAATACTTATTATAATTTGCTGCCGTTCGTACTTATAGACCTAAATTGTAATGAATACCTGCGAGTCTTCTTCTAAATAATGGCATTATAAATACTATGGCTTTTAAGATGGCTTTGGTAATATTCGTTTGTCAATATTCGTCGAAACGCCTAAACATGGAATCATGATGATCATGAAATTAAACCTGTTGATATAAAAAACCGTGTGGTTCTCGGGGGAATAAAAAAGGGCCACCCCAACTCTTACCGTTCATGAGTGTCGTAAAAAGTGACTAAAGGATCACACTGTTCTCTATCATACAGTCCTACAGTGCCCGGATGATGGCAATAGGCTCCTATTATGTAAGTGGGACATAATTTATGGATATTGTCAAAAAGTATGAAATTTGAAATACCTCTGCCTACCTCTATAGGGATATAGGAATGAGTATGTATATAAATATATATTATAAGGTTTAAATAATCTTTGCAGCTTTACTACACAAACTGGGACTCCTTTGCTGTCGCGTTTGAAAGTGGGCCCTCTACTCAAACACATCACCACTCATCTCCTCAATGTCATGTCCGCTGAGGGTGGAGGCAAAAACCACAGAGTGCAAATATACAGCGCCCACGACTTAACTGTTGGAAGCATTCTCAATGCTCTAGGCTTGTATGATGGGAATTGTCCCTGTTATACATCTGCTGTATTTTTTGAATTATTATTAGGTAAGTACAGTTTGTATTTTCGTATATTATATACATATATATACATATATATCGTAATTGTTACTTCTAGATTTGATTTTAAATATAATATACTAGTACCCTAAATATACTTTAATACTATATGTATAAAGGTTGTCTGTAAGAAATCACCGTGACTGATAAGACGGCCAATTGTTATACCGAAATGTATGTACCGTCCGTATTTTTTAGTACTGTTATGGTATATTATATGGCAAAATATTGGCGTATAATGAGCCTCTACCTGCCCCTTCCCGAATATAGGCCTGAGTATATGTACATATGTATGTTACAGTTTAACAACGTTACAAGCCCTAATGTAGTTTAATTTAGTTTTCTATAACTATTTTTATTGAGTTCATGACGTCACTCATATTTTAAAGTAGCGACAATATAATTATACACACAAAATAATATTCATTAAAAAAGTACAACGGCTTTAAAGTAATGAGGAAACCGTTTAGAGTGAATGGCTCTGTGACAAGGTCCGCCAGTTCGTAAATCAGTCGGCAAATTGACAATGTTTATCCAATGTCATTTGAGAACTTATAACCTCACCTCCAGCAAAAAAGATTTTCTTAAATCAACCAATCTATCAACAAGAATTAATAGTAATAATAATTGTAATAGCATACGCATGTGTTGAGTTTGTTATATTTGTTTTTTAAGGACGTATAGGTTTATAGGCCTAGGCAATAGGCTTTGTCTAACAATCAGCAATAAAAAGTCATGGGTCGGAAAAAAATCTTTCAGTGGTAGAGCCATGCTTAGGCACGAATGGGCCGGCTCGACCGGTGCGATACCACGGCCTCACAGTAAACTTTCCCTTCTCCTCATCCCTCCTCTCTTCTTTCCGCTCCCTGCATCCCCCATCCCTCATCACCCTCAAAGGCGGGCAGCGCACTTGCGACTCTTGATTTGCAAGTGTCCATGGACGGCGGTGTCACTTACCATCAGTTGACCCGAATGTTCGTCTGTCCCCATATAGTATAAAAAAAAAAGGTCAACTTCCAAAATGTACTTAGACTTTATTTTTCCCGACTGCTAAGCAGGAGGTGGTGATGATGATGTATGTAATACATGTAAGAAGATCTTTGTCACGCCCGAGGGCCTACACAGAAACAACGTCAAGAAAAGAAAAGAGGAAGTTACTAATGCAGTCGGGTTTTATCGTTATTAACAAGTATTGTATGTAGTCCTCTATAATTTTCAGATCATTCAACATCTACTCATTATGTCAGAATCTCATACAGAAACTCCACTGATATAGTTGAACCCATAGTTCTGGACATCCCGTACTGTGGCACCAAATGCCCAGTTAATAAATTCATGAAACTTTATGATAATCTTCTGAGTGTCAACTGGGAGTATGAATGTAGTAAACAGGTAAATACTTATTGTTATTTTCCTTCATGGTAATTAAATAAGTTAATGTCTTAATGCGAGGACATTGTATAGCTTTAGTTATCATTTAAAAAAATTACTCATATTCAAATTGACTTACAGCAGTCGTATTTACATAATATTTATTGTTAGACACTGCAATACCTATAAATGTTTTAACCATCTTCACAAAAATACGGGTTATTTTTCGAGCATATTTATGTATCTACGTATGTCTGATGTTTCTATATCACGCCCTTTAAGGACTTGATGAATTATAATGAGATGTGATGTGTCATTTAAAGCGTTGATAGTGTCAATGACCTATACCACTACTAGTGTTAGCGGCGTAGGTTATAATATTCCGAGATAACTTCAGCAGCCTAATGTAGTTTTATAAGTTTTCAATAACTAATATTTGGTCAATTTTAACTAACCTAATAGAAGAAAAAGGCAGCATTCTCAAAATAAGTCGTTATGATACCATTGTGTAAGACGCAGATATTCCTAAAAAAGCGACTACCTCTTAAAACATTATTTATAACACTTTCAATAATTTACGTAGGGGCAGTAGGTCTTTCCCTCTCTTACCTTTTATCAATGAATAATGCATATTAACTTGTGAAACTAATTTAATAGCAAGTTCTTAAACACATAGTGTTTATAATTAGAGTTTAATCATTTAAACAATTAATGTTTCAACGATTGTACTGTTAATTGACATTGTATAGAACAAATTACTGCCTCTTGGTCTAGTGGTTAGTGACTCTGACTGCTGCCGAGCCAAAGGAGTTTGATTCCCACTCTGGAATATTTTGTTGTGTAATCCAGAAAAAAATTGTGTCTGGGTGTTTTTTTTTTTTGTTTGTAAATTTATTTAAATATTCTTTATTTCATAAAACTGCGCAATAAATATTTGAAATCGTCCTGTTTCCAAAAATATTTATTATTATTATAGATCAATACACACAGAATAATTACTTAATATTAAAAAGATAGTTAAATACCTACCTATTTTGGTCTGTAACCGCTCGTTTCGAAATGGTTGAGCCTTATGAGAAGAAATCGGGCAAACAAACTCATGGCCCAAATGTATGTTTATAAGTCATGATTCGTAGTGCAGGAGTTGTCCTGAAACCAATTATCAGTTGCTCTTTTAAACTTGATACTTTATTCTTTCAGTGATATTGGATATTACTTCTTGATACGTCTAGGTACTTTCACTATTCTATTTTAGTAGATATGTTTATAGTTAGTCTGTATAAATAGAACTAAAATATATATAGTTTCAAAACACGTTATCAAACATGTAACCATTTGTACTCGTGTCAGTTCATATGACATGATTACGAACTAAATCTGATACTTTGTAGTTGAACATTTTTTTTATTATTTGCCTGTGTATAATTTATTTTGTATTGTATTAACACAATATTCGTATTGTTGTTTAAATCTAATTCTTGGTAACATTACAGTTTCCGGCATTACTGGGGGCATCATTTGTCATTGGTCTATGTATTTTCGTCTCAATTTACATTGCGCACAAGATGCACTTCGCTAGAGTTTACCAACAATACAGGTTTGAATTTATATAATTAATTACACTTTAATTATATGTATATCCCCCTAAGGGGAGGGCAGAGGTGTATTAAACACCCACATTTTATTAATTACGATTCGGTCCCACTTACGCAATAGGAGCGAGCCTATTGCCGTCAACCAGGCACTGTATGACTGTATACATACTGTCTGATTGATAAGTCTAAGATGGCATTGCCCGTTTTTTTTTTTAAATATTTCTCTAGTTACATAGCAAGGTTTAATTTTGTGAGTCACCACTGCCTTGTAAGATATGGTGTGTAATATTGGATGAAATATTAGGTGTTTGAGTAATGACAGTACTATCATTTACTCCAAATTATCTTCGTGAAAGAGGCCTTCGTCCATTGCTTCGTTTGTATTACTTTCTTTGCTTTCATTAAGAGAGAAATAGACTTACGCCAAAATGATCTCTTAAATGAACATGTTAAATTACAACATCGTATTAATATTCTTATTTATATCATCATTTATCATGATTATTATTTTTTCAGACAAAATTTGGCATACGCCAATATGCTGCCTCCAACAGTGCCGTCGTTGAAAATGGTTGATGCCTAGCTAGCTATAATATTAAGGTATAGAAAAATAATATTTGATTATACTTTTAAAATTTTAATCAAATGTTGAGCTTCCTAACATTAGTAATTTTCATATTATACATTTAAGAATGAGGATTCATTGAGGATTGCATTATAAAATGGCGATATGATATTAATGAATATATAACATACATTAAACAAGGATATTAAAAGTACTTCATATTTTAATAAGAGCTTGTGTACTTTTCTTAAGTTTATAACGAATTTGTACATTTATTTTGTCAATTTAATATCACTGCCTTCTATTATTTTTAAGGTAGTTTTTATCTTAGATATATTGTAATATAATGTTTTTCCCAATTTGTATTCAATAATGGTATTCAATAATGATAGATTTTATTTTGAAATAATGAAACTTGTACCAAAAAGAAATCTTTGATAGATCTCGATCTTACGATCTAGTATGTAATTACTACATAGGGACTGAGACAATAACAGCATTACAGGTGATATCTTTGTGCAAATAAAACTATGAGAAGAGAGAGATAACAGGAATTCTGAATTCAAAATGTTGATTTGGGAATTAAAATAAATATAAATATTATATTAATAATAAATCAGCCCTATAAATTTGGTCGTCTAATTTTACTGAGTTTATTCTATGACTACGTAATATATGCTCAGTGAGTACCAACTCACTGTAATCACTGATGACATATCAGGGTTCACTATTGTACTTGTGTAATATCTGAAAGCTAAGGTTTAAGATTGTCAAGACTGAATTGTTACTATAAATGACGATTGTGGATATTAAATCAAAAGTTTATCTAAAAATAATGTATAAGGGGCTTTTTCTTATTTCGTTTTTTCTATTATATTTCGGGCTTCAGTAATTTACTTGTCACTATTTTTGATTCCGGTGCACAGGAATCACTCGAGATGGATTGGAGTAAGGCTTATCTATATCTATCGAAATAAATAAAAAAGAACGGCTCAATGCGTTGTTTAGCTCAAAGCCCAGGAGTGACTAGACCAATTACTATTTTATTTAATAATTTGTGGCACATCTTATGAAGAACTTGTAGGATATTGTGTTTGTGAGACTGTCAAAGTGTAGTTTTAGATCAATGTCTGTGGGGGTTAGTGTTTAGTCATTGTTTGCTATAAGGTGATATAGAATACTTAATAGTTCATGTAGTATAACCTGTCCCTTGTACTACTCTATTACATATTACGGTTGAGATACCTCTGTCTAGCCCTTCGGGGAGACAGCCGTTAGTGTGTGTTAATAAAGTCTTTTATGTAAATAACTATTTTGTCAAGTTAACATTGTTCGTTATTGATACGGGATTAACCTATTAATGATAAATGTAATATTTTTTTTTCAAATTTTATTATTTCGCGTACTATATGACATTAACGCAGGTGGTACTTAAGCATGAAAAATTATGTCCGAAGTGTCACATGTCACAGTCATAATTTTGTTGTGCTTTTGAGCATCTGTTTTTTGTTGAATTACATGTCCAAAGACATATATCTATATTATAGATTAGTATTTCGAAATTTATCTACATACCGAACTGAAACTTAATGCGGAATGTACATTGTAGATAACAAACACCTGTCTACATAGTGTATGTAACTTAAAATTTATATGTATGAAATACCCTAGTATTGAAAAAAGTAATATTTTTGCAAAAAACCTTTGTATAAACAAAGTTTTTCGAAAAATTACGACATAAATACAACATAGTAGCAAAATAAATATTTATAATGAAACATAGAAAAATAGTTGCTTTATGAATGAATACAGCAGCAAACAATGATCGTAATGAAATCTTGAATAACTTTGGTTGCCTCGATAAACTGAAACAATTCGTTTTTATTACTGTCATTTATTAAAATAAACGTGTTAAAATATTACTGATTACTACCACTGACTATTAATAATATAGTTAGGTATTATTAAAGTCAGCAGTAACGCTCGACTCTCGATACCGTCGTCAATTTCACTATGTATTGTATATCACTTTGTTTTTTGTTTATTACCTAAATGTATTGATAAAACGTTATTTGAATAATTGCAGCGTCGCTAATTAACTGTAGATAAATGATTTGTATACATATTAGTTGCATATTAGTTGTATACATATGTATTGCTGTCGGGCACGTTTTTATGGCCTGGACGGCTTAGAATTCGATTTTTTTTTACCGTTCTATAAAACCAATCGCTTTCATATTACCCTTATATACATTTTTGGTACCGCCATCACAAAATAATGTACTATTAAATTATGTACCTATAAATATATGAAGTCACGCCTCTCTTTTTGGGGTAGGTAGAGGCAACAGGTCATGATGCATAAAATTACTTAACCTACTAAACTTAATATAACTGAGAATGTTTTAAGTAAGGGGTATGTTTTTCATACAAAGTATACCTGTTAAGTATTTTAAATATGTATCTCCTAATAAGTGTATTACATAGTTTATAAACAATGCGACGAATTAAAAAAGACATTATTTTAAAACATTCTTAGGTATGTAATATTTTATGAATATATGAGTAATTGTATTCATATTTGTATATATTTTCATAAACCAAGTCGTTTACGATTGTATTTTATAATAAATGATCAGATATCAATGTATCACTCAGCCAGTATATAAATACTGGCTGAGTGGCAACAATTTTTAATACAAAAAATGCAAATGTTTAATAAATATTATGTAAGAAGACTCTTGTTTCCTTGGCCGTTAATAGTATTAATATTCATCAATGATGGTCTAGTCCAGCATAATTGCATCTTTCACGTCTGGTTTGTTTTCTAATTTTCTACTATTGATTGAGTTACGCAAATGGAAGTCTTACATATATTTACTGTATACATTTACGTAACTCATACCTATATGGTGTCAAAAGTCATACTTATTACTTATGACAGCACGAACTTATAGTTATATATTAATTTATATACAATATTATATATACTTACATATATAATATTGTCATAAATCACTAATTGCACAAAATACAATAAAATACGGTTTTATATTGTGATTAATTTTAAAAACATATTTCATTTTAATATGCGCTTTCTCGCTTTTATATCGAAGATTTAAGGGGTTTAGACGAAGATGTACCAAGTACAATTTTTGAATTAAAAGCTGCTAAGAGTAACTGACCCGTACTGGCGATACCATTGTGCCAGCTGGCTGACAAGGAATTTAGAGTAACTATTTCTAGACCGGCCAGGCTGTAGTAGGTCTTGAATCGCAGCCAGTATGTAGTGAAACACCCGAGGGCGATTAGAGTCGAACTTATTTATTGCCACAAATGACGCTTTATTTGTTTCATACATGTCAGAGAAGTTGTGCCTGTTGTAGCTAGTACAATTTGTGGATTGATCAATCGGAATGCTTAGCTACATTCACAATATTCTAAACTTTGTTAATTATAAATAGGTATAATCAACAAAATTTAGTGCAGCGCTATCTAGTAGTAGCTTCTTATAAAATTTTAAATTATAAAGTTATAAACTGTTGCCATGGTAACTTTCTCGAAAATAGGAAACGATTTTGATTGTGAAGGCTTTAAGTTACATACTATGCCTAGTTTTTTTACAAAACCATTACAATTTCTATATCGGAACTGAAAAAAAAAATGCATCAATATATGCATTTGACATGAGAAGAAATGATGAGAGCTGTCGGAATGCTGCATTGCAAGCTGGTTCCAGGCAACGTACTATGGCTGTCGCTCTTGGCATTACACACAACTCGCAGACAGGACCGGCACAACCAAGATACAGCTCTAGGCTTCCTGATAAGCTGAAGGTATTTTTTTTTTTTATTTTATATGGGGACCGACAAACAGACAGTTTACCTGATGGTAAGTGAGAACCGTCGTCCATTGACATCTGCAACTTAAGAGTCAAGTGCGCTATCCGCCTTTGAGGGTAATAAGGAATGCGGGGAAGAGGAAGACGAGAGGGGGATGAGGAGATTCGAAAGAAAATGGTGGGATAAGAAGAGAGGGGGAGTTGGGTCTCCGGAAAACTCTAATTGCAGGAAAATGCAACGTTCTGTGAGGCCTAGGTGTCGCTCCTGTTTAGCGTCCTTTGCATCAACGTATCCGTAGGTCTCTTGAAAACATTGCTACTGTAAACGAGTGTCACTGAAAACCCGAAAACATCAATTCGGCATCGTTCTCAACTTTAAATTTCACGAAGCACTTCACAGCAATTTTGACAAAAGACCCCCTTCATGCATACAAGATTCAGCTAACTCAGGAGCTCAAACCAGCAGACCATGGAAAGCACCGGCAGTTCGTTTAATGGGTAATGGAGCAAAGTGAAGTCGTTGCAATTTTTTCGAAATAAGTCATCTTCACCGATGAAGCGCATTTATGTCTGAATGGCTACGTGAATACACAAAATTTTCGAATTGGGGGCTCAGAAAATCCTCCCACAAAAAGCAACTAACTGGTGTGGATTTGGTCAGGAGGCGTGATTGGGCCTTACTTTTTTAAAGATGAGGCCGTAATTGTAGTGACCGTGAACGGCATTCATTCAGAAATATAATAACGGAGTTCTTGCAGCCTCAACTGGACTCTGGGTGTAGAACAACAGCAGGACGGCGCCACCTGCCACACCGCGCATGAAACAATTGACAATGAAATTGAAAATCTCACGAAATTCTGATCTCAACTGACCACAAAGATCGTGCGATTTAACGCCGTGCAATTTTTTGTTGGGTCAACCTTGTTTTTATGCGAATAAACCGGAAATAATTCTCGAGCTTAAAAGCAGAGATCCAAGTCGCGATCCAACATTGAGATACTATGTTAAAACCATGGTAAATTTCATGAAAAGAGTAATTTGTACTAAATATAAATCTGACAAGTAGCTGCTTCGCAACTATCGAAAATTATGAAATGAATCTATAATGCGTTCGTAAACAGTAGTCGATAAAAAAAGAAGTGTTTAAAAGACGAAAAAAAGTGACGTTTCATAATTGTTACACATTTTATTTATAAAAACATTTGAGACATTTAAGAAAACAGACAGATTTATCATTTATTACGTTCCAATTCAACTTTTGTTTCATTGCCTATTATTGCGGGGTATATATAAATTGTACTCTTACTTTTGTATTTTTTCTTTTCTTACTACTTTTATTCTCTTTTTAGATTCTAACGGCTGGCGGGTGGTGCAAAAATAGATTAAACCAACTCCGGTATATTAATTGTACCTACTTACTACATAGCATATTAATCATTTTGTAATATTTAAATAAGTTTATTTTATACCTTATAATTAAGTCTATCTTATACCATATAATTAAGTCTATCTTATACCATATAATTAAGTTTATTTTATACCATATAATTAAGTTTATTCTATTAAATTTATTTCTTTGAAATAAATTCATACTCTGCTGTTTATATATGTGTTAGTATTTTTGTAATTAGCGATGATGATGAAGTGTTCTATTCTGCCAACGAGTCTTCTGAAGATGATAGTTTCAGTTCCCTGATGGAAACACTGGGTGATCGATTGCGGCAAACATTTGTACAAACTTGATTCTTGCTAAATGTCTGTCATATTAACGCACAGAGTATCACTTTAGTGATGTATTTGAAGCGTTTACCGACAACGGCGTTCATGCTGTCCTGATTTCGGAGACCTGGCTCAAACCTCACCTACCATCTACTTCATATTCTTTTCACGGCTTTATACTTATTCGTAATAATCGATACGACAAAAGTGGTGGTGGTGGTGCCATCTACCTTCAAAGCTCCCTACCTTATAAGATTCTCGATTCCACCATCTCCAACTCTTCTACTACTGCGGAATTCCTGTTTCTAGAGGTTTGTGTCAGGGGTGTTAGTGTCGTTCTAGGCGTAGTCTATTGCCCTCCCGGTGTTAACTACTTTTCCAGTCTGGAAACAGTTCTGGAATCTTTAGGGTCGGAATACTCGCACCACATCATCATGGGCAATTTTAATACAGATGTCCTAGCACCCAACTCTCCTCGAACACGTCATCTCCTTGATACCATCCACTCAGCCTGTTTTCATGTCCTACCTCTTCAAGCTACTCACCATAACATTGATAATCAAGATACCTGGTTTGACCTTATGCTTACCTCTGCTCCCAATCTTGTATCTGCCCATGGCCTTCCTGCTCCTGGTTTTTCCGTCATGGCCTGATTTTCCTCTCTTACGTCCTGAAAAGACCCAAACCCTCTTCCAAATTTTTAACTATGCGGAGCTATGGACGTATGGATATTACAAAGCTATGTACGGATGCTGCTAAGCTAGACTGGAAGAACGTCGTAGAGGCTACCAATCTGGATGACAAAATCAGCATTTTTAATGACACCATAATTAACCTTTATGACACCCATGCTCCTATTAAGAGGGTAAAATTGAAGCGTGCGCCAGCTCCATGGATGACGATGGAAGTACGAATGGCGATGAGACGCAGGGATCGGACTTTCATAAAATTCAAAAATAATCGCTGTGAGGACAAATGGAATATCTATAAGACTGCCAGGAATCGGTGTAACCAGGTGATACGCAATGCAAAACGCCGTCACATTCTACAAAATATAAAGGCTTCATCTCCTTCTAGTATCGGGAAGTTTCTTAACACGTTGGGTATTGGCAGAACACAGCGCACTGAGTTTCGGACGACAGTTGGTTTGAATGATATCAATCTTATTATTATTACTTCTCTTATTACTTCTCATCTACAACTCAACTTGATCGTCAAACCAAATGTCGGACCCTGGACCATATTGCTGGTCTTACTTAGAAATCTTCGTTTCACTCACAACAATCTTCTCTTATGTCCCCCTCATAACTCTGACTTTGTTAACTCTTCCTTCTATGTCCAAACAGTCCTACTCTGGAATGCACTACCACTCGAAATCAGGATGTCCACTAACCGCTTTACTTTTAAGAGGACTTTTATAGTGTTTATTATATGCGTTGTATGTATGTATATGTATATAAGTTTGTATTTATTTATATATATGTATATAGGTATATATTAGTATATGATGTATGAAAGTAATATATGTATATAATTAGGTCATTTATTATATATAATTAGTATTAGTATTTAATTTAAATAATAAAATTATATATAATTAGGTTTTATAAAAATTAAACCGGTACCTCTCTCACCTATTTGCACCTACTACCATTTATTTTTGCCACACCCCAAGGTTGACTGGGAGAGAATGCCTGAGGCATTAAGTCCGCCTTTGTACAATATGTGCAATAAGTCGATAATAAATAAATAAATAAATAAAACGTTTTATCTGAAGTTCAAAATATTTCAACATTACTTCCAACTCTACATTTCCACACTACCAAAAGTACATTAGATATTTGCCCATGCCCATTTGACATTTTTTTTAACAAGACAACTCCCGCACTAGGATCAATTCTTGTGTCGCGGGGGACTTTGCAAACATTCAAGCAACGGATACAAATAACACCCAGACTCAGAACAACAATTTGAGGATTACACAAAGTGTTGTCCCGTGCGAGGATCAAACCCACAACACTCGGCGCGGCAGCGTAGTGTAGATGGGTACATCGGTATTGATTGAGTCGTAAAAGAAACAAACGAGGACAGTATTTAACCAACGATTTCTGATTTAGGTCCAGAGTACAATCTGATGCAAAAAAGTTGATTTGAGGATCTTCCGTGTGAATAAACTATCTTTATCTTAAAAGGGACCTTTGCATACCTCTGGAAAGTACATGCCATTCTGGTATCTGGTATAAGTAATGAGATTTGATCCATATATCTGTTGTCAACAGAATGTGATTAACCATATATGTATGAATTTATGTATTGTGGGTAGGGAAAAAAATATAGTTGATTTCGTGTATAGTCTGTATATTTCTGTAAAACGTTAAAGAAATATACAATGATTAAGTGTGAGGCAGTCTCAGAGTGGTACCCAAGAGATGGGAAGAGAAGCCGTGAAAGACAGTGTATAAAATGGGAGGATGACATCAAATTGACTGCTGGCCCTAGGTGGAGACGGGTAGCTCAGCCACAGTGGAAATTGTTGACGGAGGCCAAGAAGCAAACTGAGATTAGAGTTATAAGTTATGAATAATACAAATGTGTAGATCATCTCTAATCCCAAAATAAAGGAATTTATTATTATTAAAATTTTAACGCAATAGGGTTAATTTTCGTTTTTCAGCAAGGGATGCCAAGCTTACAAGCAACTATTTGCCAAAAGGTTCAAAAATCCTAGAAGCAAATATACCGCTCAACCCACTCAAGCTTGCCTGTCATCACGACTGAGCCTCATCCCAGTCTTACTGTAAATGATCACACTCTTTACTGTAGAACCTATACTCAGGCCGCAGTAACTGTGAATATCAATAAAACTTAGGCAAAGGTATTATACGTATCCCAGGATATAGTGTGTACATTAATTGCCGTCCTGAAGATGGTGCCCATCCTGGATGTGCAATCGCCGTAAAAAGTAGCGTGGTGCATTGGCTGTTAAACCCGTTCTCAACAAACCACCTTCAAGCTACTACAGTGCGAATCAAAGACCGGTCCAGTTATATTAATCTCTCAGTTGTATATTGCCCACCACCGCACAACATAAAAGAAAGCATGTTTACTGGGTGATCGATTTGGGGCTGGTATCCACACTAAAAAGAATCAAGCCAAGCACACTTGTTTGGGGGGCCAGGACGACTGTGATTAGAGGACTTGAATTAAAGATGAGTATTGATACTAGTCACCTGACGCCGCTGTCCACCGGCGATCCTACGTACTGTCCTACGGATCAACGAGGAACCCCAGACCTCTTAGACTTTTTCATTGCGAGAAACATATCTCACTTGCACACTCATATAGAATATTTTCTTGATGGTTCGTGTTAGACGGTAGGTGTATACCTGTAGTGTTGATAATAAGTACAAAAATCATCTCCTGGTAAGCAGATGATTTTTCCTCATAAGCCCAATGAAAAACTCCATAATGCTCATCCTCATCATAACTGATTAGGATGGTTTTTGTGATTACTTTGATTGTCGTACACTATTAAATCTCCCACTTAAGAGCCCAGAAAACATTGAACACGCATGTCTCTACATCACTTATTTAATTCAAAAACAACTGAAAGCTGTACTCCTTTACCAGTTGAGATCCGCAACATTATATCTGAAAAGAGCCGAAAGAAGAAGAAAGAAAAAAAGAGAGAAATAGAGAAGACAAAACTCAACTTAATCGTGCCATTGCGGAAGTAAAAGCTCTTACTGATACTGCTATGCTAATAAAACTATTAAACAAAAACTAGAAATGATGTTACCAAACTTAATAGGATCACTCTCTCCGGAAAGCTACTAAATCCATGAACCAACAGCAATAATGATTCCGCTCTATACGATGTGGAAACTCCTGGGCTCGTACCGATCTCGAAAAGGTCTTTGCAACCCAAGGTGGGTTGTAACCACCAGCGTATTTAAACCGAACGACACAAACGATCTCGAAGATCCTGAAATAGATGAAATTCTGAAACAGCGCCACATAGTTTAGTACTCGGTCCCATACAATACAACATATTTACGCACGACATTCGTACTTACTTACTTTTGCTGATGACAGCAGCATTCTCCTGACAAGGCTAGCAGAAATACTGAAAAGCATAAATCGAACTTGAACAAATATAAAGGACAGTCAAAGGTAAGCTTAACTTGTTTTTAGTAAAATTAGAATTACTGTACCTAAAGTCGAGAAGTTCGGAAGTACTTTATTTAGTGTATGATCATAATGTAAAACTATGTTTTTACTTGTTTCCAGGTTGACACATTTTTCAAAAAGGCACCACTGAAAGATGAAGTCAAGAAAGCGGAGCTGCGTTTATGCAGTTTTCTTTCAGAACACAACATCTCTTTTAGAGCTATGGATCATCTTAGTGATGTTCTAGTGAAATGTTTTCCTGACTCCGAAATTGCAAAAGAATTTTCCTGCAAGAGAACCAAAGCAGCAGCTATTACCTATAACGTTTTAGGACCCGAATTTGAAAAAGTTATGATTGAAGATATACTTCGTACTGTATCTCCGTCAGGTAAACCAGTATATTCTATTGTAATCGATGAAAGTACAGATGTCACCACAATCAAAGTGTTGGCGATAGTAATCAAATACTTCTCTGAAACCAAATGTAAAGTACAAACCAAATTCCTTGATTTAGTTGATTTAAGTGGTGAGACTGCAGATCATTTATTTGATGCTTTGTCATCAAAGTTATCCGAGTTAGGTTTAGATATAAAGAGCTACAAAAATATTTTCTTATGTGGTGATATAAATATTGACATCTTATCAGGGAGCACTGATAGACGCTCATCCGATTATTTAAATACCCTGGCCAGTCATGCCCTACTCTCAGGTCATTCTACTCCAACTCACGGACGTACATGTCTCGACCACTTAATGATCAAATCAAAAATGAAAGCCAGATGTCTTATATTTAATTCTTCAATTACTGATCACCAAAGTGTAGGTTTAACCTGTTCACTATATTCTAAACTTAATTATTCAAATAAAATGACTTACTATGTTGACTTTGACCGTTTAGATTTGGCTATGCAAAACATTAATGTCCAAAGCATAATGCAATGTTCAGATGTCAACCAAGCTACTAACCTATTTACAAATTGCGTATCAGCTGCTATAAAAGAAAAATCTACCATTACTTTCACTCCCAGAAGACAACGTATCAGTAAACCATGGATCTCAAAGGGATTACTTAAGTGTATGAAAAGCAGATAAAACCTTTTTAAAAAATTAAAACGTGATCCCGATAACGAGACTCTTAAAGTCACTTATAAACGCTACCGGAATTTTTGCTGTTCTCTTCTTAAGAAAGGGAAAAGAGCTTACGAGAAGAAAGAGATAGAAAAATCGAGAGGAGATAAAAAACAGTTGTGGGGAGTTATTAAAAACATTAGTTATACATGTAACGTTACCGACCATTCGCATTGTCTTTTATCCACTAGTGACCCTCAACTCGACATTAGTAAAATTAACAGCTTCTTCGCGAATGTGGGAAAGAATTTAGCTGCTCAGATTGACATTTCAAATCTGGAAATTACTGTACCTTTATGTCATATGTCAACTCGTTTATCATGCTACCTGCAGACGAACGTGAGATTCTAGATCTGATTATGAGACTAAAAGAAAAATGCGCGACGGGAACTGACATGATCTCGAGTAAAGTTATTAAGAGGTACGCAGACGTTTTTGTACCTCCGATGAAACACATCTGTAATTTGGCTTTGTCGACTGGCATCTTCCCCAGTGCCTTTAAAACCACAGTTATTAAGCCAATTTACAAGGCCGGGGATAGAGACTGTGTCGATAACTATAGGCCTATTTCCATTTTACCCGCATTATCGCAGATCTTGAAGCGCCTAATAAACCAACAACTTGTAAAATATTTTGAAACAAATAAACTTATCTCATCTTCACAATTTGTCTTCCGTGGTGGTATATCTACAAATAGCGCAGTTCATGAATTGGTTAATGCAATCATAACTAATCTAGATCAAAGGAAGAAGTGTTTGGCTCTGTTCTTGGACCTAGCCAAAGCCTTCAACACTGTATCAGTCCCCCACCTTTTGAGGAAGTTGGAGAGGTTTGGCATAAGAGGAGTTCCACTTAAATTACTTGAAAGCTATCTAACTGGTAGAAAACAACGGTTGAGAATTGATGGCTGGCTGAGTGATGAGCTACCTGTTGAATATGGCGTCCCACATGGCAGTATCCTCGGTCTGACTTTATTTCTGGCATATATTAATGACCTCTGTCAAATCTCCCTCAACTAGGGTAAGATTTTTACCTACGCTGATGATACTGCACTGTTTTTTAGTGATATTAGTTGGGAAAAAGTTTTCTTGGTTGCCCAGTCCGGCTTATCTATCATTAGTGAGTGGCTCCAAAGTAACATACTAACCCTAAACGTGAAAAAAAAACGAAATACATAGCTTTTGGTCATAGACTAAACCTACTTCCTAATTCCTCTCTAAACATTACTGCTCATGTATGCAGAGCTAGATTTCCCTCATGCTCATGCCCAACCCTCATTAGAACTGACAAAATAAAATATCTTGGAATTACTATTGATCAGTCCTTGTCCTTTAAACCTCATATGGAAATCCTGGTTTATAGAATACGTAAGCTTATTTATATCTTTAAGACCCTCAGGAATACAGCAGATCGACGAACACTAAAGATTCTACGGTTTGTGTCAATCTATTATCGATTATTGTATAACCTCATGTGGAGGAGTCAGTAAAACCCACATTATAGACGTTGAAAGGGCCCAACTTGCCATTCTTAAAGTAGGGGCTGGACTTCCGTTCCAGTTTCCTTCTAATGACTTACACAAGGAGTGGGATATAATCACAGTAAGACAGGCGTTCATATTACAAATAGTCTTAATGAAACACTCCCAATTATATTATGACCCAAATTTAATAACAGACAAGCGACGTAAAGACAAGGTCTGCCTACCTGAAAGATTCCGCTCCTCACATGCGCAGCAATTCTATTGTTTCCTTGGTGCTCACCTTTACAATAAACTAAACCTAGCTCTGAACATATATCCTTTAACTCGATCTCGTTGTAAAAAATCAGTTACTACTTATCTTAAAACGTTGAATTATCAGGATACCGAAGATCTCTTAACTATTCCTAAATAGCAAATTACTGTTGTTTACCTAGTTTAACTCTTGACGTAATTTTTAACTATCCATATGTTTGCTCTACTGCTTAGCGACTCTATATTGAAAAACCCTATGCACCTTATAAACTCACATACGCACACCCTAACTCAAACTCATTCTCATAATCACGTTCACTCACTGGCTTCCAGGTACACTCACTGCATTTCCTCACACACCACATACATTTACGCTAAAATCCTAGATATATGTCATTCTTATCAATTCTTGTATTTGGTTTAGTTTAATTTATGTTGATTAAATATGTTATTTATACTTCCAGCACAATTACTTAGAAATAGACCTATATTATATGATCTGAATGCTGGCAACGGGTGGGGGCCTGGTGACCTCTAATACAGGTTTTCCAAAACCTACCTCAGGCACCAGTTTCTCACAATTGTTACGTTCACATCTGTCTTTTTTGGAGTAACTGTTTAAGTCAAATTGTAACCATTGTAGAGAAAGAATAAATAAATATTATTATTATTATTCTCTTTATTCACACAACATACAAATTACATTTTTAAATATAAAATAAAAACAAAATATATTTAAAAATATAAAAAATAGTGACCCACCGGTATCGGGTACAGGGACCAAGCTACCGGTGGTTAGGGCTCCAGAGACAGGAACCTCCTCACAATACGTGCCGTATCAAGAAGGACTGCCTTCTGCATTAGGCCCTTAACCCAGCTGTGTAACGTGAGCCTCTGCAGATGTTGGTCGAGGCTCTTGGCAATCAACCCATGAGCTGATATGACTATCGGCACAATGATTGGAGAACTCACATCCCACATGTCGACCACCTCATGGGCTAAATCCAAATATTTTATTGTGTGTTTGTGTGTTCTTTTTCTGCCTTTATGAGGTTGTCGTCATTTGGAATGGTAATGTCAACAATCATTGCTCGGCGCTCTAGTCGGTCTATCACCACTATATCAGGTTTATTGGCAACAATAGTCCTGTCAGTGATGATAGATCGATCCCAATATAATGTTGCACGACTATTTTCAAGAACTGGGTCGGGCACATACCTATAATACGGTAACTCGACATCCACAAGGTTATATCTAAGAGCAAGTTGCTGATGGACTATCCTGGCCACTTGGTTATGTCTGTGCAAGTACTCACCGTTTGCAAGACGAGAGCAACCGGAAATTATATGCCTGAGGGTTTCACCAGGGCGATGACATGCCCGACAAATGTCAATTGAGCCATCCTTCAGGATATGTTTCCTATAATTGTTCGTCATAACAACTTCATCTGTAATTGCACAGATAAAACCTTCAGTTTCTCCAAAGAGGTCACTGAAACGTAGCCAAGACACAGATGATAATAAATCTACATCGGGCCCGTTTAAGGCCCGATAAAAACGTCCATGCAGCTCTTTGCTCTTCCATATCTCCTGACGGTCTTTAACATTAAGTATTGCAGGCTTGCGCCAGTTCTCTTTTCCTAGACCAAGCGGAGTAAGTCCGTTATCAACTGCCACTACATCCCGGTGTACCTCCACATTAACAGAAAGAAAGTAATCTCTAAGATTGCATATTTCGCGATTATGAAGGGTCCTGGCATTTAAGAAACCACGACCCCCACATTTCCGCGGAATATACAATCTCATTACTGATGAACGTGGATGGTGCATTCGGTACGCAGTTAGCAGTGTACGGACTCTTCTACCTAGGGCGTCCAATTCCGTCTGAGTCCATAGTATGCCAAAGGAGTAGGTTAAGACTGGTATGACCCAACCGTTATAGGCACGCACCTTATTACCGCCCGACAAAAGACTTTTCAGTACTTTTTTCAGACGGCCAAAGAAACGCTCCTTTAGCGATTGCTTCATAGTCAGTTCATGTATACCCAGCGTCTGTGACATACCGAGATACTTGTACGTTTCATTTGCAGAAAGACGTCTAAGGTGTGTGGAATCTGAAAGTTCAATTCCTTCAGATTCCACAATCCTGCCTTTGCTTACATGCATGACTGCACATTTATCTACACCAAATTCCATCTTGATACATTTACTAAAGGTTTCAGTTACCTCTAGTATTCTTATCAACTGGACATTACTGCAGGCAAACAGTTTCAAATCATCCATGAAAAGGAGGTAACTTGACCATTTCTCCGCAAACGATAGCCCAGCCCCGAACCCTCTAACACAGTGCTAAGAGGATTCAAAGCCAAGCAGAACCACAAGGGGCTCAAACTATCACCCTGAAATATACCCCGCTTGATATTTATAAATTCGCCGTCACCCTGAGATTGTCGACATCCTGGATAGCAAAGAACTGTTCTCCATTGCTGCATACATGCCTCCAAGAAAGTGCATAAAGTTGTATCAATCTTATACAACTCCATCACCCTTAGGAGCCACGTATGCGGCACGGATTCGTAAGCTTTTTTATAATCTATCCAACATGTCGCTAAATCCTTTCGGTTCCGTCGAACTTGTTGGTTAATAGCCGTGTCAATAATAAGGAACTCTTTAGTGCCACGTGCCCCACTTCTACATCCATTCTGAGAGAAAGTCATTATATTGTTCTTAGAGACATGTGTTGTTATCTTCACTCTCAGAATGGACGTAAATAATTTATAAAGTGTTGGCAGACAGGTAATGGGTCTGTAGTTTTTGGGGTCCATGGCACTACCAGACTTATAGAGTAGGTGAGTTACGCCAGTTGTCATAAAAGCGGGCAGTGAACCTGCATTCCAAGCATGATTAGAATTGAGATGCCAAACACACATGTGAGCTATGGAGCCACTTTAACCAAAAGTTATGCAGTCCGTCCGGTCCGGCTGATTTCCAGTTCGGCAACGAACGGACCGCACGAGCTATATCTGTACTTGATATTTCTACTGGCTCCATAGTATTAATGGACTCACATGAACGTTTAACATCTCGCATCCATTCACCCTCAGTATGAGCGACAGGCATCGACCAGATGTTACGCCAAAATGTATTAGTTAGTTCAACATCTAGGAGATGTGTGTCACTCAGTAAGTCAGGCTGATCCCATCTTCTGTAAACCCACCTCTCGTCCCTTTGAAAAGTACGATTCTGAGTATATCGGTCTACTCGGATTTTAAATCTACGTATGCGGTTTGCCCATGCATAAACTTTCTGCTTCAGAAAGTCAATGCGCTCTGTGACACGTGCTGCATAATCACAAGAACTGATATCAGTTTCTGAAAAAGCACGATTCACAAAACGCATTACTCTCGGGCGTGTATTACCCGATCTGAAACAGGTAAGCTTGCCAATGAGTGCCCTCGCCTCAACGATACGTCGCTCAATCCTGTACTGCCACGCCGGAACATAAATCTTTTGTCGAGGAGTAGTGTTAACATGTGGGAGTTTAACACCAGCTACTCGACAAGCTGTAACCGCCGCACAATAAAGAATTGAATGTGTATCCCTGAGGTTTTCACTATTTTCTAAATAAGTAGATAATAAAGAGTCAAGGGCACACACTAGCGCTTTATTTCGTTTATGCATCGGCAAACGCGGTAAACGTGGTCTATCATCAAAACTCACGTGCTGATACTCTCGAATAGCACCTTCCAAAGCGTTCCTTACTTTATCATTATATTGGGTACTTACAGTTAAAGCAGTATTATCCTCCCCTCCCTCAATAGGACTAGGTGGTAGTAGTCCAGCGTCAATAAGAGTCTCCATTTGTGATGGAGGGGGGGCAACAAGGCTATTTTGTAAGTCCAAGCGTAGCCTCTCAAGCACGGAATTATCCAACAGATGACATCGCTGAATGGCCCGTACTTGATCCGATAGTCTTTGTGCCGAAACATTAACAGCTGGTTGAAGTTCCTGAAACAAAGGCAGCACACGATTACGATACGCAGTGAGGTTGGTTCCTCCCTCTGTAGCCACAAAATATGCTCGCATGACGTTCTCGTTTATGGATGTCGTCCATCTCATGCGATGCACATTACCACCGGTAGCGGGGGCCCTATTCGAAGCCGGCTGGCCTCGGGGTCCCAAGCAAGTCGGTGGCCGGCCTCTCCCCTGCCGGCGTACTGGTGTTGGTGACGTCGGCGGTGAGAAAAACTCGTCGCTTGATGTCTAGCTCGACGCCTCAACAACAGCCGGAATGCTTGATGCGGTTTCCGGGGGCAGCGAGACGGAGCTTAGCGACGAGTCCGGAGATGGTTTTGGTGCATTTCGTGCCCTGGATCTTGTTATCATTGAACAGCTTGAATTTTTTCATTTTTGTAAAAGATGACATGACATTTGAAATGTCATTATTATTATTATTATTATTATTCTCTTTATTCACATTATTCAACATACAAATTACATTTTTAAATATAAAATAAAAACAAAATATATTTAAAAATATAAAAAATAGTGCCCCACCGGTATCGGGTACATGGACCAAGCTACCGGTGGTTAGGGCTCCAGAGACAGGAACCTCCTCACAATACGTGCCGTATCAAGAAGGACTGCCTTCTGCATTAGGCCCTTAACCCTTATTATTATTAAGATATAAAAGACGTGATGGGGTTCGCTGCTGATACTACGTTTGGTCAACACTCTGGCATTGTTACAAAAATTAAAGAAGTGAACCCAAAGTGCTTATTCATAAAATGTGTTTGTCATTCAGTAGCATTAAGTGTTAGTCATGCTTGCAAAATACTACCTAGAAATTTAGAACAGATAGTAAAAGAAGTATATGGATATTTTTCTCAAAGCAGCAAGCGTCAAAGAGAATTTGTTGAGTTCCAAAATTTCACTGACACTGAAAAACATAGACTACTGCGTCATTATGATACATATAAGATGGCTACCGCTTCATGATTGTGTTAATAGAATAATTGAGCAATCGAGGGAACTGCAGTTGTTTTTTCAAGACCAATATTTGAGTGATCGCATTATGTCATCAGAAATTTTGTATCATTCTTTTAATAATGATATAAACAAATTATACTTTTACTTTTTAGGCTACATTTTGCCAATTTAAAAAAAAAATATAATTTTTCAAGGCGACTACCTATCTACGTGCATTGAAAGATTATATGATGATGCTTCTAGTATGTACTTGTCGATTTTGGGTTGCTATATGAAAACTGATCATATAAAAAGCACGGACAACGTATTTACATTAGACCCAAAATCTAGTGTGAATTATTTGCCATTGAATAATATGTACTTAGGAATTCAAGTGGGTCAAGAATTAATTAAGCATAGGGGAAACATAAACATGAAAGAACAAACTGCTGATTTTTTAAGAAAGTGCCAATCTTTTTTAATTGAATTGAGCACGCAATTGAAATCTCGTTTGCCTTTTGAAGATCAAATTTTCCGAGAACTGAAATTTCTTGACCCACATACTATCGTGAATCGTGAAAAATTTAGTAGTTTAAGAAATGTTATGGAAACTTTCCTATACGATGTACAGCCAGAACAAATGCAGATAATTGACGAAGAATGTAGAATACTCAAACTTGATCGCGAAGTAAGTAATTTATTACAATCTTCGAGTACTGGCTCACCCCTTTCTTGTGAACAATTTTGGTTGGAAGTTGGGAAAATTTCTAACAGTGATGGTACATTAAAATACAAGAATATATCTAGTTTCAGTAAATCTCTGTTATGTATACCAGTGTCGAATGCTGCATGCGAGCGCATATTTTCACAGATTAATTTAATAAAAACAGAACAAAGAAACAGATTCATAAACAAAAATGTATCTGCACTTTTAAAAACCAAACAAGGTATAAAAGATAAAGGAGGCTGTGTGAATTTTAACCCATCAAACAGAATGTTAAATTATAATTCTAATATTTATTGCGATGATGATGATGATTAATAAATAAAAATATGTTTTGAAAATCAGTATTTTTATTGGTATATTTTCCCTGTGCAAGTTGGTATATTTCAGTATTTTTTTAAGTAGCTTCGGTTTTCTTGTAAAATTTAATCTGGTCACACTGATCGTCATTCCGAAAACTGCCTGTTTTCCTGAGGAAGGTATATTCTTTTCTGTGGCCCTGGCAACAGGTTCATATCCAAAACGTTATGATAATTGTATGGCACGGCAATGCATAAAATACGAACAAAAACATTGAATTATATACAAAACAATTGCTTGCCGAAAAGTGGAGTAAACGCAAGTTCATAAACAAATCTGGTTCAAGCAGTGGTTACTGGGGCTGGTAAGTTAGCAAATCTCATGAAACTTCTAGAAACTATAGCCAAGCATTAAAAGAAGGACAGATAATTTTGATTGCAAATTAATTCTTCACTTTCTGTTAAGTCTAACATTCTCTCCCTTGCTTAATTAGTATTTAATTAAAATTATGTTCACTGCCGTCTGTACAATAATGACAAAATTATTTAGTCTAGTATTCGCTTCTTTATATGTTTATTTTGTGACAATTAACAGATACGAGATTGTAGATCAGGCTGAGATCAGCTCTGTAAGCCCGATAGTGTCGAAGTGTGCTAGAAATAAAAGTTTATAAAGTGGACTTCTTTCATATCTAGCTAGTTTTGAATAAATATAATTGCAATACGTTATGTAACAAACTAAGTTAAATAAACAAAATTATGCACTTTAAATAATGTGTCCGATAATTTCACATCTGATGTCAACAAATTGAGATTATATTATATATAGTATAGAGATTATAGTAATTTGAGATTTTGAGTTAAAAAATTTCAAATTGATTTTTTTTTGGCTACTTAAAACGTCTAAAGTATATAATATAATATAATTCATCTAACGTTGTCCATAAAAAACTGTAGCCGGTCAATAGTGTCTATTCTGTGAAAATAACTCTTTAAAGTAAGTAATTATTACTTATTATATTTGTAGGGGTAGTTTCCCTTACAGTTTGATAGGTTGCTAGGTTAATGATGATTTTATTGCTACTAAATTATGTACAAAAAATATGTATATAAAGTTAGTACCTATTGAGTGCAATACAAATACGTGGACGCATGCTGATTTGATTAACTACTATAAATGTACGGGTTTGCTCGTACATGCTCACACACAGGAGAAAATAACTATTTTAATAGAATAATAATTATAGATATTTTAATAGAAAAATCTTATGGAAGAAAAAAATGTAAGGATGGAACATTATTATCTAAACATTAAATGTCCCTAATTATAATTGTGCACTTTATTGCACGCACTAACGAATAAAAATGGGTGACGAGGCTTTATTTAGAACACGCGCACTGCCACTAGGATTCGAACTGACACACGGAACACTGTCGTTTACTTTCCTAACATTATGGAAAAACACACTGCCACAAGTTCTCTGCTTATGACTGTTGTCGCGCAGTGGTAAACTTGATCTGTGCGTCGGCGAGCTCGTGGGTGTCACGCGCCACGCGAACATCAAACCTGCTATTCCCGCGATGCCGATGATACAGTAGATCACCGTGTAGTGGTGTATGTCATAATACGAGATGCTTTCCAATATATGTGCGTTATCTTTCATGACTAATTTTATCTCCGATGTCAGAAATCTCTTTATCTCAACTTTTCGCTTCTGAATCGTTCAGTGGAACCGTGTGCGGGATAGGGATAGTCATAATAAGATTGATTATTAGTATTACGGGAGCGTATATCTCAAGTTCGACTCGCTAGATAGATTGCATTTTGTGCGCAATCATAGTAAAATATTGCGTTTTAATAATACACCCGTTATCTATAGTAATATTAGGTAGCACATACAAATAATAGTATTTTATTAATAATCCAGGTGTTAGGTTTGCATTTAAGATGTATTAAATTAAATCTTTATTAAGTTGTTTTATACTCTTTAGTCGTTGAAATCGGTTTTCTTAAACGTATTTTTTTTATGTATTGTGTATTGTGTATTTTGCTTTTTATACCAATTATTTTTATATTACTTCAAGTTCCACACTTAATAAGCTACGAATCTAGTAATGCTTGAAGTAAAATATTACTATTTAACTCTCTCATCTCTCATCTTTATATAAAACTATTTATATTATTGATGAATGGCACTTGGTGGAACTTGCTACCAATCTTGATTAAACAAATATTGGGGAACAGTACAAGTGACTTTACTTGCAAGCAAACAAAATGCTTTAATGCAATTTCGTGCTGATCAGCCGATTGCAAGAAGCCACCACTTACTTGGGACTGTATTGTTGAAAAATATGTGAGTGGTTTGAGAAGAATATGCGGTTTCGAACTGCGATAGGCTGAATGATTTTGCAATACCTGACATTAGATAATGAATTTTCTGATCTATATATAAATCGTCTGGTTTGAACGGAGGTCAAAAACTAAAGGATGTTAGTTGAAAATTACGAAAATAATATTTCCACCGTTATTCTATAGAGGCAATAAGGCACATTAAATCTATAGAATATCTAACAAAAGTTTGTAGGTATAGAAAACTAAAAGTGTGCACGTAGTGCATATGTATGCGCTAATGTGTTTGGTGTTGATTGTAGTAGTGTTTAAGATTTCAGCAAAGTGAACAGGGAGTACGACGTTTGCAGGATCTGAAACAAAATACCCTTTTGTTACACGACTGCTTATAATTAATGTTTTCAGAGTTCATGTCTAACTGATATACGTGAGTTTTTTATTCCGCGATAACTTCTGAATGCCTGAAAGGATTTATGTGTGTCGTTAGAATACTTACAGGATCGCAATTAACACCAGCTATAAGTTTAAAAAGAAAACAATAATTTCGGCTGTACAATGCGTAATTCTTTGGCGAGGAGGAGTTAGCAGTAAATGATTTAGGGTTGTCTCCGGTGAACGCTAGGTAACCTGGCCTACAGGTAAATATATATCTGTCTTTTTGTCTCTTACTCTCTTATTTCTTTTTTTCATAATAATTGTAATTATAATTATTTTTTTGAAATAGGTATGTGCAAATAGTTGACAATATTTATTATATTGACTAATAATATATGGCGTACACTGAGAAAAAACAGTAATAGAAAATAAAACATAAAATTAAAAACACAATCATACATTTCAAATTCATTACTGCACGCATAAATTTAATAGATTGAGTGAGAGAGTATTTTAGTAATATAACACAGATTATAAACGCTTATCAATAAGGAATTCTTCTACGGAATAATAACATTTCGCAATTAACAGCAACCATCATCTACATACGTCGTTCGTCACTATTACTGTAAAGATAACTAATTAATATTGTTACACTGCTATATATATTATTTCTTCTTTTCTTTTATTGTATGATATATGTAGATATAAATAATTCTTTTTTATTATAAATAGACATTCACGTAAATAAAATAAGTTAAGAAGAGGCGGTTAGTGCAATGGGCGGTATTATGGCTAAGAGACAGTCTACAAAGGTGGTCTTTCTTTAAGACATACAAGCAGCGTAGTTTTTCGCCACATTAAAAACTAGTATTTATTTTACAAAAAAATGAGGAAACTATAATAGATCAAACTATATATGTTTATTAAATATAATTATTAAATATTTATAAAATATATATTTATATATTTACATATTTTATTAAAAACTATACAGCAGGGGTGCTCAAACGGTCGGGTCAAACGGGAACATTCGAGACTTTCGTTCACGCCGATATAAATGTTGCGCCTGCAGGAATTGGAGTCATTCTGAATTGTAACTTGACGGCGATACTACGTCGATACAAAGTTTATTATTAAATAGTGCGAAATGAGTGCAGTGAAAAAATCTAAAACGTATTATTTTAATAACGATTGGGAGGAAGAATTTTTCTTTTGTATGGTGAAGGATAAGTGCATTTGTGTTATTTGTCGTGCGTCAGTTGCAATACCTAAGCGTGGTAACTTAGAGAGGCATCATAAAACGGTTCATAAAAACTATGAAAAGGATTTTCCGCCACAGAGTGAATTAAGAAAACGAAAAGTAAGTAATTTGATATCTTGTTTGAAAAAAGAACAAACCATGTTCACAAGACCAGCCAAACAATCAAAAGCTGCTACGATCGCGTCATTTAAAATATCTCATATATTGGCGAAACACAAGAAACCATTCGAAGATGGATCGGTTGTGAAGGAAGCATTTATTGAAGCGGGTGAGACTTTATTTGGAGATTTAAAAAATAAAACAGAAATCATGTCTGCTATTAGAGAACTTCAGTTATCTCGTCCGACTGTCACAAGGCGTATTGAAGTCATGAGTCAGGACATCGCAGATAAACTAAAACATGATATCGTGGAATGTACATACTTTTCTTTACAGTTCGACGAATCCACCGATATGACAGACACTGCCCAGCTGTGTATTTTTATTCGGATGGTATTCAATGACATGTTGGCTAAGGAAGAATTTTTGACAATCATTCCTCTGAAGGGGAAGACCCGTGGCGAAGATATATATGACGTTTTCATCAATTTTGTAAAAAACTACAAGCTACCAATATATAAATTAGTGTGCATTACAACCGATGGAGCACTAGCAATGACTGGAAACAAGAACGGTTTTGTGGCATTGTGTCGAGCTAATGAACAATTCCCTTCATTTTTTTCATTCCATTGCATTATACATCAACAAGTTTTGTGTTCAAAAGTTTTAAACACGGAGGAAATTATGGGCATTGCAACAAAAATTGTGAATTCCATCCGTGCACGTAGCTTGCAACGGCGGCTCTTTAAGTTGCAGTTGGAAGATAGGGAGTCAGCTGAACACACTGATTTAGTTCTTCACACGAACGTCAGGTGGTTGAGTCGCGGAAAATTCCTAGAAAGGTTTCAAGAGTTATTGCCCGAAATAACAGCTTTTCTAGACGAAAGAGGTGATGACACTGAGATGTTGAAAAACGAAAAATGGCTGACTGATTTGGCATTTTTGACTGACATCACAATGCACTTAAACACCATTAACTTGGAGCTTCAAGGTAAAGGAAAAACTATTATTGAGATGATTAGCGCAGTAAACGCATTCAAAAGTAAATTGCAACTTATGATAGATCAACTGAAAAGAAAGGATCTGAAACATTTTCCGTCTTTGAAAGCAAGGATTCCTCAGTTGAATTATGATACGTATGAGGCTGAATTATCAAATATTTTGGGACAATTCGAAATGCGTTTTTATGATTGCAGTAAATTGGCAAATATAGCATCATTTATGAGTTATCCTTTTTCATGTAAAAACATTGAGGAATTAACCACTGAAGTAGCAAGTCAGTTTAATATGAACTCATGTTCTGTTGAAAATGAGTTGGTGCAGATTATATCAGATATACATCTCAAAGCTACAGCATCTGATACAAATTTCTGGTGTTTTATATCTGAAGATAAATATCCGAATCTAAGGCAAATCGCCCTTCAACTGACGGCAATGTTTGGGTCAACTTACTTGTGCGAGTCTGCATTTTCTGAAATGAAGATAATTAAGTCAAAATATCGCAATCGACTAACTGACGATCATATGTCATCATGCTTGCGATTGGCACTCAGTGGTTACGCACCATCTTATGAAAAGTATGCTGAGGACATGCAGTGCCACGCTTCAAGATCCAAAGTCACTCCTTAGTTGAGTTTAACACCATATGTAACTCTTTTGTTTTGTAACAACGAATAAACTCGCAATTTTGAATAACTAGGAGTTTTTTCATTGATATTGTAGAGAAGAACTTAAGTAAACCTAACCCAAACCTTGACTAAGATAATGTAAATTGTGCGGAAAGCTAATATCTATATATGCTACGGTACACCCTACCTAGGTAGGTAGGGTGTATCGTGTATGTACGACAACCCTGCATCACACATATTTGCAGCCTCTCAAGTCGATCGTAAGTAGTCTAAAAATATTGAGGTAGATCGCCAGCAGTTCAAGTTTGAGCATTTAAGTTTGAGTATTTAATAAAATTACTTAATAGACATTATAATGCTACAAGCTACAACGGAAGCGCCTAAATAAGTTTTATAATGGTCGCTTGAATTGGATCGAGAGACGAATAACATCGCGGTTAGTATTATATAGTGGATTTGATGTCATGTGTTTCTTCGTTTAAGTCGAGAAATAAGCGGTCGTCAGTGGCATAGTGTTTATTTTGAAAAGAACAAATATGGAGATACGTAGAGTATCTAGATACACATAAACATATACGTATCCACGTAAATATACAGAACATACATATACATATGTTTATCAGATTAGCGAGGTAACGTAGAACCCTGCATAATGCAAGTAATTTGTAAAATACTTATACATAATTTCACTAGGTATTTAAGCTTTGAGTGCACCTCATTTCTAGTGGTAGTGCATTCCACAAACGGATTGCAGATAACGTAAAGCAGGCAATTTTATGTGAAAACCTGAATCGTTCTTTCTGGTAAGTGTAAAAAAGGGTAGGACACAATATTGTATAAAAGGGAAAACATATGGGTATTTCGGCGAAAGCGTTTAGGTTGGAGACTTGATTTGTTCGAAATTCAGAAACATGGCCGTATTTACGCAACCAAAATATAAATTGAATTCAAAAGTTTTGAAGTCACTCAATATTAACTAGTTAGTTCTCGGTGAAATCGGGATAGCTGGCCTCTGTATAGTCGAGGAAAGGAAAAGGAAGGTAGCAAGTGCAATTTTGGTAGTGGTTAGAAAAATAATCCGTGGACGTTTTTAGACGTATTTCCTAAATCTGTGCGGCACAGGTTAACTCAATGTCGCTAAGTATACCCATTTTTATTACTATTTTACTGATTTTTGTTACAGTGCCATCCAGACCGGATGAATGTGGAATCTCAAAGAGATTGAGACTTGATACCTTTCTTGAACTTCCGACACTTATTGAGTCTTAGAAAGGTTTACCTGTAGACCATGCGACTTACTCCAGCAACTGATCTGTTCCAAATCCTTATTGATATTATTAAGGGCTTCAAATAATTTCTCCAATGGTTCATGAGTAAGGGTTTATACGATCCTAGGGTTTAAACCCTTTAAAGTTGTTTATTTATTTATTCTAAGTTTTGTAAGTTTATTGTGAAAAATAAATTTACCGAATCAAAAAGTTCCATATCGAAGTTAACCATGTTGAACGCCGTAATTTGTGAGGGAACCTGAAAAATAAAACAATAACAAACAAGAGAAGATTGATTAAACATTTAAACAACTGGTGAACATGTTAAAAGCCAAGTCATACAAACGACGATCTACAGCTAAAAAAAAAGCGGAAAGTTAAGGGGAGTGAACTAGACTAATAATAAAAAAATCGTAAATACCTGCGCCCGAGCTATCATTATAATTATAAGCTTCCTCACCGCCTGGTTGCCGATGTGCTCCCATCCGCAACTGTATATCTTGTTTGCAGTCCCCGCAGACTGGAACAGAATTTATCCGGTCATGCAAGCCTTTGGGAAAGAGTTGTTTTGTTAAGGAGACCATCTTTAATGACTTACAATTACTACAAAGCGTTTACTACTAGTGTACAAAATTTATTGTAAGAATTAATTTTATAATACCTAGAATTAATCATAAAACTAAACTCTAAAATAATACAATTTATTGGCCACTTTACTTAACATACCTATTAAAACCCTTAAAGAAAACAAAACACTGGACTGCTTAAAATCGTTAAGCTAAAGCTATTTCTTAAACTAAAGTGACTACAGCATCGACCTACAAATGACCTAAAATAAGAACGAGGAACGAGAACGTGGGCATCATTTCATCACATTTCACTAAGCGAGCATTATTATTCCAGATATTATTTTTAGCTATATTTGCGTGACTCGGATGTATCTCTCACAAAGGTATAAGTAAATAATTATTAACAAAATGTACTCTTGACTTGCGGATGTCCATGGGCGCCGGTAGTCACTTGTCAGGTGACCCGTCTGCTCGTTTATCGCATAAAAAAATTACAAATCTAGTAATTTTGGAGCTAATGTGTTCAACATTCTCTGTTGACTGTAATTAGTGAGACTTACAATTGCCTTTAATTTGGCGGCATATCGACATGGCACATATATGTGTGCTATTGCTCCTCCCAAAAATATCAGATACAGCACATCAAACCCGTTACCCTGAAATTGGAGATGTAATTTTATTATCTGCTATGCAATGGTAACAGCACTATATATCAAAATAGATACCACAGATGTCGTTAATTATTAAATCTATATATATATATATGTATATGTATATAATAGATTTCCACCGATATATTGACTCATCACGATATCTCTGGAACCATAAGGCGTAGAGACTTGAAATTTGGTAGGAATATTCCTTTCCACCCACAAGGGGTCTTTCGGGGGTGTCAACAGGTGTGCTAGTTTAATATAAAATGATGTAGAACAGTTCTAAAATAGTTTCGATCTAGATGACAATTAAATTATACTCGTACTATTTGCCACGATTGTAAAAAGATGGAAGAATCACAGCGAAACAGGATTCGCATAATTAAGTAACAGCAGACTTGTTCCCTTAATCTGTCGATCATACAATATGTATATTATATGTTATATATACATGTAGGATATACAATTGTAAGTCATAAGCATTGTTGGCCTCCAGACACATAGGAGACAAAAAGGCTAACAACAAGTTATAAATTATATCAAACTTACTACTGCTTATGTTCACTTACACATATAACACATACAAACACACAACACATACTTAAACCATTTGATGCGATAATATAACACGAACTCGTACATACCTCACTAATGTGATATAAAGATGTACAAATTTGTATGAGTGTTGCTACAAAAATTAAACCCAACCACATATTAAATGTATCCTGTATCCAATTCACGAATCTAAAATATAAATGAATTTAGTAATTTATATGTCGTTTAGTGTTTTTTATTAGAATGCCCAAAAACAGGGGTGTAATGTTCTTAGCGTTCTTAATTCCGCTATAATTTTTGAATGCCTGAACAGATTTAGATATCAGGGGTATCTTTTTCCATATTATGAATAATTCTATACGGTGGCTGTGCATATTTATTTAAAATCATGAACTTGTTAATTCTCATAAGTTAATCGTAATCATAAAGTTAATAACTTAATCTTACTCAAACATCTTGCACTGGTCCTTAATTACACACACGACTCTGCAGAAAACCTCCCTGCTCTCACTCCTCATTGCATCCTCCAATGCCGCACAGTAACAGTTCATCTTCAAGCAGGCATGATTTATTGATAATCCAAACAAACCATCGTAGGCAACAAAACTCACAATATATAATACCACGCAGTAACACATGTAGACACAGAAGAGCTCAAAACATGGAGATTCAAATCGCACTTCTGGCTCTAAATTTGGGATATGAAAGTCATGTACCATGTACTTAACAGGATCTGCTTTAAATAAAAAGTTGTACGTAGTGAGTCCAATAGCCATGATTGGATACGTCATGACGCAAGAGCTAACGAGTAGGATCCATCCAGTTTCTGAGTACATTTGTGAATTTCTGATAGCAGCCTTGCCGATGTCCTTATATTTTTTGTTGCAATTATTTAAAAGAAAAAAGTCATTGGTGATTTCATCTATGATTTGTTTAGCTCGGTTCCGCTTGAAGTACATTAGGACCATCTGGGGCGAGAAATTGGCTATTAAAGTTAACTTTTACTAGAGTAACAAAGAACGAGAAAGTTTTACTAATTAATTTGGATCTCCATCAAATTACAAACACATCAGAATCACAGTATAGTGCTATATTAAATTTAGTGTACTCTTTCAATTAATGGAGGCCACAGCATGTAAATTAATATTATATAATAAGACAATACAAAGTCATATTATCTGACATTGCGTAGGCAACAGGGGTAAATTTTAGGTTATATCATGAATAACAATTAAAAGAAACTATACACTAAATAATCTTAGATACTCCTTAATCTCAATTTAAATTAAATAATGGTTAAATATGAACAAAATGTGTATATATCTATTTAAAAATTAAACCAAATTTTATTTATTTGACAATAATAGGTCCCTAAGCTTGCGCTTAATTGAAGGTAAACTGAGGTTTACGTCCTTGGTTCTAGAGAGCGTATTATACTATCTACAGAGTCTCGATATAGCGGCAATATGTCCCAGAACAGATTTAGAGTCATGAATTGAAAATAATTAAATTTGTTTGTGTTCGTACACACGTGGCAGGCGCGATGGGATTACTATAAGTAGATTACTCGTAAGTGAATTACAATCCAGAACTATATTATTTAACTTATACAGAAACATAGCGTCTTGGTACTTCTCATGACTGCTTAATGTGCACATCTTGTAACACTTCAGCCTCTTAATATGTACGGGCTATGGTTACCGTACAGGGAAAATAGGGTTAAACGAAATAGAAGGCAAAATAATAGTTTATCTACTTAACTTACACTAGGATTGTTTAGCGAATTAAGCCGCCCTGAGTGTGGCCGCGTGTGGTCGGGGCGGGTTTTCCCCTCCATCCGCCATATGGCCAGCCGCGAGGGGGTGACGTCCGCGTGTGCCTGGACGTCGCCTTATTGATAGGTTATCCGTAGATGGTGTCCGCATAGTGCGGGCAGACGCTAGGAGGGGTCCGGATGTCTTAATAAAGCTGTCCCCGGATTACTCATATTTTAAGCGCAGGATGGCACACCGTGGTTTTAGTCGGTCCGATTCCAACATACTATTGTCACAGTGGTAGAGCCATGCTTAGGCACGAATGTGCCGTATCAACCGGTGCAATGCCATGGCCACACAGAAAACCGGTTGCGAAGTAACGCTTGCGTTGCATTTCTCCGAAATGAGAGATTTCCGGAGGGCCAACATCCCCTATCCCCTTTACTCTTCCCTCTTCCCCCCTTTCTTCTTTTCTCTCAAGGCATCCCCCCCATCCCTCATCACTCTCGAAGGCGTGTAGCGAACTTCGACTCTTGAGTTGCAGATGTCCATGGACTAAGGTTGTCACTTGTGTTGTGTGTGTGGTTGTGAGTAGTATAGAGCAGTATAAAGAAAAGTGCACTGATTTTCTGTGGGGCCGTGGTATCGTACCGGTCGAGCCAGCATAGTCGTGCCTAAGCTTGGCTCTAACACCATAAAAACTACTAACTATAGTTTTGTGTGTGTGTGTATGTTTGTTGTGTGTTGTGTATGGAGTGTGTATTAAAAGTACGTTACGTTGTTGTAAGTAATAAACAAATTTTATCTATTAAAGTTTTTATATCAGAATACGAGTATTACTATAATATATATTGATGCAAAATTGTATGGTCGGGTGAATATCAAATGTCGTGATTAGCGTGCAAGCAAACAAAATAATATTTTTGTAGTTTTTTCTTTATAAATAACCTGACATCTGGAAGTTTCCCGTATTCACCTTATACGTACTGTTGTGTTGTTTATCGACATAAACGCCAATAAGACGGAAGGTACAGCTAGTATAGATAATATATTAAAGTACAAAAATTCTTAAGTTTTATTATGAAAACTTCAAAAGAAAATGGAACTTCTCAGGTTTTTTCTTTGAGAATAAATTAGTAAGGAAATCAAACATAATAAGTAGAGGGAGGTGAATTATCTCGCTTACCTTACAAAATGCTAACAGAAATGGGCCTAGCACAGTACTGTGCCTCACAATGTTGACAAAATCGTTCTCTAGATAACATCTGTACATATCGATCACAGTTAATGATCCAACAGGCATGATGGTACCGATTATTATAACTGTGAAACAATTTATTTGATTGTTACAAGATATCCGTACATTTGACTTAGATTAAGCGACGACCGACAAAAATAAAAGGGTTTTACCAACTCCTTGTATTTTTGGTTGAATTATATTATAATTTGTAGTTGTAAAATCGTAAACATTCTCTGTAAAAGCAATTTTATTCAATTTGACAAAACCAGTTTCAGCCAAGAACCATAACTTATCCATGGACAGTGAGCAGAATAAGCAAAACGAGAATTCCATCGATGTCAATGAGAATTGACCGCAGACCCTTAATATGCAATCGACCGGACAGCCTTTCAACCGGATAGACACTAATTCATATAAGTGTCAGCCGTGGGTTATTTATTAGATGGCAAAATGATGCAATACAAAATTCACAGTTTGAATATGCAGTTTAAAAACCTGTTCCTATGGTTATTGTGTCAATAGAATAGCCTCCACAATCAACCCCACAATATATTTTAAGTATGATTCCAACAAACTAGCTCTTCATACACCAAAATCTATAATAATAACGGAAGAAAACACCTCCTGTTATTGACTCGAGAATAAAATTACACTTACTCATAGCAGCCAAACGACTCTTTTCGTTTTTAGGGTTAGGATACATCATTCCGACGGATAAAGCAAAACTTATTTTTTTGTACGTTTCATGAAATGATTTGAATTCCAGTTCGTCCATTATATCTTGAAATAAGTATGCTCCCTCTCTGTAATTGTTGAGAAAGTATGAATGTTATTATCGGGATATCTTCATCATGTTCTGGGTAGCTAACTGCCCCAGCAATCTAAGGATCTACGATTTCTATTGAATTACTTCAAAAGATCTAAACTTTAAGTATAAAATAGCTCTATTATTTATCTACTGCATATGTACTACTGTTCTCATCTCTATGCAAGTGCACCCCAGTACCAGCTTCTCCCTCTTGACCGCATTCAATGGAGAGTGACTGCCAAGATATTTCTGATCGGCTTGACACCTTGGCTTTGTGTAGAGATGTAGCTTCATTCTGCATCCTCTAACACTTGTATCATGGGGAGTGTTCAGAGGAATTCTTCGGCCTTATACCGGCTGCTGGTTTCCGCCATCGTCCTACGCGACAAAATATCCATCCCCATCACCTGGACGATTGGCACTCCACCACTGTGCGCTTCTACAGAAGCTTTTGCCTCGCACAACTAGCCTATGGAACAAATTATCGCCTGCCGTACTGATCCGAACCGATACGACCTTCGAACCTTCAAGAAAAGAGCGTACTCCTACCTAAAGGGCCGACAACGTACTTGTGACTCTTGAGTTGTTCACTTACTATCAGGTGACGTGTATGCTCGTTTGCCTCCTATCGCATTAAAAAAAAACTCGTATATATGCACACTTTTAATACCAAGCGCAGAAAGACCTCTTCCCTCAATGATTGCCTTTTAAAAGCATTCCCATCTATTTCCTATAACCCAGCCGGATGTCAATTTGATCTTCAAGAGGAGGGCAAGGTGACTTTGCAATATTTGGACATACTGGAATGTGGTTTTATGAGGTTCTATTTCAACACACCGTCCCTTTTAATAACCCTTGGCAATTTTTATTCATGGAAGTTAGTGTCTTAGAATCTACCTATCTGTGCTCTGATAACACCAGCACAAAAAAAAAATTGTCTGTACACCGGGCGCCACCTACCTACGGGTATGTTTTTCGACCCGCTGAATACGAATTTCAAGTCAGTTTAGTCAGTGTTTTTTGTACCAAGATAATTCCAATTTTCTTCGATTTTTGGTACTTTTGATGATTTTTTTACAGTTTTTTTAGATTTAAAACGGTTTATGATTAAAGTACGATCAAATTAGTATTTAACAGATCAAAATACATGAAAATTATGCTTGCCTTAGATCTCAAAATTTTGTTTCTTGCCAAAACATCGAATTTTCGCTATTTTTTGGGGTTTTTTGCAATTTACTCGAAATTGAAGGCTGAGTTGAAATTCGTATTCAGCGGGTCGAAAAACATGCCCGTAGGTAGGTGGCGCCCGGTGTACAGACATTTTTTTTTTCTGTGCCGGTGTAATAAATATTAATGCTACACAATAATATCTTAATCAAACATACCTCGCTGCAAAGATTAATCTCAATGTAAGCTGAACAAGACTTACAGAATGACAAATGACATGTTCGAATGCAAATGAATATCCTATCGAGTACATTCATGATTATAAAATGTAAAATTGTACTTAAAATAATAACTTTAACTACCCAGTCATCAGCGGTTGGTAATTTCTAAATGCATTAGAATTAAGTAATTAATTTGAAGCATTGTCGCAAAATTGGAAAAAAATGTGTTGAAGCATAGCAATCATATAGTACCCGCATTTTATTTTCTTACTGCTTTATATAATTAAGTTTATTACATTTGATACAATAGGTAAAAACTATTAGATAAAGAAACAAATTAGAGGACAGATTTATAACATCGTATAAGATCATCAACGTGAGAGAGTCATGCTTAGGCATGAATGGGCCGGTTTTACTGGAATAATACTAGGGCCTCATAGAAAACCAGTTGTAAAACTTTAAAATACTTGCCCTGCATTTCACCGAGTGAGTGAGGCCCATTTACCCCTCTCCTCTTTTCCCTTCCACCACGCCTCTTCACAAACTTCAAAGGGAGCAGTGCACTTACGACTCCTGAGTTGCAGGTGTCTATGGACGCCGATTGACACATGCCATCAGGTGCCGTCTGTTCGTTTGTTTTTCCATACTATATAATAAAATATGTTATAAGAATATGACAAAACATAGTTTCTAGTTGCCAAAGTTGTTAAAAAATAGTCAAACGACTTTAATAAAAGTATTCATCCCTTAATCTAATTTGTACACGAAGAGGTAGTCAGAGCCGTATCTGACCCCAACATTGTACTAAGCATAATTTCTCACTTACATTATAACAGGCAACCTTATTGCTATCAACTGGGCGCTAAGTGCTATAGTTTTTATTCTAAAGGGAACAACAAAAATAAAACATACATCTACAAAAAAATCGGATTGAGCACCGCATTCCTTTTAACGTCGGTTAAAAAGAATGGTTGTGTCGTGTTATATTCGTTGCAATTATTTTTATTGTGAACCCAAAAATTATCATTATTGTTGGAGGTAATTATACTGACTATATTAGCTATTAGGTATTGTTAATATAATTGCACTACCACAAAGCAAAGTCGCATATTTAATGAAATGAGTGAGAAACCTAAAATGGAAGTGGGCTGGACAAGTAATCCGAAAAGAGAAATCTTGGAGCAAACGACTTCTTGAGTGGAAGTCGATGGGTAAAAAGCGTCCCCAAGGTCCTTGATAACACGTTCCTTAAAAAAATATTATTCTGCCGTTCATCTATTTACAAACTAGAGGTGTGCCAAGTTTTTTAAGTTCCTTCGTTGCCGAATTTTTGTTCAAACAATTCCCTTCACGTACACATATATACGTATATATATATATATATGTATATATATATACATGTAGCTGTACCTCCACATACAGAAGAAACATATAAGCACCATCTACCGAAGATAAGGCGAACTACGAAGCAACTACACTAATGACTTAATAACATCATAGTACGATCCTGAATTACGATGATGAAGTTCTTACTCCGATCAGTAATATATACAACTTCCAACATCAACCATTGGGCCGCGGGTAGCCAGGCGTGATCACCTCGTCTATTGGGAGGATTCCCCCTTTGTGTTGGAGGTGCATAATAGCCGTTCTTCTACATTTATATATATATAGTTTGAAAAAAAAAAACTATAAAACACGCTTTTTCACTAATTGTATTCATCTCATTAAAATAAACCATGTGAGTCCAAACACAGAGGGTTTTCTAATAAATCATTAAAAAGTTCCTTCATCCAACTCCTGATACAGCTTACAGACGCCAAGTTGTAGTTTTGTCATCCAAACTATATTGTAATACAAAGTTCGATACGATAATTAGAAATAGGTTAAACGATACTCGCAACATTTGGTTTGTATTTATTTAAAATAATTATTCCACCAACGGCGACTACACTGCCCAATAGGTATTTCTAAGTTCTTCAATACATGCGGGTAAATCAAACTCGTTCAGTGAACGTACTTCGCCTCTTGTATCAGGGAGAAGAACTGTACCATACCCCATCATGACCATGTGATCATTCGTAATGTCTACATCACAAACGACCCCGATCGCATTCTGAAATTTCGATTTCAGAAATATGTGGTCAAGGCACGAATTCTTTATAGTCGGCCTTGAAATTACCTGTGACAGCCCATGTTCAGACATAAGGCATGAGTATTCTGATGCCGAGTTTTCAGAGACAGACATAATGTTTATGTTGATATCCCCGGTGACTATGATTGTTGAGAATTTATTGAGTGACCGGAGTATTTTATCAAGAGAAGAAATAAAATTGTCAGTTTCTCTGTGTGATGAAGAGCGGTATATAGCAACCAATGATATACTGCCGATGAGCTCAACTATGAGACATTCAGCGTCATGAATATTGGGTTCTGAGACTATTAGGTTCCAACAGTCTCTGATGTATACAAGAACTCCTCCGCACTGGTTTAGGTTTTTCTCTGTATGATATGCTGTGTAGCCCTTTAAATGTCCTATGATAGGACTTGTTTTTAGCCAGCATGAATGATGACATAGAAGACATGTGGTTTCAATAAGATGGTGCCACATGCCATACAGCCCGTGAAACAATTCAATTACTGCATGAGACATTTCCTAGTTGTGTACTCTCTCGTTTCGGTGATCAGAATTGGCCCCCTTGACCTTGTGATTTCTTTTTATAGTCATGGAAAAATTTGATAAAAGAGTGCGTATGTGCCAGCAAAGCCGTGGTGGTCATTTGCCCGATGTGTTATTCCATAAATACCCTATTCTACGTATTTTAAGATTCAATAAAAATAAATTTAAAGAAACTTTTAATTTGGGACACCTTTATAACAATACATCCCTACTAATATTATAAATGTGAATGTAAATTTGTTTGTTACGCTTTCACGCCGAAACTACTCAACCGATTATTATGAAACTTTGTACATTTATTCTTAAATATATAGGAAGGACATGGGATATGTCTTGCCTTTTATTAAAAAAAAAAAGAAAAAATTACGGAGGGTTAAAATAAATATTATAGCAGATATGATTGTTTGTTAAAAAAATTGGAAAATCTAGCAACTTCAACGCCTTCTATATTTGAGGGATTCAAAGCAAGCGAAGCCGATGGTAAAAGATAGTATAAAATAAATGTGTTAAGATTACTCAATCCAGTGTCCCTGGTATTGCATACTACGAACTTCGATTTCCCTATTCGCATTCAGATTCTGTTGGACATATGTGTTAAAGGTATAAATCTGTGGTAACCATTTAAATAAAACTTTCTCCATCACTTGACTTGAATTTATTTATATTAAATATTATTATCAAAACATTTTTACATTACAAATAACTACATATCAATTCTTTGATCTCCAATACAATACTCCAAATTACAACACCTTAATTCGATGAATTCGAATACAATACTACTTTTGGCAATTCAATCGATCCGACATAATAACTATTCACCATTTCAAAAAACTTTCAAAATATTATATGTGTCGACATATTATATATATGTCGAATGTTATAACTTACTTCTAAGCTGCCAGCAATTCAAAGGAGGCTCAATTACATAAAACCTATAAAATTCTCCACCAACACCCCCTCTGAATTTTATAACCAGGCTATCCCACATCTTATCTATATACTTCTCCCACAAAATAATTTCTAATTATTGAACTAAAAACCTTACATATCCTTAAATTAAATTTCTGAATTATCGTCCAAAAACTTTACAACTACCTTAAATTCTAGTTAAATCTAAGTTAGAAGAGGTAACAACAATGTTATCACTGACTTTTTTTTATGTGATAGGGGGCAAACGAGCAGACGGGTCACCCGATGGTAAGTGACTACCGCCGCCCATGGACACCCACAACTCAAGAGTCACAAGTGCGTTGCCGGCCCTTTAGGTAGGAGTACGCTCTTTTCTTGAAGGTTTGAAGGTCGTATCGGACAATTTGTTCCATAATCTGGTTGTGCGAGGCAAAAGCTTCTGTAGAAGCGCACAGTGGTGGAGTGCCAATCGTCCAGGTGATGGGGATGGATATTTTGTCGCGTAGGACGATGGCGGAAACCAGCAGCCGGTATAAGTCCGAACAATTCCTCTGAACACTCCCCATGATACAAGCGATAGAGCATGCAGAGTGAAGCTACATCTCTACGCAACGCCAAGGTGTCAAGTCGATCAGAAATATCTTGGCAGTCGCTCTCCGTTGAATGCGGTCAAGAGGGAGAAGCTGGTACTGGGGTGCACTTGCATAGAGATGAGAACAGTATTCCATGTGCGGCCGAACCTGCGCCTTATAAAGGTGGTGGCCGGATTACAATACTGTCTTGATCTGTTTAGCACAAGAAGCTTCTTCGAGGCTAATATGGCCTTACTCTCTAAGTGACCGCGAAACTGGACTTCGCTTGATATAATACACTCCCTTAATCTCAGGAACTTTGTTCTGTCTAATCCTTTTGTTAAAATGTCAGCAATATTCCTACTGGTTGGACAGCAGATAATCTCAATCAAGTTTTGTTGTTTTTTTCCTTTAATAAAATGGCATTTCACATCTATGTGTTTACTTCTTCTATTAAGTACACCATTTTTAAGTAAAACTATTGCTGACTGATTGTCTACATAGAGTTGAGTTTTTAGCATGATTCCTGTAATCTCATAATCAAACTTTGAACACTTATATTAGATCTTTAGGCAATGTACTCTGCATCCGTACTGGAGAGCGCAGTAAGCGCTAAATACTGAATGCCACAGAACACCGAGCTCTTTAAATATCTAAAAATGTTCTTAATATTTGCAAGATCATTTAGATTTGAATTTTCTTGATGCCTGCTACAATATCCTACATGAAAAGACGCATCTAATCTTGTCTTGTTAACAAGAAACATTAGTGAGCCAATTAACTGTCTATATTGATGCACATCATCATCATTACCCTTCCCCTCTTGATGAACATCAATTAGAATATTCCGATATACACATCCCTTCAAATTCTGATAATTAAATTTAATAATAAAATATACGATTCATTCGAAATTCAATCAATATACGATTTTTGAGAGATTTTTATAAATTTGTCATCTAATAATATGTCAATCCCAACAAATTTATCTAGCTTATCAAAACTTTTAATTTCAAAACACTTTTCTAGACCTTTAATTATATTCTCTAATTCCAATTCATTATTTCCAATTAACAATCCATCACCAACATATATTGCCAAATAAATTTATTTTTTCCTACATACAAATAAGCATTAATCTAATTTAATTTGTTCAAAACCTAAATTCTTTAAATGACCTGTTAATCTTTTATTCCACATAAATGGAAACCATATAAACTTTTTTTAAGTTTACACACCTTTCCCTTATCAATGTTATAGCCTAACGGTATATCCATAAAAAATTCTTCCTCTAAATCTCCAAACAAAAACGCAGCCTTCACATCAAATTGTTTAATTTTTAAACCGTTTTGTCCTGCTATTGACAATAACAATCGTAGTGTAGTTGTATCAACTGCTGGACTATATGTTTCTTTATAATATATATTACATCTTCGTAAAAACCCTCCTGCAACCAACCTCACATTATATATACCTCCAGACTTAATAGTAAAAATCCATTTACTACTAATAATTTTCCAATTCAATTCAAAAGAGGTTCAATTACATAAAACCTATAAAAATCTCCACCAACAATATGTGAATCAATTTTTAAAGATACAGTACACACAACCTGGCATAACTATTATTGTTTAAAATTATCCACCAGCAAGAAAGTATCAGTTTCCTGTCCTCTATACTATAATAATATATTGTAATAACAATGGACGTGTATCCAAACCCATCGGAATGTTGTACTGTCAAAGTCAAATAACTTTTGTCTGTGGTTTTCCTTTTTCTTTAGTTGTCAATTGAAATTGAAGTGTATAAGTTACTGAAGCTGATGGTTATAGTGAAAAAATAATATAAACTTTCGATAAAACAGTTGCACAACTATATTAATAATTAAAAACTTAATCACATTTGTTTTAGTGATGGGACGTTTTGTTTTATAAACTAAGTGCTGTGCGTGTTATTGATGTGTTTACGGTTTGTTTCACAGTTATTTGGTCACGACTCCTTTAGTACTCAATCTGTAGGTGCTCTGCTTAGTCTTGGATAATATAATATTCCTACACCTCATTAAATACTTCAGATCTGTTTAAGCGAAAAGTTTAAACATTTATAATGACCAATTCGCTAACATTGCAACAAGACGTAAAATATTTATTTGCACTATTATATTGAAGGTAGAAAATTTTATCTCAAGTATAGAACATTCTATCACTGTCAAAGTAATTCCATGTAGCTATTATTATTTTTACGAGACTTGGTGTAAAAAAGTTCTTATTTTTTAAATTAGGAAATAAATTAAACTTATAAAATTAGTGGTTACACTGAAAAAACAATATGCTCATTGCTTTATAACAAATAATGAATCTATGTAAGTACTTACAACAATACCATAAATTCTTAGGTGATTACTTCTTTATATTTTTTAATTGAAGATAAAATAATATATGAATTTTGATTTTGTCTAAGAATATTGGTTTTCTGTATTTATCTAAAAATATAATATTCAATACTATTATATTTATTAACATAATTATAACAAAACCATCCTATTTTTTATTTATGACCTGGCTGAAATGATGATGATGAAATCAAATACAATGTGGTCAGTAAGTATTATTATTTATCAAGGGTAGTTTAACATAATGTTATTTCTGCTTTTTGGTGGCTTAGTACTTCTGACTTTTTTTTGTAATTACAATTGCCTGATGCATTGTTGTTTCTGCAATATACTTTAGATGATTATTACATAATTGTCCATGATAGCAGGGTGAGACTTTATATTGATTTGTCTAATTGTTATGCGTATAAGTCCTAAGTCCTTCAAGAAAAGAGCGTACTCCTACCTAAAAGGCCGGCAACGCACTTGTGACTCTTGAGTTGCGGGTGTCCATGAGCGGCGGTAGTCATTTACCATCAGGTGACCTGTCTGCTTGTTTGCCCCCTATCACATAAAAATAACAAAGTAAAGAAGCATAATAAAAAGTTCAATGAAAGTTAAAAGGAGTCCACACATGGACTCTAATTTAATGCTACTATAGCTGTCATTAACTAAAAAACCATACATGATATTTCCAAGATCCAAGTAAAACTGTTCCCAAAATATTAAACCCAAGTGCATTATTAAATAGTCTAGACCAATTTAATGATTTTCTTTTAAAACCAGCTTATGTCCAGAGCTTTGCTAGAGTCATTAAAGATGGGGTCCTCTTGAACAGTTCTTCTTTTTATTATGAAACATGCATTTAGTGCATGTCGGAAAATGGTTTTGTATAAAATTCGGGTAGTTGTAGCCATTTAAGTTTTCTGGCAGCTAAAATGGTCCAATCATTTTTCTATTTTAAATTCTGGTCTACATATTCACTTTAAATTGATCTACATACATTAATCTTCATGCATCTCACCAGGCCGCCATAGTGTGGGTCACCATACTACATTGACTAGACATGGAATGAGGATGGTGACCACCACTCTTGGACTCCATTTGTTGCTTACCATCAGGCAAAGTATGCTTACATTATGGTAGGCTTACAAATAAAAAAAAATAAAAAAAAAAATGTCAGTTTTCTATGTGCTAACCATATCTATTGTGTATGTTTAAATAACCATCTTTTTTAAATGTTGTTTCATCTATCAATAAAATCTTGTTAAGAAATGGTTGATGTTCACCATTTTTGGCAAACACTAATCTCAAAAAAAAAAAAAAAACTACAATTCTAGGTAACATAGTCACATCATCTTTGTGGTCTTCCACCTGAAAGAAGAGCTCTTAGCATTAGTCTTTGCGATAACAACTGGTACACATTGATGAACATGGTCATTTGAGTTACATTTGGGTATCTTAGGCATAGTATATATAAGAGGCATTACAGTGACATTCACCATAGATAATATTCAAAAGTACTATTCAGTTAAATGATTGTTTGAAATTAGGTCCTTTTGCATTATAATAATTTGTGTCAAAGTTAATTTATAAAACATTTTTGACCATGACTTCTAAAACTAAATTTTTTGGTATCAATGATCATAGTCCCTAAATATGTGATCAAGGGTGTTGATTTTCAACATTTCAAAAATATTCCTATTATCACATACCAAGAAACATATCACTTTTCTTTATTTTTGCTAGAACTGGTAAAACCTACCCGCTTGACATTGTGTTGAGTTTCAGTACACTCTGTGTATCAGAATATTGTCAATTGTTAAATAAATCTTTGCCACATATACAAGTTAACTTTAGTTTCTATGTCCTGTGTTATAAGCAATGATCTGAATCACAGATGCTAATTTACCTTAAGTTGCCAGTGGGGCAAGATTAGAGTGTTTAAACTGCCAATATTTTGTTTCTGAATTATGGGACCCAGAAATGGTTTTAATTATTTAGATAATATACAGGTTGGGAAAAAAGTCGCTTCGTATTTTGTATGTATAAAATTGAAGAAAAATCCTTTTAGTTGTACTGTTTGTATCTGGCTGGTTTTAATATAAATAAATAAAAGACATTAAGAAAAAGGAAAATGAAAAATAAAAAACGCTTTCCCGCCATTATTCAATTGTTTTTCTGTCAAATTTGTGATGTTTATGGACCTCATGCAGTGTCAGTAAGAGTAGCACAAAGTTGGTTCAAGCATTTTCAGTCCTGGAGTTTTGATGTTGAAGATCTGCATCTCACCCTTTTCGCCCTTATACGGATTAAGTCGATGCCACTTTTGAAAAAGTAGTGCAAGATCGGCATAGTAGTAGTTACGACATACCCGAAGAACTGAGCATTGACAGCAAAACAGTTTTGACTAATTTGAAAAAGTTCAGCTATTCAATAAAACTCGATGTTTAGATGGCACACGAGCTCACTGAAAGAAACAATGAATTAATCGTGTACTCATTTTTCGATTCTCTATTGAAACGTAATGAATCAGAATTACTTCTGAAAAGATTTTCACTATTAATGAAAAGTGGATCACCTACAACAAGAAAGTGGAAGAAATCATGGTCAATGGGTAGTCAAGCTCCACAGACTAGCGAAACCCGGATTAACACGCAATAAGGTGATGCTGCGTGTTAAAATAGGTTTTAAATGTCAACTAATAAATAAGTATGGTTGTTTAAAAGGTCCTAATACTCCCCTAAATACTAATTTATTTAATTATTGAACCTTTCCCCGCCTAGCGTTCTAGAAAAAAAACCAACAGGTATATGATGATCAGTGATCATCATATACCTGTTGGTTTTTTTTTTTATCATATGATCAGTGATCATCATATAGGTAGACAAAACGAACTTATCATGACAAATAGATGGACTATATTGTCATTGAATTCTCATTCTTCAACCATTGTCGCTCTCTGTAGTTCTTATTTTCCATGCCTGGAACATCATTTAGCACATCGTTTAAGATGTATGCCCATGCATCTTTTATTAAATTAGATGGCAAAAAAGGTAACATCGTAGACAAAGCTAAAATTCTTTCGTGCTTTGTGGTTTTTTATACTCCGTAAGTACTTTTCTTAGCTACACATTATGTGTTCACAACCTGTGGAAACACTTCTTGTATAGCTTCATAATGTGTCATCATAATGTAGGCAGGTTCAAATCCTAGTAACAACTGTTACTAGGATTAGACTTAATCATATTAAACATTATCATATTACTTTTTGTTGTTTTTTTGGACATCAATACATTAATTAGTGGGAATATATATTAAAGCATCGGCGTTTATAGTAAATAACTATACAAATAGCGGTGGACAACTGTGAAATATATCGCATCCTTTCACACGTCATTTGAAATTCTGTTGCTTTTTAGACCAAAATAGTATTATACGTGTATCGTTATCTCAAGAATCGCCCAAGATAAAATGTTCAAAATTCTCTGTCTGCTTCCATAGGACTCTTAAGTAGCAAGTTGGACACGCACGGGCAAGGCTCTCGATTGTTGACCAAGGTGGTTTTTAAACAACAATATTTTGCTATTTTTTGAGAACGCCAGCATCTCTCAAGGGCATGAAGTGATCCTCACAGATAGTTGTAATTGGTTTTAAGGTGTCTGCCTACCGATTGAAGAAACCTTTTCTCCGACCTTATAATAAGTCAATCTTATTATTGTATCTCACAAGAACTATAACATTCCTCTGTAATAAGTACTTTAAATTGAATATGATTAGCTGTAAAGTAAAATATTCTCTGTTAATTAAAGCTGTCCCTATTGAGACCTATTTAAAAAAGTTTAACGATTAACTATGATGTAAGTTGAATTTTAACTAAGTAGTACAAATCATCTTTAACGTCAGAGTTTGTTGAATGATGCTGATCTTGTCGCTACACCAGATCAATTCTATCTTGCAGATTGTGTTCAAAGCTTAAGCAGATTTTAGAAAGGTACTTCTTCGTCGTCTCGAAGAGCGAATGTGCACGCAGATCAGGTTTACGCTTTAGGTTGCTTTACATCTTTGCTAGACCGTGACAAACGCTTTTATACATCAGAGCCGCATGTAAAATAGTATCTTTATCCTCACCTACCTTTTTGCTTCTATCGTTACGTCAATTCAGTCTTGTTGTCATGGTTATACAAACTGTATAGCCTTTTTTATGCATAATATTTCTTTTAATGGCAGTTTTAAAAACTATAACTAGCGTGTTCTTTAATAATTTCATTTAATCCTACAAATACAATACTTCATAGTTTTAAAAATCAAAAAAAAAATATTAACCTTGCGCAGTGGGGTAAAAACAAACTTAATGGTCTATATGCTTTAACAAATTTCATCGATATTATCAAAAAAACATATGTATCTATATTTATTTTAAGCTAATAAAGAAGATAACGGTATTTTTAACCTCTATTTACTATAAAGAGGTTAAAGCTACAGGAACTAGTGATGCATATAATATCAGTATATGTTTAATTGAACGTGGTTTCATATCTAAGTTAATATCTCTACACTTTTTTACCGTAAAATAAATGTATATTGATAGTATTGATGCAGTCTGTTAAACTAATGATATCGACCACGAAGTGTCAATGTATGATAACTGCAAAAGGGAAACGTTACAGGAGTAATAATGTTTATTTGATTATATGCTTATGATTATGCTTTCTATGTCTGCATAGGTATACAATAGGTAAACGAATTGAGAATGTTATGGTAACTGTTGCAGGTGTTTATATTTATTATCTGTAAAAAAAATTTAGTGGAACAAATGACCTAAATAAACTAAGTATGTATTGCTATACTTCGATCATTTACCTTAATCGAGTATTGATTAAAAATAACTTTTAAGGGTTACTACACCTGTGTGTTACTAGCTGTCCTTTAAATACAAAAACGATAAAACTGAAAACCTCAAAATGTTAGTCATTAGGTATACCTTTACTAATGGTTTTCATGGTCGTTATGAAACATTTAGCATGTGTGTTAGATACATTATCATTAGGAAATAGTGTAACCCTGTAGGCCCTTATGACGCATGGTGTATAGGCATGACGGATGGATAACCGGATCTACACCACGCGAGGTCGCGATGCGATGTATATGTTACCGTTTGCCGCAGCATCGCGTTTTTAATTTTCATTGCATCGGCCTTGTTATTTGCGATAAATATTGCAAATAGACCATGTAATTCTGAATAAGTAGCACCTAGTTATCGTATATCAGTCTTTTTTAATGCAAAAGTAGGAAGTAGATAATTGAAACTGCTTACAATGTTATCCATATACTACTACTACGCAATAAGAACAGTGACTTGATCTTTTTAGTACCTAAGTACGTGTCTATAACAAATAAATCATAACAAAATATATAAACTTACATTGAGATCTTATATCCTATGTCACTATCACGTAATCGAATTAGGCTCTGGGGAAGAAACATCATACATACATACATATTAATATTTTACAAATTAAACTAGACGGAATCCCAATATTGTAAACTTTTTCTTACGCATAAATAATAAAAATGTTTAATTACACATTACAAATAAAAAAAAAGTATTGCGGAGTGAGAAAGGATACCGGTGGCCCAATCTCCCCTCTTCTCTATCCTATTCTCCTCCCAATTTTGTACCCCTCCCTTAATCTTAAGTTGTAGGTGTCCATAGGCGGCGGTCACTTACCATTTTTTCATCTGTCCGCCTACACAATTAAAAAAAAACTGGCCTCCGGTATAAAATGGCGTACTTCATATCTGTTTTGAGTTTCTTAATATGGGTGTCACGATATTATTTGTGAGAATGATCAACGCCCTCGATTAATAAAGAGAGTTGTGCGAAAGTTTACCTAGGAACTAACTTATTTTTTTTTTACCTTTTAGTACATCATTATTATCTTTCTGTTCAAATAGGACCGTTTAACTTTAAAATGTACATATATATACATACATACATACACACACTCGACAAACATAACCCTCCTTGCGAAGCCGGGTAAAAAGTAAAAATGTCAAGTCTGACGACCCTAAATATTATTTACTCTATTACCTCTTGCGAACTCACTTGTGAAAATTTTGATATTGTTAATTTAATAGCAAATGGTAGGCAATGTACATATTTCATTCTGATAATAAAAGTGATCCTTTGGGTTTTTAGTTTGTTCACATACTTAGTGTTTTTATTTAAAAGTAGAGAGAAAAAAGAAAACTAGGTACATATGTTCTCAGCAACCTCATCACTATCACACTTTTGCTATAAAACAATACAAAAACAGTAACCCCGATGTTGTAGGCATTGGCAAATGGGCTTTTGGCTACACACAATCTCAGTCTCATGACATCGATTAAATAATAATATCAAAGCAGCTAAATGCCTATTTTGATATTATTATACTTATAATAGAATCTTAATCACTTGACTTTTTAATTTTATTATATTTAACAAATAGTACTTACTGATTACCTGTAGGATTGTTCTTATTGTATTATGTTAGTACACTTATTCTGGCCATGAATACTGTTACAATTAAAAAAAAAAAAACAATATTACATTTGGAATTGAAAAACTCATTCTTATATGAATATTCATTGTTTTTTCATTTTTGCGCCAATCGGTGTTAAATATTTTGGAGTGAGGTGTAAAAGACAACCGAATAGCTGTGGAGTTTCAAATATTGCATTTCACTCCATGTTTTGTGTAATGATATTCCCACTCGATTTTGTGTAATGATATTTAGACATAGCAGGTATTGAGCAAAATGCAATATTTATTGCAATATTAGTTCTAAGTATAATAAATATTTTTGTGATATTAAAATGGAGTGGTCCTTTTTATTATCACTAAAATATTTACCACCGATTGGCGCCAACCACTTCTCGAAAGTTTCTGTACCGGAGTTCTGGCCGTCCACGTAGTATTCGTACGAAAAGGCGATCAAAGCAGTGTAGGAAAAAAATCCCAAAAGACTGTCTAAAAGCAAAAGATTTTATCTTGGGAAATGAATATAACACCTAGAACCTTGTCGCGTATTTTAAAAGATGACTTAGGACTTGCAGTCTATAAGAGATGCACTGGTCATTGAAATGAAATCATTGAAACTTAAATTTAAAAATGAATAGGGTGGTAAAATTAAAACAACTTTTTAAAGGAGGTCACAGAAAATTTACTTTACTGTGAATTTACTGATGAGATTTTTTTACTATTAGGCAATATTTAAAAAGCAGAATGATAAAGCTATAAAGCTCAGGAAGCTTCTCTACATACTCTACAGTCAGCAGACTAAAACGTGGAAATTATCCGACTTCAGTGATGGTTTTGTAGTTTTCAAGGAGTGACTGAGCTATATTTTTGTGAGAAAGTTGTCAAAACATCGGTACAAGTTTATCAAGATACGATTCTTGAGAAGGTAGTTAAGTCTCCTAACAGCACCCTCTTCGAAGACTAAGAATGGTTCTTTCAGAAAGACAGCACCGGGTCATAAAGTTCGATCCACCCAATCGTAGTTCAAAACGAAGTTTCGCCGATATTAATCCGCTGGATTTTGATTTATGGTCAGTGTGAAAGAGTATGCTCTAAATGATGATGATGAATGATAATTTTTAGTCCCTAAAACAATCCATAAAATTGGCAGTGAAGAATTTTCCCATGGAGAGAGTTCGTGTGTGTGTATTGATAACTGGCCTCAACGTTTATAGGGCTGTATGTGTATTAAAGCAGATAGAAGTCATTTTGATTGAGCATCATATATTTTAAATGTTTAAACATTAATATATACATATATACTAACACACATTACAGTAATAAATGTTTTACGCAATAGAAAAAAAAAAAAAAAAGATTTTTCCTTGTAACAATATTTATGGCAAGACTAGGTATTTACGCTTAGATGCATAAACTGTTCTGTTGTGATCTGGCGCAATAGCAACATATTTTAAATTTTATTACCCGTCTAGTCGTTTGCCCCCTATCGCATAAAAAAAAAAAAAAAAAAAACATCCAGACTGAATAACTATTTGTAAATAAATAATTTTTGTCCAGTGTGGGAATCTAATCGACGATTCGATCCATCAGTCAGTTATATACAAAAAGATGTCCTTTCGGGTCCAGAACTAGTAGGACACAACAGTAGGGTTCATCTAATACAAACTCTTGAAGGTTTGTACGTGACGAATATATATTTTAGTTACGTTATATTGTTTGTGTTTCATAAATTAATACTCGTACTAAATTCAGACAAAGGTCAAAGGGATGCGAGACCCCCCCATGTATACCATCCCCTTGCATTTGGGGAGAGGTTTACATGAGGGTCTTGTACATAGGGTCCTTTTAAATATTTTACCGACGTCCCCTAGCTGTCTGCACGAACAATACTCATCTAGATTCTATAAGTACTTACACGCGTCTAATTGAGAAACTGTATCTCTATGCATACCGTCTCTTTCATAATAAATTAATAGGTAACATGACATACCTATATGTAATAAATATGAAGAGCCGCTTATGCGGTGCCGTGCCGAGCCTGTACACGCATCACTTACACTGCGCAAATTAATCGAAGCAACTTTTTGTGTGTAACATTAAGGCTTACTTTAAACGCGATTTACTCACTCTATCCTGAGAAAAATGATAAGGAGGGTTATTTTTACAATGTACGCATGATGTTTTTTGTCACGCCTGAACGACTTGATGAATTTCGACATGTATGTTGTCATTTGAATCGCATTGAAAGTATTGTAAGCTTCCAAGAAAATATAAGCAAAAAGGCGAACTAAGTTTATAATGCAGTCGGGTTTTTGATTTGCTTAATGTGGTACCTATTTATTTTTTACACTGTCAAAAACGTTTTTCAAGCATTTACATTACATTGGGATCGTGCCCAATTTAAATGTCGTCAATGCCAATTGCCATTAACAAAATAATAGTTATTTCTACTTTGTCAGATGTAAACATGCAAATTCAAAGTTTAAACATTCGACATTATTCAACATGGGGTTAACGTTTACAAACAAAAGAGGCCGCCACCAAAACCAAAAACAGAGATTGCCTAATATTATCGATTGTCATGTCATACATCGAAGATATAGTTTTTTTTTTTTACTAAATAGAAGAATTATTTTTTCATTGAGTGGTTTTATGTTATCGACTTTATTGATCTTACAATATTTTTTTAATAATATATTTAGTTTTTTAACAAAATTACATCGTACCGTTAAAATCACCAGTTAATTTCTTGTGTTTTTCATATTTCGATAATATTTAGGTACATACAGTACTAAAATCGGACACCTTGAGATTTTCCCTATGCAGCATATGCTACGCCTATTTTAAACTACATATAATTATTTTCACATAATAGCAAATGAACTAGTGGGTAATACTTTGGTGTTATACAATTGCCACATTTGTGTATTTACAATGAACCAAACATGCGTTGCACCTATTTATAGGAAAATATGTCTTATATTTTGCAGAAGCTACTTTAGGTTACACACAATTCGTCTTTTAACTTAATATCTACATTACTGTCTTTTATTTAATATTATACTTAATACAGATTCTAAATGAAAGTATTAATTCCGTTGTATCTGTCAGGTATCTGTTTCTTTTATAAAACCTTATTTACATGAAAAATGCACGATAGTATAATAGAGTAATAATTCAAATGATTTAATTTATGCATTTTAGAACAATGAGATGTGTTACATTGTCCTCACATCTCATTCGCTATTAGAAACAGTTAGTACGGGAGGCAACTTTGATTTCGGATGGTAATTTCACGTCGCAAAATGTTATGTGTAGTATGTAGTAGTAGTAGCAAGTCATCTGTCAGACTCGCGGTGTTAAATTAACGACAATTAAAAATAAACCTAAATTTGTGCTTTAAGTGTACCTAGCTTCTTGCCAAATTTCTTGATTCTAGCAATTTTTAAATTGGTTAAAATCTATGGCATATAAATATGAGTGATTTAAACGAGGAGACCAGTTCTCGTATTTATTTGACTCTGATATTGAATTTTGATTAAACTAATATGAGATTATGAATGTACTCACAATCGGTATTCTGCTACACTAAAATATCAAGTTTCAGTGACATTTCAGTCTCAAGTAAAGTCAATTAAAAGTTTATCTGCTGTCATTCGGACCGTAGAGTAATATATAAAATTTTCAATTTTATAAGCGTCAGTGTTGGCACTTTATAAAACCAAGTTCAATACTTATTTAAAAAATACATAATATATTACTTGAAATTTATTAAGCAGAATATATTTTTAGAGATTGCTTTATTTTATTTTATGCATTGGTTTGACATGTGATAAAACATGTGTTTTTTTAATTCGGGACCGGATCACCAACCCTTATGCGGGTTGTTTGCGTTGACTGGTTGGCGTGAAGTTGAAGCTTTTAAAACTTTTGAGTACATCTCGATCTCTTTGCAGTCTAAATTCTTGTTTGACGCTCTTTCATATATTACAAGAATTCCATTTGCGACAGTGAGTCTAGATCGAGACTGAATTTCGAACATTTTCAAATTAGGAGAATTACCCACCTGATTTTAATAGCGTTGAATTAGAAACTTGCCTTTTTTTACAAGTTCAAAGCATGTAGACATACATAAGTACTTGATATCCATTTCTACTTGTTACCTCCATTCATTGATATACTTACCAACTATTTTATACACTTATACTTATCGCAGATACGCATACATAACTTACACACTCACAAGCTTCAGGAAGCAGGCTATTTTTTCTGCTTAATTATATCAAAGTAAAAAAATAAATTAATAATGACATTCATATTTGAACTTAAAGTTTTTGAAAAAGGCAAATTATAAATTGTTATTAATTTTATGCCAGTTATGTAGGTAAACATACAAACAACAACAAAATTTAGAGCTGAAGGGAGTTGATTGAATTCGACATTCTTCTTCTTCATTTACGTTAATTTGAAAATGTGTAATTTCTTTAGCCTTGGCTAAACTATAAAAAAAAAATTAAAGAGAAACTTTATTTCACCCATAAATAATTTTTCTGGAACTATCATTCTACGGTCTGAGTTTTACAATACCTTCAACAGAATGAAGTCTTTAATTTTATATTATACGACGATTACAATTTTGCTTACTTTATATTTATTACAATATAAAGAAAATTCACTTTTATAGATTTGGCTACGTTCGATGATGAAATTCTACCATATTGATTGGTCGACAACAATACATATCTGACACATCTGTCATGTAGCGACGTCTAACTAGCTTCCTTGTGGCAAGTATGAATACGTGCGCTATTTCTAAGCTAGACCGGGATCTATTGGAGGAGGCAGCCATCATTCACTCTTGGCTGCCTCCGACCGCCCTTAGAACTCTGAAGCTGGCCATTTGCCGCGCCAAGGAAGAAAAAAGATTTCTGGAGGGTCTCAATCGTGACCCCTGGGATCGCCCATATCGTGCTTCGCAACAAAAGCTGCGCTGGCCCCCACTTACAGGAGCTGGCTGGAGACTCTACAGCCCAGCTTCCTGCAGGAAATGGTTGAGGATCTTTTTTCTCGACGAGTGGGCCACTCACCCCCGTCGACAGCCCCTGTGGCTGGAGATGACATTGAGTTCGGGGAGGAGGATACTCCACCCGTCACGGAGGCGGAAATAGGGGTACGGATTATGTATATATACATTAATATCTGGGCCTGATCCTTGAAGGTAGCCCCCTCCCTCCCTCTTCGACTAGCACTTTCAGCAGCTTGCTCCGAAGCTGGTCGGTGTTGTGTCCGCCCTTGGGCGCCTTTTGCTCAACTTGGGTGGACCCGGCGTCGCTACAAGTCGACTGTACACTGGGGTTGTCCGGTCAATGGCACTGTACAGTGCACCGGTGTGGGCTGTGGTTCTAAACGCCCACCCGCTCATAGGGCACTTCTTTGGCGCCCTCAGAGGGTTATGGTGTTATTGGCGGACGGCTGAGTTTCGGGCGGGTAGCGGCAAAGAGCCCCCCGCCCGAAGAGGTACTCGAGTGGCGTGACGCCGCTCGTCGAGCCACGATGGCTCGTTGGTAGTCCCGGCTGGAGGCTCCACGTGCTGGCTTTGCTGTCGTGGAGGCGCTCCAGCCGGTCATCGTCGAATGGGCAGAGAGGCAGCACGGTATTCTTTCTTTCCGATTGACGCAGGTTCTTTCCGGGCACGGCTGCTTTGGAAAGTACCTGCACTCGGTCTCTAGGAAGGAAGAAAAGCATATGATGGCCGGTAGAGGAGAAGATCTCTCGCTGCCGACCGTCATATGCTCCATGGCCGATAGCGACAGGAATTTTACCGCGGTCGCAACCTTCTGTGAGGAGGATGATCTTCACTCGGACCCAATTCGCCGCCGGGCGGCGTAGAATTCCGACACAAACCGTTCCTCCGAAAACCACGGTGGAATGACGGCCCGAGGGGGTTTCCACACGTAAAAAAAAAGTGTTATTTCGTGTAAAAGTCATTTTGTTTTTGATAATATAGACCATATTATCAAAGACAAAACCTTCTCAAGACTCATAGAAAACAATCGTTTGCAATGACTTTTGCACGTAAGCGGATGTTAAGTATGCAACGCGTAGTACCTGCACATTAAAGATGCATAATTATATTATTCAAATACTGTTTGTTGTTTACATTGAAACTATGAGGGCTAGCCATATTTTTTTACCATATTCAATATGTTTTTAAATAAATGAAATATAAATAGTCCTTTGCGATTTCGCAATAATAGACAATTTAAGCTAATATTAAATAGCATAGCCGGATCGTATCAAACTTAACATGTTTGCACATATTGTCATATTATATATATATAATATAAATAGAAATAGTAATAATTGAAATTTAAGTAAACAATCTATTTCATCACGTATGTAGATGCGAAGATTAGTCATAAGTCAATCGCGGTAACTTTGTTTCACCATGAGAACGTTTTTGCAGTTTGTCTTCGTTTGACCGAATATCATTGAAAACATTTTGTTGTCGGTGGGTTACAAGTCTTTCAACTAATTTTAGATGATTACTCGTGAAACTGTAGTGCAAATCATACGAAACACGATATGACGTGTACATCAACCGTTATTAAAATATACAAAAACGTTTTATTAAATTCGTCTGTAATCGTATGTACTTAACTAAACTTTGCAAAAAGTTTCATATATTACCACTCTTTAACGGACGTGAAATAGCTAATTATTTGTTCCTTTTAAAATTAGATTATGTCAACAGCACGGTATTGACCCCTTCATTATCTGTTTTTCTTCGGCTAGGTGGTTCTAAAGCCTTTCTAAGTGATAATTTTTCGTAAGACCAAACAAAACATTTCTAATAAAATACTTTCAGACTTGTAATTGGCGTTCAGGTGGCTCTTGAAATTTCTATCGCATTGAACACTAATAGCTGTGAGTCTTGCATGTTCCAAATAAATAAAAATAAAAATCAACAAAAATGGTGTGGGTCAAAGTAATTTCAAGACTAGGGCGTAACATTTCTAACTTTGCGGAGAAGTGCCAAAACATTTTTGTTAGATTTTTATATTTAAACCTCATCTAACTATTAAAAGTTTGTTAAGGTGTGTTTGAAAATGCAATTAAGATAATATAATAATCGAAGAAAATAAGTGAGTTATTGGGTTACTATTAAATGGAAAGCTTAAGATTAAGCTCGTGGACTGTACTCTGTTTCAATTCCAAATAACTTTTACCCATAAAATAGAGAATGAAACTGCGGTCTGTATTAAAACTAATTTAAGCGGATACTCTTATAGAATATTTTTATATTCATAATTTCACTGGCGGAATCAACGCTGACAATCCCTATTCAATATTACAAAATAACAATTAATTGTATGAATATGCACTTCATGTAATTAATAATTATTTCTTTATAACACCTTTGATTATAAACAATATTTATTGTATTAATATCCATGAAGAACGTGCTTGTGTTAGTTAGTGGTTTATGGTAACTAAGTCGGAGATAAATTTGACAGCATTTAAGAATCGATCGCATTACCTTTCTTTAATCTTTCACAACATAATAATATGACTGTAATTACAAATATGTGAACTACAAATTACGCATGCGCTACTTCTATTTTCTTATCTAGTTAGGCCAATATACATTTTTTATAGATTAAAACCTATAATTATATTCCTTTGTACCCTTTTGAAATAAAATATTGTACGATGTATTAAAAACAATACATTTGACATTAATTCGTAATTAGTTTATATCATTACACGTATAAAGGAATGTTCAGTTGAGTATGTCCAAATCAAAAATAAATCTTTGCTTCGAGACAATGTGTCAAAGACAACTGACGATGGGAACCAGCATTTAATAAATATTAATACTTATTATTATTAACCTTGAGAGTATGACATAGCGCCTCAATGCCGTCTATTTGTTTTTTTAGTAGCAGATGTACATTGGTTGAATTCATAAAGTTGTGTATAAAAACAAAATAAATAAGAGAAGCTTTGTGTACTTATAATCGGCATAGATATACTCTTTATAATCTTCAGTCAAACGAAATATTAATAGGACTGTCTCTATGTTGAATCTATCTATCACATAGATACTCACTGGACAGTTGACACTATCTTGAATGAATTCAATATTCAATAGTAAATACTCATTGAAGTAGTTATCCGTCTACTTTTCATTGAATGGTAAAGTTTGGTGAATGGTGGAAATGGGAAACAAAATCACCTGGTGGTCAAAATTTAGCCATAATACATTGTTTATTACTTGCTGTCCAGCATAACTTGAACTGTCTATGGATGTCTTTCCGTCCGATGGCTTCTGCGTCATATATACTGGATGCAGCTAATAAGTCTTTTAAATCTTTAAATAAGATATTAAAAATAAATTTATGCACATTCTATATATATATATGTATATGCTATAACTATACCAATCGTTCCGCTGTTGCCGATTTTTCTTTAAAATTATTCCAAGGAATTTTGTACACGTTATATAAACATAGATTCCACAAATAAGATGAAAATAGGTTATCTATTAAGCTGTTGATATTATGAATTCTTCAATTATTTAGGTCTAATCACTCGGCCATATCTCAATTAACTATATCCGTTATCATCACAATACTCAATAATATTGATAAATCACAATCATTATTGTCAGCCTTCAAAAGTGAACTGCTAATATATAGAAAATACCAATAACAGCTAATGCCTGCGGCTTCATTTATCTCTTCGGTGTTTACCTATTTAATTCGATTTTGTGATTGATCTTTGGCTTTTTGTTTTGTATCAAAGCGTTTGAATCTAGCGTTTTGTACACCGGAAATATATTAACATTTTTACGTAACTTCAATTAGTTCAACTACTAACACTGAAGCTATATACAGAAATGTAAGTTCATATTTTAGGTAAAATATCTTATTTTTAAAGTGATAAATAGTATTTTTCATTTGGCCGATGTAGCTAATATTTCCTAAGATGACGACTACTTAATACTCTGTACTCTCTGTACTTTCAACAATAAAGCAATGTTCTGCCAATAAAAATTAATTCGATACATAGAAAAATGTAATATCGTTTACAATATAAGTCAATACATTTTCTACTGTACAGAATGTCCTTCTTTAAAGTCCTCCTCAGCCGCTTATCACCAAAACTAATTTGAGCTTGGAGCTGCACAGTTTCCCTTATAATTATTTTAGCAAAATTATACAATATATACATACAATATATAATAAAATATAATACTGTATAATATAATAATACTATATAATAAAATACTTGCTGAATATTTTCTCTGGAGAAAAGAGTAATACGTCTGATAGTCATGTTCATATCTCACTATTAGCTTTATTAGCAAAGCGATGATGGATGACAGCGAAATGACGTAATTTTTCTTCTCATGTATGTATAACGTATAATACATCACGGTTGTCAACACCTTGTACGTACAGTGTACTCAGAGACAATCCAGTTATTATTGAAATTTACTATTATTATAAATATGTACATTTTTATAAAAGCTATACTAAGTATACACCGCTTTTCTAAACTAGAGTGTGCTTCGTTAAGATCTTACAAATTCGCTGACATAAGCACACAAAGAATTAAGCAGATAAGAGGTAGGTAGGGTAGGTCTTCCAATAAAAAAATGGCAATTTCCATCGATTGTGTTTAATACTACTAATGTTTCATCAATTGAGTTAAATTTGTGTATATCATTAAATCAAAATGGTTGATTACGATGATAATCGCTTTAACGAAGATAAATGACTTATTGTATAAAATAAGCGGAACCCCTTGTGTAATAAACCTGTGGTGGTGCGATCACATAATAGAATCTTAAATTGTAAGATTTTGACTACAATCTATCATGCTGCAAAAAAACCTAGCACTGAAAATATCGATTATAACGAAACTTTACTTGTATTATTATTAGTAATTACTAGCCGTTCCCGGCAGTTTACGGTCACTGCTAAATAACATTACACTGCGCTCCTAAGCATCGCAATGTAATGTTTTCTAGCCTATATTATTTGTTTTTGAATATTATATCCAATACAAAAATAACTATTCTAATCTGACTTCTGGTTCCTGAGATTAGCATGCTTAAACAAAGAAATACACAAAAAGCTTTAGCTTTTCTTATTAAATTGTTTACATAACTTAAGATTAAGACAAATTAAATACGAAAGTACCAATGCACCTAATAAGAAAGTAGGTGTGACGGCTAGACTGTCCGCCAGGTAAGAAGGCGCATGCAAAATATCAACAAACTTCAGTTTATGGTGTACCTTATTTCATGTGTTCAGTTCAGTTCAAACCGCAGTGTTCCGTCAATGGGTCTTATGTCCGAGGCCTTAGGTGTACCCTAGAAAGGAAGACCCTGTGTACCCCGGCAGACCTGGCCGCTTTTTAAGCAAGGCGACTTCAAAATGGTCCTGCCGCCCCAATATTTAAACAGGCGCTCGCGGAACACGTCGTGTCACTCCGGCGCCTTGTGTGTGTTCTGCGGGACGGAAGAATACTAACTGTCTCTCGTTCCCTTTCCGCCACTTCTTTTGCAAGCATCACTGCCTCGCAGTACGAAGCGGCATAATCCCATGCACTCTCGCTCTGAACTATGGCAATAATGGTCTCCAGCGAGAGGCTACCCACATAACTTGTGGAGTGCGGTATCCTCGCTACAGCGCCCGCAGTGGTGGCACACAGGCATTGGCTCCCGGCCTATGTAGTATATGTATACAGGTACTTACCGAAACATCCGTGTCCGGTGTGTACTAGCCGGTAGGAGAGAGCACCATGTCGCCTCTCGAGCCAATTCTCCATAATAGGCCTTACCGCCACAATTGTGGCGTTCAACAGTTTATTACGATTATAAGATATTTAGATATAACGCATACTTACCAAAATATAGCTACCAGAAATAGTAAGTAAAAATGAACCAATGAATTTTAAACGACATAAAAAAAAAAATCGGGATCACCTCCAAATCTAAATCAATTAAATTTAGTTTAAACGATTTCAATTAATATTGCGTTACTTAAAAGTAATGTTTATAAAAGTTTTGCGTAAATGTCTTTGAAATACCTATATATTATTAACAGACATTACACAAACTTAGGTAACTACGTTTAATATCTATGTACATACATTACCAACAGGATAATATGTTCCGAATTATTCAATATAGTATGTACTTACCCATTAAATTAAAAGAAAAGGTATCATAGCAGTTTCAGAACAAATTTATCTTAATATCTGCCTATTCTGTTAACTTTATTTAGTGATCTTTTTATCGCCGATTGATGTATTTCCCGGTAAGCAGTGCTCAGTTAATATCATCTCAATTACTGTCTAGAAATTCCATTTGAACGCACGCTAATAAATTATGTTACCACTATGTTCCCAACGGTTTTTTTTGTAATACAAATACATTACTTTTTTTTTTTTTTATACTATAGGGGGACAGACGAACAGACGGGTCACCTGATGTTAAGTGACACCGCCGTCCATGGACCCTTGCAACTCAAGTGGGCTGCCCGCCTTTGAGGGTGATGAGGGATGGGGAATGCAGGGAGTGGAAAGAAGAGAGGAGGGATGAGGAGATGGTAAAAAGGAGAAAGGAGAAGAGGGGAGAGAAAAGGGGGGAGGGGGAATTGGGCCTCCGGAAACCTCACTCAATTCGGGGAAATGCAACGCAAGCGTTACTTCACAACCGGTTTTGTGTGAGGCCGTGGTATCGCACCGGTCGAGCCGGCCCATTCGTGCCTAAGCATGGCTCTACCACAAGCAAAACATTGATAACTTTACTTGCTACATTGATAACAATATTACTATTTTTATGTATACTGGCTGCTCCCACAGTTCCAACTAGTTTTAAAGTCACTCTTTCACTGCCGATGTTATATGTCAATGTATAGTCAATCCAACAAAAATTAAAATTTCGAACCTAACTGGCACTTTCACATATTAGCCCGTTTAAACAAACGAATATCAAAATTTTTCAACTTTATGCTCGTTGTTCCGCTCTCAAGAGGGGCCGACAGATAGTATTGTTGTTTAGCGTGTTGAAACAAACAAACAAAAAACTCTTACACATAACTTTAGCGTAGTATACTAGGACATTTTTTAATTTTCTATTTATTAAGGCAATAGCGTAGTATACTAGGACATTTTTTAATTTTCTATTTATTAAGGCAATAGCGTAGTATACTAGGACATTTTTTAATTTTCTATTTATTAAGGCAATAGCTTAGTATACTAGGACATTTTTTAACTTTCTATTTATTAAGGCATACGGTTTTACGTGTGTAAAACTGTAAGATCTTTAATAAATGTAAAAAGTTAGTTGTTGAAAAAGTATCAAATACGTGTATCTGCGGCCACTTGAAGATGTAAAAAAGTTAAACTTCCAAGTCAACAAAGTCCAAGATACTTCTATTTAAGTCTTAATTTTTTATAAAAAAGAACATTTCGCACCTCCCATGCATTGACCTAGAAAAAAATTTTCAAATAGAAAGGACTTACAGTCGAGGTTAGGCAGTATTTGAATTACATGTAATTAAAATACATACTCAATTTAAATACAAATACGTATTTACTATTTGTATTTCAATTACCTCCTAAACTGTAATTTGTAATTTATATTTCAAATACCTTGCACTGAGGTATTTTGTAGTTAATATTTCAAATACTTATTATGGCCTTAAAATACATTTTAAGGGTGCAATGTACAGAATAAAGGTTTCAATAATCTTTAGACTTGGCAACACTGTACCTGTACTGAATGTCAAAATATCAAGTATCGTGTCAATCGTAATTTTCATTATTAGATGGTTCATCATCAACATCATCAGGCCCTCATCGTCCAATGCTGGTTGTTTGCAAAATTTTTGTGTATTAAATTTACATATAAACTGTGTAACGTAATGAATTGCTGGGTCTTATTTAAATAAAGCAAATTTTCTTTTACTTAAAGCTTTTTTATATATATTTTTTTCTATAAATTGTTTTTGTATTGTTATTGTAAAACCTTTTACCTTGATACTTATATTACAAGAGTACTTAAAAATAAGCCTAACCCGCCTTATTGAATTTAGTGTCGGATTAGTCAATGTATTTTCGTATTCTTGTCAGCAAACCCTTTCATTAGATACCTGTATAATGAAAGTGCACTAAATAAACTAGCTTTTTTTTTCACCTCATGCTCAGTTTTTTATCTTAATATTCTAATTCACTGTCATTTTATTTTAAATTCTTACTTACTATATAGGATGGGTTTGCATCTGTAATTATCCTTTAGTAAATTCGACGAATTAAACGTTTCGGTACTACTGCTTAGTGCGTGCCATTCAAAGAGACAAAAGATTTAAAAACCGAACATCATAACTGTTACACATACAACCTTATGATTTTGTAAAGTGACCTCATCAATATGTTTTAATTTAAATACTTACCGGAGTAGTGATTTTAGAAGTCATACTTTTTGTTAAGCGATTTAAACCTAGCATTATCCCTGTGACAGATTTTGATAAGATAAAGTACTGAAGTATCTCCGTGAATAAATTCATAATGATAGAGGCAATAAGTATTGTAATTTATCATGTCATGTCTTACTTACGATGAGGACAGTTAGGGATTGGTAAATCATGTGTCATCATGTTCATTATCACCGCCGCTTCTTCATTCATATCATTGGTAATGAAATTAATAAGTAGTGTATGATAAAGATTCAACAATTGAAAATGGTGTTGGTGTTTATATAATTATTTCAAATATATTTCATATATTTCCTAACCATCTGTGACGTCCTATTAAGTTGCAGTAAGATACATATTATACCAAGTTCCAAGACTAAGCTAATTAAGTTTGGCAGAATTCTCTATTAATATAGAATATTGTTTTACACAACATAAAAGGAGAGCGCGACCATGAACTAAGATTATGTTTCCAGATTCGTAAAATGTTTGCTGGAAATAGTTTGCGATCACACAACAACACAATGCCATGCGATCGGTGACGGAAGCCACGAAAATTGCTACGATATTACTTAACGAATGATAATAAATCGTACTAACATGTGACTTTATGTGAAATAACTGTGTAATAAATCTTAAGTGCCGTCAAGTATTTGCCGCTTATAATAACCTAATTTAGGCTAAATCACATGCTGTTCAATGGATACCGAAACAAAATCACATTCGAATGTTAAAGTTAAAAGAAGCGAACGTAAAAATGAGAAGAAAAAAAAAGCAGTAACGCAGGATTCTGCTGCTGCTTTAGATGAAGTGTGCCAGCAGATGAGCAAGTTAACAGATGACGGAGGCGATAATACCTCAGATACCTCCACCGATAGTGAAGATTTAGTAAACGCTTTTAACTACAACACCATCACATCCCTAGCTGCTCTTAAGGATATAATACAAGGAGACAATAACGATACACCAGAGACAGACAGTTTTTTTCAACACTATTTTATGAATCATTGTAATAACCTTTCAACTCGCAATACAAATTCTAACCCTCCGTTTCCGTTTTCGGAGAGACGGAGACTATCGCAATGTCGCGAGGAAGATGAAGACGATGAAAAAAAGGAAAGCGATCTATCGCCTCCGAATACACGGTTACAATCAAAGACTGCCATTGCTTCGGCAGGAAACTTGAAATTAGGAATGACAAAAAATTTAAGCTTCAGAGACGCAACAGCAGATACAAATGCGAATGTCGTTAGCGAGATAACAATTGGTGATAGTAATATTGAATCCGAGAAGAAAGATCCTCCGAAACGAACTGTGATGGGAGCTCGACACAAGTTCTTAGTTACAACAACGACACCTCCACCACCCACAATTGAACGGGTGTTACGTGCGCAAGAGTATAATGCTCACACTGTCCATTTCGGAACAAGAGGTGCCGAAGAGCAGCGTCCAAATGTTCGTTCTATTTTTGAGAAGCAGAATCTCCACCATGACAAGAAATATTTCGATAGTAGTTTAATTGGGATGAGATCTACGGTAGACGGGTTGTTTACAAGTTCAGCGGATATATGGGTTAAAAGAACCGAAGAGAAGGTGAGTAATTTCTTACAGTTTAATTGATATTGCGCCATCAGCGACACTGAATACATTATGTCCTATTACAGGTGGCACCTTTAAATGAGGATTCTACTGTTGCCTCTCCTGAAAATAAAACCGTTTCGAAAGCCGGTGAAGTAATATCCTGTTCAGCTGTAAATGATGTTGAGAAGCCCAGATTACGGTCGGGGACTTGGGGTGCCGCAACGGAGACTACACAAAAACAATTTAAGTCAAAGATTCCAGTTCGGAAAGAGAAGGAAATACGACCCAGCAGTGATGAAAGGCGACAAAAACGAGGCAAGTACATTGATGTGATTTATATTGACTTGACAAACCCCAAATTTCATAGTCTTACGTGGTAGAGCCATGCGTAGGCTTGAATGGGCCGGCTCGACCGGTTTGATACCATATCCTCACAGAAAGCTGGTTGTGAAACAACGTTTGTGATGCATTTCGTTGAAATTAATTAGGTTTCCGCCTAACTCCCCCTCTCCTCTTTCCCTTCCCTCCCATACCTCTCATCACGCGCACTTACGACCCTTGAGTTGCAGGTGTCCTATTATAATCATTCCCCTATATTATAAATAAAAAGCAGTGAACATGTGATGTCGAGATCTGTATATTTTTTGTTATCTACGTCTAAGAGCATAAGTCCAACAGGCAGCTATAACATCTAATGTGAATAAGTTATTACATAATACACAAAAGTAATTGACAGTTCATACCTATAGCTATATAGATTTTTCAAATGTTAGTAAACGATTTATGTCGTAATTTTCTTCGTGATATACATATAAAAAGGGATGTTAAAAGTATTGTCAAATTGAGTGAAACATGCGTTGTTGCAGACAGTAAATATAGATTTATTATCGTCTTACGGTGTAGTTGATGGGCCACAATGTTTGCCAGAGTGCGCCTACGTATTAGTTTGCGCGCCGATTTGGCAGGCCGCCAACCGTCTAGCCGTAAGGGTCGGCGTTAACACCAGTTCAAAGTTCATGTTCAAAGTTTATTTCGCTTTCTTCTAATGTTGTCCGCTCTCATTATCATCATTTACAAATATTCTTATTATACATGAAACTAAATTAAGTCAATATTTCTATTGTTTTAAATAATTATCGATTATACTAAGGATAATGACGCATCACAACTGATTAATCATATTTTCGTATTTTCTTGCTTTCTTATATCTCAGCCAAGAACGATTTGAGATTAGGACAGTAATGTAAATATCTTGAAAGTATATATTTGTAGCGATCTTTTATACTACATCATGCTCGCATTTAGCAAAAAAAAAACGGTTATATAAAAATGCTGTTATCGCAGTTCTATGTGTTATATGTGTTGTTTACCTATGCTATCTAAGCAATTTATGTAAGTCCTGGCGTGTGAGTAGAGAGTTTGGCATCAACATCAAATCTATTATCGCATTTTAGTTATATTCTTGATCACAAATATACAACATGTATCATCATAATCCGAGTATATGTTAACCCATAAATCAATTAGTTGTTATAGCTTTTTTATAAATTATTCCTTATTCAGTAAATACACGTGTGATACTCCTTACTAATTTTTATCGATTCATATATTTCTTACTACCATTTACAAAACGCAAACATCTTTATTTCTTGTTATAAATCATTTTAACTAAAAATAAGTTGCGTTTAAAAAAGTTGTAAGTTTTTTAGTACTGGCCTATTAGTTTAGTGGTTAGTGATCCTGACTGTGGAGACGGAGTTGGGTTCGATTCCCATACAGGATGAAATTTTTTGTTTGTGTGTGTCTCGGTTCTGGGTGTGATTTGTGTCCGTTGTAAGAATGTTTGTAAAGTCCCCTGCGACGCAGGATGCTAAAGTTGTCTTTATAAAAAAAAAATAACTACGCACAAGTTTGCTTATTATTGAATTTGCATTACCTTGTGGTTCCCGGGTGTATAGAATAGGGCCACCCCAACTCTTCCCGTGGGTGACGTAAAAGGCGCCTAAGGGATCGGACTGTTATATTTACTTATTATATATATATGTACATATGTACGTATATACACCAACCTTCCCGACCACCCGGATGACGGCAAGTCTTTCCTCCCATTGCGTAAGTGGGACATAAATTTGCTATCCAAAAGTGGGCGCTTGAGACGCCTCTGCCTACCCTTTCGGGATAGAGGCTTGAATGTATATGTATGTGTTGACTTTGCAAGTGTACAATCATCGTACCATAACAAATTGCATGGAGAACATTCACTGATAACACACTCTTACTAGTAAATTGCAGTATGCTCTAAGTGAGCGAATCTGTTACTATATACATAAGTGACTTGTGAAAAGTCAGTTACCGGCCTTGATTTTGCAGTCGCCAGATAGTCGCTATACGAGTAAAATATTATCATTGTTTGTTTAAGCGCGATGAAATCTTTTAACTTGCTTACTATTGCAGATCTCATTTAGTACTGAGATGTTAAATACACTTTTGAACCCAACAGTTATCGGTAGTTTACTTTAACGTTGCAGGTATTTAATAATCCGTGATGCTGACGCACTATTTGGGGAACGATGAATCTTACAATTGTGTGCGCATAATGCGTTAAGGTAAAGTATTTCTGTGTGCGCTCAAATTTTGATCCTTGATTACATTTAGTGTATTCAAGAATCAAAATTGTTTTAAATTCAATGACAATTATGTAATTTGTTTACCTGATCTTAAGATTGGATAAACTATTCTTTTAATATATTTATTATATCCTTAAAATACTGACTTGGCGAAAAACCCTAGTTGTAGAAGTACTTAGACAGATAGGGACTTTAGCAAACATGAAACAGTTATTGTGTTTTGTGTCGTGTTTTAAATGCTTATGGTTATTATGTGCAGGCAATAACACGTCACGTTAGGAATTCTTCTTTGATAACAAATATCTAATTTAAAAAAGTAAAAAACTCAGCTACCCTACATAAAACCGAAAATTACAAATTACTACATCAGTTTGTAGCTAATGATGTAGACATTGTAATAGATTTACTTATTCAATAAATCTGTTCTGTACTACCAATTACTACCAGACACAAAAATTACGTTTTTCAGAAACAGAAGCAAAGTTTACTCAGAATTTTTCAAAAGGGAAGGTGAATATTGTTTTTGTACTGATATCCCAGGACTTTTTGAAGCAATGAATCAAAACTATGATAAAACAGAGTGGCGCTTATTCATAGACTCTTCGAAATATAATCTAAAAGCTCTTTTATAAAACAATGGTAAGAAAAAATCATCCATACCAATAGGACACACACTGAATTGTAAAGAGAGCTATGAAACGATGCGTATTTTAATGAATTTAATAAAGTATAAATAACACCAATGGAAAGTGTGCGGCGACCAAGGTCATCGGTATGATATTGGGATTGCAGGGTGGTTACACAAAGTACTGTTGTTTCCTTTGTTTGTGACAGTAGAGCGAAACAACATTATTATGTAAGAAAAGAAATGCCTAGTCGGAATGACTATATTCTGGGCAAAATGAACATTAAACACGAGCTGTTGGTAAATCCCAATAACTAATCACGTGATGTTTTTCTAAAAATGGTTAACCCGCCCCTTGGTGATACATGGTGTTGTTTAAGACTACCCCCCAAAATAACGTGTATTTTTTAGTACCTACAAAAAGTCATAAAATTAAAATAATTTAGAATATTACCTTTAATACAGGTTCTGAAATTAAGGACCATGATAAAAATATCTAGACAGAAAGGTTACAGGTTGTTTTCAACTGGCATAAAAATTATATTAAAGTAATGGTGTAATCATAAGTACATATTTAATGTACGTTGTCCTCGGACCACTGATTAGCAAGACTTTCTTTAACACTATCAACTGGATACGCATCTTGCAAGTCAGTTGTTGGCACTGTCAACTGGCAAGTTGAGCCGGGCAGTCGTCCAGGTTACACTACACGCCTATTTTTATTGAAAAATCGTGCGTTTGACCTTTCGAGCCTCACCTAATGGATGGCCCCTATATACATCAAATTGGGGCTGATGAAAAATTTTGTGAAGGTACTTGACAAAAACAGTGATGCTTTCCGGTATTTATTAAAATTCTTTCCAAATATTACAGAGGGAAAACTGAAAGAGGGTATATTTGTTGGCCCACAAATCCTTAAAATTATTAAGATTCTCAGTTTGAAAACCCCATTTTGATCTGTTAATGAAAAATCTGCTTGGAAGTCATTCAAAATGGTTGTGGAATTTTTTTTTGGGAAATAAAAAAGTGAAAATTACAGAGAAATTGTCAATTATTGGAAAATTTTCAAAAACCAAAATTTAAGGGTTTTTTTAAAAACGACTTCAGTGATTTTGTGACGAAAACATGTAAGGGGATTACTGTTGGTCCATTATAAGAGAAAATTTAAATAGCTATAAAAAGAAGGCAAAAATTAGGCATTTTTATTTTTTTAGCTATGTATTTCAACATTATGTATTATAATTCAGTTAAATTAATAAATATTTCATAAAAGAGGCGTGAGAGAACCTTTTTTTTTGTTTCTGGATAATTCTACCTAAATGAATAATAAAATAACAACTTTCAGCTGGGTTATGAAAACCGTGTAAACTAGTGAAATTTGAAAAAAATGTTCCACCTGTGTTTAGGGGTGCTCTTAACACACTCCAAGTGCTGTAGGTAGTATATTGACGCCTTGCATTCAAGTGAAAATTAATAATTAATGATTTAAGAATAAATGATTCTTATAAAGTGCCTTATTACATATAGAAAATTTCTGACCTCTATTGTTTACTTAAGAAAACATTACAAGTCTTGTTCGAAAAAACTAGTAGTTGTGAAAAAATATGTAACTCGTTATGACAACAATTATTTGGCTTGCTTATTTGCCTGAAACGTAAGATGTTTTTTATAGCACCCTAAATGTAGTCTTTGGGGTCAGCATATTGACTTATTTTCTTAATTCAAAAAGTAGCAATAATAAAATATAGCCTATGAACTAATGAACAGATGTTCTAAAATCTAAGCACATGCATTGAAAGGACTTCAATGATTAGGGAAAAAACAAACAAGCCGGCCACCTGTACTCTATATCAATGGGAACTGCTTTGTAATTGTATACAACAGCTCGCGGCTCGATATGTAGATTCTGACACAGATACCAACATACTGTCAACGTTGTATCATTTTATGGCCTTCCATTCTTGTGACGTATTTCTGAATTTAGTATAGCGTATAGTTATCTTGCTAATAGTTACTCATTAGTGAAACATATTCCTATCAAGATTTATGTGTGTGTTAATGATCTGACGTTTGAACTAACAATGTGTTTCGTAAGAATGCGGAGAACAATTCATCTAGCAGATATACATACATATTAATCGGCACTTCATCGCGTTAAAACTACCTTTTGTTCATCGACGTGTCTACCTGATCGGTACACTTGCATTGTTTGATTTTGTTATTTAATTAAGGTATTAAAAAAAAAACAAAGTTGTGGTACAATCATTGATCTATAACTTTGGAATAATTAATCTTAAATATTCGTGTAGGTTCTCCATATTTCGTGGAGAAAGTACGTTTATAAATCGAAAGCTTATCAGATATCTTATCAGAAAGGATTTCTATCAAAATATTAACGTAATTTTATTTGTTTTAATATAATTAATCTATATTTAATAAATGTCTTAAATGTCAGTAAAAAGAACCTGTTAGCTCCAGCAGGACTCAAATTCGAATATTTTTTTTTGCTTCTGTTTTAACCAATACCATCTCGACAGCCTATAATATACTGTAGGTAGCTAGATATAGGAAATTGCTAATCGATATCACCCTATTACGTACTGCATTATTTAATTTCTTACTTTTCGAATTATAATAAATTACTACAGGAGTAATTACAGTGTAGTAGTATATAATTTGCAGTGTCTATTCCTGACTTGCTGAGGACTATCTAGTAGAATAGAAGGCATTTATTAATATTGACTGCTGTTTTTTTTAAATGTGTGGAAACCCCACTGGGCCGTCGTCCCACTGGGTTTTCAGTGGTACGGTGGTGTGTCGAGAAGGATGTGATGAAGGTGTAGATGGGAAAACCCAGTGCAGCATGTGGCGCTGGTAAGCGCGCCTCTGCCTCCCGAGTCCGGGTCCGGGTCCGATCCCCCCCCCCCGATGTAGGTCGATCTCCCGGGCCGCTCCGTCACGTTCTTGTGCCACATGACTTCTTCACAGAAGGTGGTTATCGTATTGACCGGACAACCCCCGTTTACAGCTGTCTTGTAGCGACACTGGGTCCATCCAAATGGGTAGAAGTCGCCCAAGTGTGGACGACCGACCAGAAACCTAACCAAAGGATCTGCTCCTCGAAACGCCATCTTCCTTTGAAGATCAGACCCAGGGCCTCTTAGGCCCCGGATAAGAAGGGCCTCCGTCTTATCCAGGGCCACCCACAAGCCCACTGGCTCAATGCGCTCAACCCCCATTGAAGCTCCTCTGGTAGCCCAGCACGCCGCCTCTTGGAAGTTCACCCCGCGGGCTGTGGCTAAAGTGTTATCAGCGTAACATATTACACCCAACCCGGGGGGGGGAAGTCATCTGGGAGAGGCCTAGTCGTACCCTATGTTCCACAGGAGTGGTCCAAGTTAAAACAGCAAACACCAATGCATTTGACAAAGTTTGCTGATACATCTTATACAATTGAAGCTGCACGTCCCTGGAGTGCCCTACCAGTATCAATTAGACGAAACCAATCATTAGAATCTTTAAAAACATTTAAAAGAATATTATTTGAAACGATATATTTAAGATTTACAACAAATTACGTGTTTACTTGTACTCGTATATGGGGTATATTTATGTATATGTATATATTTTATATATGTATAGATTTACCATAAATATTGTTTCAAGGAAAAATCTTTTTTCTCTGTTGAACAAAACATTTATTACTTAAATGTGTGTGTCACTGCCAATCTTATGGATTGTTTAAGCGGCTCCAAATTAAGGTGTTTAGAGCATGCCATTAGTCTCTAAAATTTGACGATAAATCAGACGGCCAGTCTTCAACTCTGATGAAGTCATAAACGTTCGTTTCCTACTACGCTTGGGATGTTTGAGCTTTATATACCCGGTGCTGAGTCTTGCTAGAAGTACTATTCTTGGTTATGGAACATGGTGTTATGAAGATACTTAAAGGCTTCAAGAATCGTGTCTTGATATACTTGTGTTGCTGTTTTTACACCTTTTTCACAAAAATAAAGCTCGGTCACACCTTCATAGCTAATACCCTGCCAAACTATCACTGAAGTTGGATAATGCCCACGTAGTAATCTGCTGGCTTATAGGGAAGCTTCTATAGAGCTTTGAACATAAACGGTTACTTTTTCGTTGTTGATTTGATATTACTATTCATTTTTAAATTATCAGTTAAATAATGACTAGTGTATCTCTTATAGGCTGCAAGTCCATTTTTATTTTTACCTGTAGAAACCTCCACAGGCCGTCACCCCACCGGGGCTTTCAGTGGGGCGGTGAATCGGAATTGAACCGACTAGAACCACACGGTGTGCCGTATTGCGCCTGAAGTAGGAGGAGTCCGGGAACAACTTTAGTAAGACATCCGGACCCCTCCAAGCGCCTGCTCGCAAAGGCACGGGCACCACCTTCCTGTATCCCTTAATTAGGCGGTGTCCAAGCACACGAGGACGTTGCCTCCTCGCGGCTGGCCGTTACAGTGGAAGGGAAAACCCGTCAGGGCGGCTGCCCACGGCCACACTCAGGGTGGCATGAGGCGCTGGAAAGTACGCCTCCGCCGCACAGTTCGCCGGCGGCGAATTGGGTCCGAGTGTAGGGTTTCTTCCCGGGCCCGTTCCGCCGCCTCCTTCTGCGAGATGACATCCTCGCAGAAGGATGCGACCGCGGTAAAATATCTGTCACTGTTGGCCATTGAGCGTATGACGGCCGGCAGCGACAGATCCTCTCTGTTGACTGCAGTAAGGTCCCGACTCTGCGTTACCCAAGCTGGGCAAACTGCAAGCGTGTGCTGGTCCGAGTTCTCACTGCAGTCGTAGTGGTGGCAGGCGGGACTCAATTTCCTCCTGGCAACCGAGTGCAGGTACCTGCCAAAGCAACCATGCCCGGAAAGCACCTGCGTCAGCTGGAAGGAAAGGGTTCCGTGCTGCCTCCCTTCCCACTCGATGATGACCGGCTGGAGCGCCTCCACGGTGGCAAAGCCAGCACGTGGAGCCTCCAGCCAGGACGAACAACGAGCCATCGTGGCTCGGCGGGTGCCCTCACGCCACTCGCGTACCTCTTCGGGCGGGGGTCGACTACCACTACCCGCCCGGAACTCAGCCGTCCGCCTATAAACTTCGGCGAGCACTTCCGCCTCCAAGTCCCACGGGGGAGTTCCGGCCAACGCGCGAGCCGCCTCCGTTGATACGGTACGGTATCCGCGTATGGCTTTAACCGCCATGGCTCTCTGAGGACGCACTATTCTGGGCGGTTAAAGCCTCCGCCCTCACCGGTGCCCCATACAGTGCCATTGACCGGATGACCACCATGTATATATCTTGTGGCCACGTCTTGTGTATAGCCGTCGTGTGTCTGGGCCCACCCAAATTAGGCAGAAGCTGCCCAAGAGCGGTCGCAGCACCGACCAGATAGGCTGCAAGTCCTAAGTCATCTTTTAAAATACGCGACATGGTTCTAGGTGCTATATTCATTTGCCAGGGTATTTTTTTTTGCTTTTGGACAGGATTTCTTGTAATTACTTCCTTCACTGCTTTGATTGCCTTTTCGTACGAATACTACGTGGACGGCTAGATCTTTTTCTGTAACAAACAGAGGACTTCCATTGTACTTATGAATAGCCCGGTATACAAACATTCGACAAGCGGATGGAGTTTCAATAATTGCATTTCGCTCTATGCCTACTTTTAGTTTTTTTTTTTAATGTGATAGGGATAGGCAAACGAGCAGACGGGTCACCTCATGGTAAGTGACTACCGCCGCCCATGGACACCAGCGACTCGAAGAGTCACAAGTTTGTTGCCGGCCTTTTAGGTAGGAGTACGCTCTTGTCTTGAAGGTTTGAAGGTCTTATCGATCCGGAAATACGGCAGGCGATAATTTGTTCCATAGGCTGGTTGTGCGAGGCAAAAAGCTCCTTGAAAAGCGCACAGTGGTGGAGTGCCAATCATCCAGGTGATGGGGATGGATAATGTAATGCTATTTAGACAAAGCAGGTATGGAGTGAAATGCAATATTTGAAACTCCATAAGCGATTCGGTTGTCTTTTACACCCCACTCCATTTTCGAAACACAGAGAAAGCACAATTAGTGTTTATAAAGAATAACGGATTCCAAATTCAGATGCTATATTGTGTTTTTTCTTATTGTCGTATTTATGGCTATACCGAGTATATAACCACCACCGATATTAATTAATTACAGTCCTGTCCACCCAAAGGTTGCCTATAAGATATTGCTTGTCGTGCTATAGCCCGTTTTTTAATATGTTTACTTGGTGTAGAATTACTGCAATTTATTTTTGTGAGTCATTTGTTTATTTTTATTATTTTTGCTATACAGTAACAGTATACAAAATAGTAGGACAATGAAAAATGTGGCACAATACTATATAATTTACAGTACAAGGTGTATCTCTTGTATTACCTTAAGGGGCTCCTAGTCGCCAATGACCGATTTAGATTTTGCTACTTACTTACAAGCGTTTACGATAATTTACGGCCATCTATAGGATTCCATAGAACACGTACTATTAGATGCGGCAATGTAGAAAATGTTAAATTATTTTGTTTATTTTTTCGTTGTATTATTGTTTAACTTCGTTATTTATATTCTGCCAGTATCCGCTTGCGGCTTCGCCCGCGAGGTATGTCGATAAAAAGTAGCTTATGACGGTCTCCAGGGTCTCAGCCATCTCTCTACCAATATTAATCAAAATCCTTTCAGCAGTTCTTGCTTGACAAAGTACCAAACAGACAGTCTTCATTCACTCACTCACATTTATAAAACTATTTAGTATTATTTATTAGTTTTAGGTAATGGTACAACATACTACATCTTCTTTTGTATAACCTTTCTAGTTGGCCTCAGTAGTAAAAAAAAACCTTTTAACAGTTTCTGAGGTTATTATTATCATAATAAGTATTGTTATCTTTGTTTACACTGATGAAAGAAAGTATATAATATAGGAGATCCCACTTCATCTCTAATGACTGTGTGAATGAATTGTGATGTGAAAAAGTTTTCATATGATCTTAAATATAAGAGTGTGACTAAAATGACCTCATTTTCACTTTAAAGTACTTAGGTACTTACAGATACTCATTCAATTGTAAAAAAATAAGTACATCAAAATCTATTAGTTTCTCTTTTACTCCTAATATGCAGTAATTCAAAATATTAACTAGATAAAACTGCATTCTTTTATTGATATCTTTTCATGAGCATTCTGTAAGATGCTACCCTTTTAAAGGTATTGTAATAATAAGTAATTGTGTTTAACAAAACGAATGAATGTTGCAAAAAGATTCATGTTGTTTCAAAAAGGGAAATTAGTTTTATTATGTGTTTTGTGTGTTGTTAAACTACCGTGATAATTACGTAGGTACTTACATATTGGTAACGTTATCACGTCCAGATTCTCTGCTTCTGAAATTATAGTATTTTGGTCTACTTTTTGCAGAGCATGTCTTTATCTAGGTTTTTTTCACTTTAAATATGTACGTACCTACCACAAGTAATTTAGTCGAAACTGTCAATCTTTATATAATTTAAAATTTATAAATTAATGTGTAGGGTTGTAATCTAAATAACGACTTCACTTGAAACAGTAGTAAATACCTACCTGTTGTAAGTTGATAATCTAGGAAGTATAAAAATCAGTTCTAAAAAGGCATTGAATTGTAACTTGTGTAAGTAATTACCTTTTTTTTTTCCTTCGGGTCATCAGTAATTACCGAATATAAATAAAGTCATAACGCTTATTATGGGTAGATATACTAGAAGAAAATCAACAGCAAAAATAACAACCGTTGCGTGGTTGGTAACAACTTTCAATCAAATCTTTAAAAGGCAGGGTAGCTCTTCTGATATCTTATTATTTTTTAGTACTTCGTCAGTGATCCATACTTGTGCGTGACTGATAAATTAAAGAAGTCATTGTAGCAGTATATATATAGTTTTATAACTTCTTATAAATCGGTTGAATAGTTCATGCATTGAAATCGTAACAAATTGTGAATTCTAAAATGTCAGACAACTAAGAAGAAATGTCGGAAGTACAATGTGTAGTGCCAAGAGGGCATCTACAGAACGTTGCCTAGGACCAGCTTGCAGCATTCCGACGACTCTAATCATCTCTTCTCGTGTCAAATGATGTCGTTTCTCCATATCGATGCATTTTTTTTCAGTTTAGATGCAAAAATATACTATTACACACTTATAGAAATCCTGATTGACAGTTGATTTCCTATTTTTAATCAAAATTTAAAGAAAAGTCTTTGTTCAAATAGTGAAATTTGCTAAAAAGAATCATTAACGATCTAAAAAGATAATTGTGGATATACTCTATACGGTATTTGATCCCTAGACACTTTTTACATGTGTCGCGAGCGAACTTGATTGATATTAATTGCTGAAGATGCAGTTTACCTCCACAATACATTCTAGACAGCCTTTACCTTTTGATTCCTTTTTTCCGTTCATGACTCCTTAGTATATAATTGTATAATTTGGGGCGTACTATATTTCCAATGGATATATATTATCCATCCACCTTGTCGTGCGCTATTTTGAAATATCAAGGGACGCGAACCACCTGTGAAATATGTGAACCAACTGTCGGAATATTTATTGTACTTAGAACTTTTCTGGGATGGGTAATGGACTTAATAGTTATATGGCTTCCTTTCTATTAAGTAGTATTAAATAGGGGGTTGTCTCTTTAAGTAGTTTTTTCATCGATCTACACATCATAGTGCCCGGTGGACGGTAATAGGTTTGACCCCTATCATAGTTTGTTATTTTATGTTTCAGAACAACGCCTTGACGCAGCCATCACACGTAGTACACAATCGGTTGGTGAACGCAAGCGCCGAGGTTCCAATGACGAGGGCCAACCACATCCGATGTACCAACAGACTATACATGGTAAATTTAATTGACGTCGAAATACACTATTCTTGTAGCCGATATGTAATTCTCATAAAACGGAGCAAAGGGCATTCCATGTTGACGTAGCTGTATTACTCGTAGTACACACATAAATTCCCTTAAAAATCTACTAACCAGTATCGAAACAATACGTACTGATACTTGAAAATTCCTGCACCTTGTAAAATAAATGCATCCAACAAATTAAAATCGTAATATGTATATACATAATTTGTTTGTAATTAAAGAATGGGCGATTAGATGCCTATCCAACTAAAGTTTCGATACTGACTAATTGTGAATGAAGACTATTATGTAGTTGAAAATTCTACCGATGCCCAATTTCGTTAATTCTTCAACCAGGAAATTGTAATGTTTTTGTTAACTTATATTATTTTTGCAGGAACCTCCGGGGTGAGCCGACGACCATTATTCTACCTCTTTAAGACGAAGCCCCGCGGCGACGTAAAGAAACAACCTTCAATAATGCAGCATGTAAAGGCTGCTGTACAGGTAAGGCAGTTAAATGTTTTTATATCCCCTTTTATATTATTATAGTAAAGAAAATAAAATGTTTGGCTGATTTTTTTAGCCTGTAGCATTATTTTACTTCTTTACTATACTTTGTTTCTTAACCCTTTGACGTAAATGGGACCGGTGTTCCTAACTTTTAAGTCAGATTTTTCATCACAGATATAGCCAATAATAATAAAAATGTAGTTTCAGTTATCGTTTACTTTAAACGTAATTCAATTCTTTTAAGGTTGATAGCACGGCGCATACGTAAAGAAAATTAAACCTAAAAATAAAATTCCGCGTTACTTTTGGATGTTATGGCAGGTTCCGTTTACATTTTTCAAAAGTGAATTTAATAATATTTTGTGCAGTTTTGATAACTTTACTGTTTAATTATTGGTAGAATGGTAAGTAATATTTATGGATTTATTTTTATTTATTATACTCTAACATAATAGAGTAACTAAAATACAAAATATATTACAAGGGTCATAAGTGGTCCAATATGAAAGCAACATGAAAGGTCAACGACTCCTAAATTCGGAGTGTTATATTTTATGTTTCTTGTTCAATAAGTATAATATTAGATTTACATTTTTTTTTGTTTTAGACTCGTAGAGGAACAAGAATATTTCATTTGAATGAAAATGAAGTAGAAGCTTATCTCATGCCTGATAATAGTGACGATGAAGATGTACTAATATTAGACGAAGAAGACCAGGCGTTCATTCTACAGGACAAAGAAGCTTCAATATCTGAAGGTGCAGTTGAGCCTGCAGGTGCACCAGAGTCTATTCCTGATCCAGAACCAACTCCAGGTCCTTCATCATCTCATGCCTCTGTATTATCTCATCACTCTCCATTGAACGGGGTAGTTTCGGTCTTCAAATGGAAGATGAACACTTATCATCCCTACGTATTTGATAATACTGGTTTTAACTTTGGTAAGCAAATTCTTGCAGTATTTTCATCAGTATTAGATAAAAATACTGCAACAATCAGATTCGTTGAAACCTATAGATATTTTTAAGGCAGCTACGAATATAAAGACGTTCATTTAAGAATTTATAATACCGGAATCCTTACTCTACCAGAATTTAACTCTGCTGATAATAATGGTTCAGTCTTCGGTACAGACCTTCATGGTATGGGCTATCATGTTTCTGTCATGTCAGGCTAGAACACTCAACCCGATATGGGCGTGCCTTATATAGCCACAGTCATGCATGTATAAATATTGGAAGAAATTAGAAAAAAGAAAACCATTTTTGCAACAACTTGGAGCAACTACCACCCACATCGCTAGATTGATTTGATATATATATGTATATATATATATATATATATAAATCATAGACTAATGAACCACTTCAATTCATTTTTCCAATCGGGTGTGGACCACAATGATCAAAAAAGAAAGTCACATATGAAGTCGTTATTAAGTGCAAAATAAATATTATCTACTGACTTTTTGTTATTTATCGTTTTTTTTTATTTATTAATAACGCATATGTTATATATGAAAAACTGCACGTGGAACATCTGATTGAAGGGTGTTTACTAACATCTGTAGAATTTCGTCAAGTGTTGGCAAGGACGATGATCGGCACGTAAAAGATGTTCGCGCAATGTGCTATAATCGTTGTTCATATATCGTAAACAATGTTTACTATTTATGTAACGTCTCTTTTCCCATAGTAGGTACGTCATCTCAACATCCCTCGTAAATGCCGGCGAGCATATTTTCATAGAAGTCTCACTTTAACATACAAAGCAACCTGGTGTATATTGTAGTCCCTTCTTAAGAGTAGACTATTTTTCTTCCCTTCAAATACTTTTAGAAAACTTAACACCTTCGTACAGTCACTCCATATTCATGGGTGATGTCAATACCTGTTTGTATGACTGTCTCCAGGTTCACGTTCTGCCTCCTTTCAATCTGTTCTTGAATCCAATAACCTTTCTATTCTTTCACTTAATCCCACTCACAATATGCCTAATCGTAATCCATCTCTCTTAGATCTCATCCTTACTTCCTCAGTCGAGCATGTTGCTAAATATGGGTAGTGCTCTGCAGATTCGTTTTCCTATCATGATCTTCTCTTTCTGTCCTATCAAATGCACATTGATAAACCCACCAAAAACAATTTGGCAAAGTAATTTTCGTAACATGAATCTGGAGGATCTTCGCAGGAGGAACAACATAAGACTGGAGTGCACTTTTCAACTCCCAATATATTGATGAAATATTAACTGTTTTTCTAACAACCTAATGTGCTTGTACGACAAGCATGCTCCAATTCGTCACATAAAGGTAAAACATCTGCTTGCAAAGAAAAAAAAAGCGAGGGCACACTTAAGACATAAGAGTCAACCGACTATATCAATTTGTGAAAAATATATGCTTACTAGAAATCGCTGCAATAAGATGTGTAGGAATGCTCAACGTCTATATATCCACAAATCTGTTGAAAATGGTGACCTAACTAAAGTCTGGAAGTTTCTTAAGTCGCTAGGTGTCGGTAAACATAGCTCTGATTCTGCTTCACAAGATGTTGATATAGATTTTTTAAATTTATATTTTTCTCCTTCCTCCAACTTTGGAGGAATTACTATGGCTGCAACGCTTAATTATCTTTCTTCTCTACCGACTCCTGACTGTTCCACATTTGTGTCATTCAATTTTCTGCTTGTGATGTTTAGAAGAGCGTAGTATCAATATCTTCAAATGCGGTGGGAAGCGACAATATAAGCCGTACTATGGTACTATCTATTCTGGATAAAATCCTACCAGTCATTTGCCATATCCTTAATTTTTCTGTATCCTTCAATGTTTTCCGCCTACATGGAAAAAGGCTCAAACCACCCCCCTCCCTAAGATATTTAATCCTTCCTCTTTTTCAGACTATCGTCCCATATCCATTATCCCTTTTCTTTCTAAAGTTCTCGAACATCTCATCACCTAAGTTAATTTCTAACAAAATTTTCTCCAATCCGGTTTTCGTCCAGACCATAGCACTGTTACAGCTTTAGTCCATATTACGGATGATATCAGGTTCGTCATGGAGGAGAGGAAACTTACTGTCCTTGCTTTATTAGATTTTAGTATTGCTTTCAACACTGTTGATTTTGAGGTTTTGTTAGGTTTTGTATTGAAAATGTATACTCCTCTTGGCGCTCTACAGCTGCGGTCGTACCTCAGGGCGGCGTGTTATCCCCATTACTTTTTGCAGTTTTCATTAACTCTATCACAAAACAGTTACTTTCTTCCTACCATTTTATTCAGATGATCTTCAAATTTATTCAAAAGCTGTTCCGAGTAACTTTTCGAAAGCAGTCAATGAAAAAAAAAAAAATGAGATTTAAGGCGGATATGTAGCTGGACTAGAGATTATGGGCTACATGTAAAAAAATACAAGTTATTGTAATAGGTAGTTCTAGGCTGAGCTGCAGAATAAACTTACAACAATTACCAGTCATGTATTGCAATGGATCAGTTATAGTAGTAAGAAACCTAGGGATCAATTTGTACTGGGGCCTGGGGCCCTCAAATTCTAGAAGTTAGTCGCAAACTATTTGCAGCAGCGGGATTTCTGCGAAGGCTTCGGAACTTCCTTCCCACCAACACGAAAATTGCACTCGTACAATCTCTTCTTCTTCCTATTCTGGACTATGGGGATGTCAGCTATTTAGATCTCACCGACGAGCAACTGAATACATTTGAGCGTCTCCAAGATGTTTGCTTTAGATTCATATTTGGATTACGAAAATATGACCATGTCTCTGAGTATCGTTCTAAGCTCAGGTGGCTTCCTAACGCCTTTGCCAGAATGTTCTTATTCTTTCACTATTATACAGTATTCTGTTTCATCCACATACTCCCACTTAAGGAATGTATTGAGTTCCTCAACAACTCACTTTGCAGGGACCTGAGATCATCAGAGAATTTACAGCTAAAAATCCCGCAGCACTACACAGTTTACAGACAAGTCCTTTATGGTGTGAGCGGTTAGATTTTGGAACAACTTGCCTGTGACTATCCGACAAGCTAAAACTTCACACGTATTTAAAAAACAAGTTAAGGACTATTACTGATCTTTATAATTACTTATCTATATATATTATATATATATATATATATAAACACAATAATTATATATTTATGCATATATATGTGTATGTATGTATGTATTAGTTATATATGTAATTGTTATAAGTAACTTAATTTGTTATTTATTAGTACACCATAGACTACCCCAATACTTAATGAAATCCGTGTGACATGTTTTATATATACATATATATATATATATATATAAAAGGTTTACAATAAAGAATTAATTTAAATAAATAATAAAATAACTTATACCGTCCTACGCGACAAAATATCCATCCCGATCACCTGGATCATCACTTCACCACTGTGCGCCTCTCCAGAAGCTTTTTGCCTCGCACAACCAGCATGTAGAACAAATTGTCGCCGGCAGCATTTCTGGACCGATACGACCTTCAAACCTTCAAGAAAAGAGCGTACTCTTACCTAAAAGGCCTTCAACGCACTTGTGACTCTTGAGTTGCGGGTGTCCATGGGCGGCGGTAGTCACAGCATCAGGTGACCCGACTGCTCGTTTGCACAAAAAAAAACAATCGTGAATTTAGTTCTTACTGCTAACATAAATTGTTTTATTGAATTTTATAAATAAATACATAAAAAATTTATTGTTTTTATTGTTTTTATGATATATGGGCATATAAATATCCGCGAACACCCCAGCTAAACCAATCATTTTCATAAAACTTACGTGTCAGTTTTGTATATGTAAGGGTTAAGAGCTACACCTTAAGATAAGTTGGTATATTCTACGATTTTTCTCTAGCACGGCGCATACACAATGGTACACATTCAAAACGCAAATTCTAAAATTATTAGGTTGGCAACTTATAAACCCGACATCTTTGTACTCATTTTTTTTAAGTGTACAAAATCAAATGATTTCTCAACTATACCGTCGTTTTCTATCACCTGTCGCCAACGAGACATAATGCCTTCCTCGTAGAAGTTTTTAGGCTTTTGATCAAAAAAGATGGTAAGGTCACATTTAAGCTGGTCTTCATTTTTAATTTTTTATCTGCTAAGTAGTGGGCTAGAGAACGAAATAGATGATAATCTGAGGCCATAATGTCTGGAGAGTACGGTGGGTGAGGAAGGACAGCCCAGCCAAGCGAAAGTAATTTTTCCAGTCGCTTTTGCCACAGGTCGAGAATTATCGTTCAAAACTTTATTTTGATTTTTCGGTAATCTCGCTGCTACTTTATCCAGTTGGTCACAATAAATATTGGCCGTGATTGTAGTGTTAGATGGCAACAGCTCCCAGTATATAATTCCGTTTATTCCCCACCTCAGACTTAAAAGAACTTTTTTACTCGTGTCAGATTTTGGCTACCGATGCCAAAATCTAAAACGAGTAAAAAAGTTCCTCTGCTTATCCAGGTCCAAGCCATTGGCGTTTACGCGAAAAATTTATGTACATAACCCACTTTTCTTCCCCCGTAATTACATCCCTCAGCCACTCACTGGTACGATGATAACTAAGTAGTTCCATGCACACGTTATCTCTCTTCTGAAGTTGAAACGGCGTCAACTCATGTGGCAACCAAACTGAATATTTCCGGGTCTTTTCTAAAGCGTCGAGTTGTTTTTCTACTACAGTATGAGAACACTGAAGCTGCTCTGCCAGACAACGTGAAGTGAACCTGGGATCCATTTCTATGAGTATTTTTAACTCATCTACATCTATTGTAGGAGTTCGTCCTGGATGAGGTTCATCAGATAGGTCATAATTTCCATCCTTAAATCTTCTGAACCTGTGTTTGGTGGTATCGTAAGAGAGCAGGCCTTCGTCCATCGTTGCACATATATTGCACACTGCTTCAGTCGCTTTTTGACCTAAGCGAAATTCGTGAAGTAAAAGCAGCCGAAGTTCTCTACGAGAAACATCCATAATTTACTGTAGTTTTCGAGATCCAGTTTTCAACTGATCTGACATACAACTCTTGCTTTATTTATATACTACTCTTAGAAATTCGAGATAGTTCTATAACGTTTTATAAACTAATCGAAAAAAGTGGCGGGTTTATTAGTTGCCAACCTAATAGAATTCTTCTTTATTCTAATTATTAATTGGTATGAATATTCTCATTCATTGTCTTAATGATTATAACAAATCCATTTTTTTGTTCTTTTTCTGTACATAGGCTTCGTTTATACAAATTTGTAAGAATCCGTTACTTTGCATTTTTTTAAATATATAGTCTACATATTCGTATAGCAAAAACTAAAACGAATTAGTGGAATTTGTGATTAGGTTTATTTTTAACACGAGCCGGTACACGAAGAAGATTCTATTAACGAACATCATCGTATATCTGCTTTCTATCTATTGCCTGCATGCGTCAGAATATTTACTCACTTTGACTCATCATCTTTTTACCCTTGTCTAAATTCTATTCGGAGTCGGTGTTCTATTCTATTCTTTTTATGTCCACTTTCATGCAGTCCATCCTTCTTCCACAAAAACCTTTCATACTTTAACATACACGAGCCATTTACAATTATAAGTTCTTCTCGGTACCGAAAGTATAGAAAAATATAATAATTTGTGTTATTAGCCATGCAACGGCGTGCTTAAAAACATCTGCTAAATGACAGAGACCGTGATGATGACGTTTCAATGTACTTAAATTAAATGTAAAGCATCAATCTCTTTTTTACTTAATTTTCCTTTAACTTGATGATACTTACATTGTTGGCTTTAAATGATTAATAATATATATTTATTAAAATTACCTTTGATTTCAGAGTATGACAAAATCAAATACACAACCCAAAGAGTCTCAAAAGCCTAGCACTTCGAAGGTTGAATCAGCTCTCGCAACTACTGTATTGAAAGCTAAGGATGGCTCTGCACATCGTCATTCTGGCAGCGATTCACGGGTGCGTATATTTAATACATATTTAATATTATAATTGCCAAAGTAACGATATCGATTTTTATTAAATTTGAGGTGGACCTCAAACCCTAGTGAAGTACATAGGCTACTTTTTACGGACATCGTATATGGCGGGAGGAATTTGTTACTATTATATAGGTGCATATTTTTTGTATGTGATTAGTCGCCTCTTATATAACAATGCATAAGTATCCTATGGTATACTTATATTCACTCTTGCATGGTTTGCCTACGTGGGTGATTTACTAGGCAAAGTCAAAAAAGCCTAAAACCATTCTGTCCTATTTTGGTCAAACAATTTTCTTCATTTTTATTGTCCCATATTTCAAAAATAAAACATGTAATCATAATAAGATTACTTTTTGCCTTTCTGCCAGGACCCTTTTTACCCAGAAGGCTTGTAGATTTTGCAGTTGAAATTATCACCAAATACATATGTCTGCGGTCCCTTGAATATACAACCTTTTCAACCTTAAACATTATTAAATTTGAACATTTCACAGTTCAATCAAAACATAGCTATTAGCTGTGTAGCTTCCTTACCTTACCCATAGCTTCCTATTGATCTACAACCGTGAAGTTTGGCTAGAAGCAAGGCCTTACGTGCTGTAAGACCTTGCTTCCCTTCTTGAAAAAATTCATTCTAAGCAAAACTTTAATATCAAAGATTACTTACTGCGTCAGACGTGCGGTGCGTAAATAAAGTAGTAAAGGAAAAAATGGAAAGTCGTGAATTTGTTGTTATATATTTATTTGCGATTCTTAATTTATATTTTATAAAAAAAACGAAAACAATACTGTTACCTACCTTGTCTTGCCATAAATTTTGTTACTAGAATAAATCTTTTTTTTTTGGCACAAAATATTTCTTACTGTAATGTGTGTTAGTATATGCATTAAAATAATACCGTTACTAACTACTGACTAAAATATATGAAGCTTATTCAAATTGATCTCTATTGGCTTTAATATAGTCCTTTAAAAGTTGAGGCCAGTTATCAATAGAGAATCTCCTTGGGAAAATTCTTCACTGCCAATCTTATGGGATGTGAAAGGGACTCCAAATTATCATGGTGTTTAGACCATGCCATACTTTCTAAAACAGATTGTACGTAGCAGCATATAACAGTACTCCAGCAGATTGAGATCGGGCCTTGATGACGGCCAGTCTTCAAGTCTGATGAAGTCAGAAACATTCACTTTTCCAACGAAGCTTAGCTGGATCGTGATTTATGACCCAGTCTTGCTAAAAGAAACATTCTTGGTTATGAAACATGGTATTGTTAAGAGGCTTAACTACTTTCTTAAGAATCGTATCTTGATATACTTGTTCCGATGTTTTAACACCCTATTAACAAAAATACGTCACTCTTTGATAGCTAACACCTCACCAAGCCATTACTGAAGTCGGATAATGTCTATCTTGTAATCTTACCGACTAATAGGGAAGTTTCTATAGGGCTTTGAGGTTATTCCGCTTGTTAAATATTGCTCAATATTTAAAAAAATCTTGACAGTATTTTTTTTTTCTGTGACCTCCCTCTGCGTAACCGATTAAGAAGTTTACCACCCCATTCATTTTAAAATTATCAGTTAAATAATGACCAGTACGTCTCTTCCTGCTGCAATGCCTAAGTCATCTTCTTAAATACGGGACATGGATCTAGGTGCTATATTCATTTCCCGAGATAAAATAATTTGCTTTCGGACAGGATTTCTTCGAATTCTATTATCGAAGAATGACATATTTCAAATTCAAATGTAATATTATGGTTTTTTTCTTGAACAGTATTTATGGCCTTGCTAAGTATATCGGTGTATTTAAGGGTAATTGACCCTCAAAAGTTTTTCAGTCGATTATGTACCCAAAACATTTTTTCTTAAATATCTATTGACCAGATATAGTGATATCGATATAAAAGTCGAATTGTTTGAATGTTTCGACCACCCGACATAATGTCAGTATGAATACTACACCTTATGTCTCAGAAACTGCTTTAGCTCAATCCTATCACGAACATGCGATAGATAATATTTTGAAGCAGTGGGAATAATTATCATTTCTTGCCAACATGATACAATAATTGTAACGTTATGGTACAAAGTAAAGTTCCTTATAGCAGGGGAGCCCGTCATGCCAAATGGGGATTTACTGTAACCGTCGTGGACACCTACTACCCTTTCAGTGGATGGGGAAGCGTCTACACATTTTTAAAGATGTAAAAAAAAAAATACATGGAACTACTTGAGCTCATCAGATATTAATGCCCCACATGTCTTTGGTCCAAGGTATGTTCAATCGCAGTCTTGGAATACTCAAGCGTGTGAAATTTATATATAGAAGGCTTAGCTTGGTGTTCCAGTCATAGTAGACAAAATATTTGACGATTATTTTGAATTTGTATTATTCGTCGGACAGCTGGCTGCTATATATATACATATATATACACATATAAAACCAAAAAATGTGACATTATTAGCATTTAAAATTATTTAGATATTTAGACTTCCATTTATTTAGAAAATAATATAAAGGAAGCTACATCTATTGGAAACATTTGTTTCAATCTTCGACTTCATTCGAAGAATTATCATCCTCCAAATCAATTCGATCTTCAAATATATCTGCAGTTTCCATATCAGTAACAAGAAATCATTACAGCCCTTAACAATATCTTATTGATTTCATGAGTAATATGTAACAAAGTATTAAAAGAAATGTAAGTGTAATCTTCATTGTATAGCATATATCTTCATATTTGCTAATATATGCTAATAGCATATATGTAGATATATGCTTATATATGGTGGAGATACTCAACAGGATGCAAGGTATCCCCCTCTACATTCATCTGCCGCATTCGAGTAAATCCCATAAACAAAAAAAAAGACATTGGGCTTCCCTACTAATCTTTTATGATAGATAATGCGACGTTAAAAAAGAGCATGTAGTTCGTCACTCTACAATATGATCTACGACAAAAGTGATTGATGGATGGCCTCACACACGCACTGAAACTAAAAAGGAAATGGGCAGGCCATTTCGCAAGACTACAAGAAGGTAGATGTATATACATAGACATATATGTAGGTAATTCGAGCTATACATATACGGCCCTGACTTTCCTGAGCTTCTACTCCCCAATCCATCTGTATAAGCAATTTCCCTTTCCTTCCCTTTCTGTCCTCCCTATTCTGTCAATGTACCTTAAATTTTCCCATATTATTCCCTAAAGTGGCCGGATGTCGTCAATGGCTGTGGAATTGTTACGTGAGTGGGACTAAATTATTACTCGCAAAATGTGGGCTTTAATTACGCCTCTGCCTACCCTTACGGGGACACAAGCGTGAGTGTATGTATGTTTGTGAAAAAATATTCTTTATGCAAACAAGAAACACATACAGTTTTTAAAAGCCCTAAACCAGGGGTGCTCAAACGGTCGATCGCGATCGATCAGTCGATCGCGAGTGCTTTTTGAGTAGATCTTGAGAAGAAAAAAAATTTTAATAAGTAGGTAACTAAACTACAAAAATTTATTACGTAATAACACTGCTTGCGGTAAAAGGCGGCTTTATCAAAGGAACGCGCGGTACTTGTCAAAGAAAAGCCGCGTTGTTTCTAGACTAGACTGTACTAGACCATTTCGGGCGGCGCGTTTGACGGGAACATTCGAGACTTTCGTTCACGCCGATATAAATGTTGCGCCTGCAGGAATTGGAGTCATTCTGAATTGTAACTTGAAGGCGATACTACGTCGATACAAAGTTTATTATTAAATAGTGCGAAATGAGTGCAGTGAAGAAATCTAAAACGTATTATTTTAATAACGATTGGGAGGAAGAATTTTTCTTTTGTGTGGTGAAGGATAAGTGCATTTGTGTTATTTGTCGTGCGTCAGTTGCAATACCTAAGCGTGGTAACTTAGAGAGGCATCATAAAACGGTTCATAAAAACTATGAAAAGGATTTTCCGCCACAGAGTGAATTAAGGAAACGAAAAGTAAGTAATTTGATATCTTGTTTGAAAAAAGAACAAACCATGTTCACAAGACCAGCCAAACAATCAAAAGCTGCTACGATCGCGTCATTTAAAATATCTCATATATTGGCGAAACACAAGAAACCATTCGAAGATGGATCGGTTGTGAAGGAAGCATTTATTGAAGCGGGTGAGACTTTATTTGGAGATTTAAAAAATAAAACAGAAATCATGTCTGCTATTAGAGAACTTCAGTTATCTCGTCCGACTGTCACAAGGCGTATTGAAGTCATGAGTCAGGACATCGCAGATAAACTAAAACATGATATCATGGAATGTACATACTTTTCTTTACAGTTCGACGAATCCACCGATATGACAGACACTGCCCAGCTGTGTATTTTTATTCGGATGGTATTCAATGACATGTTGGCTAAGGAAGAATTTTTGACAATCATTCCTCTGAAGGGGAAGACCCGTGGCGAAGATATGTATATATGACGTTTTCATCAATTTTGTAAAAAACTACAAGCTACCAATATATAAATTAGTGTGCATTACAACCGATGGAGCACTAGCAATGAATTGTGTCGAGCTAATGAAGAATTCCCTTCATTTTTTTCATTCCATTGCATTATACATCAACAAGTTTTGTGTTCAAAAGTTTTAAACACGGAGGAAATTATGGGCATTGCAACAAAAATTGTGAATTCCATCCGTGCACGTAGCTTGCAACGGCGGCTCTTTAAGTTGCAGTTGGAAGATAGGGAGTCAGCTGAACACACTGATTTAGTTCTTCACACGAACGTCAGGTGGTTGAGTCGCGGAAAATTCCTAGAAAGGTTTCAAGAGTTATTGCCCGAAATAACAGCTTTTCTAGACGAAAGAGGTGATGACACTGAGATGTTGAAAAACGAAAAATGGCTGACTGATTTGGCATTTTTGACTGACATCACAATGCACTTAAACACCATTAACTTGGAGCTTCAAGGTAAAGGAAAAACTATTATTGAGATGATTAGCGCAGTAAACGCATTCAAAAGTAAATTGCAACTTATGATAGATCAACTGAAAAGAAAGGATCTGAAACATTTTGCCGTCTTTGAAAGCAAGGATTCCTCAGTTGAATTATGTGACGTATGAGGCTGAATTATCAAATATTTTGGGACAATTCGAAATGCGTTTTTATGATTACAGTAAATTGGCAAATATAGCATCATTTATGAGTTATCCTTTTTCATGTAAAAACATTGAGGAATTAACCACTGAAGTAGCAAGTAAGTTTAATATGAACTCATGTTCTGTTGAAAATGAGTTGGTGCAGATTATATCAGATATACATCTCAAAGCTACAGCATCTGATACAAATTTCTGGTGTTTTATATCTGAAGATAAATATCCGAATCTAAGGCAAATCGCCCTTCAACTGACGGCAATGTTTGGGTCAACTTACTTGTGCGAGTCTGCATTTTCTGAAATGAAGATAATTAAGTCAAAATATCGCAATCGACTAACTGACGATCATATGTCATCATGCTTGCGATTGGCACTCAGTGGTTACGCACCATCTTATGAAAAGTATGCTGAGGACATGCAGTGCCACGCTTCAAGATCCAAAGTCACTCCTTAGTTGAGTTTAACACCATATGTAACTCTTTTGTTTTGTAACAACGAATAAACTCGCAATTTTGAATAACTAGGAGTTTTTTCATTGATATTGTAGAGAAGAACTTAAGTAAACCTAACCCAAACCTTGACTAAGATAATGTAAATTGTGCGGAAAGCTAATATCTATATATGCTACGGTACACCCTACCTAGGTAGGTAGGGTGTATCGTGTATGTACGACAACCCTGCATCACACATATTTGCAGCCTCTCAAGTCGATCGTAAGTAGTCTAAAAATATTGAGGTAGATCGCCAGCAGTTCAAGTTTGAGCACCCCTGCCCTAAACTATTAAACAGATGTAACTCAACAGATTACTGACTAAATATGAATGATTCTATTTAGCTCTGTACTTTAAATGCCATCGTAATTGTTATTGAAAATTTATGAAATCATTTATGAATTTGGACGTTTCTAAACTTAGTTTACTTTTAAAAACTTATGCATCGAAATTACTGTATCGCCAATAGCTACGAAAATAATTCTAAACTGCTTTGTGTTTACCTATTTTTATACATTTATATTTCTTGACCCAGCAAAATATGGCCCGTATGATGCTCCTCTGAAAAGTTGCCAAATTTGTAATCTACATTAAGCGACAATATTATGAAGTTTGCAACTAAATAAGATCTTGACAAGAGTTACGTTACAGTAATACCTACTCTATTGCCAACAGTATTATCACACTGTAACCGCATCGTCGACACGGCGTCCTAGTGCCATGGCTAAAGTCAAGGAGATGTTCCGTGGCCGTGGGTCTGTGCCGGCACAGAGTCTCCCAATAGAGGGCGCTGACAAAAGGAAAGCGGTAAGTATTTAATTCTTTAGATTTAGATATAGATGACATTATTATGAACATAGTTCCTTTGAAATGATGTACGTATAGGGTTGTTGACTTATAAAAACTTTTCATTTGGTTTTATTTATATGAATCGCTATCTTTTTTGTTACTAAACGCAACTGCTCCGGTCCATTGGTGCGTAACGTGATGTTAGCCTTAAACATTCCTCAAATACAAATCTGACTAACGGTTACCGAGATTAGCGTTCTTACACAAAAATCAAACCCAAAAAAGTATAGATGTGTTGTTGTATGTAAACCGCATCATTTACTTACATTACATTTTGTTTTATCTACAAGTGCCTTTTTAAGTTCGTGGAATGGAATAGAATTTGACCAAAAAATATTACAAAACCTGTTACCCTCATATATTTCTCAGATCTACAAATTATAGAAGGTAAATTATCATTTACCCTTATAAAATAAATACAGAAGGTCATTTACCTTTATAAAAATACCTTCATAAAAAAATATTTATGGTTTTTTAAAAAATACGCTGAGACTGCATTTTTCACTTCTTCATCAGTAGAAATTTCTTTTCTCAATGTTTCTCAATGCTCTTTGTTCACATTTGGAAATAGATAAGAATCCCCGCGCATCAGCGCATGCATGAGCTATAAGGTTGGCGATCAATCAATGATATCGAAGCCCACGTTATACAGTAACAAACGCAACTTGAGCAAGAGCAGGGCACCCTGGGTTAAGTTTCGTTTTCTCTCTGAAAGCCTCTTTTAACTGCTCTGAATTTGAAGCGTAGTATTCTCCGGTTATAGAAATACCTTTTTCCTTATAATAAATATAAAAAAAAAGAAATTCTTTTGTGTCCCAGAAAACTATCGTCATGAGCTTTCCTAACGACTAAAACACTATGAATTTCTTAGGCGGTGGTGTACCCTTTTTATGCCACTACATATAATCTGTCTTCGTTTCAGTAGTTCAAAAACGCACGTGAACTCTCGACCCGCTGCTGTTTTTGTGGCAGTTTGAGCATTCTGGCACCAATCTTACAATGACTTTTATCATGCCGGCATGATTGTGGAAGACCTCAAAAATGGTTCTTTCAGATACTACAACTATTCTGCAAGTTGTTTATTCTTCAAACGTGCATCCTCCAATATTACTTTTTCGATGAAATCTTAAGTGGTGACCTCAACAGACCGCCCACGTATCGTCTTCGACTGATTCCCTGCCTCGCTTAAAAGGTTGTGCCACTTGTATACCATATTTTTTCCTACACAAGAGTCCCCATAGAAAGATGACATCTCTTTCAATATGGTGTGAACACTTTTTCATTGCTTGGTAAGGAGCTTTATAATGGCGTGGAACTCCATTTTCTTCATACTCTACAATTTCTTCCTGATTGAGTGGCTGCTGGATCGACGATAGTTCAAATACTAATGACCTCATTCTGGTAATACTCGGTACATATACTAATGATTAGTCACTAAAAACGTTAGGGAGCGCCCCAACCACTATCCATCCCCGCCATTCCCCACGCACCCTTGTATATGCAATTCAGAAATATTTCTAATATAATCTGACGTCATAGTTTTTTATTTTTACATATTACAGACTTCCCAACTACACCAAGCTTGTTCTATGATAATTAGAATGCTAGTAAATATACTTGTATATTTTTAAATACATACATAGTATAAACAAATTACACCCAGACAGAATCACCTTGGCTCAGCAACTGGTATCACTAACACTTAGACGAGCTAAATAGTCAGTTTTAGAATGAACATCGGCAGCTATAAAATAAATAATATTGAAAAACGATGTCTCTTTATAGGTGCCAAGCTCTCTCTCTAATAAGAATATTCCATGTATTCTGTTCTAAGCCTAGTTATATAAGGCAACACTTGCTGCAACTACACTCAATATTTGTTTGCATGCCACAATGTTTATAAATACAGTTGTTATATTGCTTATAAATGTGTTGGTCATCGTGGACCCTGCTGGGCAATCAACTTAGGTAGGAGAGACTTGGAGCTACAACTAACTGAGCAACATACTTAGATATATGTATTTTTACCCGTCCGATATGTATAATAAAAATAGACAGACGTCACACGACAGACAATAAAGTAATGCTTGGATTCGTTCTTTTCGTTTCTATGCAACATATTATAATTATGTATTATGTCGTGCCCTAAATATGACATGACAAAGGAAATATAGTTCCTTTTCTGACATCATGTACTGCTGTTATTTAGCATATATGTATTTCAAAACTATGTTCTCTGTCAGCCCTAATACAATTCCTTAAAAGCTATGACCGGTAAAGTTATGTTAGAGGCACGCACTTTCTCCAAGGTTAAAATCGTAATTGCTGGCAATATCATGAAATGTTTTAGGCACAGAAAGTAAATCATAATCAGAAATCATTTATTTCATGTTTACATTTTGAATCTTCAGCTTAGATGAAGCCAGAAACGTTCCTTTCCAGCCACAATTGTGTGGACATTGATTTTCACTTTATGACCCGGTGCTGAGTCGCGCTGAAAAAACCATGCTTTGCTGTGGATCATAATGGATTTACGTTTATAATGCTATCTTTATCATATTTAAAAAGGATCTTAAAGTACATAATTTGTCTCGTGTAGTGTAAGGCTTTAGTTATGGTTCTGCTACCGAGGTACCTATCATCCTTAGCGTCATATTTTTGCTATCAAATAGAATAATTATCCTTTCTGATGCATTCAGATTTATAGCAAACTAGAAAATCCCCCCTGCTTCCCTAGGCGTACGGTAAATAATTTGTAAAGAAAAAATATACGATAGCTACCAAAGGACCTTTACAGGACATCTGCTATACCAATCTGAAGATTACCTGAAAATTTCATCGAAATCGGTCCAGCCGTTTCGGAGTCATTAGGGAACATAGATAGATAAACACATATTGCCTATGTAATAATACGTATATTGCAAGAAAATGGTTATAAAAGTCGCACGGGCTGTCTATGTCTGGCATTTTTAGTATCTCAAGTTACCTTCTCAATGTTCTGCCTAAATTGCAAATTTATATATAAATATGCATATAACGTATGTTATAAATCCACCTAAACATTTCTTTAGACTGTTTTATTTTTCTTTTAACAAAAAAAAAGATATTCTTCTATTATATTTAACTACAACAGTTAGATGTATAGTGTACAAAACAAAAAGCAAACAATTTTTCATTTTTATAATAATTAGTGATTATGTAGGGTAATTCAGGAATCTTTCAATAATAGTATTGTTTCTAGATAAAAAGACCCTATATGCTTTTCTATATTCCTGGCAAAGTGCGTAAAATATTTCAGGACCATCAGTATATCAGTTAAGTCGTGCAAATCAGCAAACTAAAATCGCCTATATATTATTAGTTAGAATAAATAGTTGGGCTAAAGAACTCAGTATAAGCAGAGAAAATGTATTTATTGTATTTTATTACCATTTTGTTGTTATTTAGAATAGAAGGTACATTTCACTCTTAGTTTCGTCTTGGAATTACTGATGGGTAATGATGATTAAACATGTGCGATAAAGTGTCTGCCTGGTCCCGTAATATAGCTTTGGCAGATCCCGATGTTGTGGAAGCAGTACTGGAGCACCTACTCTTAGGATACTGATATGGTACGAAGACTGGGTGGCTTAAGTGTCCACAGATTTTTATTGCTATTCTGACCCTTTGAACGTCATCAACAAAGTGTTATGAATCATGGAAATAAAATCGCACGCTCCCACAACCACCCTATGGATTGCACACGCGCGTAGTTACCTTATGGATCAAGTAATGTCGACCTTATGAGAATATTTATAATGAATAAAATTATACTGAATAATTATGGAGTGGGAAACTATTATTTAAAATATATAAATAATATTGCAGCTTTTTTGTTCAAAACAAGTATTCAGTCAGTATACAAATCTCAGTTTTTGCCGAAAACTGCGGTGGAACAACACTTCTTGGCCTGAGTGTGATGATACTTGAAATAAAATACGGGTGAACGCAACGATAGTGACATTCAATTTAACGCTAACGCCATCTATCGACCTTCGTTTTACCAAATACAGAATTGTGTATTGAACAATAACTATATAATATACCTACGTCTTATGAATGTTAATTGCTTACAATTTCCAATATGCAAAAGATGTTTAGTTTCATATTTTTTTATATATATTATAGGGGGACAGGCGAACAGATAGGTCACCTGATGGTAAGTGACAACCGCCGTCCATGGACACCTGCAACTTGAGAGTCGTAAGTGCGCTGCCCGCCTTTTAGGGTATAGAGGGATGAGGGTATGCGGGGATGAGAAAGAGGCGGGGATGAGGAGATGGGAAAAGGTGCGGGAGGTCAGGGGACAGCAAAGAGGACAGGAGAGTTGGGCCTCCGGAAACCTCACTAATTTCGGGGAAATACAACGCAAGTGTTGCTTCACAACCGGTTTTCTGTGATGCCGTGGTATCGCATCGGTCGAGCCGGGCCCTTTCGTGCCTAAGCATGGCTCTACCACGAAAAAACGTAACGTTTTTTGCGCATTTCTTCAAATAGGAATTAACAATATGACCGTTTTCTTGTGAGTGTACTCATATGTTGGGGGATATCTTTACCATTTAGGAATTATTAAAATCGGTTCACACGATTTTTATACTGTTAACTGTTTATTTCAATTTATCATTATTTATTACCTGACACATTTCATTATGAAATTATTTAAAAGTGAATTATCACATCACACATCAGCCTATCACCGTCTGCTGATTATGTTTGAGAAATTTTCCTGTGGTTTATTTAAATAAATACGAGTATTGCAAAGGCGACTAAACACACGTCAGGTACCCACGTCAGTTTCGCGTTTTTCAAAAATTTAAAGGTGACTGACAGGCAGTGCATAAAAATTAATAACTCAGCTTCTAGGCCTCCTAATTTTGTATGAGGCTAAAATTTGTGTCCCAGCATCTCTTGTTCCGGTCTTGTTTTATCATAAACTAGCAAAACGAAAGAGAAAACACTAAATATTTTAATCGTGCACTGTGACTATTCTACCCAATGGCGGTAAGAAACTAAGTTTTTGACTAAACGCACGTTGAATCGACTTTGCAGCGTTTGTACGCTTAAACTATTCACGGTACAACACAAACTGAACTTAAAGTTTAGGATTTTTTCATCAGTTTAGTATACTCTTAACCGTTTTTTTTTTATCATTCACAAGTAATAATTCTTTTCACTTCTTAGTACATAGTGTATCTATAACAACATCGATTGTCCAGTTTGAATCTCCGACGAACATCGTTTCTAATACACTTGCATTACCACAGCCGAGAGGTAAACACGACGGCATTGTGACCACCGACACATTATAATCACTTGTGATAAATCGAGGTTAAACTTTAAACGAATACGGAAAATATCACAATTACGATATGTTATGCACTACGCTTAAAATAACTTTCGTCTCAATTGCAAGATCACGATTCAGCTGAACAATAAAGTGTTAAGGTATCAACGATTGTGTACAGTGGACGTTCCTGCGCGCCAAGGGTTGATGCGGCGTTCATCTGATAAGAGGCGGAAAGCGTATTTTGTCTTGTAAATTTTTGGCGTTCCGCTCCGGAAACAATTTTGATACCAGCGGATATTGGTCGCGTACACACACATGTTGCATAACAATACGACGTCTCGTGACGGCTACATTATCTCTCAGTACTTAGAGAGATGCCTCTGCGAGGTAACCTCCCAGTCATGAAAATGTTTGTACCAGACGGAAATTTTAAATTAACTGAAGTATAGAAGTACCATGTGACTAGTAGTGAAGTGGCTGTGACTACAAATGAAACGATATGGCGAATTATTTTAGATGGAAAAAGGGTAAAAGAGATGAAGATGTGTTTTATTCTGAAAAACCGAGAAGCAGGTCGTTGGATACCCGTTCTTTGGAGTTGAGTGGTATTCGACTTGTCGCTCAGTATCACCAACAACAGCAACAGCAGGTAATTAAGATACATATTTATTTCTTAAACGTTTACCCAACACCTAATTATAACTGTGATTCATAAAAGCCATATTGCTTTCTGAATAATTTAATTATACAAAATCTGGAATTATAACGGTTTTGTTCATTTACTACTTTACTGTAAGATTTACAGTATCATGCGTACACACGCCGTCTGCATCCCAGGGTAGGGGTAGGGGTAGGCCAATTATCAGGTCAGAAGTACCCGAAATGGACGGGCTTGTAAGATAGGTTTAATGACAGTAAAGGAAGCTCGTGACGTGTATAAGGATAGCAGCAAGCGGTGGGCTTTTGTCTGCCTACCCCTATGGGAGACAGATGTGAGCTTGATCATAAGAAACATTTTCTTCAAAACAACGTGTTTCTTATTATTCTATTTCTTCACCGAAAAATAATTTCACAACATTAAAAATACATATATATGTATACAAACTTGTTATTAATATAAATGCGAAATTGTGTTTGGTTTGCCTTTGTATGCTACAGCCGTATCTATTGTGTATGTTGACTGATATTTAAAAAAGCAAACGGGAGTTTTTTTGTTAGATTAACGGATACTAATTACTCAACCGCTGTCGGTTTGAATCACTGAAATATTACATTCATTTTGTCTTATGTACAGCTATTGTACAAATCTATGGACAAATTTAGATCAACGCCAGCTAAGGTACGGCTGAAAGCAATGGGTTACTTAGCATCATAGTATTATTTTGGTTAGGTTACTATTAGATAGCGATTCTCGGTGGATTAAAATAGAGCCACCCGCTTACAGTGAATGTCATAAAAGGCGACTAGTAATGCATCGGATACATATTTACAGTCATACAGTGCAATTGGCTAAGTGGGGCTAAATTATGGTTGGCAAAAAGTTGACGTTTTAAACACCTCTGCCTTCTCCTTCGGGGATATTGGGCTTGAGTGTATGTATGTACTACTGTTACTTTTAATACTTGAAACAAGCGAGGTTCCTGAAATCGCTCAGGACTGTTTAGTTTTAATAGGCACTATACAGTGAATCCCCGAGTGATAGCTAAATTTCCCATTAGAAAAAAAATACTGAATGTTTTATCTAAGGACTTACTTTATAGAACGTGGCGTTCTTACTCTTTATTAACCACCTACGCATGTGTTTAGGTAACCCGAGTAGGGACGCGCAGCATAAAGACCAGACATGTTCCACAAGATAAGTGTGAAACATTTTGTAGTTTTGTAGTTTGTACGTTCACACTTTGTTTGCTACACCGTGCCTCTATTATCTGGGCTCAAATTGATAGTGCGAGATATATCTGGTATAGGTAATTTAAGTACGTAGTGATAGCGTCTGTTTATTTTAAATCCAACATTTTACTGCTTTTGCCGGTCTGTAATGGAAGCATTACCAAACAGACGCTAATTGCAATAGATGACAACGTTATTAAAATATTATAATAGAAGCAACAGTAATGAAGTATACACGATATGACACATTTTTTTGGTATCCAGTTTTTTTGCTTCATTGTTCCCTACTTTCTTTACATTATTGCATACTATAGAATGGAATTGACTCGAAAAACATGACCTCGATTTTAAAATAGAAGGTATACCGCATAACCTATGGTCCCCGATATTCGAACAATGTGTTTAGCATAATATAACACTAACATAAATGTGTTATGTATAATATAGGAGCTATTCAACAACTCAAATGTCTTATCCGGTAAATTAATGATGATGTATTAAATTAATTTCCGTTCGAAGGTGTAGGCAATTAACTTATACTCGGACCTTGCGACCCAGAAGTGCTTGAGCAATTAGTTTACAATACTCAATCTATCCGTGCAAGCAATATTCCTACTCTTCTCTGTCATCTTTAATTTCCCTTCAACAATAGGCTAACCCCTTATGGCATAAATTATACTAAATTATAGTCCGCAAAATGTCAGCGTTAAATACGCCTCTGCCTACTTCATCGGGGACCCAAGGGCGTGAGTATATGTATGTTGAAGGGAAATTCGACAACAAAGGAATTCCGACAGATATTTAAAATTTATGTTAAAAGTTTTATAATTCTTCAATAAGATTGTAAGATAAAGGAAGGGCTATTTACATACATGCATCGTAAAATTCTTCCTCATCGTCATCAACTGGTAGCGTTCCCAGGAGGCAGCATTACCACGTTGAATGGCAATGCTTATTCGCTATACAAGGATGGTCACGAGAAGTGTCGTTTAGCCCTGCAGCTAGTTCCTTGTAAAATGAACGAGCACTGGAACGAGCGGGTGGAGACGCTAGTGTCATGGAGTCCGCCATCTCCACCCCAAACGACTCAAAAACATATTCCATTCATTTGCCTCCTACGTCTTTTCCAGACGATTTAGTCACTGTCCCGTAGACATGCACTTTGATTCGTGGCTATGTAAGCCAATTCTGGAGGGACAGATTCTACCGCACACCTTGCACGAAAAACTGGAAAGTTGTGGGTTGTTGTTATTTTGGTGACGTTTCACTCTCTTTTCCGCCAATTTCTGGAACCAAGTGTTATCGTGAATTACACGCCCGTCGATCACACGCCTCCTCCATTTACTGCGATCTTCGGCGACCCTCTCCCACGCTACATAGTCGATGCCAAATGAGACCATATCCCTCCTGGCGCAATCTTTAAACCGCAGTATAGGTCTGCAAATATCCCTTTTTCCGTATGCCAAAGCACCAATCAAGACACGTCGAGGCAGCCGAGAGGAATCCATACGGTGCACATGCCCCAACCACCGCAAGCGTCCCTGCTTTAACAGATCTGTAAGACTGGGCAGATGTGCGATTTCTAGGATCCTTTCGTTAGTAATCCTGTCCATCCTTGAGATCTCCAAGATGTTTTGAAGGCAGCGCATATAGAACCCATTGAGACGGCGTTCTTGCTTTGCGTATGTTGGCCAAGTTTCAGAGCCGTACAAGAGCATAGTCAAAACACATGCCTGAAAAATTATCAATTTTGTTTTAGCTGTTTAATGTTTATTTCTCCATACTCCTGCACTCAACCGCCCGAACATGGTAGCCACCTTGCGGATACGAATGTCGATCACCGCATCAACACCGCATCAACATCGACAGATTGTTCGGCAAATACCCAATAACAGACCTTCTTTACGACCTTTGGAGGAGTCCCGTTCAACAATATGGAAGGAAATTCTGTGCAATCCTGACATAGGACAACGGTCTTTTTAACGTTTATGCTCACGGAGAACAGGGAACAAGCGCGGGAGAATTTATCCAGAATAACTTGGAGCTCATGGGTGGAAGTCACCACCAAGGCTGCGTCATCGGCAAAAAGACAGTCTGTATATAAGTCCTCACGATAGCGTTTGGACTTGAGAAGCGGAAACGTTCGACGTACGCAGAGGCGTTCGACAGGGCTGCATGCTGGCGCCTACTTTGTTTGGTATATTTTTCGCATTGCTCTTGAAAATCGCTTTCGGTGACGACCAGCAGGGTGTTCATCTGCATACAAGGGCCGATGGTAAGCTGTTCAACATAATTTCGCTTCTCAAAAACATAATTACCAATTAATTTACTGTTTATACGCCGTTTGAAGCTTTCTGCGGATGCAGCAGCAGCTCCGACACACCCAGCTGTACTTGAAAGATGTGATATAGCCCAAGGGTGTCGAAGCAAGTTTCGTCCCACACGAAAGGTCTACCCATCTTCCATGGTATTAATGACACATTGTCTGGTCTCTTCCCATTGTCTCGTACCAGACCATTGGGCTCACGTACGGCCAGAACGCTGGCGGTGACAAGAGCACGATGGATTATGTAAGTGATGTTGGCATGTCGAGATATACGGCTAGCGTTTCTGCTAAAAGAAACGCAATGCTGAGCTGAGATCTTCAACAGCTTCTCCACAGTGTCAACGATGCGGAGAAACACAAGGAGCTCCTAGATGAAGGAAATTAGGAAATCGGATATCGATGGTATCGTCCAATAAAGTGCCGATAGGCCTGGTTCCCATGCTCCCACAGTCAGGAAACGAGCGCGCTCTGCAACATTGTATGAGACATAAACTAAAGCATCCATTTTTAAAGTACATAGAAGCTCGTTTAAATTTATTGATAAAAAGATTGCTCTCATGTCATTTAAAATTATGTTTTAAATTCTAAGTTTGCGTTTCTAACATATATTGATAAAAATAAAATCTCTCATTACTAAATATATTTGGCATTTAAAATAATTGTGTGGATATAAATATTTTCAAGTTACCAAATATGAAATTAATGAATATTAATATGAATAACTTAGGTTCTGAACGAATGAAGTGACTTATTTTCTATTGGCACCATAAAGAAAACATCATTTTAAAGTACAGAGTACTAACATTGATATAAAAGTGATGACGATGATGTTTTCTTAACAAAATTTAAATCTGGGCCCAGACAGATATTTTTTTATAAAACCTACGGTTTACATGCATGCATGTTTCATATCATTCATGCTTTGTAATGTTTAGAATGCCTGAAATTCGTAAGTCATTAATAATAAGTACTACATTTTTAAAATGACAGCCGTAAAATTCAACGATAGTATTTTTTTTAAAGAAGTCGACCTTTGAAGATTTTTTTTGCCACCTTCATGTTAGGTATGTTTAACGTGTGTTGAGGTATCTTAGTAAATAGCAATCATATGTGGGATTAAATGAAAATGGGTATCTTGAAGTAATTTGGGCACGTGGAAGGTATAATGAAGGAATAAATTACAAAATTATAAATATCAAACGATAATGTGAATGTCGCTAAGGGTTGACCGTGAAAAACTCTAATCAAATCGACGTATGTAAGTATAGAAGCAAATAGCGGGCTATTGTCTCTGTTTAGCCCTAAGGAGAAAATGCGTGAGTTTATGTAATTATGTGTTCATACACATATGTATATGAACTCACTTGAAGTTACTAATTTGACTACAAAAATACATTTATCATTTGTTTTAAGTGTATATTATTCTTATTTTTAACAGTATTCTACTAGTTGTATACAACGTATTTAAAGTTCTTAGCAATTTGACCTTCCTTTTGTATCTTTTTTATTACATGTTAAAATATAGGTTATTTAAAAAAATACGTAGGTAGGTACATATACAACGCGTTGTTCAAAGTATCTTTTACAAATATTATTTAGTACTATATTTTTTATACCTTTGCTTTCTTATCGTAAGCCAACCTTCTATATTTAGATATTTATGATATAATCATCTCTATTATTTTTATCTAATCAGAATCATATATCTAAATCACTCTAATCGGCGCGGTGGCAGCGTAATAATGTCTAAGGCGCCGGACTTGCGATCTAGAGGTTGCGGGTTCAGACTCCACCCAGTGCACTACAGTTGTGAATCCTTTTTTTTTATCGTGTCGAATCTCTCGGGCCGTCATCCCACCGGGGTTTTAGGTGAGACAGCGTCGGAATCGGACCGACTAAAACCACATAGTGTGCCATACTGCGCCCTAAAATAGGAGGATTTCGGGAACAGCTTTATTAAGACATTCGGACCCTCCTAGAGCCAGTTGCTCACAAAAGTATAGGCACCATCTTCGGGTAACTCTTAGTTAGACAAAATCCAGGCACACCAGAACGTTGTCCCCTCGCGGTTGGCCACTATAGCGACTGCACTCAGGTAAGTGCGCCTCCGTCGCTCTGTTCGCCGACGGTGCATCGGGTTCGAGTAGAGGTCGTCCTCCCGGGCCCGCTCCGCTGGCTCTCTAATTATTACAGTGAGGGCCCGACGCTGCGATGCCCAAGCGAGGCAATCCGCAAGCGTATGCTGAACCGAGTCCTCACTGCAATCGCAGTGGTGGCAGGTGGGACTCAATTCCCTCCTAGCGACCGAGTGCAAGTAGTTCCCCAACAGCCGTGCTCGGAAAGGACCTGCGACAGTCGGAAAGAAAGGTTCCCGTGCTGGCGCTCTGCCTACTTGACGTTGACCGGCTGAAGTGCCTCCACGGCGGCAAAGCCAGCACTTGGAGCCACCAAGACGGCCAACGAGCCATCGTGGCTCGGCGATCACCCTCGCACAATGTACCTTTTCGGGCGGGGGCCGTTTGCCGCTACCCGCCCTGAAGTACGGGGGAGTTCCGGGCAACGCGCATATTAATAATAAAAACTGACAAAATTATTCAAAGTATATAAAACCCGACTATATTTTTTTTGGCAGACGTCATATCGAAATGTTATACCCTATTTCACTCCCAATATTAAGTCGATTGAAATGACACTTCATATAACAAAATTTGTAATGCCATTTGAGTACTAGGGCGTGACAAAGAAACAATATGCATACACAATTTCTTACATACATTCACTCACGTCTTTACTCACACGTTCTTACATTCTGAAACTGACGTAAATTACCGGTCATCTTGCTCAGACGTGACTCGACATCGACCAGAGCCTGGACGGTGAGTAAACACCAATTTCCCGAAAACGCTGATGCACTATTGATAGTAGAGAGGCTAAGATGCAATCGCAGCCACAACACGCTGACTATATCTTAAATCCAGCAACGTAACGACTTGGGCGGCTTCCGCGGTAGGGTGTCCATATTTGTTAGGAAAAAAATATTTTGCTAGGATGTCTACTTGGTTAACTACTTGGTTAACAATCACTATTAAAAAAAATGATATATTTCGCAAAATAATAATACACTTTAAAAAAGTAGACAACCGTTTTCTCATGGATGCCATTGTCCAAATTGAAATGGGTCCACACGGGAAGCACCAGTCTTCAAATTATATAAAAAAGAAAAAAATCGGTTTACCCAGTCGACAGTTCTGAGATAACAAACATAAAGAAAAACAGTCGAATTGAGAACCTCCTCATTTTTTGAAGTCATTTAGCAATGTGATTATCTGCAGAAATTCAGATGGAATACACATTGAAAACAATTTCTACAATCATTTATTGGATGAAAATTTTAAAATAAGAAATCAAATTTGAAATTGTTATCCACCATTGCGATCAGATTAAACTGTCAGATATTTATTTTATATTATATATTATTTTTTTAGTAATATCAGTCCCTTTTTTAATGATAAGTGTATTGTTAAATACAATTAAAATTAAAATTGAACTGCATTTGGATTGTTTACTTTACAAATAGCGCAAAGGTTTTCCAGGTACACTTCTTATATCTTGCCATCACATCCACTTCATTTTAGACAACAAAGTACACAACAACAACAACAACAACAACACTTTCTAGGTTTTGAGCACATTCTTAAAGCGTTTAAACGATAAAATGGGGCTTAAAATTACTTGTTTAAAATATGAAGTTCTTTAAATAAACGATTGTATGAATGTTAAATAGACAGGAAATACGTTCTAGATCATCTTGTCCCGGTCATTATGATCGACTATCAATTTGCCAGTAGTGACTCGAACTACGTTTAGTCTGTACTATAAGTACTTTAGGGTAATTATTCTGTAAATAAATTATATCGGGATCATAGACTCTTATAACATAACGTACCTGAATATGTTTATTGAAGTAAAACATATTTTGTCAATTTCAGCGTGTGTCATGTGTCAAGTAAAACCATTAGTTTGAGTGAAATACATAAAAACCGCAAACAACACAACTAAATTAATAGACGCTCTTAAATGCTATTTAATGCATATATCACTTGTTGTAAAGAATGTCTTTGTTATAATCGTCTCAACAAAGTTATCGGAAAGTAAACACGTCAACTTCGTCATGATTGTAAAAGTAGAGCATTTGTCATACAACGCGTCACATCAAAGTTTTCTTGCCTTTATTATTGTACCGATGGAAATAATCTTAATTAACATAATTTCTTTATATTCTTTTAGTTTTGGATAACATCCTTGCATAAAAGTACACAGTAATAATTTCAAAAAAAAAAGATTACGTACAACTTTAGCTTGTTTATAATTATGCACTAAATATTTGTAGGCGACAACCCTAATTTCTGCTATCAGCGTTGACCATTTCAAAAAGGATTTATCGTCCGTCGTTTATTCCGGTCAAGTACAATCACAGTACAATATACCTATCATCTGCAACACTTGCTACTGCAGATTAAACATTTATAAAACGTTCAATGCATTTACATATGGAAATTAAATACCTTATTTTGTAAACATATAAATTGACACGATTTCATGGTTTCACGTTTGTAATGTGACATAAAAATGGAAATTAAGGAAATTATAAACATAAAAGATGGCAAAATGTGGGTGTGTCCTACACGTCTACTTATATAATACAGGCATGGGCGTATCACTTTTGTTCCGGGAAAACGTTTTTTTTTAGAATATATGTAGGGGCACATACGAACACACAAGTGACAATTGCTGTCTATGGCTACCTGCAACTCAAGAGTCTGTGCCAATAAACGCGCTGCCCGTCGTTGAGGTTGATGCGGGGAGGGGGATGAGGTGAGAGCAGACGGTGATTTGGGTGTCCGGAAACCTCACTAACTTCGGGGAAATGCAACGCAAGCATGGCTTCACAACTGGTTTTCTGTAAGGCCTTATTATTGCATCGGTTAAGCCGGCCCATTCGTGCCTAGGCAGGGCTTCTACCCTGTTAAGGTAGAGCCTCAGCATGATTCTACAACTACACTGTTATAATAGTTGTTCTTTGAATTCGCTTCCGAAAATCAAGTCAATACCAATACTCGATATCATTGGTATTGCCAGTCTCTCTCTCTCTCTTTCTCTGTCGCTCTCTTTGCACTACACAGAGGCTATCTTACCACGGGCAGCGTGGCCAAACGACATGGAGGACGATCACGCAGACAGGACCGGTGTATCCAAAATACTGCTCGACGGAATCGTACCATGACCGCCATGACGAGGCTCCAGAGCTCTTCAGGGTTGCTGATAAATATGTCTGCGATACGTCGTACGTACATACGTTGTCGATGTGGTAGTAGAAAGTCGTAACACGCACTCTTGCCGTATGCTTGCCTTTAACGTTCTGCCGTGGTTTGCTCAATCGCCAGACCTCAACTCTCCACAACAACACAACACAACACAATTGAGCACGCATGGGATATGGTCCAAAGAAGAGCACGGCCGAGTATGGATGCCGTGCACACCGCACAACTTTTTTTTAACTTGTTAGAAATAAGGTGTTCGGCTATTCCTCTAAGTGACTTTGATGAACTGATTATAAGGATGACTAATCGGTGCGATTGTGTGATTTATGTCAATGGTGGTAATACAGTTTTCCTTTATAATAAAAGTATACGAATAAAAAATCCTCATTATTTGCCATTTAATTGACGACATTAACTTAGGCTAATTTCCCACAAATTGCAAAACTTTTGGGATTGAAATATTATAACATTTAAGTTTATGTTACTTTGAGCCCAACTCTTTGTTTTCATAAACTAGAAAAGGCTAGACTATCATCATAAAATTAAATATATATATATTTAATTTTATGATATAAATATAGATAATTTTATTTGTTCGTATCTGAAATCTACTAAGTAGTGGCCTTACATAGGTCTGTATTGCAAACATGAAGCTAATTGCACACTGATCTTAGAACTCCCTTCGAGCATACTTTGTTTAAATTGGGATAATAATTAGCACCAGTTCAGACATTTTATTCAAATCATTGCTGAACTTTATATTCATTCGCTGGTAGCGCCAACTGGCTTGGCCAAAGAATTAATCAGCGCCAACATATAAGGCGGGAGCGAGTATAACTTCAGTGACTATGCACTGCCTGAAACTGTGTGGGCTGAGTACTGTGCGGCTGCCGGATAGGTTAGGTGGATAGGAGAATATGGAAGCACGCTTACCTTTGGTGATCTTGAGCTGCTGTCCAGACCTGGCGGCCTGATCAGGCGGCCTGGCTCCTCGTACTGTGGTGTGGCTTGCGAGTCAAGATGGCGACGCGTGTTCGGTGTAGAAAGAAAACGTTCCTAGCTTGCCGGCAAGGCACGATTACACTCAGCGGATAATGCGGGTTCGTTATTCAACTATTTTACTATATTTCTATTGTCTATATAAGACGCGGTGGCGGAGTCCACTACTTGAAGACTCAAACAAAGCGGTGCGGAAGGCGTCCGGGGTGTCACTCTAATAACGCGGCGAGCTCCGGAGCCTCTTAGCGGACAACTCCCAGTTTTCTCTCTTCTTGCGGTGAGCGTGCGATGCGGGAAATAATGATTAAGGATGTGGGTAGAAATGGGTGCCGACAGCCTCACCTAGCGGAAACTTAAACAAACTAACGGTGTTCCTGTCATCATCGAAAGGTGGCGTTACCATTCCCCCCGCCCTTAAAGGGTTACCTTTAAAAAAATACTAAAACGCGGTAATATTGCGGAAAAAACACGAAAAGTGCGGAATGTATGCGGAATGTATGCGGAAGAGTTGCGGTAAATGTTTATACATAGTATCTCTAACTTACTCTTAAGGCTACTTAAACTATTTTGTGCGAATTTAACAACATATTACTGACTAGGCAATGGGCACAATCGGACCACTGGGCGCACGAAACTCCCTTTATTAGTTCTAACGGTGACTACTCGCGTTGTTCCATCTTTCGAAGGATGGACGGCTTCTATAACCCCGAGCGGCCACGATAGCGGCGGTGCGTTATCGACGATTATGACCACTACTGATCCCAGCTGGATCGGTGTAGTGGGCGTGGTCCACTTGGCTCGAGCCTGCAACTTATGCAGATACTCGACTCTCCATCGCTGCCAAAACGATTGAACCAGCTTGTCTAGGAGAGAGTGTCTCTCGAGAAGGTTATCTGATTCTACGTGCGGTGCGGGTAGCGAAAATAGCGGTGCGGTGTGAAGAAAATGAGCCGGCGTCAGCGCAGACGGCTCAGCGGGATCGCTACTTAAAGCGGTAAGCGGGCGTGAATTAATAAGTGCCTCGACCTGAGCAAGCACAGTTAAGAGCTCTTCGTAAGTGAGTAGCTGTTGACCTATCACCTTGAAGAGATGAGTCTTAACGACCTTCACCATTGACTCCCAGCATCCACCCCAATGAGGGCTAGCAGGTGGGATATGTTTGAAATCGATGCGACTCTCTGTCAGCTCATGTTCGAGGTGCGGGCGAAATTCGTCAAGAAATTTGTAAACGTCGCGTAAGTATGAGCGGCAACCAACAAAATTGGTTCCGTTGTCAGTATAAAGGCACTGTACCGGTCCGCGGCGAGAAAGAAAACGCTTGAGCGCGGCGAGAAAGCTGACTGTACTCATCTCCGTAGCTACTTCTATGTGTATACAGCGGGTAGTAAGGCACGTAAAGATGCATAGCCATGCTTTACGGCTCTTAACGCCCCTACCCCTCATGGGAGTGAACTGTATAGGACCGGCATAGTCACACCCACAGTGAGCGTATGCCTTTACAGACGGGTTTACGCGTGAGCGCTGCAAGTCCGACATCATCGGAAACGATGGACGCGGCCTTGCTCTGAAACAGGTATTGCACCTGTGTATGCGGTGACGGATAACACGTCGTGCGGAGAGTATCCAATAATGATGCCTGAGTAAGGACATCAGATGTTCGGGACCGGCATGTAAATGCTTTCTATGATAGGAATCGATTAATATATCGACCACATGATCGTGGCGCGGGAGCACACATGGATGCATTTGCGAATAGTCGATATCGGCGTTCGACAGCCGGCCACCGACGCGAAGAAGACCATTTTCATCTAGAAATGGTTTCAATCTCTGTAAGGCGGGCGAGCAGATTTGACCTTCTCTTATTTTATGAATGTCGTCCCTAAACGGTAACGAAACGGTATACCTACCACTAGCATCGCGCGTAGTGGTGGCGCGGAAATGATTCTCACATTCAAGGTCATCTTGACTGTGGGCGCGTGGAGCGGAGACCTCTTCAATTTCCCAAAACCTTTTGAGAATGCGGTCCAGCGACTGTTTGAGAACAGTGCAACAAGCGGTTGTATTTTTAATTTCGTGTTTAGACAATAATGCGGGAGCTGATCCCATGATTATATATCCTAGCACACTTTCTATAGCGGGCGGTATTCCTACAACATTACTATGTACCACGCCTGGTAGCAGTAAGTGTGGAAAATAATTTGCGCCGAGGAGAACATGTACCTCGGCGGGCGAGGCGAACATACTGTCCGCGAGCGGTAGCGAGTTCAAGTGAGTAAACGCTGATAAATCAACGGGCACCGTAGGTAGATTATCCGTTATGCGGTCAACAATAAATGCCGATACGTCAAAATGAACATTATTATAGAAACGCGAAAATATTTGAAACTCCGTGGAACCTCTAATAGATTTTTCGGAACCACCAAAACCTCGAACAATTGTCCTCGTATTTCTATCGCAATCCAAACCTAAACGAGCGCAACATTCACTTGTAATAAAACTGATTTGCGATCCCGTGTCTAAAAGAACTCTGATAACATGGGCGCGTCTACTTCTATCGTAAACAACAACCTGAGCGGTCGACAGCAGTACCGTTACGGGTTGCGTACATTGCGCACTCTGAACATTATTATTCGCGGCGTTCAGTGCGGGCGCGGCAATGGACGCATGCAGCGCTGATACGTTCACATCGCGCTTTGAACTACACTGTGACGTAACAGGCGGCGGCTGCGCTGGCGGCGGCGACGACGATTGGGTGCGGCGCGTAGTGCGTGCGGCGGCTACGGTCCCCGGTTCGATTCCCGGGGCGGCCTTTCGGTTGTCAGGCTTTTGCTGTGAAACCCGACTGCGAGAGTTATCGAAGTGCAGCAGCGTGTGATGCCTCTGACCACAGCTGCGGCAGTTCGTGTTCGAATGACAATCGCGTGCTTTGTGTTTCAAACTAAGGCAATTAATGCAAGCGTTGCGTTCTTTAACGCAATTAATTCGTGCGGAGGGCGTTAAATTATTAAATGATGAACATTTAAATAAGTGGTCATGTACGAAGTTGTCACAAAGACATTTCTGGTGCGGCGTAGACACTGCTACATAAGCGTGCGGGTTAGGTACATGACGTCGCGGTTTATTTTGTGTAGAATGAGAAGCAGAAGTACTTGCGGCGGGGCGTATGTTATTATATATTTTGTACTGTCCCTTAATAAATTCCGTCAGCTGACCGAAAGTAGGTACTTTCGTATCGCGGTACTGAGACTCGAATGCGCGAATCGTTTCCTCGTCCAACTTCTTTAAAGCGAGATTAAGCAGTATGAAATCACTTAAATTATCGATTTTTAGATTTTTTAATGCGTTTGCGGCAGTGACAAACTGATCAATGAATGCCTGAAATTTAGACGCAGAAGCGGGGCCGTTCAACTTAACATTCAACATCTGATCTATGTAGGTACATCCGAGCGTGCGTTTGTCTTCATACCTATCTATAAGACATCGTAATATCGTGTCATAATTTTCAGCAGATGGCGTGATGCCTGAGAAGACGGTCTTAGCGGTACTTGAGAGCTTCCCTATTAAATAGTACAACCTCTCAGAGTTAGTCAGCCTAGGATTATCATGTACAGTTGACTTGAACCCAGCGTAAAAAAGCGGCCAGTTTCGAATGTCGCCGTCAAAACACATTATCTCGATCGACGGCAAGGAAGGTAATCTATATTTCAAACCTAAGCGGTCGGTCGAACCATCCTGATAACGATCAGTGTCCTTCGTGGACGGTTGTGGTTCAACACTTTTCAATACGCGTTTTATATGACAGAACAGCTGTTCGAATGAGTTTAAAGATTTATAATTAGGTTTATATGCGGGATTATTTTTAAGTGAAGCGCGATTGTGCTCATTGACTAATTCCCTAAACTCAGAGCGAATATCTTCAATAGTTCCTACAGAACTAAGGAATTCTTCCATACATTCTACACTATCATGAACTTTTTTTGAATTGTCGTAAATAATTTGAACAAACTCGAATAGCGTATCTCGTTTACTTTCTAAAAGAATAATCTCATTGTCTTGTTTAGTCTCTAAAGACTCAGGATCCCCTTTCTTCGGCATTGTCGGCGCCATAATAATAACCGAGAAGGCACAATGAATAGAACGCAGCTAGCAAATAAAATGATATTATATGTAACTATAAGTTTACATACACTAGCCGGGCGAACGGTGCAGCGGTACGATATTAATACAATGTGGGTATTATTTTTTCATAAACGAGATAGTACTTATTTGTTAACTTTGCGGTTGAAATAAATGCTTATAAGTAAGTTAGCTACACGTAATTGACTAATCAAATTATCGTATGACGTTAAATTAAATAATTTAAGTAAGTAGGTAACTCTTTTAAGGCGCGGAAGAATTGAAAGCGAAGTTTGTACGTAGGTAATGTTTACCTAGGTAGGAAATTATGATTAATTTGATTATAAATAAGCGGGCGTTATCTAGATAAATCTAGACTACTGCGGGTTTATAAATCTAGATCGAAGCGAAAATGCGAAGCGAAATTTAGCGGTATTATAGATCTAGACGTGATAAGTTAAGCGGGTTTAAGTTCTAGATGGATCTAGACTTATTAAGCGGGCGGTTAGGAAGTACTAGACTAATCTAGACTTGACAAGCGGTGGGTCAAAGGGACCCTAAAGGATAACTCTAAAGGCTAAGGGATCACTTAGCCGAGATCCGTCTCGGAAGGACCATATTATATGGTAGCGCCAACTGGCTTGGCCAAAGAATTAATCAGCGCCAACATATAAGGCGGGAGCGAGTATAACTTCAGTGACTATGCACTGCCTGAAACTGTGTGGGCTGAGTACTGTGCGGCTGCCGGATAGGTTAGGTGGATAGGAGAATATGGAAGCACGCTTACCTTTGGTGATCTTGAGCTGCTGTCCAGACCTGGCGGCCTGATCAGGCGGCCTGGCTCCTCGTACTGTGGTGTGGCTTGCGAGTCAAGATGGCGACGCGTGTTCGGTGTAGAAAGAAAACGTTCCTAGCTTGCCGGCAAGGCACGATTACACTCAGCGGATAATGCGGGTTCGTTATTCAACTATTTTACTATATTTCTATTGTCTATATAAGACGCGGTGGCGGAGTCCACTACTTGAAGACTCAAACAAAGCGGTGCGGAAGGCGTCCGGGGTGTCACTCTAATAACGCGGCGAGCTCCGGAGCCTCTTAGCGGACAACTCCCAGTTTTCTCTCTTCTTGCGGTGAGCGTGCGATGCGGGAAATAATGATTAAGGATGTGGGTAGAAATGGGTGCCGACAGCCTCACCTAGCGGAAACTTAAACAAACTAACGGTGTTCCTGTCATCATCGAAAGGTGGCGTTACCATTCGCTATTTCCAATATTAGTGTAAGTTCCTGCAACATACTCGACCGACTTACTTTCTTAGTATCCCTGACATACATATTTCTAAAACAGTAAGTACTATAAAATTAATGTCTTATTAGATTCCGAAAGTTATTTCAACTATATATGACATTATTGCAAAATAGAGATTTTTTGGCGTTCATTGACACTACTCAAAATACTCTTTACTGACTATTGCCGACTATGTAAAGTGTAATGTTGAAGATTTGGAAAAGATAAAGCCCTCGAGATAAGAATGGATACAAACAGGCTTTTATGGATGACCTATTAAATTCCCATGTATAGGTGTAACGTGTGTAGTAGCTATATTTAATCGAATTACTCGTATATTTTACAGTCGTAGAGCCATGCTTAGGCACGAATGGGCTTGGTTGACCGGTACCATACCGTGGCCTCACAGAAAACCGGTTGTGTAGCGATGTTTGCATTGCATTTCCTCGTAATTAGTGAGGATTCTGGAGGCCTAACTCCCCCTGTCCTTTTTCCCCTCCCCTCATCCCTCTCTGCTATTTCCCATCTCATCTCATCTCTCTTCTTTACCATCCCTCCATCCCCCATACCTTATCACCGTCAAAGGTGGGCAGCACACTCACGGTTGCAGGTGTCCATGGACGGCCATTGTCACTTACCATCAGGTGACCCGTCTGTTCGTATGTCTCCCCTTTATAAAAAGTAAATGTTAGTAGTCGATATTTCAGAAGGAAAGTCAAATATTAATCCGCTTCAGGTCTATAGACTGTCTTAAAAATACTATTATACAGCAAGCGTTGGTGTCATCTGCATAATAATATGCTTGTTGCTTATGAAGTATGTATTCGAAAACAAGAATATTTTATATTTTTGTATTCATTTGCGACCTTCCATGCAGGCGGCGACCAAGTAAACAGAACTCGGTAAACATGTCATTGTGTTGTTAATCGTTACGCAACCTGTACCTATGGCTACGTACATACTTCAGTTTATTTGAACTATGATTAACATTTAAGTATCGATTGCGCGCTGAATCTGATTTGTACTGCTAGTAGTATAACAATAATATTAATACATCCGGCTGCCTAATCCCACAATTAAGCACAGCTTGTACGCTGGTAGCAAGACTGACGATATATAGACTATTACATTTCTAAATATATATGTATGTACATACTATAGATAAATTACACTCAAACATAGAACAAACTGCGCTGACTGCACGGATGGCGTAGCGGTTTAAGTGGCCACCTCGCCAAGAACCGGCTGAGTGTTGTGGGCTCGATCCCCGCAGTGGACAACACTTTGTGTAATCCTCAAATTGTTGTTTTGAGTCTACGTGTTCTTTGTGTCCGTTGCTTCCTTCATACGAGAGTTGTCTTTTTAAACAAAAGAAAAGAGAGAAACTTTGATCGGATCACAGTGGTCAGAAAAAATACCCTTAATTTGGGACAACCTTTCTGATGACCTCGTTTTCTTACAATATTTCGAACTTTGCACTTCTCGTGAATAGTTAATCTTTAGCGTATACAAGCGCTACCTACATATACATATTCTATGATTCCTATGGCAGCGCCAGAGAGTCTACGTTTTGCTACAGGTGAAGAGTTAAATTGTGTTTGAATAGTTTCCAATGAAAACAATAATTCTTTAACTTTACTGTCTACGCCGCACATATTTTATTATTTTAGTTAATTTGTTTTAACTTTCCTGTTTTTATACATCGACTAAAGTATGCCTAGTTTAATACTGTAAAGTTTAAGATAATGTAGAAGAGCAGCTTTCTTTCTAAACGTAATTTTTGTATGAAAGAGCTTTAGTCGTTCATTCAACGTTATATGTAAAAGTGAATTCATATACATATATGTCGTCGAAAGCTCATAGCGTAACTAGCGCTCTGATAAAGTTGAAATTATATATTTTCTAATACTTCAGGAGCTTATTTTATTAGTCTTTGGTCACTATAGAACACTAACAGTGCTAGGCCAGACTGCAAATGCGGGCGCGGGGCGGGTGCAGCGCGACGTACTCAAACATAAGAATTTTATTTGAGTGTCCGTAGTGAGCACGCGGGCGCGGGGAATGGCAGGATCTGCTTTACGCGGGACGAGCGCTTGCAACTTACGCCATAGCCCGTTCATACAAGTGGCCGCAGTGAGTGCGCGGGCGGCGAGCGGCAACCCGCGCGGGAGCGGGTATCTAAAGTTAGTTTGAGCTGACCGCGCGCGCAGTTATGATGGCGTCTTCACAATTAAATGTTGAAGACTTAATAAGTGCTATTTAAGCACGTCCTGCACTGTGAATGTCGAAACATTTGTATGGAGAACACTTTTCAATGGCTGGAATGCTTTGACGAAAGTTGGTATTTTTTTTATAGGACTATTTTCTATATTTTCTAATAAATAGTCAAACGTATTCGTTGTCATTCTTGTATATTCAAAAAGCTTTTGTGGTTGCTCTCGCAATTTTTCATACAGTGTGTGAAATTCTGCTTCCTTTTCTCTAGTTAAGTTAATGTTATTAATTCCCTTTTTCACTGGTAGCATTTGCTATTTAAAGTAAGAATTCTTCAGTAAAAAACAAGTCTTCCTCGTCCATATTATATTTTGAAAAACATTGGATAGGACAGCACTCGGAACGACGCCGCTTTCGACTGCGGACAGGCAATATCGCGCGCGTCCCCAAACCCGCGCCGCTCCCCACACCGCGCTCCCAGTTTGGCCAAGCACTTAAAGTGACACACGCACCTGTACTTATTTTAACGCGATCCGATAACAACAACGAATAATGAATAAATGAAACAAATTTTTACTATAGAGACTACAACATTTGATCTTTTTTTTATATTTCCAAACAACGCAAAGTGACTGGCGATTGTTGAATCATTATTTATTTCTTCATTTCATTACCTCGCGTTCATACTTTTATTATTTACCTTTGCTTCTTATTTTGTTTTAGTTTTGTTTTATATTTTGTTATTTTTCATCATTTCAGAGGGCGATTGCTCAGAAGCAGCAACAACATGCCGCAGGTAAGTTGCTTACTTTTATTTAAATCGTATTTATAGAGAACTATAGTTTTAAATCTGATCATAGTTTTAAAGAGGTAGTCTCATATCAAAAATTCTGCTTTTTTTTTTTCGTGTGGGAACCCCCCCGGGTCATCATCTCACCGGAGCTGACGGTGAAGTGGTATGTCGGCTGACTGTCAATTGGACTCCTGTGCGAAATGATGGAGCCATGTTTCAACCATCGTCACATATCGACGCAAAAATTCGGATTTATTACGATTGAACAGCTCCAAACGCTTCATAGAATCATCGATTCGTTGTTGTTTTAGGCCGATTGTGAGCTCACGCGTTCTTTTTAAATCTTTAGGGTCTCAGCTATCTCAATCAATTTCACTTTACGGTTATCAAAAATTATTTTGTGGACTTTTGATGTTTTCATCAGTAACAGGGGGGTTTCTCTTTGGGGCGACCACTGCGTGTATCGTTCTAGGTGCTCATTTCGCCTCGTTTAAATTTAGCAAACCACTTCTCTCTCTCAAAGTAACAAAAGTTCTTTTACTAAAAATGCTATAACTCAGATAGTAATAGTGCAACAGCTGTCAAATTTATACACGCGTCCTTTGAAGGTTAGGGCTAACTAAAAATCGTATGGATTTGATACTAGTAGCGCCATATGTGTCAGCCTACGAACTTTTCAGCCCACTTGTTATATTAACGTATGATTTTTTACTGCACATTGTAAACGGACCGGGTGAGGTTTGTTACCTTATTTAGCTGTTACAAATTATAAATTCTGAGTATCTATAGATCTGTTTATCATCGCATTACGTCGGTAGAGTTAATGACTAGTGAATTTTTACCTATTTAGCGATTGCAGTTACAAAGTGTACTGTGCGATCTACGAAGTAGTTTCAAAGTAGCGTGAACAGATGGCCTTTACTGGTATTGCATTGTTCGGGAAAAAGTTATTCGTATTTTATATACAAATTCAAGACATTTTTTTACACTTTAATTACTTTGAGAAAAGTGTCTTGGATTTGTATGCTTGATATTACCAAATAACATATGTATGTGTGCCATTTTATTAGATAAGTTTTTGTCATCTTGTAGGTAGTGACATTCCTGTCGCTGTAGAAATCCTTTGGTTTTTGATCAACAAAATGCGAAAAATAGTTTGGCCGAGTTCTCTTGATATTAATCTAATACTACTCAAAGAATTCTGAAGAGACCGAAACGTGGAAATCTGAGGGTGGAAGGTCAGGACTATATGGTGAATGTATTAACACTTCCCAACCAATTTTTGCTGAGTAACCAAAGATGTGTGTGGTCTGATCATGATAAAAGACCAGTCCTTTTCTGTTGATCAATTGCGTCTCTTTTTTTCTCAATTTCTTACTGAAGTCTATTTAGTTGTTGGCAGTAGATATCAATGGTTTTACCTGGCGCTAAAAGCCCATAATGAACGATGCCCTTCCAATCTCACCATACACACAACTTTATCTTATTGCGTGTTATGTTAATCTGGGTTTCGCTACAGTCTGTGGAGCTTGACTACCCTTTGGCTTTGATCTTTATCGCACGTTCTTGTCGTAAATTGTATAAGCTAATACAATTTCCATCACCAGTGATCAGTCTTTATAGGAATGGTTCGGTAACATTACTTTTCAATAGAGAATCGCAAATGGGTTTATTTCATGGTCTGTCACCCAAATATCGAGTTTTCTTTTTGTATAGCTAATTTCTTTTTATATGTATATAATAACTTTTTTTAAATCTGTCAAAACTTTTCATTTTCACTCTTCAGTTCCTCGGCTATGTCTTAACTACTAATATGCCATCATGGCACTGATTCTGCTCCACTTTTTCAAAAACGGCATTGACTTTATCCGTATGAGGGCGACCAGAGCCAGCTGCATCTTTGACATACAAACGCGGACAAAATGCTCGAAACAACTTTGTGCTACGCTTACTTTTTAGGGATTTTTTCCTTTTTCTGTAATAAAACTTTGGAATGTGTAGAATTTCTTCTTTAGATTGACTGATTTTCGCGGACAAAAAACAATGGACCTATTGTGTATATGTTACTGTAAAATTGTGAACTTGTCACTTTATGTTGTAAACTGACGGAGTTCACAATGTTACGCTGTTATAAACATATATACTAGGCAAGACAATAGAAATAGTAACCGTGCCCAGATTGCCCCCATATTCATCACCCGTTTTTCTTTATTTATTGCCGAGTGTTAGTGAAAAGTATAATGTGCTACGTTTGTAGCGAAATCTACCCCATTATACTCGTATAAGTTCATATGTCTTATAATCTATAAGGGTATATATATACAGTGCCAATCACTTTAATTATAACTTTAGAAATCTCTAAATGAAACCGTAACACGAGTTGCCTTCTTTTTGACTATATAGAGATTTAAAGTTTCCAAGTAACCTTCAAGAAAAATCAAATTCTACGACATTAAACAAAGATCCTATCTTCGTTTGTTCGTTGTTGCTGAAAGCGAAATAAGATGACAAAACTATCACTTCTTTTCTCACATCCATCAGACTCCGCTTGATGGCCACCAACATCATAAATTGGAGGTAGCTTGCGGAACTTTCGGAGCCTATATTTTGTTAATAACAATCTCTACGAAACAATTTCTACAATAAATTGGCTTGTGTAGCGTTCCATACCTAAATATGAGCAGTACATAAATGTACCTTTCAAGAGCGTTAGCTTAATACAGGGGTGGCAAAAGTGAATCACAAAATACTTGAATTATGGTAACTGTATAAAATAATTAAGAGAATAATAGTTTAATTTTATTATTGTAATTACTAAAATAATTGATCTATAATACATGATCCAAAACTTACGGCACTTATTTTTTTTTATGGGATACGGAACAAACCAGCGGACGGGGACTACCGCCGCCAATGGACACCCGCAGCTCAAGAGTCACAAGTGCGTTGCCGTTATTAAGGATTTATTCATCATACGGACGTTACGTCTATCATAGATGATTTATGAAGTGGTGTCGGGGAGACATCATCTTATTAAAAAATATTTAAAGTTATAGAGCAATACACACATCGTCACCACAACTTTTGGCTGCCTTGTCAAATGTGGATTTTATAATTAAATACCTGCCTGTGTTGATATATAACCGCCTGTTTCCATAAATCCAAAAATCGGACCGACTAACTAAAACCACGCGGTGTGCCATACTGCACCTAAAAATAGAAGGAATCCAGGAACAGTCACAAGCTTGTTATGAGAAGTTTGCGGTTGTTGTCATTGTGACAGCTGCCTTTATTTCGTATAAGTCTTCTAATGAATAGTGCACCATTAACATTGGTTCGATACCAGGATTTATCGTTTTAAGTGCATTTAGCAAAAAAATGTAAATCTATTGTCTGAAGAATTTTCTTACTATATGTGTCCGAAATATATGTAACGATTAAATTAATTTACTCACATTAATAATTAAATTATGAATGTCATAATTTTATATGAAGCAGCATAAAGACGACGCTTGTCCTGCACAATACACACACTCCACTACTTATGATACGAGGTCTTTGCCAGCGCAAACACATTTTAATATCGTAAGGTTTTAACTCTGTCTTGTAATAATAACATATGTAAATAATAAAATGCATAGTGTTGTCTCGCCTGATACTTTCTAGGTTTAACTTGTAAAGGAGCCATTGATTTTACTTAATCAATATCCGTCATTAGTAATTCATTGCTGATAGATACCTTATTTATAGAGATTGTCCCCAAAAAGAAACGATTACTGGAAGCAAAATTATATATGTATATATATTATACAGCCCTTTTTACTGTTGTTTGTATTATAGATATTACCTAACGCCGTCGTGGTAAAACTTAATATTTAAAACTTTATTATAAATATAAATAGAATATCGTTTTAATTAATTCAGATGCTTTGTATATGAAAAGGAAAAGTGCCGTCGCATATCTCGTGTGCATAAATATGCATTGAACTCTGATTGTAGGTCACCTGTGCTATCAAGAGACAAACAATTTGTGTATTTAAGTAATTTATCACTGTCTGTTGCCTGCAGTACTGATGTTTCGTTATGTGTGCGATGCGGCCTTATCGAAGCATTGAAACGTAGCCAACTAAACTCACTCAGGGTGAAAAACAAGTGCTATACAAAGTTTAAATTATATTAATGTTTTGTTTTTAAGAGGGTATTTCTAAACAACACAATTTACGATTTTATTTCCTGTCATAATTCTCACGTTCTTATTAGTGATTCATAAGCCACTTTAAACAAATGTTTTGTGATAAGAAATTGGGGCAAGAATTTGTATTTTACACAATGTAACTACATATGGCAATTTCAGTGTGAAATCTTCTCCAGTTGGTTGGTAGTAGTTAGTTAGTAGTAAGCTTTTCTTCATGGCCATTGAAGAGCAGATTGAGAAGATGTAGGACCTGACATTTTTGGTTGCGATATGAGATGTTTAAGGTGTATTGGTAGCAGACCGTTTCTGATAAACCAAGAGCCGCCCACCTGCCTAACATTACGCATTTCAATATAAAAAAATCAATGCCATTTTGAAAAAAAAAAATATTTTAATTCCTATTCATAATTTCTCTAGTATTCCGTGATCAAATCCTGATTCGTTTACTTTACACTTCTATCGAGTATATTCTTACCAAAAAAAAATGAAAATCGGTCTACTCGTATAATGTGCGGACAAATATATTTAAAATCTTAAATCATATTGTATTATAAAAGTAATCGGACGTAAATTATCGAGCACTTTGGTTCTTAATGAAACAATAGGTACATACATATATGTATAACTAATAGGAATACGTTAATGTCAACTAGAGGGTAGACTGTGGACTAGAGGTCGTGGCAATTTATCTTCGTCTATAAAATCTTCTGATTGTAAAACAGAGCAGGGCAGGGATTGTAATACGATAATGCTTTAATGCAGTAATAATATTTTCCGCTAAGAAGAAATCTGTTACTGATTTCAAAGTTTCATAAAGCTGGCATATTTTATGAATTATTCTCGTAAATCTGTATTAATGTATCAAATATGATCTTGCTTAAAATACTATTTTTTTACGTATCAAAGTAATATAATAATATCATCGCAATAAAATCGGTTAAATCATGTCGTTTCGGTCACTTCTATTTTTCCTAATATTTTTGTAACTTCTCTTCTGTAATCAACTCGGCCATGAGTCGTCGATTGCTGAACGAAGACCTTCTAGAAAAGTAACCGGATAAAAATGTTACGTTCTTATAAATATTTAGGCGTGGTATGTAACTGCTTTATTCTTATTTAACTTGTAGCCATAACATACAACTCTTGCATTTTGAAAATAATATTAAAATTCTACGGATACGCCTTGACATGTTTATTCGCTAGCTTCTATTAATCGACTAAATCAAATCACGACAATTGTCTACATTTGTCCGCAACAATTTGTGCACGCTAGTGCGATATCTACTTTTTTTATACAATATCATTGTATACATATACTCATGCCCACATTTTGCCAATCACAATTACGTAACATTCCACTTACGTAAAAGGGAACAAGCTGATTTCAGTCATGTGTGCAGCTTTTCATTTTTTTTTGTATATATTCTGTCTGATAGATAACAGTCCAATCACTTAGTTGCTCTTTATACCCACGGGAAGAGATAGTGTGGCCCTGGCCTAGTCTACACCACTGAGAACCACGGGTAAGAACAAATAAGGAATTGAATAAATAAATAGAGATGTAAAAAACGCACCTGCTTATTTAATGATATAGATAAGGTATATGTATTGCATTTGAAGAAACTATAATACAGACAAGTTATGTTATACAGACATGAAAATTGCCGGGGCGGTCTCTTAGTAGTTTTGTTACCCACAGCGATTTCTTGTAATCAATCTTTATATGATATCACAAATCTAAATTCATATTATTCTACAAATACTACTATATATATATATATATTTGAAAGGATAACTCCCGCACTAGGATTAATTCCTGTGTCTTGGGGGACTTTACAAACATATAAGTAACAAACACAAAGAACACAAAGTATTGTCCCATGCGGGGATCGAACCCACAACATTCCGCGGCAGCGTAGTGGCGAGGTGACCACTTAAACCGCTACGCCATCCGTGCAGTCAATATTAGACAGATTAATAGTCATTTTTCTTTAAGATGAAATACATATTTGTTTTTTTTTTTGTTTCAATTAGAGATTTTTTTAAGTCATTGTACCTTTCAATTCTTTAATTCTCTAAATAAATTAGGCAAAAAATGTGGGCCGTAACTACAAATTCATTTTTCAAATGCGTCGTTAGGGCCAGATTGGGAGTGGCCCAGGTTTACGACTCAAATTATCATGTGATTCATAAATATTAAAAATACACTTATTACTTTTTAAAATATCAATTCTTGGTTCTAAATACTTGTGGTATATTACAGGTTATGAATGTTATTATTATTGGATTATTGACAATTTTAGAAATTAAATGTTTTTATTGATACTAGTATAAAAGCCCAAGTGACATCAGCGGCTCGCCTATCAAGGTCGGCGTGCATCGGCAGCCAGCTAGTGCGGGATGATTGTTCGGTACTGACCGTGAGGAGAACTGCGTCGCGTGCTTACCACGCGGTCGTGGCGCCGCCGCCGCACCGGTGTCGGTCCCACTTCGCGCCTATTCTCTAATGCCCTCTCGTTCCCGCTCTCTTTGGCTTGCATATTTTCGCTAAGTTAGTGTTTCCACGTCTGTCGCGAGTGAGTGATGTGTCGCGCGCGTCGTGCACACGATAATAATAACATGCAATTAACTGTGAATATTTATTAACGATGCACATTGTGTTAAATCGTTCTTGAACGGTGCGAATGTGATAGTAGAGTACGTTCAGTTCCTTTGTTTGATCATATCACGCAGTAGCCGGTAGCATGGTCGTGTTTACGTTTTCTGTAGTAGCACATGGTGTACGTGCACGCCTGGCCGTCTAGCTCCCGCATTGCGACACATATTGTAAACAAAGTTGTTGAGATCGCAAAGTAACAGTAATTTCGGCTATGAACGCATTAGTTTTCATTGTCATGACTTATTGGATGTACCTAATGATCTGACTTACAGTTGCTTATAATTTTATCATTAGGATTTGAGTTCTATCTATATTTATTAACAGCTTTATACGTATTTCCACACACACTGTCTAAGAGTAATTAGTAATTTATTTATGCTTAAAAACATCTTATTTTCTTATAGTAAAGAAGCATTTTAACGGACGATCTGGATAGCTCAATTTTATGACTATATATTTTGATTATTATCTGTCTAGTTTTTATTTTTTTTAAGGAATTGAAAAAAAAAAGCAAAATATTTATAAATCTCACGACTTATTTCTATAACTTTTATTTACATTAATCTTGTTAATGTAGAGTTATACATAATGATACCTGATGTGTGGGAATAAACCTATTTTTTTCCTGAACTTATGCTACTTTTAATGTTAAATACATACATAGTTTGTTATTTAATATTCTGTTTATGAAACAATTTTTTGGATGTTGTTATTACAAAAAAGCAACTGGGTATCAACATAAGTATTCCTATATTTATTAGATAGGCTTTTTACAGACTTACATATTTTTGAAATCTTATACTAATTTGTTTAGTAAGAGACCACCTTCTTCAGATTTCAAGGAGACACCGTACAAATCAGACATCTATCGATGAAATGACAACTGGCAAACGCACAATAGCACAACAATGTGGCTTTTAAGGTTGGCATGCAAAAAAATGGTAACAGCTATTAAAGTAATCAGCTTACATGTAAACAGAGCCAATTGCTTGAAAAAAAAAAAAAAACAGCAAGAAGGCCCTAAGTTGTTATTCATGTCCTGGATTTCTGTTTAAGTATCTTTTATAACTAATCTTTTGTGAATTTGTGACATGCGTTAAATTGGATTTTTATTTTCTTTTAAATACCTTAAGGACACGGTATTACAGTGACACATTCATTCTTGTCGTTGAAAGTAGAACGTGAAACTAGCCCTAAAAGCATGATTTACATTTATTTAATTAAATTCTAAACTCAATAAATGAAACAGAACACATACTTAAAGTGCATTGTAAGGCTTCAGAAATTACTACATAACATAATTCTTTTGAAATAGCGTAAGAAGGTCAGTGAGGCGGACTATGACCCACTCCTTCAGACTTAAAATTCGTTAAGTACTCGGACATGGGACAGTTTCTAGATAAAACTGTACGGGTACGATATGGGTATACTTATTTTAGCCATCTAATAAATACGATTAAATTATTGAGAACGGAAGTGAGCGTAATATAGTCGATCTGCGCGTTCCGCTGGTTTTACGTTATATCAATAAACTGGTGTCAGTTTTTATTGTAATCCTCAATCGTATATATTATACAAAAGTCGTAAACACAATTTAATTTATAGATATATATGACTGCGATTATATCCAGATTGTTAGGTAAATTCATATGAAATATTTACAAAACATATACCATATTATCTATTGTAAAGAAATCTTTAGATAAAATGATAAACAAAATGCTTTTATCGCGCTGTTATATTACTATATTTACATTTTTGTTGACTTTTTATGTATATTCGTAAGAGCCGTTCAATGATTATTATATTGCGCAAACCCGCTACCTACTTGAGCTAAATTCTGGTACTTGCTTAGCTTAGGGTTCTGAACATAGCATTATTCTAACCTCAATTACATGTTTTTATTATGTGATTAATAGAAACCTTTGTTTATTATTAAAAAAAAAGTATATGTATTGCATTTGTATGTTCATATTTTTCGATAACTGGTTGGTATGAATGTTTTACGTTTTTCCTTACTTCGTGATATACTGTCGAAACACGTGTAGGTACAACCATTATTTTGAACACGTGTTAATTACGTGTTTGGTCACGGCAAAAATACTTAACACGTTCATTTTCAAGATACGCTTATTAAAGATTAGTTAAGAACCTGAACAAAACAATGTTTTAGTTTTTTAGGAAAAAAATCTGCAAAATTACGTTTCTGACGTCAAAAGTTAATAGAGATAATATGATATTGACGATATAAACTACAGAATATAACTTCTAAGTTAAGCAAATAAAGAATTATAACCAGTACATGCCAATAATCGTGTTAAATAATAAGCCGCCATGGGGACCAAAACTGTGAAGGTGACCCTTAACCTTTACGCATGCGTTGTACGTATGCCTTAAGACCGCGTTTCCCGCTTTGTTACATGATCACTCTCCCCTATATAAGTCATTGCGACCTTGCATCTTGTAGAACTCGTTTATTACCACCTTGTAGGCCTTTCACTGTCACTGCGGATCTATCTTAAGTGTTCATAAAATACTTGATATGCATTCTTGTGTCTTCCTACTAGATTGTGCACTGACATCTTAGGTTTATTAAATCGGGCTGATTGAATTATGATGTCCAAATATATATATATATGTTTATGGTAATGATGTCGCAATGCTGGCTTAGACAGTATATTACGTACGGTAGTATGGACCTACATAATTTTATAATAGTCATCGCGTAATCTGTACCATGTTCTAAAATCATGAACTCTCAGTAAGATTTAAAACATAAATAGGCCCTATTTTTGAAGATGCACGGGCTTACGCATTTCTTTCAAAAACATCAACACAACCCACAACGGGAATCCACTTCTGTAGAAAGAGATGACAGTGATGATAGTTGGTATTCTGCAATAAGTTCTACAGATATTCGAGAAGCGTGCAATAATCAACAAGAGAGGGAAAGTAGTGCTAGACCCATACCCATAAACCCAAGAGGCTCCACTGCTGCTCGAAACTTACGAGTGCCATCTGGCAGTCCCTACGAATTCGCTTCTAGTCCCCGTGACCGCTATCCGAACTTTGCGAGTTACTTTCGTGATGTTATGGTAGGAGAAAGAAAAAGTTCCCCCACCCAGCAGCACTATCATACCCACCACCCTGACTATAGACGACAGCGAAGCGACGGAGAGCGCTATCAGATTGGTATTAACACATATCACGCGCCCGTCCGATATGAGCACCGAAATTACGTGTCACCACTCTATAACGATGTTATGGACGATATACAAGAAAATGAATATAGTAAGTGTGAGCGTTACGGTGAAATAAGCAACACTCGATTAAGTCACAAAAATCGTTTTGATAACAAAAGTTTTGCTCAAAAATTAACCGAAAGTGTGAGTAGCGTTAAAGACAAGGATCACTTGATTGAAAGGCGAGGGTCAGGGTCGAGCAGTGGTGGAACTCGACAGAAACATCACACTATCCAAGAGCTGTTTCGAACATTCAGTAAGAAAGTGGGGCATTGGCGACACGAAGCGTCTGGTGAAGGTCGCCGAGGTTCTTATGCTATGCCGACTACTAGCACAGGCGAGCCTCGTGCTATGGACAGTGAAGAGTTCCGTTCCCGATCAAAGTCTCTCGATGGTGATCATATCCATAAAGTTTTAAGGAGACCGCTGCTGGAAGATTGCGGTGCAACCTACGAGATATTTGAGGCTATACTGAGAGAAGGTATGGACGTAATTTATGAAACTCTTTATTTCTACTAAGTATAAGTGTGTCTATCCTTTTAATAAAACAAGACATTAGCAGTTGTTATGAACTTAAATTACATTACAAATGTAGTTGAGTTAGGTTTATTTACATCATTCATCTTCTTACAATGGTGCCGTTGAAAACAAATACATATGAGGCTGATTTAATTTATCAGGTTTGTTAAGTTGTTCGCTCTGTTTCTTATTAGACTTTCACAGCGCACCTTCTCACTGTTTTATGAGAAGTGGCGGCAGGAATTGAAGCCTGTTGTTGTATAAATGCAGATTTATTTTAATATTTTAGCTAACATTAAAGAATCGATGAACTTTGACAAGTCATTCTAATACTAATTGAATGTCTTTATTTTGGTTGTGTTTTATGTATTAACGAGGGTTAGTAACATTAATCAAAATAAAAATAGATTGTTTCAATTTAAATTATGTTATGTACGGAAAGTCCCGACAGTTAAAGTCATATTGCCATATTGGTCAATTGAAAACTTAAAGAATTAACATTCGAAATTTTAATGTTTCTGATAAGAATACCATTTTTTACACAGATAAATAAGACTAAAAAGTTCATTACGTTTCGATTTTTTATTTCGTTTCTTTAGTAGATAATGCATTATATATCAACAAATGTAATATATTAGATGTACCGAAAAGTTTTTACCGGTTTTCTGACAGATGCCGCTAGCTAGTATTTAATAAAATAATTTGGCATACATGTCATTTTATTCTACTGTCATTAACCTTCAAAAACTACTAATTTTTATTCTGACTAATAGTGTCATAGTGTTGTAGCTCTATGAATATGTCGAATTTCGTACCTGACAAAGAGCATTTGCGGCATGCCTTGCTTTTCTTATTTCATCAAAAGAAAAAGGCCATTGAAAGTCATCGTTTGCTGATAGAATCTTACGGAAAGCATGCTCCAAGCGTAAAAACGTGTGAGACGTGGTTTCGAAAATTTAAAAGTGGGGATTTTGATTTAACAGACAGTAGACGTTCGGGTAGACCAAAAAGATTTGTGGACGCGGAATTGCAGGAGTTATTGGACCAAGACCCAACCCAAACCTAAAAAAACAATTGGCAGTACGGTTAAATGTGGCACAAGAATCAATTAGCGACCGCTTACGAGCAATGGGAAAGATTTTAAAACTAGGAAGATGGGTGCCACATGAACTGAATGATAGGCAAATGGAAAATAGAAAAACTATTTGTGAAATGCTGCTTCAACGGTACGAAAAAAAGACATTTTTGTATCGGATTGTGACGGATGATGAAAAATTGTTTTTTTTTTTAATCCAAAACGTAAAAAACCTGGCCAACCTGGCCCATCAACTCCAAGGTCGGATCGCTTCGGAAAGAAGACAATGCTCTGTGTTTGGTGGGACCCAGGGTGGTGTGGTGTATTACGAACTTCTAAAACCTGGTGAAACAGTAAATACTGATCGCTACAAACAACAAATAATCAATTTGAATTATGCATTGATTGAAAAACGTCCAGAATGGGCCTGAAGACACGGTAAAGTGATTTTGTTGCATGATAATGCACCATCACACACAGCAAAACCGGTGAAAGACGTACGGCGGGTGTGATAATACGTCCTATATATCGTATAATATAAGACGTATTATCACACCCGCCGTACTCTCCGGACCTGTCTCCGTCCGATTATCACCTTTTCGCCTCAATGGGGCATGCACTGGCTGAGCAGCACTTTGCAAATTTCGAAGAAGTCGGAAAATGGGTCGTTGAATGGTTCCGCTCAAAGGACAAGCAATTCTTTTGGGATGGCGTTCATCATTTGCCAGAAAGATGAAAAAAGTGTGTAGAATCGAATGGCCAATACTTTGAATGAATACCATTTCCTTTGTTTTTTAAAATTATGTGTCTTTTCAGTTAAGCCGGAAAGTTTTAACCGGATGGTTAAAACTTTCCGGTACACCGGTAATATATCAATAAATGAGAATAGAATCAATTAGTTTTTTCTTATAGATAGATAAAGACAAATAGTTGAGCACTACTATCGACAACCTTTGTATAAGCAGTAAATAAAATGGTTGTTTAAATGTTGGTAGGTAGAACTAACTCTTTAGTTAATCAGATTTTCTTCTTTTTTTTAAATTCAGAAGTCTGAATAGGGCAAGTATTTTTGTTATTATGCAGAAGAAAACAAATTAAACTATTCTGCCTTTATAATTATGGCCGAATATCAACGAACAGACGATCTTTAGGAAAAAAAAATATTACAATTTTATGTATTGCGTTAGATAGTGCCTCTTCTTATTAACATAGTCTTGTTATTATCTATACCCAATCTAAGCATACTTACCGGGTTTTAGAACACTGATAAACATTGTCAGATAACTTTACACAAATTACGCTCACCTCTGTATCCACTACGGGTAGGAGGTGTATAAAGCACAAACATGTTGCCCTGAAGAATTTGGTCCGAGTAACTTAATAGGGGGCAAGTCTATTGTCTTCCATCGGGCACTTATATTACTGTATACATACTGTCTGATATATTACAGTCCGATCTTTAAGTCTTCTTATACGATCTTTTATCTTAACGTTACTTGTAAATTTAAGGAGCACTCGGACCACATGGCCATCTGTCGTCACCTCCAGTAAGTTATATGGTAATTATGTTTTTTGAGCCCACTTTACGCCGTTTGAGGCTCTCTGCAGATGCAGCAGCAGCGCCGGCATACCCAGCTGTCTTCTCAACAGTAGCCAGGAACAGCAGGAGTCTTCAGAATTAACAAGTGTATTTGTTAGAACTTTCTTGGCTAACTTTTCTGTGCCGTGAACCGATGACAGAAGAAATGCGTGAAGACTGTCAAGCGAACCGGTAACAATGCTTGGAGCCAGGGTGTTTTGAATAATTTTGTCAATTTTTCCTAGAAGTGTTTAATTTTTTCAAAGTTGGGATGATCTGATGAACCGAATGCAGATTAATTTTAAGGAAACGATCTAAAAAATCACTAAAATTGTTAATTTTGTCCGCTCTAAAAGTGATAACCTTCTAACAAAAACCTTCCAAAATCGGGGTGAAAATAAAATTTTATTTCTAAAAGTTTTATATTAAGTGCCAAAACCTTGCATTTTTGTACAGTCGAGAGTCTACTGTCTTGTCAAAATAAAAAATATATATAATAAATAAAATTACATTTATAACTATTGAGTTATAAGCCATACTTTTAAAATTATTTTTCAGTAAAAGCCAAATCTTGTCAAATTCTAGTAGGGATAGTTGGAAATATTATGTCCATTCTTGCCTACTGCTTAGATTGTACCTATTATAGGAAAGATAATATATTTTTGAACACTTACATGAAAAGTAATGCAGAAACGCTTCATTATTTGCATCAAAACAAATGAACTGTTTTCTAGTAGATTATACCAATAGACTCACATTTTCAAAGCAGTAGACACTTATCTTACCTGTGGATCCTACCAGTTGGGATAGATATAAAAAAAAATCAACTGCCCTAGATAATAGGATATATTGGTGCTATATAGAAAACAGGCATATCGGCGTGCCAAATAGGTCGTTGAGAGAACTATCGTGTCTTACGTTTGACAGTTATGAATTACGTTATAATTTACTATGTGGTTCGGAGCCACCAATTAATGATTTAAGTAGTGATTTTGTATATCGTATATGGCAGGAATAAGTAAATATAGGTGCTATTGTGCGTTATTTATTAGCTACATCGTAAAGAACTTTCGCATAATGGTGCCCTGTCATGATTATCTCCAATAACGGTTTCTCCCTTGTTGCATAAATATTAAAACTATATATGATGATAGGTGGGTATTCCAATGTGATTGGACACATTGAAATCTAGTTTAATACTCAAGTCAATATATAATGAGGAAAACGTATACATAACTGTGATTTCGTTTTCTACATACTAAACATTTATTAAATGAGTGACTAATCTAATTATATGTTGTTCATGAAAGTATCTGTCGTTGGCGCAGACGCAATTAGGTTTATTTTAAAATGGGAACATGAATGCACGATACGTGTTTGTCATGTACATATGACCGCATTAAATATTTATGTTATAATATCGTCTGAGCATACTTCTTTGTGAATATAGGAAGATCTTTTATCTTTAACTACCAGTCCTACTGAGACTGATAGAATAGCCAAACCACATCACAAAGAATTGATAGAATAAGTCATTAACGTACATTTGTTTGTATAGACTCATTATAATTATGATATTTAAAAAAAAACTAAATTACCAAATTTGGTTAACAAGAGTGAAGTATTCTACTTGTTTGTTGTTCCTCTATCCAAATGGCTTTATTATCTGATAGCTCCAAAACACCATTATATTATTACCATTATTAATTAGTAGTAGATTAAAATTAACTTCCAAGAATTGCTTTCATAGGTAGTTGGTTACAAGAGAAGGTAATAAAAGCGTTTTAAAAAGTTTCTGGTCTAATTGACTCTCCTCTTAAACTCATCAAGTTATTTTTTGGATGGGACAAGTAAAAAAGGAACTTGATCTGCTGAGCTGCTTAGCTTTTAAAACATGCTTGAAATGTTTTTACTAGACTATAAGAGGTAAGACTAAGCGCTATTGATTCATTCTTGTCATTTTCTATCCCGTTTTGTGTCGTTTTCTATTTAAAGACGTACAGGTTAAACAATTTTTAGTAAGTAAAGAGTATAGTGTAGTCTGTCAACAAATAATAAAAATAAATAAATGACACTACAGAAATAACATTTAGACAACTTGAGGTGGTGATACGTCGCCTTCTTGTAACTCATACGTTTTCTGTGGATGCCATTGACAGTCAGTTATGTCATCTGAGATGAAAAGACGATGTCAAAATAGATGCTTAGTCTTTAGGTAAACGCTAAACAACAGTGCTGTATACTCCATCCAATTCTTATAAAAGTAGACGTAAATTTGGTTTGGACTACTTTCGATCATATTATACATTGTTCCATTTGTGCTAGTCAGCGTTAGCTACCTTAAAGTGTCCTTAATTCAAAATTATTCAGTGACCTACTTGACTAAATTATACAATTTAACGTCTAAGAATAAAACAGTGGCGTTTGAAATTGCCTTTTATGTTAGTCGAATTGTCCTAAAACATACATTTTACAATCCCATTTTTAGTAATTATAATCGTTCTTAAACCTAAATATTTATTTTTCTATTAATTTTCTTCTACGGCTAAAATGTATATACAGTTTTTAGTAGACCCATCCGGCGTTTTTGTATGTAAACATAATTATTTATGACAAAAAAATTAACGTCAAATAACAATTTTAAATATCGAATACCTTATTACCTTATATTATTTATTACCATTTTATCACTCAATGTCGTTTATTAAAGTAATCGTTTAGTAATAATTGTACACGCTGCTCTAACCAAGTAAAATGGGTAGAATTCGGTTCTGGAAGCATCTCGTTGTGGTCGCAGTTTAAATCTACCCTAAACCATTTGTCAAAGCGTTGCGTTGTTTTACCATCTTTTTATTATTTATTAAAAAACCATTAGTGACCTGTAGTTAATGTTTTTGGTGTCACTTAGAAAAAATATAATGTATAAATAGTAATTATTATTTGTACAAGTTTTGATATTCAATTAAATAATTAGCTAAACAACATATATGTATAAATAATATATTATTATGTATTAAATTTAGATTTAAAGTATTTGATCTAAAGATATTTTTCTGGTGTGCGTTTATTAACTCCCCATTTTTAAATTGTCTCTATGTATTTATATAGTCGTCGTTTACAGAAACAAAACCAAATTAAATACTTATGGTCTCAAAAATAATTGCCTTAAGAATTTTACTTGAACTTTATAACTAGATATTTTTCATCTATGTATTAATCATTTACACCTTTACCTTATATAATGTTTTATGTTATGTTAAAATTTCCTTCTATAATGTATACCATTCAATTATACTTTAATTAGGTCAATGTTATTGAGAGAAAACTGAGTGGTATGGTACATACTATAGTCACCTCAAAGCGTTTTGACAAGATAACTCCTTGACCACTTTTTAATGGGTCCAAAGTTATGTAACAGGTGACAATAAAAACACCCGTGTTGTGATTCTCATACCGTTAGTTTTCCGCTGTACCTATTATTTATAATAAATCGATTAATACGTTACGTGTAATGACAGTATAAAATTAATTAGGAAAGAAAGTAAATGATAACAAATTGATTGTGTGCCAAGTGCAAGCGGATGCCATACCATACATCATATGTAGCTAGCTACCACGAATTTTAAATCAATTTAATATTGTACAAGTTTTTAGATCATGTTCGCCCGTACGTTACAACTGCAAATGAAAGTTTGTTCGTACATCTCTCTCATCTCATTTTTAACTCCACTTGTTTACATCAAACTCGCAATGAATATTCAACGAAGATTCATAAACTCAGACTACTGTTATTTGCGTATTGTAGTACAGAAACAAAACTCACAAATTAAAATTATTAATTAATAAATTTTCCATTGAACGTCACTTCTTTATTCTTTTATTTTCGTTTTCTTTATCTGCGGAGATAAGTAGTGCCGTCGGTCTTGTTTATTTTGAAACTATTACTTTTCTCTTTGCTTAAAACTAATGGAAACCCGCGTTTGGGACATAGATTGAATAAAAATAGCGTTTCGTTTAGTAATTATAAATTATATTATGTTTTCTAATATTATATTTTTTTATTTTATGATAATTAGTATACATTATTGAAATATAAGCACATATATACATAATTTAATTTATACATCCTGTACTCATTAGTGAGTCTTGTTATGACTTGTGAGTTATAATACAGGGTATTAAATGGACTCAAAAGTTAATACTATTTATTACAAAATTCATTATTAGTTAAAAACCGTAACTTTGATATACTCGGTAATTGATATACAGTTAGGTCTAATCTCGATTTAGGTGAAACCCTTACATAATAACATTCATTTCACAGAACTCCTCTCTGGTAGTAGTTGTACCGGGTTTCTATTAATTGCACTTACAAGCAGCTTCTTTGGCACATTTGCGTTTAGTACATATGTAAGTAGGACAGCCTCCCTGTGTGGAGTAATTTTCTTTTTAACTTTCTAGTTTGACATGGACTATTTAGTATGCCTGTAATATTATGTATGTGGTGCCCCTATGGCTTTCCATGCATTGTTATCGAATTTCGTCTCCGCTAGACCACAGAGTTTTTGAGATTAATACCTATTTACAGAACAAGCGATCAAATGTACAGTGCATTTGCTGTGATAGCTGGAAAATATACGTGTATCATATTGCAAATTATTTATTTCGTGTAGGCTAGTAACCAAATTAGCTATTGATTTGTTCACATGAAAATGAACTTGTACTTTTATTTAAAGTTATAGGTAAATTTCCACATTACTAGGAAGTATTAAAAACCAACAAAAGCATAATTTAGGTAGTGTGGTAACATAGGTATTTTTTTTTTATTTTGACATTCTTACTTGTTTTAAACCTTTTTATTAAATTTATTCATAAAATGGGTTCTTCAGAATTATTGTTTATTTATCCATACATATATATACCTTTCTATTTTTATAACGCAGAATATTGATGTTGTTTGCGAAGAAATTGGAACATGGTAACAGAAATTAAGTTATAAACAAGAACAACTCTCACTGCCCGAGTTGTCGGATTACATAATATTATATATTATATTCATTGAAGAAATTACTTTATAACTCCGTTAATACTCAGTTTTTCTTATTATACACGCTCCGGTATAATTACACCTGCTCGGTGTTCAGGCACACCTCACAGGTGAACCATAGCGTATGCGTGACTTCCAAAACCCTCACTTGACTCTCAATATACATTTTACGTTGTGTTGTGTGAGTTATATACAGGATAATACACTAAACCGACATGTGTATTTATTCATGTTGGTTTATGAGGCCGTCGATTACTGACAAACTGCTCTTCGACTTTAAAGTACGTGTTCTTTAGATAAATCGCTTGCTGAATACGTCATTGTGCCATAAGTACGCCTCCTTCTTCTTTTTTCACTCGCTTTAGGACTCAATCCGATGCCTTAGTCGTTTTTTATCAATCTAATTTAAGTTATTGTGACTTGGAAGCGTACTACACAGTTATTGCTTCCCGCGTAATCTGTTTCCTTAACGAAGTGTTGCATATAATTGTTTGTTGTCTACTCACTTTCATATTATTCTGCATCTAAGATGATTCAAAAACATTTTTTAAAATATAAAAGGTGTGAGGGGTCTATGGAACCCCGGTCGGAACGAGGTTCATACACGGCTGCAAGAAGTGTCGGAAAAAAAGTCTTTTATTACACTTTTTTCGGTGTCGCTCCCTCAGAGCCTGTAACGCGCGATAATGAACTTCATTCTTATATCTTTACATACACACAGCAGCATATTCCCACTGTTATACGTAATACGCGTTAATCTTTGTAATCTGTGTACTCAAAATAAATTGCTATTAAGATAGGAAGTCCTTAACATTTCCAAAAAATGTTAATTTTCAGTGTAGGATATCAATTTGTACAGAGCACTAGACCCGTCCGTGGCATTATATCCCTGTATTTCTTATACGTTTGTTGCACTCATTACAGCTGTAGAGTGATGCCTACCCTCTCTTGATTAAATTTGAGATTTGTATAACATAGAAAAATATAATATGCCTGCAGGACCACCAGAATGCAATTAAGTAAAAATTTATTATGAAATAAAGTACCTAAAACGGGTTTATAATAATATTGTCGATTAAATTTATCAAAACTATTAATGTTGCTAATGAAAGTATAATTTACTTAATACTTGATATCACGTATATGAGTAAACATAAGAAGAGAGTTATGTACTCGGTTCTCTTCAATAAACGTTTTGCGAGTTGTTAAAATAATTTTTACTTGTAATTTTGGTTTCGTAATAACTGTACCTCATATATGTTTGTATGTTCGAAGAAGTGTTGAACATATAGTAGGTATTTAATCAAGATTTGTGAAAAAATATGTTGCAGTACTGTACGTATATAACTTATTAAGATATCATTTATTTTTACGATATCTAAATAATTTACCGACAAGAATAGTTCTAGCAATTTGGTTAGCAAAAACTTCAAACCAGTTAAGTAAATATTATAACTAACTCAACTGTATCGTAGAAGAAGTCTTAAAATAATAAAAAAATGAAACAAAAAGATACGTAAAATACGAGTTGAGTTTCGGTGTGACGGACTTGAGGTACCAAGGTCTGAAGCCTCTGAAAGACGTAATGTAGAATCTTAATTCAAATATAATCTGATATTACTTAAAATTTTGAAACATAAAAAAATTAGGCAGTGACGTTCGGTATTCTTTGCACTTGGTTCTATTTTTCGTCACTCGCCCTCTGTCCTATGATATAACTTTAATATATTATGATAAGACTTATACATTATTGTACTCATCCCATAAAATGCTTTCTGCGAACTGAAATACACGGTTGAAATTGATCTCTAGATATACAATGAAACTATTACTTACACTTACGTAAAACTTAGCAGTAATATATCTACTTACTATAACTTTCTGATTGGAAAAAACAACGTGCTATCAGCATACATTCATGATATCAGGGGCTTATTTAAGTAGAAACACGTAAAATTTATCGTTTTATTGTACCACTTATTATTACGAAACAACATTTCAGGAATGTCTGATTTTTTAAGTAACTTCGATTACCATAAAGTTTGAAGTCTGAAAGAACAAGGCTTAGTATCAGAGTAGAATAATAAGAGTTTTGCAGTCGTATAATATTGTTGCTGTTTATAACTCTGTACTTCAAGAGCAACTGAATATACATATATATGTATATTTGTTCTTAGCCAAAGCACAACAACATACTCGGGACTCGGACGGAAAGGGGAAAGGTGGAAATGGACATCATTGTCTAACAGTGTTTTACTGTGAGGCCGTGGTAACAATCCGGTCGAGCCGGCCCATACTTGCCGAAGCATGACTCTCCCACGTTAAAGATATTCTATTATAAAGAAGTAACTATTATAGTAGTGTATTCAGAGTATTTATAAATATAATTTTTTTGTGGAGTATCCAGGTTGATCTTAGCCGTTTATACAGACTAATTTTAGTTCTCAATTAGTCAACCGGTTGTTATGAGAGCAACGATGTACTCCATATCATTTAAACTAATTTCTACCATGTTTCACAATTGCGACTTTTTATTTCATATACATACATTCATACACTCACGCCTATATCCACCAAACGGTAGTAGTTTAGTTAAGTTAGGTAGTTTGCCAACCATGGTTTAGTCCCAATTACGTAATAGGGTGCAAGCCTGTTACCATTGTCCTGGTACTGTATCACTTAACATACCTTTATACTATACTATATATACATACCTTTATATACATACCTTTATACTATACTATCCGCTAGATAACAGTTCGATTCTATAGTCGTAGGAAGAAATAATAAAGTTATAAAGTACAATTTTCTTAACTCGAATAGTCTCGCCTGACTGTCCGGGAATTGTAACCATTATACTACCATTGAGTTATGATTGCTGCGACATCGCCGTTCTGATATTATGATCCATTTGTAGCCGGTTAAGGCAAACGGAAGAGATTCCTTAGTGTATTTATAGACAGACGACGCGTTCGCATTTCCTAATTTGAATTTTCACATTGTCTGAAGTAGTTTGATATTATTATGTCAAATAATAGTCTACTCTCTATAAGAGATAATCCTTCGACATTTTCTATATGTAAACCTTCAAATAATGCAAATACAGCAAACATAAAAGTAACTGTATTAGGAATTATTTGACTTCTAATTATGACAGTAGGTGCATGGGTAATAAATGAGGTTACGTTGTCTTAAATTATGTTTTCATATTTTATGGTAAATGTGTCACCCACGTTGCTAATATTCGTTAAAGATTAAATTCATTATAGTGTGCTTTAGAAAGATGTGGTCAACTTTTAGGAACGTTATGTGTAGATATCTGACAAATAAACGTCTCACCTCAAAAAAATGCTCTCTGGCATTGTCCTGCATAAAATTGAACTCTTCTGCAATAAAATGTGTTTAGAGTAGCGCATGCGGCTCCAGACACTTAGATGTAACGTCTATGAACCGCCACCATAACTGACTCTTTCTTCAATGCAGCAACTTGCAAAACGCTCTTCCTCTCTTCGATACGCCTTCTTTCTTCCGTCGTTACCTTACAGCATAATCTTTCGCTCATCAGAAAAGAGAACTTTGATCCATTGAAGGTATGACCAATTTAAGTGCTCATGTGCAAAAGCTAAGGCGCGCGCTTTGGTGGTCTACTGTCATTTTTGGACTAGTAGCTTTTTTATGAGGTTTAGGCCACGCTCCGCTAATCTTCTTCTGATTGTAGAATCGCTAACAGTCAATCCTCAAACCTCGCGGAGCCACTACAGCAGTTGAATAGAGTAAAAGTGACGCTTTCTTAGAGAAACTGACGCAATATACTGGTCATTTTGCTCAGACGTGACTCGATATCTAACCAGATCCTGGACGCCGAGTAAACATACAAGCTTCCCGATAACGCTGATATTCTCTATTTACAACAGAGAGGCTAAGATACAACACTAACTATACCCTGAATTAAGCAACGCCACGACTCGAGCTTCCGTAGGCGATTTTTCCATATTTTTTAAGGAAAAAAATCTCTTTGTTAGGATGTCACATAGCTTAGTTAACTTAGTTAACAACGATACATTTTGCAAAAAGCTTTAGATACAGTAATTCAGACGGTATACACATTTAAAACAATGTCTACAATCATTTTATTGTAGAAATTAGAAAATTTAAATTTGGAATTCTTTTTTTTTTGTTTGAAGGATATTGTGATTTTAAGATATAATCAAGCTATAATAATCTACCTACATTAATCTACGCAAAGAACCCTATGATATGTAATTACTAACGTCGTAAAGTACATAAACCAGTACACACAATTTACTAAACCAAATCAAGTGAGTCAATCCAGCAAGTATTTCAAATATATGATTGTGTTTTGTTAATCATGACCACTGCGTCCCCATTAATTAATTACAATCATATTCAATGCGGTTAAGTAATTACTAATTCTGGGACAAATTGTCGGCTAGTATTCTGTTTTAAAACACGGCTTTGATCAAGTAAAGCGGGCTGGTTTTATAGTTAGGGATAGGGTTAGAGTTGATAATACTCAAAATTAATTTTGTTTTTAGGATTTTTTTTTAAAAGATAAATGTTGCATTAGAAATGATTTGTGTATCTCAGCGGGCTCACAAATATTTAAACACCGGTCTCAAATAACATCAGTATCAGAAGAATTATTTGTGGATCACACAAACTTTTATCTCGTATTGGAAACGAACCCACAGCCTTCGCCAGTCAGAATCACTAACCACTAGATCAACAACCAGTGAGTCCGCGAAATATATCAACATTTTACATTTTATTTTTAAAATATCTGCTTTCATATATATTATTATAATCATCTTCGTCTATTTTTTAAGTTGGGACCTATTATAGGTGTGTTGTGTTCTACACATTTGGTAACGCTTTATTTATATTATATCACACGTGCAGCTTCAGCAATTATTTCACACAAATTACGATATAATTTAACTGACCTAATTAAGTGATACTGTTCCACACGTGCGCTCAATTAATCTCTAAATGAGCTACACTAATTAGGTTATTTGAATAATCGAATAGCGGGCTATGACACGTACACAAGAAAAAGAATACAAATACTTTATATAATACGGCCTTTTAGGTGAGAGTAAGCTTTTTTCTTGAAGGACGTATCGGTTCACACTAATTAGGTTATTTGAATAATCGAATAGCGGGCTATGACACGTACACAAGAAAAGGATTACAAATACTTTATATAATACGGCCTTTTAGGTAAGAGTACGCTGTTTTCGTGAAGGACGTATCAGTTCGGAAATACGGCAGGCGACAATTTGTTCCCCAGGCTGAAGCGCACTGTGGGGGGAGTGCCATTCATCTAGGTGATGGGGATGGATATTTTGTCGCGTAGGGCAATGGCGGAAACCTGCGGTCGGTATAAGTCCGAACAATTCTTCTGAACACTCCCCAGGAAACAAGCGATATAGAATGCAGAGTGAAGCTACATCTCTACGTAACGCCAAGGTATCAAGCCGGTCAGAAAGATTTTTGCAATCGATGATGCGAGTCGCTCTCTTTTGAATGCGGTCAAGAGGGCGAAGCTGGTGCTGGGGTGCACCTGCATAGATATGAGAACAGTATTCCATCTTTTTTCCGGTGAACGCGCAAACCTGTGTCTTCGTGGGGTTAAAGTGGACTAGGTTAAGTCGACCCGAATCTGAAACTTTTTCTAAAGAGGTTTCTATTTAAGACAAGTTTGTAATGGCTGTCGATGACGTATACCCGAGAAATGTTAGCGCGGCCGGTATAAAGAGGATCACTGTGATATCGTCCGTATAGCAATGGATGCTGTAAATCATTGATATGTAGAAGAAAAAGGGTGGGGGATAGCACACTGCCTTGTGGGACACCAGAATTTACAAACTTAGAATCGGAGCAACGACCTTGACACACCACAGTATAAGGTCTAACCCTAGACAATTATGTCATGTACCCGTAGGTATAATTTATACCTGATTAAATACACTACCTTCAAATTAATAGTAGGTCGTATTGGTATTGGTTTAGGGCTCAATTTCCGCATGTAGACTCTTGAACGGTCCATTACGCGTACGGACAGGTTGACTAGTTGAGCCAGCCTAGAAGCGTAGCCTCCTGAGGTGTTCAGAGGCTTCTGGGAGCCACCACGGACCCGAGAAGATACAAGCCCGTTGTGTAGCTACTTCCTGGCCTCTCTCTGCGCGGCCGTTTCCTCTGCATTGAGTTTGGGTCTGCCTTACCCACTAGGGAACTTGGTTAAAGGGTAGTGGTAACAGTGTAGTTGGACCTGGTACCACTCTTTACTACTTCAAATTAATGTATAAATAACGTACACGTTACTTAAGTACATGAGACCATCTCGGAAAATAATTTAACAATAAACTGAATCTGTAATGAATATGTAATTAATAAGGAATTAAACATATACAAAGAAACATTGAGCATACAGAAATCTTACAAATTTAAACAAAAACAAAAAAAAAAACAGCTATGTTACAAATTTAGAGATAGAGGAAAACAACATTTCACTTACACGTTACGTGCTATATATACATATGTAAGTATCAACGTGCTATTAAGATTGCAATAAAATTAAAGATATTTCAATTTATGTTTGATGAACAGGCTTTATTTCTTTTTATTCATTGTATATATAATTATTACCTATTTCACATGAGTTACCTATGTCTTTTTTGCAGACCTCACCCTATGTTTTTAAGTTCAAATTATCATCGTGACGCAAGTTCCACAAAACCCCTTTTTAACGACCAGATAACAAGTGTACAAGTTTGTTCGTGAATTCGGTTAGGTGTTGATACTGTACTCACAGTTTTTTTTTCTGGTCGTCAATAAATCTAATCAAAATTATCTATTTTATAGAGAAATGATAATATGAATAATAGAGAAGTCTGCTTAAGAATTAAATCTCTCAAATCATAAATGTATGACAAATCAATTGATGAATATGATATTCACTCAGCTCGGCTTCAAACATATATAATATAAAAATAAATAATAATATCTTTTATCGTAATAATACAGTTTGATAAGACTATGATTTTCTTTTTTAGGGATATATTTATCAATTTGGCTATATCTAATATTTTTTTAAATGAAATTATCCAATTTTTTTTTTTTTTATACTATAGGGGGACAGACAAACAGACGGGTCACCTGATGGTAAGTGACAACCGCCGTCCAAGTGCAAGTGCACTGCCCGCCTTTGAGGGTGATGAGGGATGGGGGATGCAGGGAGCGGAAAGAAGAAAGGGGGGATGAGGAGAAAGAAGATGAGGGGAGAGGAAAGGGGAGAGAGAGAATTGGGCCTCCGGAAACCTCACTCATTTCGGGGAAATGCAACGCAAGCGTTACTTCACAACCGGTTTTCTGTGAGGCCGTGGTATCGCACCGGTCGAGCCGGCCCATTCGTGCCTAAGCATGGCTCTACCACTGTTATATGTTTAATTTACAAATTTCAAATATTTTGAAATTATCCAATATATATGAAATTATTGTCATCGCTCACGTTATATCATAATTGGTGGTTGGTTAATTGGGGTATACTTTCATGAAAAGCAATTTTCCAAGAGATTATCGGTACAGCCGCTGTCAACCTACTTACTACCTTACGAACCAATTTGTTGAATAAAAAGGGGCCCTTCGAGTTGTTGGCTCATAAGCGTTGCTGGTTGATTCCAGACGTGAGTCCCATAAAGCACAGACATTGAACCACACTCCACACGAAAAATTTAAGGTTTAAAATTAAGAAATCAGTTAAATTTCACGCATTTTTAATACTTTTCACGAGCGATAATGTGATCGCGCAAGCAAAATTTTCACTTTAAATTTAATTTAAATTAATATTGAATGAATTAATATTTAAATAACTCTGTAATAACTAAGTCTAGATAGAAATGTATTGTATTTCTTGTCCTATAGGCTCCACTCATGCATATTATTGAAAACATGTTTTATATCAGGAAAGGAATTATTTCGGGTAAAGTGTAAACACAGAATTTTTATATATAAACTAGAATTTAGAATCAAGTATCTCTATTTTGTTATTACCATAGACGTGTGGTAACCTAGTAGATCTTTGAACCGAATTGAACAGACGTGAATACAAGCATTCAATTCGGTGTAGTAGTTTTTGCGTGACGCGTGTACAAATAAATATACAGACAGCCAGATGGACAAAAAATCTAAAAACTGTTGTTGTGGTTTCTGTTGCTCTTGTTAGTTCTTATAATTTAAAATTTTATTTATTATGGATTTTCTCAGTAGCGGATTGAACAATTTTGGGACACGTTGTACAATGTACAGATGTCCGCCTGTTACAATTTTGTTATATGTGTAGTTATAATGATCTACAAATTCTAAAATTGTAACTGTTTAGTATAAATATAAAGATATACCAAACATACGCATCATTACATCATTTAAAATGATATCTTTTTGCAACGTACTTTTTAGTATAAATATAAATATTGATGCGTAAAATAAAAAAAAATTACAAATAATTACTTAAACATGTTTAGTTTCAACATGCCTAATGACTTACCTACAAATACTTCATATTTTTCTACATATAACTATCTTTCGGCGGTTTTACTTGCGGTAATATAATGTAATTGCGGTAAGGTAGTGTAATGTGTGTGTAATTTTGTAAACCTGGGTGCTGTCTAAAAATTACTTTTTATCCCTTGGGAATAGAAAGAGTTGTTAAACAGTTAAAGTGTAAAAGGGCAAGTTTTTTAACGTCCCTTCAGCACAAAGTAAGGTTCTAAACTACCAAGCTGTGTGATTATAGCCAGGCCCAACTTCCCGGTATAGTCCAATTCGAGTCACATGGCATGCGACCCGGATCTGCTCAGGCTGTTACTTACTTGTTATCGTGGTAGAGCCATGCTTCGGCATAAATGGCTCCACCGGTGCGATACCACGGCCTCACAGAGAACCGGTTGTAAAGTAACGCTTGCGTTGCATTTTTCCGACATTAGTGCCTCCACATGATAGGAGGATTTTCGATCGTAATTATTGCGTCGAACATGGCCATTACTAGCTATTTTAATTTTACATACTTCTTTCCAGCTATAAGTTTTCCAAACAATAAAATCAAATCAATAAAATAAAACATAAAAAGTTTCTAAACAAAAATCCTAAAATCGTTTGAGGCCTTCTCAAGTTATGCTCCATAATTTATGTTTTTATGGAGCATAATTTGAGAACGTAATTTTTGCTTTTATGGTAAACATATGTATATATATGCTTTCTTTTTGGACTCATGAAATAGTGAGTTGCAAAGTCATCATTATATTACAAATTAAGATAATTTTTTTCCAATACCGTTTTATTGTCCCTCAGGCGCCCATCTACGTAGAGCCACCGCGCACGACGCTGATAACCGTCGGTCATCATTAGGCAATGTGCCCGTCTTTCGACATCGGGCTTCTGATGTCTGCCTTGACCCGCATCATGCTGCTATGTTGTTCCGTGACTCACGAGGGGTATGTTTCTAAAGTAAACAATTATAAGATAAGATATATATAAGGAGGGTGATGTTCATCTTCTGTGCAAACTCTATACATCACCATGCAACTGTGGGATATGTAGACGGTGCAATGGGTGTTGTTTACGGGGTGTTCATCCCCGCAGTTCGCACAGGTCGCAGGTTCCTCCACCGGGGCAATCGTCGCAGGATGCATGCGAGGTTCGGTGGGGGGAAAGCGTATGTGTCAATAACCTGCGCTTTATCCAGGGTAGGTGTGGACAAAGCTCGGGTGAGCGATGGCTTTCCCGCTAACAGGTGAGGTGTGTGTTGCGCTCTTGTGCGTGGTGGTGAGAAGCAAGGAAGAGGTCGGCTTCACTTATGCTCTCTGTCGGCTCAGCCGATTGGATTGATATCAGAGAACGTCATTTGATAATTATAGATTATAATAAATAAAATGTTTGTAAATTTATGAATGTTATGGAAGAAGTTTAGTGGCCATGATTAACATACGTTTTATTTTTTACCTTTATTAAGTACTTAAAACCTTTTGAATAGTAATTTCATTAAGCTATACATATCTTTATATATATAATTCTTCTGTGAGTGTGTATGTTACTGAACTACTCTCAAACGAATGGACGGATTTTGATGAAATTTTTTGTGTGTGTTCAAGGGGATCTGGGAATGGTTTAGATTCACAAATCAGCCCGGCAGATGGCGCTGCAGTCGGTATCTAGGTTATTTATCTATATTGATCCTAATCGCTTGAAATATCATGCAGGACAACGTCTGTCGGGTCCGCTAGTATTATTATATAATTGATTATATTGGATATACACACGGTGTGAACTTTTTGGTCCAGGAAATTATTGACTGTTTTACTTCAGTGAAGTCTCGTAGTAATCATTTTTGCCATTTTATTACAGTTGCCGGTTGCAGATCCCTTTCTGGAGAAAGTTAACCTCTCGGACTTGGGTAAGCTTATCTTTACTCTTACTCACTAATCAATTTAGAAGTGACATAGTGATTCATAGAGAACCATTGGATCTCAACGTAGAAAATACGACATAAGACATTTTCTGTTGCGGGGTTTTCCCAGTTTTGCCATTTCGTAATGCCTGTGTGAAGAATGAAAGTGGTCTAATAGGTTCAATCTCTGTAATAAGTTTATTTGAAGTTTTACATTTAGAAATTAACACACTGTAAATTTAAAAGTAGTATATAACATTCATAGTCCTAATAAACTACTATTTTGACGTTTATTAAAGATAAAGTTATTTGACATTATTACAAAATATTATTAAATGTTATAGTCTACAAAAATTGTTACCTGTCTTCTTATTAAAATGAGTATACCATTCGAAATTTCATCCGAAGATGTGACGTGACGAGTGTGATGTACCTGACATGTAAACTCAAACAACATGGTTACTTAATTACCTTTTAAGTAAAATACTTTTATGTATTTCTTGTTATTAATGTGATAAAAAATAGCAATATGTGTAATGACATCCAAACTTAGACTTATTACGTATTATTTAAAATAAATTTTCATAAAATCGATATCGGAACAACATTTTAAATATTTTAGTGACAAATGCCCTTAATAATTACACCTTGTACATATAGGAATGTTATGTCCAAAACCAATCTACATATTTCTTATTCTCTATTTCTAAATTGCCGTTATAAATAAAGAAACAATCTAATTATAATAATTACTGTTATTTTAGTTTTGAACTGTAGCACGTTATTATTATTACTATAGCTTCAAGTATATGGCAATATGTAGAATAAATACGGACAAAACTTCCTTAATGACTGGCTGCTCATTTTTAGTCTTCTAAACATAGAGCCGAGAGGACATCCGACTAAATTGCCTCACGAACTTTCTACATCTTGATTTTCTTACAAAATGCCACGCTATTAATTGTATAGTGCTGGACTCAATCTCAATAATTGTGTTCGGTGAAGAGCTCTGGTAATAGTTTTACTCTATTTAAGTAACGTAATACATGATAGCAAGCTGATCTCACCAACTGCACAGTATGAGTTTTTACCCATACATTTTGGGTTTGTCTGTTGATGTAGAAGTATTTGCAGTTGCTTCCATGTTTTTTTTTTACATTCATCCATTTTTGTTACCAGTAACTAAAGGATGTAATAAGACAGTTATAGACAGGCAAGGTAAGCAGCATTTTACTCATGCAAAATCATAAGCAGCTGTATATATAGAACCCAATTTATTTTTTAATAATACCTAAAAAAATATTCAAAGGATTACGAATACCTATCACAGCTTTGCCGAGGATGTATGTCCATTAACGCTAAAGTTAGCCTAGACCAGTATGGTTAATATTAAAAGTAACCTAAAGATTGATTTGTGATGAGTTGATGACGAATAAATCACAGATCTTCTGATGAGAAGACTTATTTGTCGCTATCAAAAGCTTGAGTGATGCGTTTTGGTCGCGTCTCCTCGGACACATGGCGGTGGGCGTGAGCTGGCAAACGACAGACGTCAAAGCGTCGTTGATGCTGCGAGTGGTGTCAAGTTCGTGGCGTCGGCTACCGGCGTGAGCGCGGGCAACGCGCCGCGTATAATTAGCAGTGAGCCGTGGGAGGCGCGGCGGGCCGCACCGAGTGGCGGAGGGCGATGCGCCGCCCGGGCCCCTTGCATGCTGCGCTTACACTACTTTTCGGACAATCCCGCGCTCGCCGTCGACGACGACGAAGAGTCCGTGTATTCTATCGACCTCATCAAGGAGTTCGAGGCCGTTGGCCGCGCTTGGAAGGCGTTCCTAGCTGACTGGCTCCTCAAAGGTGCCGGCTTGTTTATGTCACCCACGTTGCGTCCGCGCTGTTCCCTGTTTATGTTTTGTTTTTGTGACAAATGTTTTGTTACTTAATCAGACGGTGCATTAGTGTTTTAAAATTTCACATAATTTCTAGTTTAATTTATACAAAATATGTAACTGTAGTTACAATTTAATTTAAATTACAGCTGCGTATTTTTTATAACATTTGTGTTTGAATTTTAGGTATATAGAAAAAGGGAACGCCATGAAATTTACCTATCTATTTACGTCATATACTTTTCAGGTTTATGATTGTAACGTTTTCACATTTATTTTAAAAATTTAGCTATAAAGAATGAAGCTTTTATTAGAATGATATGCGTGTGAAGGCATCTTTCGAGGTTCACAATGACGTCACGGCTTTAGCTTCGCTTGCGCAACGCAACTGTATATAAATGTAAATAAACAAAATAGACATCCACTGAACTACTATACATATATATATGTACTATACATATATGTATGTGCTTTCGGAGGGCCTTGACTGCTTTTTAGATATTTATTTCATTTTTTTTACGAAAAACATTATTATATTTGGTTACTTTGATGGCGTGTACATTGTACTCATCATGCGACTACTAAACCAAGTAAGTAACTAAATATAATAATATAAATGTGCTCAGTACGGAAAGAACATATATCACAATATTTCTCAAAAGTATAATTTCTGTCTTTTAAGGCTTCTTCATATCACCGGTTGATTCAGTAATCAGTACTTACAGAGCGTTACATCTAATTTATTTATTAAAAAAAAAAAAATTACTGACTTGAAAAATGAGAAAATATGAAGCCTTATGGTGTCAATAACAACAAATTTAATGTTTTATCATTTATTTAATATAAAACACTACAGGAAATGTAAAATTATGCATGGGGGTCATGACTTATATCAGTATCAGAGTCACAATTCAAGAGTCACAAGTGCGTTGCCGGCCTTTTAGGTGGGAGTACGCTCTTTTCTTGAAGGTTTGAAGGTCGTATCGGTTCTGAAATACGGCAGGCGACAATTTGTTCCATAGGCTGATTGTGCGAGGCAAAAAAAATCTGGAGAAGCGCACAGGGGTGGAGTGCCAGTCGTCCAGGTAGTGGGGATGGATATTTTGTCGCGTAGGACGATGGCGGAAACCTGCAGCCGGTACAAGCCCGAACAATTCCTCTGAACACTCCCCATGATACAAGCGATAGAGGATGCAGAGTTTACGTGGTAGAGCTGAGGAGGGTCTATAAAATTATTATATTTTTGGAAGCGAAAGTTCTTTAGTTTGTCTTGCATATTTTTCGAACGCTTCAACATTGATTTTATGTCCACTCGACAGTAAAATTATGTCAATTTTTTTTTAACCACATAGTCCGATAACAATCGTCTGGAATCATTAGAATTAACATAATTGGCTTTAGATACGTGCACAATTAGTCACATCTCCTTTTTGAATTTGTCCAGTATTTCTGTTTTTCTCTCGGTAAATCTAAATAAATAAAGAAGGTAATTTGTATGGAAAGTGCCATATATGTTCCCAAAAAATCGTATTCGGACATTTAGTACTATAATACCAAATTGCAAAATGTCAATTTGAAAAAAATTACGTCACTCCATTAAGGCCATTATTGTAATGTCTTTCTTTGTATGTGTTCCTTGTCATCTGGATTTGAATTGATGTTTTATAAAGATAATTTCTGATTCCGATATTTTCGATTTTTACTTTCACAGAAGTTATTCTTTAGATTTTATTTCCATATGATCCAATTTTTTGATAAAACTTAAACGTCTTTCCACAATAAATAATTTATACCAGATGGTCCTGGTACAAAGTACTCTACCAACAAAAAAGCGATAGTACATCCGCAGTATTACGCGGCTTATTTTACAACAAGAATCTTCTTTAATTTAATTTATAATTCATTGTTTAGAAAACATTAGAATATTTTCGATTAGGTGATTTTGGCTAAAATTACTACATTAAAAAAAAAATACTGCATATCCGTACCTGCTCCTGATAGATCAATTTTAATATAAGGCTCAGGATACGATACAATAAGTATTGTTGTAAAACAACCACCGTACACTTTGTAGGACCGATAAATGCCGACTGACACTAACCAATGAAGCGTGAGCATTGTAAAACAAAATGGCTGCCATATGATGCCCGATACATTCTGCTTGTCCTATTATTTGGTTTCGTGATAATGACCATTTTACAAAAAAATATTTTTGGCCAGGTTTTAGGTGTCGCATGTCGTATGTGCGTTGGACACATTCTAATCTTAAGAAAATATTACAATTCAAAATTAAGGGTTTACGAACATCCTTACAGCTTTTTACATTTTATCATAATTTAGGAGCATTGAAGTCGGTTGATAAGTTTTGAAATAATTAGTAATACAATATTTGTTATCGGTTGCTCATCAGAACCGAAGCATAAATGACGTCGTGCACCATTTAAAGTATTACTATGCATGTTATTTAACCTTTCTTGTATAATTAATTGTTTGTAGAAAACCGCTTAAAGTTAGGAATTTAAAGACATTGAATTTAAAAGTTGTCTCAGGCACAGGCACCAGAATAAACAACATCTTTTTTTCAAATTATATTACTAGATTGGATTGTTTTTTTTTAACAAACATTAAGATCTTATAGATAGATAAATAAATCTTCATAGTTTCATGTGCTTTAAAACTATTAATAAATTAAATGTACGTTTTTTTTTGTAAATATTCAAGTATAAGTACAAATCATTTCATCATAAGGTGCAAACTGCAAACTTTGTAAACTTTTCAGAAATTGCTTGAGAATGTTTTTTATAAAAAATATTCTCAAGCAATTTCTGAAAAGTTTACAAAGTTTGCACCTTTTGCACCTTACCTTTTTTAGCCATGTTTCCTTTGATTTAAATATGAAGCAGAACTAACAGAAACGTTTTTAGATAAACATTGATTAACATGAACGGCCTAGAAGGAGGAACATTTCAAGATCTGAAAAGTTAAAAATATTATAAATTCTAAATATTTTATATATATATATATATATGTGTATATATTTATTCATAAATTATATAACTATGAAATAGATTTGAGGTCTCACTTATTTTACTCGGCAAAGCTAACTTTAAATTACTTGCCAATACTTATAATTGTGTCTAGTAACGTAAGTCTAGGAGACGGGAAACTAGAAAGTTTGATCCACTATGTATCTAACATGTCCCTTTATTTTTTTTCCACTATTGTTAATTACCTATCTCAGATATCCTTATGCTGAGCTACGTACTAAGTATGAGATTACTACATGTTCATGTAACATAGTATGTAATGACTTAAAACATCCATATCGAATTGCACCATGGTCACGTCATTTCCGCAAGCGATAGAATTCTTCAAATTGACAGTTTAAAGTTCTCTATTTTTTTTAACATTCACTGTGGTATTTGCATTGTGCGATTTTATTAAAAACCGAAAACAGTTCAGGATTTAATTCATACTATAAGAGTTTGATAATTAATAACGTTACAACTACATTATTACTAGGACCTTTAATGGATTTAGCCACAAGCGGATGAATATTAACTGGCACTGTGTTCGTATCCTATTAGAATGTAGCAGCTCATTAAAGTGCTGTACTAGAAAAGATTGAAGTTGTAACTAACTTGTGCTTTGTTTTTACCGTATCATTTCGTTGGTTTATATAACTGAAATGTTGTACTTGTTTAAGTAATAATTGCAAGTGACAGTACTATACTTCAATATAGGATAAATGGGATATTTTCATCATGGAACTACACCCCTTTACATAATGCCAATGTAATCTGTTTCTTTCTTTTTCCGTTTCTATTTTATGATTAACAAGCTCACTTGGATATTTCAATACAGAGCCCTCTCATGTTATTCAACATTGCCAGCTATTCCCTCTAGTTGTTGATTGCTGCTGGAGGCGCTGGAGCTTGGTAAACACATGGCTGGGTGTCATGAGCAGTAGCTTTTATATTTAATAATGCATTAAAAGTCCTCCTAATTGCTTCCAAAATAAAATAAAATGATTTAAATATGATGATTGATTTTCTATGATTTTATTTATCTACTAATAAAATCTGATTTATTATCGTTTATTATTGTATGACGATGCCTATGTATTTGTATATATGTATTTGCTATAAGTAGTAAGTATAAATACTTACTATATTAGGTGCAATTCATTCAACTATCACTGAAATCGTTCTTATATCTTGTACCAACACAAGTACACGATGGGAACGGTACCTGTCAATCACAATTTATTCATCTCATATTTCGTAAAGTAAAATCTAGGGTCCAGAATAAAACTACAGATATTCAGGGATTGAAAAGAACGTAAAAAAGCCGATGTCCAAGTGTAAACCTAAAATCTTTAAAATCAATTGAGAATAAATAAAAAATCAGAGAGAGTCTAATTGGCATGCCATATTATTGGGCATTGACATTGAAACATTGACATCTGACTTCTTAACTTACAAAATAATTCACTCAGATACTAGCTCGCTGTTAATTATTTCATTTTATTTAATTGTGGTGTTGTAAAAATATTTTAAATGCCAACGTCGTTATTACCGAATCAAGGATGAATAATCAAATTATTTCTCTTCATTGGGATTTTGTGCTAACCCTGCTATGATTCTTTCTGTAGTTTCTGAATGTCTCCAGCTGACAAAGGTCAAATGTCAGTTATCGGAAGTTGTGGTTTGACCGTTTGAGGTTATTTCCTGTAGATATGTAGGTATATTCATCACTATATTTTTTTTCATCCAAAGGTTGTCTGTAAGAGATCGCTCTTAGAGCCATAAGGCCGCCCATTGTGCATATGACCTTGTATATTTAATTTCAAGCTAAAGGTTTTTGTTGTACAATTAAGATTATTCTTATCTTCTTCTTATCTATAACTGACTACATCTTTATATTATTAAGCAGCTTTAGACGAGATTTATTTATTTGAATAATAAAACATCAAATTACGACAGTTATTATGTAATTAATTAATTAGTAATAGCTATTAAAAAGAGCAAAGAGCATCGAAATTCGAACACTGGGAGTAGTTTATGTTGATAAATCCATTAAGGTTGGTTGGTTGGATAAAGAAGGGCAGCGGCAAGGTAGGCAAGGAATGGCGGCTGCCATACCTAATATAATCAAAAGACGAATGCGATGCCCTCTGCCAAAGTTTAATCTTGTTTTGCCGTACATCACTATAACTTCTTAGCACTGAGATTATATTATCAATTATATACACCGCTCTGAGAAATTAATTGGACATAAGTTTAAGGAATACTTACTTGCCAAAACGCACACACGCGCACGCGCACGAACGCACGCACACACGCACACGCACACACACACACACACCCACACCCACACACCCACAAACCCACCCACACACCCACCCACACACACACACACACACACACACACACACACACACACTCACACACACACACACACACAATCACACACACGTCAACAGATACATTTATATTTCTTCTGTTTTTGTCCTCCAATTTTATTTAGTGCATAAATTGCAAACACTGTTATACCCACTGTACCTACTGTGTGTACTACTGTGTGTGTTATACTACTGTGTGTAAGGAAAGGGTTGATATTGACTACTTACATACAGGTTAATCAATCTAGTTTAGGAAACAAGTTCTAATGAAAATGGTACTTTGATGCTTCAATAAACTTATTTATTACTATTATATAAGTACTTACTTTGCAACAAGGTAGTAAAATATATTTGAATTTCGAAAGTCTGTAAGAAGAGTGGTAAAGTTCTTACGGAATCTATCTATAATATACATATATACCTATTTGCCATTCAATAGACGTACCGTCTTTGACAAAATAGGTTATTATTTTTGTCAAGAGTGGTTTACAAAATTACATATGCTGTAATGATTGACAATATACTGAATAAAATAGACATATTTCGTTTTATTATGCGTAGGTACATACATAATTAGCGACGATGTTAAGTTACATTCCGCTGGACAGGTGCAATTTACGGTGTCCATTTTCCTTTTTAGTTGGCATTAATGCTGTCATCTGATACTGTCATTGCTAAGTCATTTTACACGGAAGTATGTCACTAGGGCTTTACACAATAGCTATGGGCTTGTTTATTTATTTTTCATTTTGTAATCGTAACTCGTACTATAGACTTGTATTACTTTATACTAGTTTTGTTTTGTATGCACTTTAACAGTCGCACCCAGTACTTGTTTGAAGTGGTAAGATAGAAAAAAAAAAAGTTAAATATCTCAATCTTCTGATTGAGAGAGATTGAGATTTTTGACTTTCTTATTCATTTAATACGAATATCAAAATTTGTATGTTTGAGCTACTGTTTTTTGGTTATTGACAGTTAAAGAAATGTGAGTTCACGGCCATCTTACATAATTATACTACAAGCTGAGATACTGATTTTTAGCATAATAAACCGAACGAGTAGAGTAACCCTTTCACTTACACAAAATGCAATTTTTAATAAAATATTTGCAGTTTTGTTGTTATTCTGTTTGGTACTAATTGACATTGTTATAATGTCGTACTTTAAAAAGTTGATAATTTCAATAAAAACATTGTCTACAGAACTATAAAGAAGATAGTTATTTTATATGACGAGGATCAAAAAGTGTTTTTGTAAACCCTGATAAAGCTGTGTCCCTGCAAGGTCTATAACTATAGCATTAAACTATTTGCAATTTCTTTCCAATTTGAGCTCAACTGAGTAGAAATACCACTCAAACTACATCCAATTAGTTTTATTTCAAACTTTCTTAAGTGTAAGTTATAGCAATTTCAATTCACAGATTTTTATAAATACAAAATACTGAACTTGTACTTGAAACACTTTACTACCAACCTGCTTCTGCAATTATTTAGATAAAGTGTCCATATTCTTTAGTTAGATATATAGAACTATAAATGGATTATGTTATTAAAAACTTGAAACACTTTGCTGATAATACTCTGCTCAAAGCGACGTATTGTGCATTATCCCATTCTATTTATTTTAAAATATGGAATTACTGTTTATGGAGGTGCTCGTAAAAGGCATTTTATAAAGTTAAACCGAGGACAACTAGCTTTATTGAAGCTTAATTGAAATTTAAACCCTTTCTATATCATACGGTTGACCTCTATTCGGAATGTGATATCCTAACGGTCTGGCAGTTATTTATCAAAAACACTATTATGACGCAGCATCATATGTATAATGTAGTAATAGTGTGCACTCTAGACGGACAGCCACGGTATGTCCTACTGTGTCGTACAAGTTTGCCTTTATTCATAAATACCTATGCTATATAATAAAAAAGAAATTAAAATATACTCATTAAATACTGGTACTCCAGCCCACCAGGATACCAGACATAACGGGTCAAGCGCCCTCTTTGCTGGACCTACTGCTGACGAATCACCCAGCGCAGTACAGCGTATCGGTTCTCGCCCCTCTAGGATCCTCCGACCACTGCCTGGTGTCGACCTCAGTGCCTTTTGTTACGCCTCCACGACCTGTGGTAACAAGGCGGCGGTTATGGCACTACTCGTCAGCAAACTGGGATGGAATGCGGGAATATTTTGCATCCATCCCGTGGGCTCAACGCTGCTTTAAAGACAGGGATCTGTCGCAAAGTGTGTCTGCCGTGACTGACGAAATCACTGTCGGTATGGAGTATTATATCCCCTATAGTGAAGTCGCCAGCACGAAGACCCGTCCCTGGTTCAATAGCGAGTGCATCCGGGCCGTTGCTCAAAAGCAGTCGGCCTACCGCGCATGGATCGGGGCCCGCGCACGTTGTGACCCAGACATTGATCGCCTAAAAGCAGCACTAAACAGAGCCACTAGGGAATGCAAGAGGGCTTACATCAGAGCAGATGCCCAGCGCATTGCACGGTTTGGTCAAGAACTCGTCGCGTACCCTACGGGTAGCCGTAAGTTTTGGCGATTGGCCAAAGCCGTGCAGTCCAACTATTGCCAACCTTCGCTGCCGCCGTTGAACTACCCTGACGGATCACTGGCCCACGAGCCGCAAGAGAAAGCGAATCTACTAGCTGACCTCTTTGCGGCTAACTCCCGAATCGATGACCGTTGCGCGCACACGCCCACCATTGCGTCCTGCGACTCCGCAATGCGGGATATTCGCATCCGGCAGACGGATGTCCGTGCGGAGCTTCGGTCACTCGATGTCCGGAAAGCCAGTGGACCCGATGGTATTCCGGCGGTGGTTCTTAAGAACTGTGCACCTGAGTTGTCTCCCGTACTAACGCGCTTGTATCGCCTGTCCTATTCCTCAGGAATTGTTCCGGAGGCCTGGAGAGAAGCGAATGTTCAACCCATTCCCAAAAAAGGCGACCGCTCCGATCCAGCCAATTACCGACCTATAGCCGTCACTTCCATACTCTGTAAGGTGTTCGAGCGGATCATCAACACCCAACTAATCCGCCACCTAGAGGATCACTCCTTGTTAAATGATCGGCAATATGGTTTTCGGCCGAACCGATCCACGGGTGATCTTCTAGCGTACGTCACACACCTTTGGGGTGAGGCTATGGATAGGCATGGGGAGTCCTTGGCCATCAGCCTCGACATTGCCAAGGCTTTCGATAGGGTGTGGCACCGCTCGCTTCTCTCCAAACTTCCTGCATTTGGTCTGCCACCTAAACTCTGCAACTGGGTTGCTGCCTTCCTCGAAAAGCGCCGCATTAGGGTTCTCTGCGACGGCGCGGCCTCAGACTTCCACGAGGTAAGCGCTGGTGTACCTCAGGGCTCCGTCCTATCGCCTACGCTGTTTCTTCTGCATATCAATGACATGTTGGCCCTTGGCAATATACATTGTTATGCAGACGACAGTACAGTGCACGGGCGATATTTCGGGCATTCTACTGCCAAGCTGGCAGACGTTGAGGAAAAACGACAGGAGCTTGTCGCTGAGCTCGACCGGGTCTTGAGCCGCATTTCCCAATGGGGCTGTGAGAATCTGGTCGAGTTCAGCGCCAAGAAAACACAAGCGTGTGTGTTCTCTTCAGAGCACTCAACTGCCGCTGCAGGATAGGCTTAGTATTCTGGGTATGGATATTTGCCGGGATCTCAATCCGCGCGATTACATCGAGAGTGTCACTAAGGCGGCCTCGCATAAGCTCGGCGTTTTGAACAAGGTGAGACGGTTCTTCTCGCCCGAGCAACTGTGTCTTTTGTACAAGACCCAGGTTCGCTCCTGCGTGGAGTACTGCTCTCATCTCTGGGACGGCTATGCGCAGTATTTGCTTGACGCTCTCGATCGGTTGCAGCAGCGCGCAGTCCGCATTATCGACTGTCCTGAGATCACCCAGTCTCTTGAGCCTCTGCAGTTGCGAAGAGATGTCGCCTCTATGGCAGTCCTCTATCGCCTACATCACGGGGAGTGTTCTGATGAGCTCTTCCAATTGGTCCCACCTTCTCCCTTCCTCTACAGGACTACACGTGCTGGCCTGAGGAGTCACCGTTTGTGCGTCGAAAATATACGTACCCGAACTAAACGGTTTGGCTCTTCTTTCTTGTGCCGATCGGTAAAAGCCTGGAATTCTCTACCAGCGCACGTGTTTCCTTCCCACTATGATCCCGGGTCTTTTAAGCGGGGCGTGAAAAAGCATCTCACCAGGCCGCCATAGTGTGGGTCACCATGCTGCATTGACTACACATGCAATGAGGATGGTGACCACCACTCTTTGACTCCACCTATTGCTTTCCATCAGGCAAAGTGGAGTCACTATGGTAGGCTAATATAAAAAAAAAAATGATCACGCATGTAAGTAATAAGTTGGTTTAAATCTAAAAAGTATGAATAAGTAGAAATTTATGTTGATTGTGAAATAAACTCTTCACACAAGCGTTTATTCATAATTTCGTTAATTTAACAAAATGGTGTAAATGATATTACATAATATTATATAGATACATTGTGTAATGATAATTGCATAGTTACACAAACATTACATTATTGACGTAGTTCCTAACATTGAGGATTTTAGGATCTAATCCTAATAAAAACATACACTCAAAATTAAGATTGCCTAAGTTTGCGATGTTGTAGTTTTATTTCTTTTATAATCGTGGATGGTGCAGTACGTTATTTTATTTTCTCAAGCTGTGAATATTACATTTCTACCTTATTTATTTTGATTTGATTTTTGTTTGATGATATGACTGTGTATCTAGCTACAGTTGTGTGAGTTACCACACGTTTTTTATTTTATCTATACCTAAGTTTATGGAAGAAACTAATGTCTAAAATACAGGCTTCTTGTATAAATCTAGTTATTATTGTATAGTTTAAGAAATTGCATATAATAATCTTTTTCAAAGTTATTATTATTATTATTATATAAATTTTTAATAAGTGTGTACAAAGCCTTCTTATTTGTCGGGCATAAGGCCTCTTCACCTCCTAAGAGATGGGTTAGGTCATAGTTCGCCTTGACGTGCGGTTTGACAGATTATATAACATTTTGAAAAAAAAAAAAAAAATTCTACACCTGCTTTCGCTTTAATGGTGTTAGTTAATATCCAATATAATCTACATCAACCTAACATGTTTCTCCACAAAGTAATTGATGAAATATGTGGGATACAATTAATTAATAGCAAACCTTACTTGATCTAATGCTAGGTGTTATGTCTAAAACTTATTACAAATTAAAAACAACGACTTTTTAAGTCTAGCTAGTACTACTTACATTTAAATATCAGAATGAATAAAGACAATTGTCTTTACCTTGTATTATGAATCCGACTTGTTTACGGATATTTGAGGTTTCAGGGTCAATGGTTTTTGTCTATACTTACAGTTACTAGTTAAATAGTAATCAAATACATATCTCAATTGTAGGTATTATATATTAATAATAACTGGACACATAACACATACATTTGTTCTTTAATGGGAAACGTACCAATGAACTTTGGCTTAGCAGTCAGGGTCACTAACCACTAGACTAGACCAATAGGTCAGTCTAATATACATATATGTAATTATGTCCTATACTAAAATAAATGTCTTCTATTCAGTGTTGCATTTGCTCTGCTTTTCATTTTCACAATTTTAATTTTACGTTTATTCAATATAGGTTTGATATCAGAAACCAACTTCGTCGAGCAAAATTAATTATTATTTCTTTCATATGGTCCATTGTAGAGTAAGTGGATAATGAATTTAATCTAACATTGAACATGATATTATTATCGAATTACTTTATGTGGTTCTTCTTTTACCATTTCTTTGATTTATCGTTATTTTTTAGTGCAACTGGCAGTTTATAGTGTCTAAAAAAATGTTTTTACAAAAAAATCGCAAAATTACAGCATACTGCGAATGTTATCAAGAAGTTCGGGCAACCCTTTTCATCACAATAAAAGAAGCATGTCATAAGCTCAAGCCTTAAGTACGCTAAAATGGACTCTTTTTCTTACTAAAGGCAATTAGCTTAAACTGTTATATTGTTTTTTAACGTTTGCGGTTTTGGCACCTAATGTGATAATACAAAAATACAAGACAGTTTTTTTTATGCGATAGGGGGCAAACGAGCAGACGGGTCACCTGATGGTAAGTGACTACCGCCGCCCATGGACACCCGTAACTCAAGAGTCACTAGTGCGTTGCCGGCCTTTTAGGTAGGAGTACGCTCTTTTCTTGAAGGTTTGAAGGTCGTATCGGTTCGGAAATACGGCAGGCGACAATTTGTTTCATAGGCTGGTTGTGCGAGGCAAAAAGCTTAGTTATAGTTACGGTAATGTCAAGGGTGGACCGATTTTGATGAATAGTATGTAGCTAGAAATATATTTATTTCGCGACTGCCACTGGGTATTTTTTTTTTTTTTTTTTTTTTTTTTTTATGCGATAGGGGGCAAACGAGCAGACGGGTCACCTGATGGTAAATGACTACCGCCGCCCATGGACACCCGCAACTCAAGGGTCACAAGTGCGTTGCCGGCCTTTTAGGTAGGAGTACGCTCTTTTCTTGAAGGTTTGAAGGTCGTATCGGTTCGGAAATACGGCAGGCGACAATTTGTTCCATAAGCTGGTTGTGCGAGGCAAAAAGCTTCTGGAGAAGCGCACAGTGGTGGAGTGCCAATCGTCCAGGTGATGGGGATGGATATTTTGTCGCGTAGAACGATGGCGGAAACCAGCAGCCGGTATAAGTCCGAACAATTCCTCTGAACACTCCCCATGATACAAGCGATAGAGGATGCAGAGTGAAGCTACATCTCTACGCAACGCCAAGGTGTCAAGTCGATCGGAGATATCTTGGCAGTCGATGATGCGAGTCGCTCTCCGTTGAATGCGGTCAAGAGGGAGAAGTTGGTACTGGGGTGCACCTGCATAGAGATGAGAACAGTATTCCATGTGCGGCCGAACCTGCGCCTTATAAAGTTGCAGGCGGTGGGCCGGAGTAAAATACTGTCTCGATCTGTTTAGCACACCAAGCTTCTTCGAGGCTAATATAGCCTTACTCTCTAAGTGACCGCGAAACTGGACTTCGCTTGATATATCGACGCCAAGGATTCCGATACTGGCTGATGCAGTTAGGGAAGTGCTCTCAAATTGAGGTGATACGACCAATGGCATCTTTTTAGCGGTGAACGCGCAAACCTGTGTCTTCGTGGGGTTAAATTGGACTAGGTTAAGTCGACCCCAATCTGAAATTTTTGATAAAGAAGTTTCGATTTCAGACACAAGTTTGGATCGGCTTTCGATGACGTTTACCCGAGAAACGTTAGCGCGGCCGGTGTAAAGGGCATCACTCGTGCTATCGTCTGCATAGCAATGGATGCTGCTAATCTGCAGCATGTCGTTGATATGCAGAAGAAACAGCGTGGGTGATAGCACACAGCCTTGTGGGACACCAGAATTAACATACTTCGAGTCGGAGCATGCACCGTCAACAACGACCTTGATGCTTCTGTCTGTAAGAAAACTGGTGAGCCAATTGCACATTGGGTATATACATAAGGTAACAAGTGGGGAGTCAAAATGAAGAATTTCAAAAGGTGATTACTAAAACCTATACAATTTACATATTTATTAGATAGTTTTAGGCTTGGCTCTGGTTTTTCATTTGAATTTTTTTTTCTGAAATATTTTTGGATGCCCTTTATATCTCCAAAATCTTCGATCTCAAAAACTTGCCATTCAACTTATAGCACCAGTAGAGTCTATTTTATAATGAAAATATGAATAGCTGAACAAATACTAAGAAAAACTACTACTGTAATGAAAGTATCCCGAGGAGACCTTTGTAAACGAAAGTATGAGATAGAAACCGGTTTAGGGCAATATTTATCGCTAAACTTGTTAGGTGTCTATCCGGTCTCTCCACAATTCGAGACTTTTACTTATAACATAATCATAATACATGCAGGTCATTAATTGCTAAACATAGACAACTTCTCTAAAGAATCGGTATCTCGGTTATGTAATATAGTATATGATAATAAATGCAATTAGCGATAACGCAAAATAAGCGATTACCTTTGATTCTGATGTCTATATGGACTAGTTACATACAGTACCTACACACATAAAATATAGCAGTAACGCGATATATGTATATTTATCGTGTTAGTAACAATAAATTGTATTTGTTGTGTATGCCTATTTACACAACGGGTGCGTTAGTGTAAATAGGCATCTAGTTGGTGCCCTGTAGTTTTAGGTAACTTATTAAGACATACATTTGTACATTTGCAGTGAGTTTTAAAAATTAAATGCACCTTTTCGAGCTCTATGATCCTCAACGAGTTATTATACAGTCTAATAATACGCATTCTAAATGTAACCGCAGATAAATAGTGTATATGTAAAATTCTAATGAAGAAATAAATGATTGTAGAGATTATTTTCACTGTGTATTCCGTCTGAATTCAGCATTTAATCTTTATTTTTTTTTTGCAAAAACTATAGTTTTTTTAAGTAGTTAACAAGCTCTGTGGCATCCTAACAAAGACATTTTTTCCTAACAAATATGGATACCTTGCCCACGGAAGCCACCCAAATCGTGGCGTTGCTGGATTCAGGGTAAAGTAAGTGTGGTGGCTGCTTGATTGCCTCTTAGCCCACTTTGCTGTCAATAGAATGTATCAGCGTTATAGCGAAACTGGATGTTAAGGATCTAGTCGATATCGAGTCATGTCTGAGCAAGATGACCAGTTTATTGCGCCAGTTTCTCTAAGAAAGCGTCACTTTAACTCTATTCAACTGCAGCAGTGGCTCCGCGAGGTTCGAGGATTGACTGTTAGCGATTCTACTATTAGAAGAAGATTAGCGGAGCGTGGCCTGAAACCTCATAAACCAGTCAATGGCCCAAAATTGACGGTAGACCACCGAAGAGCGCTCCTTAACTTTGCACGTGAGCACTTAAATTGGTCATACCTTTAAGGGAGCAAAGTTCTCTCTTCTGGTGAGAGTAAGATCACGCTATATAGTACGTTTGCAAGTTGCTGCATTGAATAAAGAGTCATTGAATGGTTCATGTTACACCTAAGAGTTTCTAGAGCCGCATGTGTGTGTCATTTTACGAGACATGCCTTTTAAGTTCTGTCGTTTCCTTATTTCCCGGCAATTTTGAATTTGGAACTGTTCTATATTCGAATGTGTTTAAATTTTGAATCTCAAAACAGTTGAAAGTATTAGGATTAACATACGTACGTACGAAATGAATCTTTCTAAGGAAAATGTTCGTGCAGTAATTTTTTACAACTTTAGAAAAGGCCTGACACGGCTTCAGTATTTTGAAGAGCTAACATCTGTGTTCAGTGATGAAGCCTCATGTCTGCGGACTGTTGAACGCTAGTATTTCGAATTCCAGCGTGGACATACTAGTGTTAGTGACAAATCTCGCGAAGGACGCCCAAAATCCCCCTTCACTGAAGATAACATCATTGCTGTTAGACAACTAATTCTCGAAGATCGTCACGTGATGAATCGAGAGATAGAGGCTCTATTAGGCATCTCAGGGACAACCATTCAGAAGATCTTGTATGAAGCGCTTGGTGTGAGAAAGCTAGTGTGCCGTTGGATACCGCATCTGCTTACCGACGAACACAAGGCGACCCGCGTCAGATGGTGTGAGAAAACTCTGCAAAGGTTAGGTCTACGGCATTATCAGTGGTGATGAATCTTGGATCTATGCCTACGATCCTGATTCCAAACAACAATCTACAATCTGGGTATTTCAAGACGAGCCAAAGCCGACTAAAGTTGTTCGTTCTCGAAGCACTTCAAAGAAGATGGTGGCCACGTTCGTTGGAAAAACCGGCCATGTTGCGACTATTGCACTTGAAGATCGTAGAACGGTTAACGCAGAGTAGCATACCACAGTTTGTTTACCACAAGTCGTCGCCGAACTTCAAAAATCTACCTCAAAGCGACGCATCATCCTGCACCAGGACAATGCAAGCTCTCACAGCGCTCGTCAAACGATTGAGTATTTGAAGCTGGAAAAAGTGGAAATTCTTGACCATCCTCAATATAGTCCTGAACTAAGCCGCAATGATTTCTTTAAATTTCCTAAAATTAAGAAAAGTCTTCGTGGTCAAAGGTTCCAGTCCGGTGAAGAAGCAGTCGACGCTTTCAAGTCAGCCATTTTGAACACCCCCACTTTAGAGTGGAATAAATGTTATAATAACTGGTTTGAGCGAATGGAAAAGTGTATTAAGCTACGTGGTGAATACTTTGAAAACATCTAAAGTTCCTTGCTACTAAAAACATAATGTACTAACTTTAGACCAACGGGTCGCCAGGGCACTTTTTTACTTTTTTAGTATAACAAATATACTATATAATATTTAATTGAAAATGTTTTGATTACCTTGTAAATGTTTTCCTGTAGATTATATGTGTGAATGTGATTGGGATGCCATAAACACAATCATATTAATTGTTAAATCTACTTGTTTAACAAAAAAATCGCATTTATTATACATGTATAACGTATAATAAAGAAATGTATATACATATGTATATTTAATGTATATATATAAATGACACAACATACATACGATTCGATTTTGTTAGTCGAGTACTTGTTGAGCATTTATATTTAGTCGCCGTACCGCACTATTAATAACTTTTTAAATGACTCACTACCTGTTATTATATCCGCGTTGGCTTGTGTATGTTTGCATGTCAATAATAAAGTGTCATTATGGTTATTTCAGAGGAAGATGAGTCACAGATATTCGTCAAATTCTTCAAGTTCCATAAGTGCTACGACCTCATCCCGACATCGGCAAAGCTTGTGGTGTTTGACACGCAGTTGCTTGTGAAGAAGGCGTTCTTCGCGCTAGTTTATAACGGTTAGTCCATAAGGAAATTATTTTCGGTCGCACTTCGTGGACAGTATAATATGTAAAGTTTATAACTCGAACTTCTTACGGTCACGGTCACGGTTTGATGCAACAATAAATATGTTGTACACTTACAATGTCGCTTTTAGTTGTTCCAAGGAAGTAATGTCACTTAAGTTTGTACTTATTGTACAGATAATTAAATAACCTAATCTGAAATATTATGTAATGATGACGTTTTTAAAGCATTGCTTCTGACACATGTCAAATGATTAGATAATATTTGCAATATGATTTTTTTTTTTTTTTATCTTTGCATCTTTCAAAAGATAGACGTTTTGGTTTTTATTAATTTTTGTTTTCTTTCGGTGTTATCAAAATTGTAATGTTATCCAATAAAATATTAAAATTTTCTTTAGTAATAACAGATAAGCCTGTATTAATTTCATATTTTACTACTGCTAATAATACTTGAACCTTCAGCTTGGCGATTGCTATTAATTGTTGCAAGCGTTGCGAATATATATATATATAATAGCAAAGTAATTTAGCGAATTTTAGCGCAAAATGCAAAGCGAAATTGTTAATTGAAGCGTATAATGTTATATTTCTAATTTATTTATACAGCTATGGTGTTTTCAATGTACGGCGGAACTCCATAAGAAACAATAGGGCCGCGTTGCCATGGAAACCAAGGTGTATATCGTTCCTGAACTGTTGCTGTTATAAAAAAAATACATGTTTAATAGCAACTCGTGAGAAGTAATTTTGATAGAAAGAGATGAGTGGATGTTATAAAAACCTGTGTATACTAGTTTTCATTAAAATTAATACTAAGAAGAAATAAAGAAGTGTGAATTCGTACAAATACTTAAGATTATAAATCTTTTTGCTATAAGTCCTTTTGCCAAAATGTTTTCAAAGTGTTGTCTATGAGAGCTTTATATTATACTATACGAAAACATATGTAAATAATGAATCAGGGCTCAGTCTGCACTTTATGGTTTTATTGTTTCTTAAGGAGGTACTTAGGCTAATATTGTCAAATACATTCGGAAATGTAGTAAAAGCTCTCAGATATGCCAGTATAATCCATTATTAACAAGGGCTCTTTCAATTTAAAGAAGGATATTCTAGTGTTGAAATAAGCAACTTTATTTTTTTCCGATTCTCGTAGTCAATTTTGAATAATAATTTATTGATAGAGAAACAATTAAAACTAATTTCATTGTTTAAAAATGTCGGTTGTCTTGTGTGTTTATCCTGGCCACTTAATTTACAACTTATTTAACTAAAATTTACATCTTTTCACTACTTAACACAAAGTTTAACGATGAATTTAAAATGAGTAATTACCAAAATCCATAAACATAGGAATATAACTCAAGACATTGTAGAGGTTACCGTATTTAGTTGCTATTTATAAACCTCTTGTCTAAGAATAAACACAATCTTTTACAATTGTCTAAATTTTGAAGTTACGTTATTTATTTTCTAATATTTGAAAGATATAATAAATTATCTTAATTCATGAAGATTACAAACATTTAAGGAACATAATAATTAAATATTGAAGTGCTAGATTGACGACAATAGGCCCACATGAGTTATCACCCCTATTACTTTCTTATTGGTTAAATGTTGAAGTTTTATACACCTCTGCGTACGTCTTAGGGGTAGCAGGCGTGAGCGTATGCATGTATGTATTGTATGTATGTTAATTTATTGAAAATTCAACAAATATTTAGTGTTACATGGATTTAGAGTATTATAAGATGCGATTTGTTTGATTCTTTCTTTTTTTCTTTTGCTAATTACTTTACTATCGTAATATTTTTTCTTTATTGTTTATTGAACCGGCCTTCCGGTATTCGGCCTTTGGTCTTGAAACTCACCTTATGGTAAGCAACAAAAAAGGCACAAACTCTCAGAAAACCGAATGAAAATACAGTTCAAACAATTGTTATTGCAATCAAATTGTGTAATAGTAATACAATTATTTTAAACTTCATTTAGGTATTAGATATAAATGAATATAATACTTATTACAATATTGATCATTGAAATTTTAAACCAATTATAGAACTGAAATATGTGTGCATATGTTTTTATCGATTCTTTCATAATATTAAAACAATAATATAAACCATCAAGTTTTTTTTTTTTACTTTTTTGTAAAGCTAGATTATTAGATTAGTTAGATTTACGAGTGTGTCATAACAATCTAAAGAAATAAAATACGTGGCATCTTCAGAATAAAATAAGCATATTGCTTGAACAGGAGCTTGTGAATCTTTTAGTGAGACTATATCTGTTCTCTGATTCTCTGATCGTGTGACAAGGTTCTGCCCCATTAAACCATATTTTTTTTTTATTTCTTACACGTGTTTTAAAACAGTATCTTAATATTTACATAACTTTACTAAACAAAAATGTGTGATATGATTTAATAAAGGACATTTTTTCTGATACGAGAACAAAGAGGAAATAAATTAACCACTTATTACTTAATCTACGGCATGTTTTAATATAAATTATATCTGAAATAAAGTAAGCAAGATTAGTCAAGGTGACACCAATCTACTGAAACTAACCCTAGCCTGACTTACAATAAATAGGTATATTTAAAATTTGCTCTTTTATCCATTTAAAATCAATATCCTGAAATATTAAAGTCATCTATAATATGTTGGTTTCTCTTTAAAAATCGAGTATAATTTATTTTTTTATAAAAAAAACTCCGTATCACATAAATGTTCAGTTCGTTTCTGATTAAATACAAATTTAAAAATGTATTTATAATAAGTATGTTTTCTTGGCTTTAGTTTTGGTTTTGGTCACTATTATGACGAGATATATTTGCCGACAGGAGTACGTGCCGCACCTCTATGGGACTCTCAGCTACAGAATTTCGTCGGCATGCTGACTATTACAGACTTTATCAAGATCCTTCAGATGTATTACACTAGCCCGAATGTCGCTATGGACGAACTCGAAGAGCACAAACTTGAGACTTGGCGTCGTAAGTATAGTTTTTAACATATTTTCCAATAATTGAATATGACATATGGGTTTCATTTACATGAAGGTCGCAAATAAAACGCGGTGAGTTAAATAACTACAAATGTCTAACTTTCAAACTTCCATGTTAGGGAAAAAGTTCGATGCATATAATAATATTAATTTATCAGATTGCATTTATGCAAAATATTGTATTTTATAATTTTTGAGAATCTTTATGCTGTTATGAATTCTATTCTGTAGGCCCTATGGCACATAACATTAGATACTTTCAGATCTCGCATCATACAAAAAGAAAACATTTTATTAGTAGATAAGTTCCTCGTTAGAGGGCGCGGTGAGGTGCCGGAGGTTATAGGTATTTTATTTCTTGCTTTAGCTACTGCTCATATTCCGGAATCCAACTGTAGGCTTGCCCCCTATTACGTAAATGGGTTTAATCGGTATATATAGTCGGAAAAATTTGGGCGTTAAGTACCACCTCTGCGTTTTTTTATTTGTTGGAAACCCACACGGGTCCAACATTTTGGGGATGCGGGCGAGAGTGTATATATGTTATGTATGTATAAGTTCCTCAAAAAGCAGAATCCGTACTGTTTGATTTAGAGCACAGGGATATGATTCCAATATACCTATATAGGCAATATACAATATATATATATGTATATATATGTATATATACATATATTAGGCGTAAATCTATACTAATATAATAAAGCTTAAGAGGTTTTTTGTTTAAACGCTGGAGAACGTCTGGAGCTATTTCTTAGATTTGAATATTTTTTATTTGTATTTGAGAGACTTTACTGACAAATATTGTAGGCAGTAAAACTTCACCTTACTACTCTTAGGCCTCTCTCTCTCTGAGACTTCTATTAAAAAAAAGTACCTTACTTCTCTCACTAATCCATATTTCTCGTTGTACTTACTTCCAGGAGTCCTGAAAGGTTCGGTAATGCCTCTGGTATCAATCGGACCGGATTCGTCATTGTTCGAAGCAATCCGCATGCTAATCACCAATCGCATACATCGTTTGCCTGTTATAGACCCCGAGACTGGCGATGTGCTGTATATACTTACCCATAAAAGGATCCTACGTTTTCTCTTTTTATACGTAAGTAATAGTATTATTATACAGTTAGTTAGTGTTATCATATTTTTGTAATATCTATAGCTAGCCGTAGTATATTGTTGATATAATAGACTGTCAACAATATACTACGGCTACTAATTCCATCAAACATACTGTTAATCTGATATTTTAATTTCTATAATATTTTGTCTGCATACGTAAAAATAAACGTAGAGTAATTTAAATGAAAGCATGAAATCGCTTATTGAATATGATTTCGATAGATGAATTGCAAAGAAAGAAATGACTTGAAAGTAATAATGTAGATTAATTACATTATATGCAATATAATATATTATTTGATAATGAGATACTGTTTTGATTTGAAATACTTAAATTATTAGATAAGCAGTTCGCAACTTTTATTAATATTATTCGAGTTTTTGTAAATTCTCATCTCTCTCATTCAACGATGCTAGTACAAATGTAACAAACACGTGGTTTGTCTAATAACTCTACTTAGACAATGCTTTGATATGTCTTTTCAACATTTAGTTTTAAAGAACAGTCCAAAGAAAACAATGCAGTGTTAAAAACTGACCTTTTAAGCATACAAAACTATTTCTTAGTGAATCAAAAGATTTACTAGAAACCTAGACATCTTAAGACATATCATGTCCACTATCACATCATACTGCGCTTATTAAAATGTTAATGCGGCTTGTAGTTGACTATATTCTAGTATTTTAACGTATGGAGATATCTCTTGATATTGTATTATTTTTTGTTTATTGCATGTTTATACCAATGATAAATGGTATCTAACTATTTACTAATAACGGTTTTTTCAGCTTTTAACTAATCCATCATAATACAGTTACCTACTAACGGCATAATAATGACATCATCGGTATATGTACTTCGTTTAGTAGAATCGAATCATTTCTCATCATCCACATTATATAGCCAGACCTGTAACACTCCATACATGATTGTTATGTCATTCACTAAACACACAACCACGTATGGATTGCAACAGTTCAGGATTCATGCACTCATACAGAAGAGAACTTCAGCTTGGTGAGAGTAAACACATTTACTTATGCTTAGCATTGACCTGTATTTCTTCCTTTCCTAATAATTTGTAAAGTCAGTTCTGATGGTTGCTGTAACTAACTGTATTCACTCTACATTCATGTAATTGTTTATTTGAATGGATTATCTAAGGTACGTGGTTCAGCGATGTATACCATGAGAGGAAAACCACCTAGATTTTAGCCATGTTGCTCATTGAGAAGTTTACCATATGATTACCAAATCATAAATAATATTAATAATAGTTTAAAAAATTACAAATATTCTTATCTTCTTGCTTTAGATTTGTTGCTTTAAAAGTTTTAATTTCATCATCATACATATTTCATAATACGTATTTTGACTGTTTTAACTTTAACTCCAAATGGAATCATATAATTTTTATAATAATTATTTTAAGTGAAACAATCAGATGGCAAAATCCTGCACATTAATTTCTAACTTAGCACAAAAGTCAATTCACCATGCTATCTAACACCTTTTCACCTGTCCATGAATTTTATAGTATTCAAAAAATAAACAGACCGAATTTAAGTCACTCGTTGTCAATACAACTAACCTTTGCCACGTGGTAAAGCCATGCTTAGGCACGAATGGGCCGGCTCGACCGGTGCGAAACCACGACCTCACAGAAAACCGGTTGTGAATCAACACTTGCGTTGCATTTCCCCGAAATAAGTGATGTTTCCGGAGGCCCAACTCCCCTCTCCTTATTCCTCTCCATTAACCTCCCACCCTTTTTACCATCTCCTCATTCCCGTCTCTTTACCCTCTCATGCGGAGATCACTTCATCCCTCTTCACCCTCAAAGGCGGGCAGCGCAGTTACGACTCTCCAGTTGCAGGTGTCCATGGACGGCGGTTGTCACTTACCATCAGGTGACCCGTCTGTTCGTCTGCCTCCCTATGATATAAAAAAAAACAATTAATGTAGTTATGTGAAAAATGCGATGCATTTTGAATATTTTAAAATATAATTTTTGTTTATTTCTTTCTATTCACGGGGGTCACGCTGAAAGTTTTTAGGAAATATAAAACGGAATGATATACAAGCTTGTAAGCTACTAAGTAGTTTCCGTTCCTTTCTAAGCACCATTGCATGCAATGAAACCATTGACTGAAGCAGTTATCCCATTCTTCTTTAGGGATTGTTTTAGGTTCTTATCAATATATCTGGCTTTCATCACCTGTGACGATATCATATACAGCATTCGAGTCACCTCCGTCATACTTTTCAAGCATTCAGCAACACCAATCCAAGGCTTTTTTGATCTTCCATCAAATTATGAGGCATTCATCTAGAACAAAGCTTTCTGACGCATTAATGTTCATGTAAGCCATTTTGTGCTTAACTCATACCAATGCCTAAAGCTACCCGAATCTGTTGATATGTCACCCTTCTATCAGCTTCTATCGCTAGCCACACAGCACTCACGTTTTCTTCAGCAGTTTCTGTAAAAGGACGACCTTCGCAAGAATCATCAGTGAGTTTGCTTCGACCAACTTGCTAAACCAGTTGTAAACAGTGGCACGTGATGGGGCTTCCTAATGAAATGCCAATCGAAGGCTATCTACCTAACATTGTTATTGATTAAGACCGCAAGGATAGTCGTAATAAATTATTGAACAAAAATTGTCACTAGTCAAATCCATTTCACGCACATTTCCATACAGATTCACTAAGAGTTTTTAATTCGAAATTTAAATACATTTTTCTTCGGCTGCTTTTCATACTGGCATATTCTAAAAACTTTCAGTGTGACCCACATATGTAGACCTTGAATTGAAAAAGAAGTTAATGTTTTTTTGAAACTGAAAACAGGGTTTGTAGAGTTTTTTATATATTCATCTCTAGAATGCCTTAATTTGGTTAAACGAAGAGTTTTCTTATTGTGATATCATCCGTTAAAGCGGATCTATTATTTTGTGAAGACTTTAGTCAATAGAAATATGTCACTATCATCATATCAAAGCATGAATAAAAATAATTTATTTAAATAATAATTTATCCTTATTATTATTGTTCGATGTAGTACCTAATATTATACAGTAATAAGGCAAAGACGAGCTAAAAAAATATTAGTCACTTGTAACAGTCTTTTCGAAGAATGGATTTTGTTAAATCGTATGATAACATGTATGGTAATACGCCGTGGCGTTTCAAAGTCGAATTAATTAAACTGTTATGACAGGTTCATTATCGTAACCTAAAGATACGAAGTTTGGTAGAAAGCTTTTTTTTATGGTATATGAATGAGCAGATGGGACAGGGAAGTTGCTGCCTTTGAAAGTGATGAGGGGTGTCGAAGAGAGGGAACACAGGAGGGGGGGGGGGGAAAGGGGCGAGTAGATAGTGGAGTGGGGATTGGCCATTAGAAGCTTCACTCACTCACAAACACTCATGTCAGAAAAGTTTTTGGTTATTTGCTCGGTCGTGGGGATTGAGACTATTCCACGTGACTGACAGTGATAATTGCATGATTTCTAATAACATTAATATGGTTTATTAAGAATATAACACTTTAGTTGTATACTTATATTTATATTTGTATATATTTCTATTAAAATTAAAAAGTATATTAATTGTATTCCATTGTAATATGATTTTAGATAAATGAATTGCCAAAACCAGCATACTTGCAATCAAAGCTGCGTGATCTGAGAATCGGCACTCTGAATGATATTGAAACCGCTACGGAGGATACATCGATCATCGATGCACTTAGAAAGTTCGTCAATCGACGTGTCTCCGCGCTTCCTTTAATCGATGAAAACGGACGCCTCAAAGACATATACGCCAAGTTTGATGTTATAGTAAGTTGATGACAACACTCGTATGCTTCCTTGTTACGTACACACCCCACACCCTCTAGGATATGTGAATATCCTTCGAACCATTATTCTACGAACACTTTATTGGTTTTTTTGTAATCTGTTGTACACGAAATTATTCGAAAGGTCCAATGATTTATTAAAAGTTCTTTTTTAAATAATAATAATAATTGAAATCTAACTTTCTCTCTGTTAACGTGGAGATGGAGGTACACCGAGATGTGGTAGCAGTTGATAACGGACTTACTCCGCTTGATCTCGGTAAAGAGAACTGACGCAAACCTGCAGTACTTAATGTTACTCGATCGTAGAGATATATGGAAGAGCATAAAGCTGCATGGACATTTCTATCGGGCTTTAACTGTTTTGGCTACGTTGCGGTAATCTCTTCGGAGAAACTGAAGGTTTTATCTGTGCAATTACAGATGAAGTTGTGATGACGAACAACTATCGGAGACATATTCTGAAGGGCGGCACAATTGACATTTATCGGGCATGTCATCATCCCGGAGAAACTCTCAGGCATATAACTTCCGGTTGTTCTCGCCTTGCCAACGGCGAGTACTTGCATGGACATAACCTATTGGCCAGGATAGTCCATCAGCAAATTACTCTTAGATATAACCTTGTGGCTGTCGAGTTACCGTACTAAAGGTATGTGCCCGATCCAGTTCTTGAAAATAGTCGTGTGTTGCACGACAGACGACTTATACTGGGATCGATCTACTATCACTGACAAGGCTATTGTTGCCAATAAACCTGACATAGTGGTGATAGATCGTTTAGAGCGCCGAGCAATGATTGTTGATATTACCGTTCCCCATGACGACAATCTCATAAAGGCAGAAAAAGAAAAAAAAAAAAATTTGGATGTAGCCCATGAGGTTGTCGATATGTGGGATGTGGATTCAGCAATCATTGTGCCGATAGACATATCAGCACATGGGTTGATCGCTTAGAGCCTTGACAAAACACCTTCAAAGGTTCTCGTTAGGTAGCTGGGTTAAGGCCTGATGCAAAAGGCGGTCTTTCTTGATACGGCACGTATTGTGAGGAGGTTCCTGTCTCTAGAGCCCTAACCACCGGTAGCTTGGTCCCTGTACCCGATACCGGTGGGACACTATTTTTTATATTTTTAAATATATTTTGTTTTTTATTTTATATTTAAAAATGTAATTTATATGATTGTTTAATTGAATAAAGAGCGTTATAATCTTAATTTCTGAAACACTGGTACACATATATTTTGAGTAGTAAGTCGGCTCACTATGTTTACCACAATTGTTTTAATTATGATTTCAAGAACCAACATAAAATAAACATTCAGTAATAGTAGTATAAGATAGTGATATTTATTTGATTGTAAATATTAACCGAACTCTTGAAATTAATTATATTGAATAATCATTTAGGAATTCATTTGACGAATAATAGGATTTATATATTAATAATGATTGTAGCGATTTCTTTCATTTAAATATATGCATCGTTTTCATTTGCTTTGAAATTTTATTAAAAGTTTTTGGTGCCACAACAAATGTACTTTATCCCACGTGGGCTATGTGCTAGTTTACATTACATAACTGTTCAGCATATTAACGACGACTTATTGTATTGGACCTCTGTGTTTTGGATAGTTTTAACATATAAAGCTGTCCTTCCATTATGTACAGTTCTGGTAAATTTAGCTTAACATTTTTTTTTTTAATAGGGCACACTGCTCTCAAGTATTTTCAAACCCCTCTTGGACCCGATTCATCTTTTTTGCATTGCTATATCTTACCACAATCCCCTGATATGTGTGTACCTAACCTATAACTGATTCTTGATTCACTTTTTCGATACTTGTAAAGACTCTCAGGGTAAACTAAAAACGTGTGCTAGCAAAGGAGCTATTGTTTTAATTACATGTTTAACTACTTTGATCTGCATGCCTTGAAATCAACAGAAACTCGTATTTTTGAGTCTGTTAATCTTATTATATCATGTACCAAAGTAAAGGTAAAGGTTTTTTTTCTATTTTGTGTATACCATGTAAACTTAGTAATGTATACCAAGACTACCATACCACACTTTATTATGGTAGACTACCTACCATAATAAAGAATATTTCTAATCCAAGCACATCGAACATATTAGTAACCATGATTTGATAATAATTCACAAAAGCTTTTTTGTACTAACGATACCAATTATATAGTGTATAAATATTTTGTTTAGAACTTGGCGGCTGAAAAAACGTATAATAACTTGGACGTCTCGTTGAAGACGGCCAATGAACATCGCAATGAATGGTTCGAAGGTGTACAGAAGTGCACACTTGATGAAACTCTATTCGACGTTATGGAGAGGATTGTACGAGCTGAGGTAAGACCTACGTTTAATTATTCTAATTTGTTTGTGTAACTGCAGTATATGGTTATAGAAATACTTTATATTAATTTAAACTACTACGGGTAAAAATTAAATGACGAAGAATGCATTTATATTCAAGTACGCCTTTACGGGTGACACGTGCACGTTTTATAACTAGATCTCGGATTCTACACTTACTCCATATCTATTAATAATTATTATTGTTACTAAGAAGCCGAATTAAATTAAAAAAACTTTGTGTTTTCTGAACGTTTCAGGTGCATCGTCTTGTTGTTGTGGACGAAGAGGACAAAGTGATTGGAATAATATCTCTGTCCGACTTGTTAAATTACCTAGTCCTACGCCCAACGGGAGAGTGCGGTGCGGGGGGTACGAGCCTTCGTAAAGAACACGCGTCTATACATGAGAAGGATGAGAACACTATCCCTAATACCGCTACCAACAAACCGACAGGAGAAAAAGAAACACAGGAAGACACTGCTACCCAAAACACAGACGTGGCAGACACAATGTGCGATGACCAGTAATTTTTAAGAGTGTTTTCAATAAATAATTAGCTCTAAATAATGAAATAAAGTTCAAAATGACGTCTGGATTGTCAAGAAAATTGCATTGCATGTTGATGTGAGCTTTGTTTCGATGTGAATTTTATTGAAGCTGGTCGTTCACTGTAAGATTTTGTAGCGCATTGTACTGTGTACTTGATATCTAGTTCATAGCTCACCTATTTTTAGTCTGCATTTCTACTTTATGAAAATTTTATTTGAACTTTGAAGTATGAATAAACTTCTGAAATGCTACTTGAATAGTTTTTGTAGTAATAGTAACATGACAAAGAAATATATTTCTATTATAGAAAGCAATTTCTTATGAAAACATCTATAAGGCGCTTTCAGTAATAAGGCATCTTTAGATTTATATATATAATGATCATAAATAGAGTATGCTCAGTGAAAATAAAACCGTTTTTTTTATTTGTGCACGGTCTACTGGTCACAATTTGCACGCACGTACATATGTATGGTTTACTTTACCATTTACAACATCTTGTTAAAATATTAATTTATTAATATGGTGGACACATCAAATATAAATGTGTGCAAATGAATAAAGGAACATACCTTAACTTCACAACTTTCGTCAACTTTGTCATGTTAGTATTGTCGAGCATATAAATAAATACTGTATCAACTACTACCTGTTTTCGATCATTTTCTTTTAGATAATTGTGTTTTTGTTGAAACTGTCTCTCAGCAAGCACTCTTATTATATTGATTTTCATAATATTTTCTTGCAATTCCATAATGGTATATTTATTTGTATATTCCAGTTTGTTTGTATAATATTGTGTTAGGTTCTCTTTTTCTTTTAAAGGCATGATGCCAGTATAAATATGGGTATGTTGCGTGTAGGTATATCTCATCTTATATATAATATATACGTGTACTAATAATCATACTAAGATAGAATTAGGTTTGCTAGGTTATTTGACTATCTCGGTACCTAACACTACAGTAAGTAAGAAGAAGGAAGACTTGTAAAATGATTTATATTACTAGAGTGTTGTAAACACAAACACCTGAATATTTTCCATACATGAGTGTCGTAACTAAAATATACTAACACACTAAACCTACTGTAACCAAATGCACTTTTACTATTAAAACTAGCTGCATACAATGGGTTAAAGGGGATGAATTAAGTTTATTATCGTTTGTAGGAAAACATGTATTATATGTCAGAGCCACTGAACACTGGTGATTTTTAATCAGCTGATAGCTTAAGCACTGTCGTCGGGCAGGCGCACTGTGTGCGTCCTCACATACAGGTTCATACGAATGCCAAAACGATTAAACTATGAGCGTATACATATATCTATATCCAGTTCACTCATATAAAGTATGAGGTTGTTGCAGTGTTGTGATCCGTCACAACTAATAATTAAATTAAACAGTAATCCTTTTTGGTCCACTGTGTGCATACCGATTTTTTTATCATATTTTAGTCACTAGTTTAATCTAAAATAGGTTTCGTAGTGCAGTAATTTTTTTTTATATTTTAGTGCAATGCCTTTTGCAAATAGTTTGTAATGTTTTGTTGATTCTAGCTAGTTATTCGATAATCATTTTGCACATTCTTACTCAGATCAAACATTATTTTGTACTTTTTTTCATAGGAACTCTCGAAATATTAATTTGTTTTGGGAGAATGTTTTCTAATAAAACTCATACTTTACCGTTCATGAAAATTAAATAAATTAAATCTGATTAATAGTGTTTTATGCTACATCGGTGTAATTAATTTACATTTTAAACAAAATTGTCCATGTTTCGCTGCGAGAACAATTCTCTCTCGCTGACATGTTAATAAAAAGAATATCAAGTTTTAAATGAACCTAATGTATGGATGCGTGTTATGCATGGAAAGTCTAATTAAATTTTATTATGTAATAAGTTATAGGGTTCCGTTAACAAAAGATACAGATATAGGTAAAAAATGTGTCTTTTTGTTACCAAATTGTCACCGCTATCGAGTACAAACTTCCACTACATATGTTTACACATATAACGCTAGATGGGATCGTGTTTGTTGACATCAAAAGTTTACATTCAAAAAGGTGCCATTTAATCATCGTCAAAATGCATGTTTTCAAATATTTGTTCCTTTTGTATCTTTAAAACGTTACGACAAAAGCTTGTAAGTCATCTAATTGAAGTGTATTAATGCTTCATATTAAAATACCAAATAATAATAATAATAATAGGTAAACTTTAGTGTAGTACGGAACCCTCAGTGCATGAGTTACACTTGGGCGGGTATTTTTAAAACTCATCTTAGCTTTAGTTCGATTCGTTACTAACAAACAAATATCAAACGTGTACCGATACTTTCAATAAGTATTATAGATTGTGTTATTAATTTATGAGTAGAATAACGAGTAGTTAATATATATATAGTATATATATGTTAATGAATGTTGTGTAAAAAAATTAATAACTTTTTGTAACGGCATATTGTATAGTTTGGATGTCTCTCGGTACATGTAATAAGACATTGTGTATAAATGTATTTCAAATAAAATGGTACATACATGTCTTCTGAATGTTAATGTTGTATAATGTTTGAGAGAGAAACGCACATAAACGGCATTACCAAGTCTTGAATAAATATTTAATTCCGAAGCCAAGTTTGTTTTTTATTTAAACCTCATTAAAGCACTGCGCACCTCAAAAGTAGGTCAATCATATCATACCTTCTTTCAAGCACAGATACTCCATGATTATAGGCATATATTGCACCCTGTTAAATACGAAGACCATACATATACTGATTGATAGTAACGCGATAAATTGTATATTACTACCTTCCAACCACGACTTCGCCTGCGAGGTAAGTTGATGTAAAGTAGCCTATGTTTGTCCAGGGTTCAAAGTATCAGACAGCGAATTCCATCAAAATCAGTTCAGCCGTGAAAAGGTACCGGACAAAAAGATAGATGGAGCGAGTTTCGCGTTTATAATATTAGTATCTATGGATAAAAGCGAGTTTATAAGGATTCAAAATTTGTTTAACGGTGCCCATACTACTACTACCACTAATCAATCTTCCTACATTTACTGGGTTGTATGAGGAGTGGCAATCATTTAAGGATACTTTACAGCGTTAATGTCTAATAACAAATTATTAAGTAACGTACAGAGATTGCATTATTTAAAGTCGTGTTTATTTGGCGAGGCAAAAAAACACTGTGAAGCATATTCATGTGCCAGAACAGAATTATGAGAAAGCTTATAGTGAATGCAATATTAAAAAGATTATTTACATTTAAGAGGGTTAACACTCAGTCACCGGGACATTTAAAAACATTGATTGATACTACTACGGAGTGTTTAAATGGTTAGGTATATATATACATCAACAGCCAACTTGGCACCCTATGATTATTTATATTACAGTGCAAAATGTGGATGCTGATACACACAAGGAATAAGAATTTTATGTTAGTCGTGAATACCAAATTGAGCTACTACATTACAAAATAAGATCACCTGCTTAAGATGCTAAGAGAGAGAAGATTCTTAGGGAATAGAAAAGATTGCACACAAAGGACAAAAACATAAAAATCTTCAGGATGAGTCAATCATAGTTAACTTTGCATACAAACAGAGAAGAGCGTTATAAGCAACAGCATTGGTTTCGGTCAAGCAAGTGTGGCCGTGAGACGACGTTGAGAGCATTAATCGATATTGGTTTACAAGCATCATTTATAAATAAGAATACAACTCAAGTTGATTCGACTTAAGAAAACTCCTGTGGAGTGATCCATCACAGGAATTGGAAGCATCACAACTCCAGTGTGTTATGTTGTACAGTTGGAAATATCATCACGGTATGACAACTAATTCAGTCTCCCTCTGAAAGCATGTTTTATTTTTCAAAGTTGCTCAGTTCCACAATAAACCAAAAATCAGATTGGTCACACCTAAATGGTCAACACTAGCAGATCCACAATACTCCATATCAAACAGGATTGATTTATTGTTTGGCGTTGACGTATACACTGAGATCATAAGAAATAATTTAATAAAGGGGCCACAAGGCTCGCCCTTAGCTCAACAGACAAGCTTAGGGTGGATTTTAATTGGCAATATTTTTGAACTTAATCACCCCACTAGCGAGTTAACAGTCATGCATCAAAATATAGAATTAGACATGGATAAGTTATTAAAAAGTCTGTAGAGTGACTTACCTCTAAGGAACGCACCTGTAAAGATATTTACAATTTTACATTTCAAGACACAATTTCGAAATTCAGATGATAGAAGAAGAAAGAAGATATATTGTAAACTTACCTTTTAAAATACCTCCACAAGAAATAGGATCTATTAGAGATATAGTATTGAAGAGACTAGCACAATAAGAACGACGTTTAGAAGATGAATCTAAGTTAAGAGACGAGTATTGTAGGGTTTCGGACATACAGCTTTTATATATATGAAACGAGTTCCGAAGGGAGAAATAGATAATTTAATAATATATTTACCACATCACACAGTGTTCAGAGATAGTGAAACCACAAAGGTGAGAATTGTCTTTGACGCGTCATGCCCAAGCTCAAAAATGAATTCACTCAATGATTTACTATAATAGTAGTTGGACCTCAATTACAAAATGATTTGCGAAACTTGATTAAGACATGGCGTTTAATTAATATTTGTTTCATAGCAAATATATAAAATTTGTACCGTATGATACTTGTCACAAAGGAAGATATCGACTACCAACGTTTATTATGGAGACGAACTCCAACTCTAGAGATTGAAGACTATCGTATGCTCAGAGTAACATATGGGGCAGCCTAAGCGCCCTTTTTAGAAATCAGGCCACTGCAACAGCTATCAGTAGATGATATGAATAAGTATCCTATTGGGGCTAGAATATTGGCAGAAGAATTTTATGTGGTAGATGGCGGCACTAACATATTTTATTGATTTAGTCGTTGGGTTAAAAAAGTACGTACGTAAAAGACAGAAGGTAGGTAAGGTTTGAGCCAGGTCTCCGAAATTAGAATGGCATGAACACCATTGTCTTTGAAAGCTTCAATTAAATCACTACAGTAGCTGGGGAGACTTTATGGCACACATTTAAAGGAGAATTAATTTATTTAAATTACTAACATTTAAACAAATTATTTGTTATTGCAATCGATCACTCAGTGTTTCGGTCAAGGAACTTAAACTATCATTATCAGAAGAGTCACTAGCAGAAAAGTACACTTCGTTATCTTCGGTCATTAAAATATAAATATTATATATTACCTATGCCATTATACGAATTGCATTTTAAAAGTGCTACAAAATATTATTTAAAAATAAATTTAAGAAAATATTTGGGTAAATAATAAAAAAGGTTATAGAATAATAAAAAGGTACATAATTATTTCAACACATCCAGCCAGTTGTAACACAATAATAAAATACAGATAATACGCAACTATGATTTAAATAAACGAAAACTGTCATAATAATAAAATTGATTTTAATATCGTTGTGAAGAAGGTCAAGAAGCTAATAAATATAAAAAGTTTCTATGCTATTGTTAGATGGAAAAAGCATGTTTAACTTACGTACATTATTCAAAATAATTATAAAACGTAATTTGTGGGAGTTAAATATCTGATTATGAACTACGACAAGCAGAGGATCAGCATGACAACAAAACAACAGACCTCTCTGTGCGTACCGATAAAGGAGTTTTTTTTTTTATTTAACCACCCTATTCATTTTTAAACTATCAGTTAATGACTAGTGACAATGACTAGTGCGTCTCTTATAAGCTGCAAGTCCTAAGTCGTCTTTAAAAATACGCGACATGATTCTAGGTGCTATATTTATTTCCCGAGATAAAATGTTTTGTTTTCGGGCAGGATTTCTTCGAATTCTTTCCTTTACTGCCTTGATCACAATTTTCATACTAATACTACAAAATTAATCGACTAATACCAAGCAGATGGAGAGTTTTAAATATTTTATTTGGCTCCATTCATACTTTGTATAATGGTATTATAGCAATTCGGTTCTCTTTAGCGCCACCTTCATATTAATATAACAAAAATATTTAAAACCCATTGGCGGGAAAATAAGAAAACAATGAATATTCATAATTATGAAGACAGATTCCAAATTCGACTCTAATATTATGTTTCTTTTAATTGTAAGTATTGTAACAGTATTTATGACCAGACTAAGTATATATACAATTCCACACTCAGATCAGTGCCAATGCCTAATAATGTCAATATATATATGTATATATATATATATATATACATGTTCAAGAAAAGATGGCAACTTTTATAAATAAAAAGCAAATCAGTTTATTAAACATTTTATTAAGATTGGTTAAGTTATACTTCCTAAGTTTACATATCATCACATAAATTGTCTCCGGAACGAAGCAGCGAAAAGAATGATTCATTGGTCCAATTCAGATCTCTTTTTAAGTTTTCATACTTATATCAAATGAACGAGAAATATAACCAAAACTTATATGGGATATTTAAAAAAAAAAAACGGTTTTGCTGTTAATAAATTTGATAAACTTTGGATATTTTTGTATTTTTTTCTAATCACTATTTTTTTCTAATACCTGTACATTTAAAATATATACGAATATATCTCACCCCGAAATCTTATCAACTGACTAAATTTCCAGTCCTTTTTATAAAATACCGATGACTACCTATCTACAGATGTATTATCTAACCCTTCAGATGATTAATCTTTAAACCTTACATATAATGGACAATCATTCCTAAGCAAACGATCTATGATAATCCTTCTCTCTTAAACCAGCGCTGCTACGATCCGGATCCGCGACAGTAGAAACATATATACGCATAGTAACAAATAAACTTAACCTTAATTATACTGAGAGGGTACTTAAGTGGTATAATACATACATCAATGGCTGGTTGCACTTAGTCCATAGCAGTTTAAAGGTTAATTTATTATATTCGTGTCAAGTAGACACTTGGACAATCGAATCGCACCTCAAACTTTCATTTGAAGAGTTCTTATTATAAAAATCCAATCAACCATTGACGTAAGTTTTTATTAAAGTAACTTACAAACAGGTAAATTATCTTACGAGATATAAATTATTATAATAAACATAATGTAGAGATCTTTATGGAAATTAATTACTATTATATTCCTACAACAGAGGAGTTAAGCGACGCGACACACTGAGCCAAAACGGGTGACAATATCTAACCGAACCAGATGTTAAGCTGTTAATAACGCTGTTTCAAATATTTTTAAGCGGTTTTAATATATTTTTCAATTCATATTATAGTAATAACTATACATACCATGTGAAACATTACTGTAATTGAAAAGCATTGTTATACATTTTTCAGAAATATCAAACAAGTTAAATATTGTCATTCTGTCTTCTTACGTCTACAGAACTATTACATTAGTAAAGCGTGAACAAGCACAACTTTACTAATATTTCAGCTCATTTAGTAACTGGTACGTAGTATAGTGCATAGGGGATAATGTATTGATTATATGGCTCTGAACATATACATGGTTCTTTAAAATAAACCAACTAGATATGCATTTAAGAATGAGGAAAAAACCGTTATCATCAGACTAACTAAACTATCTGGATTAAACTTGTTTCTTTTTATCTCCACTGTCTCAGTGCCTTTAATGTAAACCTTCAATGTATTTTAAAGCTTAAAGCCAACTGTGTGCTAACTAATGCAATTAGTATCAAAGTCAGAATTCCCTTTGAGCTGATGAGAAGTATTGATACAGATTTTTATTTTAATAAGTTTGTGTTAGGAGGAGACCAAAGATTTTCATTCGGTATGGTATGGCAGCATTACACTAACTTTGGATATATAGATATTGAGACTCTTTCGAAGATTCAAATTTATATTCCTACTTCAGTAGGTCAGTAGGTACGTCATGAAACGATTGCACACAGTCCGCTCTACGCTAAATATGTAAATACTTATGTAAAGATAAATTATATATATAATATAATGGTATATGCTTAACAACACCGTTTAATTAAGACTAAACTAATCCTTTATATAGTAACAATTACACAATTTACTACCTAGTAAAAGTAAAACATAAATTGAGTCTTTCTGATTTATCGATCTATTTATAGGTATATATTAGTGTTACAGCCATTGGAATGCATTCGCAGTATTAATGAGTGCTTGCCAACTGTGATACATGCTCAAATACATGATTCCTGTCCATATTTGAGCGTGGCTTACACTATTATATCTACACATCTTTGTCAAATATCTACCCGCGTTCTTTTGAATTTTACCATAACAAAAATGCAGTTGTTAGGGGAGCGAATATAGTAAACAAAAGGCTATACTGGCTCACCTGACGACTAAATACACATATTTATTATGGACGTACATATATATTAAAGTATAAACTGAGGTATAAATGAACAACAGACAAAAGGAGCACTTTTAAATACTAACACTGATTGTGCTTAATCCTATATCAGAGAGTGCGGTTCTGATTCATCTCTGTGGTATTGAGTGCGACTCAGATGATCACATCTCTTTACGAATACGCGTGTATAACTTGAGGAAAAGAAGCACTTTGTGAGCATACTCAGTCGTGCATTTGATACGCCGTCATTACGTGTAATTAGACGTGTTCGTGATATTTGGCTTGGGTGATAAGCAAGTAACAAGTGTGAATTGTTCGATTTGATGAACTATTCTTGGTACTCGATTTCTGACATTCAAATTATTGATTAATCGTAACAGAGTGTAACCCTTTTCATTTTTTTAATATTTATATTTTACGATGTAGCCTGTATTAACATATGTTCGTTTATTCGCGGTCTTAAGTCGTGACAGCGACGGCGTATCCTTAAGCTTCGGTTTTGGCATTTGCCTTAATACGAAGCTTGTCATAATTTGTAATTATTCCTCTTAATGCGATAAGCTATTTCACGCGCATTCTCCAAAACATTTAGCCCTACTATACGCCATTTTTGCAAAGGCGAGGTTTAATTTGTTGGTGAAATTGTGGTTCTCGTGGGCAATGCGAGTTTTTATATGGTCCATTTTGTCAATGTAATGAGGCGCCTGCTAAGGCTCTCTGGTATCAAGTCCGGGGCAAGCACATACTAAGTGTGCGATCGTACTGTATAATGCGATCCTTACTAGTTCTATTTATAAATTAAACTGTCAGTAATAAACTCACTGCAAACATTTACCATGGCGTTAATAAAAATGTGCGTCCTACCGAGGAGACGTAAACCTCGTCCAAGCCAACAATCCTATCTTATGTATCAAACTTCAACAATTTTATATTAAAGCCTTGCCGATGTAAATTAATTTGATAATCCAAATTGAATTTTTCGTGAGTTTTTCCAAACAAAATACTTAACTTACATTTACCTATCTAATCTAACAACAGCTACACTCATACAAAATATCAGAATACATACAAAATAGGCTCCTTAATATAAAAAGGAATAAATAAAATGTTCTTACGACAGCCTTTAAAAAAGTAATGATAATGATGTTCTTATTCATTATTTGTGTCTTCTTAAAACAAACCATGTTAACATTTTAGTTACGATCTGTTGAAAAACACAAATATTACACTAACAATTATATAATTTTATAAAATAGCATACAATATTATTTATAGGCTAGTATAAATATGTATATTTTATTAGCCTGAAATTAAAAAAAAAATAAGAATGCATAAACTATCTAAAATAAAAATTCCACTGAATTCAACTGAACTCGGTTAAGATTGGTTTCGTATATGCAGTTTTTTTAGTTTAACGTATAAATATTTAAAGCAAACGAAATGTATAGACTGAAGTACGAAGGATAATTTAGTTATCCGACTAGTTATTAATAATAAAATTTAAGTCAAAAGAGAATTAAATTAAGGACACCGATTTTTCACAATGTCGTACAAATGAAACCAATACAATATATCTATATATATCTACTACATACACCTAAGTCGGATTACATTCTGACGTTAGTATACGAGTACAAGGTGTCAACATCTTCAATTTTGTCAATGTTATATATATATATATTAATATTATATTTAATATATTAGTAGAAACTTTCAGTGCCTAGGCCTTTCTTTCAGGCAAGTTTCAGCAAGTGACGCTAGTCGAATACCCGTACAGACTACCGCCAGAAGTAACCTTATCATGGATCCGGAAGACCTTCTCGCGAGTGAGTTTTGTTGTTTTGTTTAAATCGAAAGGTGTGGGGCCTCCACCTTAAACTTTGTCGATGTTACGTGTTATTGACGAACATCCTTTACAAAAGTGGCCGCACTTACGATGTTATCTATGTTAATATGAAAGTGAAAATAGTAGAGGAAGTTAAGTATTAGTTCCTGATAAATCCGAAGTGTCAACAAATTTGTTACCCTTGTGCATAAAAATATAAATAGGTTACTAACAACAAACATGTCAAATAGTATATAAAAATAAACAGGGTATTTATGTAGGTTATGTAGGTATAACATAAGCAATATGGAATACAAAATATAACTAACTATCTATATTTGTAGTTATCAAAAGTTCCTGTATCAGGAGATTACGGGATTATGTTAAATAAATTTATTACAGAAATTCATATTGTGATATGTTTAGTCAAAGATTTTTTCATTTTTTTTAGATACTTAGTAGTTAGAATATAGATGTTTACTACTCAAAAATATTCTGTTATAAAATAGATTTGAAACTTCAAATTGATTGTTATGTATATCGTGTATAATATTCAATAGGTGATTACGTTATTTTAAGGACATTATAAACATTAAACTTGATTAATTAGTACCTACTCATATTGTGAATTTTGTAACTGCGAAGCAACAATGATGTTCAAGATTCTTAACACATCAATGTCATCAATCACTTGTTAATAGATGAAAGACATTTAGAATTAGAATCGACTCTTTTTATCTGTGCAGATTGCGACCATACCTGCATGCAACGGATACCGTACATGATTGTAATCATCGATATAATCCTTATATTTATAATAATTTAAAACATTTTTTTTTTTCAGTTGCAAGTATGAGCATAATATACAAATACTTTTGATAACTTCCAACAAGGATTTTGGAGAAAAAAAAAGTAGTTTCAAAAGTTAACTAAATCACGTTCAGTTTATAGTGTCCCAAGAGTAATGCAATGTATATTAATGAATTCTAAATACTCCAGATATGCTCCGATGTTAATTGGAATATTAATAGGATATTGTCAATAGGATACAATGCAATGTAGTGGGCATTATAAAACTAATTCCGTATCAGGAGAAGATAATAGATAAATATAAACACTTAGTAGACTTATATGACTATAGTATATGGCCGATAGCAGTTTATAGATGGTTAATATATTTACACCGAATATCTATCCTATTTAAAAAGCCTGAACAGGGGTGCGCGTTACAATGCGACACAATAAAGATAAATATATATTAATTAACTCAGCTGTCGATAGATGTTAACGACCTGATTGTAAAAGACCGTCTTTATAACCTTAGTGTCTAATTATAACATTTATCTCAACAACTGAGTATTGCTATAAAAAGTGTATATCAACAAAAAAGAAAGAGAGAGAGAGAGAGAGAGAATACACAACAAATAATAAACACAAATTCTTAACCTAGGTCCTTTTAGTAGACACATGAATCATTTAGTCATCCCAGTTGTCGTATGTTGAGTCAGGATAAGCCCACGGCGGGCGACTCATAGTGTGCGAAGTGGTACTGTTTGTTGTTGTGTTAAAACTGAAAAATAAAACATCATTTAAATCATAATATAATGTTAAGAAATACCCATGCTTTTCTTTAAATACCATAAACGTAGATCACATATAACTAAGTAGTATTATTTTTAATCTAGATAAGCTGAACAGCTTATGTTAGGAGGAGGTTCATGTTAATAAAACTGTTCCTGGACCCTCCTATTTAAAGCGCAGTATGCAACATCGTGTGGTTTTAGTGAATTGAAACCACTGAAAATCCCGGTGGGGTGACGGCCCATCAGCGGAGAGAAGAAAAAAAAAAAGAGTTAATTTATGTCGGTAGTTGCTGAACTTAGAACCCGGAACCACTTGATCGCAAGTCTGAATTAGCTACCACCGATTAATAATTAATAAACTTAATTACAGATAATTAATTATTTACCGTGTTTCAACTTGTTTATAAGAAGTTTGTTGAGTTGATGTTGATCCACGGCTAGTTGATTGGTCCGGTTGGTTGAGATTAGATTCTTGCCAAGCTAGTAGGGGATTGCTGTACCTGGAAAGAGTATCAATTCGCACGGTTTAATTGTTGTGAAAGGTGTCCCCTTCCATGACAATTAAATTGTTGTCTTAGTTCTTGATTCTTATGGTATATTTTTATACGCATATTTTCGGACACTAATGCAGTTTCGTACTTACTACCTCTAATTTTATCTTAAGAAATACAAGTTCCTTAATTTATATTTAGAAATTTTTAAAGTGTTTGTTCTCCGTATATTCTCTCGGTGGACTACTTTACACCAATTATATAGAAGACATTACTGTATGACTTATTTTCTAAAATAAAAAAACGCTTATCTATGACCACGAAGTTATTTAAGCAACATAGTAAACTCTTTTGCAGGTTAAACGCATACATCGATTGTTCCTATCTCCTTGGCCAGGTATATATTAATTGTACCTACACTAAAAACCGTTACACTGTACTGTTCTCTACTAAAGCCACCTTGTCACAGCACAAACCTAGGCCATGCCAACCATGCACCGATTATATAGTTAGCAATTAATTATTTTTTACTACTTAATAATTGTATTTATTTTTAAAATTTTACGATAAGTTGACCTTCTTGCCTTGTTTCTTCGACGACTTCGACGATATTGTTTTTTTTATGTATCTTCATATTTGTTAATATTATTTTGACATTATACATATCTCAATCAAACGAGTGGTCGGCTCTCAGTGGAACGGTGGTATTGTGGGTAACCAATATAGATTACCTGTTACTGTTGAATTATGTTGATAATATTAAAATGTTTAAAACCAAAACCATTCATTTTAATTAAATGAATCATAGGTATTTTTAATTGTCAAGAGAAGGAGTCAGTCAGACTAATTCAGTCGTGAAGCTATGTGCCTGTTCCAATACCTAGACCCAATGGAGAAAAACATCACAAAACTCAAAGGACACTCTGTTTTTCAAATATTTTATACGATTTTCTGGTTATTTATGTTATGTTATATATTCAGTAAGTAAGGTAAAATAAAGTAGGAGGACAATGCAGTATATCAGTGTTAAATATAGACGACTTCTAATAACTACTACTAAGCATACGTAAGTAATAGTAGTCCTGAGATAACCAGTCCCGATCAATGCCACTCGTTATATCATCGAGCATAATGCACGCGCAAGCCACCGTCCACCTCAACCGTATAAAAGGGATCCGAACGACCCCACACATACGCCACAAATTGACAGGACTTCTAGGCGAACTGCCAGGTGATATATGATGAATGCAGTTCTTCTTGATAGGGCACGTATTGTAAGGAGGTTCCTGTCTCTGGAGTCCTAACCACCGGTAGCTTGGTTCCTGTACAAGATGCCGGTGGATATTTAAAAATGTAATTTATATGTTTGTTTAATTGAATAAAGAAAATAATAACAATAATTGAAAACTTCAATGAATAAGTACATGACAAATGACAAAAATAAAAAATAAAATAAAAACGACTACATAAGTGAAATTCCAAACTAAATAACATAACAAGTAGGTCAAGTAGTGTGTAGGTCTAGTCATTTAAAGTGTGGACGTGGGAAAATTTTATAAGTCTCACACTTATCCACGTACCACACGTGGATAAAAGTGATTGTTACTATTAAGATGTCAAATTAATGTATTAATTGAAAGAAGGTGAAAGAAACGAATGTTTTCGCTGGCACAGTAACAATTTCCACAAACTAACTACAAAAAATATATTAAAAAATAATAAGCAAGTATATCACGAAACAGTTATATCATATCTGTCTATCTCGAAATTAGTATGTCTTTTACGTATATAACGAGTAATTTTATGTTGCTGTAAATTCTACAGTATTTATTAAAGTAATCAATCAAATTTTACATATTTTTAAAACGTTCGGGACTTTTATACGTATTGTCTCATATTTATATTCCGTTTCAGTCCCCCCGTGACCACAGTGCAATTCCACTTAACAAGTATGTTTAATATGCTAATGCCATGATATAACCCTAGGCGAAGGCTTGCTCAAGTACGGAGGAGGTACGAATAGCTTTAACCGTGCTATTCTATCAAACACATTTTTATTTTTTAATTACAATGGCTCCATCTTTTCATTCAACTATAAAATTGTACAGGGTATTAGCCATACAGGGAATGAAATTGATAGACTAGAAAGTGGTGCATAGTAAAGAGTCCATATTAACCCGAAACTTTACGTATGTTGTGGATATTGCAACGTTCCCCCTATAAATTCCATAACTATCGTCCTTTCAAGTAGCCACGTGTGTAACGCTACGGTTTATCGTTCGAACCACTGGTATTGGTCATAGTTCCACCGAGAGGAATGCAACTAATGACACATACGTTTCTGTATTAACGCTTTGATAGCGACGACATGTGTTGATAATGGAATATAAAACACTGGTAGAGCCTCATGGCTCTACCAATGTTTTATCATTTAGGCACGAATGGGCCGGTCCGACCGGTGTGATACCATGGCCTCAGAGAAAAATGGTTGTGAAGCAACGCTTGCGTTGTATTTCCCCGAAATTATTCAGGTTCTCGGAGGCCTAACTCCGCCTCTTCTTTTTCCTCACCCTTGTTCCCCCTCCCTCTTTTTACCATCTCCTCATGCCCCTCTCTTCTTTTCCCTCCTCTTATCTCTCATCACCCTCAAAGGCGGGCAGCGCACTTTCGACTCTCAAGTTGCAGATGTCCACGGACGGCGGTTGCCACTTACCATCAGGTGACCCATCTGTTCGTCTGTCCCCCTATAATATAAAAAAAAAATGATCACACAGAAATGGGTTAAAAGATTTCTGTTTGGTTAAAATAGTTTCACCAACAAGTGACCATCAGATAAGATAAGACCAAGTACCATCAGGTGACCCGTCTGCTCGATTGCCCCACTATGCCATAAAAAAAAACTTACTCCACATTGCCATACAAGCCATTGTTGCCGTCGCCTTCAAAAATATTGCGGTCGCCAGTGGGTCGTGATTGGTGTGCGGAAGGCGGTGGGATTGTTGTGCGGTCAAGAGGGTTCGGCGGTGGCGGGGTTTGAGCTGGAGGAGCTGGTGGATTAGTCTCCAAGGTAGAGTTCTTAATTCCATATCTGAAGTACATCACCAGGCCTGCAATATAAAATCATTGATCAGATTTTGTCAGTAATTCCTAAATTAACAATTTTACAACGCCGTCTATATAACACATTATGTGGATTAATTATTTATACTAGTAGGAATTAATACACAAAGAGTTTTATTTGATTACCTAATTATTATGTGTAATGCGTAATGCGACAGTTAAAAAATATGCTTAAGTGCGTCAAAATGTTTCAGACACATATTCTTTTTTTCGAGAAACAATGCTACAATTTTACGAGTACTTACATACATATATGAAACCTGATTCTCGTGAAGTAAAAGAAGGTTAAGAAGAAAGGACACTCTCAATTATATTTCACAGTATTAAGAGTGAAAGCTCGTTACCTATATATTTTACTTTAAAACTGTTATAATATTTCGAAACGACTGGGACATTTAACTTATTGGATTGGACATATATTCAAAACGGTTGATTTGCAGTCACAAGAATTCTTTACAAAAGTTTCTAGGTTTTTCTTTGGCTATGAAGCCATTACAGCGATAATTTGTTGCTAGTATCTTATATAAGTGAACCATTAAGAAATAAAGCAATTATGGCTATAACATGTTTTGTTTCTTCTACTTTCTCTCGAATCCTTATAACACCGAGATTTAAAGTAGGCACATTTACATTATTGATAATCCCTACAAAATTGTTATGAGTGAAGATTTTGAAGCAATCCATCAACATACGCAGTAATGTAAATATAGTCCCTTTACGTTCCAGACAAAAGAGGACAATTACCCGCTATACTAATTTTGCGATGCTGGAAAACGATATCTGTCGCTAAACATACTTTCTGAACGATAGAGAAAGTGTTTCCTCACGCGGTTTAAGGTACAGTGGGCTGAGCTCGTGGTCATTCAAAGAAAACAAACTTTATAAAAAAGTTATGTTAAAATCAAACATGCATATGAAACGGAAACGGACTATAGATGGTGATCACTGTGTCATCAATTACTTAATTACCACATCATCCGTGAACTCAAACAAAGCACAGGACAACTGAAAGTAGTTTAAATAAATTTAGTTAATGTATAATAGACGCCTAATTTAATAATACAATTACCTAAGCTCATCCAAACAGTGAATCGCACAAGAGTCAGGATCGATAGGTTCAGGATCAAGTAGATGTTGACTGTGATCGCAATAGTAGGTACGAATGGTAGTCCAGGTGTGGTATATACTAGGGCGATGCTGCAATATTTGAAGATATATTAGTTCTTATAAATGTATTACTTGAGATATTTAGACGTATAGTGGGAAAGCTTGTACATTCTTTCTCTTTATCACTGATTGTATCGATTATATTCACGAAATCCTGTTATTAATGGGACAATTTTTTTTCAGTTATATTCTTATAACAAGCTAAAACAGCCTCTGTTTAGCTTGCTTATACATATTTATGTTCTTAAACGGAACACTAATTCTTCTTCTGAAATAAAAGTAGGCTAAGTAACTTATTGCAATAACGGCTATTTAGTGAAAGTACCGTGAAAATCATCAAATACAAAGGAACAGACCGACAATTTTTTTTAAATATAGTTTTTTGTTTAAAAATCATATGCATTTAATAAAAAGCTATTATTTGTTACACATTTTAACTTTATTTATTAGTAAAGATGGCTTCTCCAAAAGTTTGAATAAAAAAAAAAAGATCTAGCCCATATACATATATAGTATAAGTATACCACATTGTGAAGAGATAATCTCTTCCCAATACAAAACTGCATAATTATAGAGATCTGCAAAAATGAACTCACCGGTTTTGTGGTTTTCGTGAGATCATCAGCAGGATGGTAATGATTCCAATCAGCAGTATTAGCATAACTACGCTGGTGAAAGTCGATTCATAAGGATTGCCGTAAGCCGCAAAAATATCAAACAAAATGATCAGCACGTACATAACACCGACGGCTTTGATCACAAACATACCTGTGAGAGCAAAACGATTCGTTATAGCAATATCTATACTTTGATGAATCTACCTATTGCGTTTTAAACATTCACATTATTCGACGCCGTTACTTTAAGCTCTAATATCAGCCAAATAGTCCAATGAATCTAAAAACCCCTAAAAATATGCTATAGGCCTGCAAACTGTACCGACTGGAGATGCGCCAGCGCGCTAGGTAACTCGTGTCATCACTAGACATGGCCCTTCTAACAAACACGTTTTTGCTATTAGTCGTACGGACAACTACATATATACGGCTATGGATATAGTGATGGACTGTCAGGCGGTGCAAAATATCAAGCTGCTCGGGTTCACCAGGATCATTCTCCGAGGTCTTGAGTAAAATGAAAGGGTTACTAGTATTCTTCAGTGTGTTAGGGTAGCTCGAATAATAAATCTATTTACACAGATTCAAGGGATAGAACTTTGAACACAATTCACTAGAGAATATATTTAAAAACACGTCCTTAATTCTAATAAAAACATTAACCATTCGCATTTTTAACTTACCAGAGTACTCAGTAGCGGGTCCGCAGTCAATCCAAGGGAACAATCCAGGGCATAAATACGACATGGTATGAAGTTGTCGGCCGAGGGCACTAAAGAAGCGTCCGCAGGCGGTGCTACTACCCGACGATCCGCCACCGACTGCTCCTACATCGTGTTGAGGTACATTATCAAAGAAACAATATAACATCACACATCAGGAAGTTTCTGAATGAGAATTACAAATGGGGGGTTCGCTTAAATGATTGGAGAGGAGTACGGAGTACAGATAGTCTTGGCCTAAAAGTAAGACACATTGTTCTGCATGAATCTGAAAACAAATCGTATCAATAAACAAAGAAAGATGATCCCACACATGAAACTTGTATATACTCGTATGTAGGATATTCTGTTTATACAAATGTAAGTGCTCCGTTGATTTACCAATGTAGTTTCGTGACGGTAGGTATGTGGGAATAGTCTAGTGCAATCTTACCATACCTGAACAATATGTAAATGATATGAGGCTGAGGAAAATGCCGTGGAAACGATCATTATCAAACTGAAATTTGAACTGCTTTGTAGTTGTGAAACAGATAATAATTAAGGTAATCAATACAAGTGATAAAAGATCCAATGACTTTCGTAAACTATAGCGTATTGATTGATAAATGAAATAGTTTCATTCGACATTTAAATCAACATGTAGGGGTCGGGATTGCGATATTTGATTGAGTTAGTATCTTTTTTAGTAGAATTTTATAAATGCCGCAATAAAAGTTACTTTGTTCTTTAAAGTGCACATCACGATGTATACTCAAACAAACAGTTTTTTCATTTTTTATTTTACAAAAACATTTACTGTTGAAAATAACATTTTTGTCATTATAAATAAATCGCTCAAATATGAATATAACACAATAGTGCCTAGTACGAGGGTTTTCGAACAGGGATTATTGTGGTGGTTGATATAAAATCAGAACTAAAAACATTTACATACCATAGAACTTATTTTCAGTATTTGAGTTAACTAGAAAGGTATCATCGCGGCCGAATTCCTCGCTTTCGTCGCCGGGTAGGGTGTCATCCGAATCAGGAGAGCTGTGAACACACTCCGATCGCTTAGCAAAATCAAAATCTTAACCATTTATTTCACTTAAACCAATCATAGGTATTTTTGAACTGTCAGGAGAAGAAGTCGGTCAGACTAAGTCAGTCGTGAAGCTAGTTGCCTGTTCCAATACGTAGATTTGGAGAAGAGCGGGCTACAAAGTGTAAGGACACTCTTTTTCAAATAAAAGCCTAAAGCCTAGATTAAAGAACTTAACAGTTAAGACACATGTACGAGTATTTGATTCGGCCGGCCTTTCGCTAGGGCTTCGCGTGCCAGTCGCTTTGCTTAAACATAGGGTTACCTTCTGGTCACACGGCGAACCATAACGCGCTGGCTGGGTGGCATAATGTGGGTCTGTCCGTGCATCTGAAATAATAAAAAAAATATTAAAATAAATTCCAAAATCTTCAAAAAAAAAAATCTAAAAGGGACTAGCACAGTAGATTTGTGCTACATTAGAAATCGGTGGAGGAAGAATATTTTATGGTGGTTAAATTTATGGAAGCGGATTTTTAGGTTAAATTGATTATTGAACGATTTAATATTTTTTTATTATGTTGGGTGATAGACGAAGGGTTGGTGTGTGACAACCGCTACCCATAGACACCTGCAACTCAACAGTCGTAAAGATTTAATTTTATTCGTCGTAGTCGTAAAGATTGAGTGTGTAATGATAAATCGATTTAAAACCCTGTGATGTCGTTGTTTGAATGCTATTTCATGCTGGTTTATCGCTATTTTCCAAATTCAATAACGTATTTAATAATCTTTCTTCTTCTTCTTATTTAAGAAACTTGTTGAAACGTCTTCAAAATATTCCTGCTGGAGTTATATCCTTGTGCTTTTGTATATAATATTTGCTATGTGCCTAATAATAGATATAGACAGGCATTTACATTATTAAGATACGTACCTATAAAGTTAGTTACATGTAGTAATACCGAAAGGTAGCCAATTAAACAATACCAATCATAGTTTTAAATTTATTGTTGTTGAAACAGTATCTACTAATAATTGATTTTAACTATAGTATAATGTAGGCCAGGAATTATACCTGTTCAACTTCATAAAGGTAACCTGTTATTTAAATTGCTTTATTAAAAAAAAGAATATAGTCAAATACTAAATAGAGACTCTGATAGTGTCATTGAAAATACATTTTGATAGTAGTTTAGACAAAGTCACAGTATAGTCTGTTTAACTTTAGCACCAGTAACTTCGTATGCATATAGCGTTTAGTTGCTTCGACCATCTCGTCCAGGGTCATAGGGCTCAAGTCACGCAATTGTCTCTGCAATGCCTCTTAATGAATAAATCATAAAGTAACAATTTCTCTTTTAAAGTGTATGATTCGGTTATCGGATTTTACTCATTTTTATATACTCTAGCTCTTCACTGTGCATATTTGGAAATCGACTAGCAAATGAGGTTGGCTGATAATCGATATATAATATACATACAAATAAATAATTTATAATTTTCAGTTTCCATACTTTGACAAATGTATAAATTAATGAAACCTATTAATTTAAGACACATGAACTCTTTTTAAGTAAAATGTATAACGCTGAAAATACAAAGAAGTATTTGAATATAACAATATATATTGTATTCTTGAAAAGAACACACGATGTTGCTAAAGCATTGCATTGCGTTGCTAATGCTATCAGATCTCTTTTAGTAGTAATTCTCTCTCTGCGTTCAAAAGTAGTGGTTGGTAATGATGATATAGTTTTGAAATTATTTCAATTTTTAAATAAATTATCCGTACTGCCACTTTAAAGAATACTTATATTCTTGCCAAGAGGGTTAGTATCTACTTACAGCTGTTGATTTAACTGCATTCCTTGCTGGAAACTCATTTGATTACGTGGATCACGATTTCGAATATCGAACTAAATGTTTCTATTAAATGCGTGTTTCTCTGAGAAAAAACCTTAAGTTAAAAAAACTCACTTAAATATAAGTATTTCAATGCAATTTAAATGTATTTATTTTAGAAGTTTTGTGTCGTAAGAAATCAAATGAATTCTTATAAAGTTTTGTTTACTGCGCAACTACGGCCGCTTTTAATATGACTACTCATATCCATAAATAATTGATGTCAATTTCTGCAATATCTGCTTTCGTTAATTTTTAAGGCTTGCCACTTCTTTCATATCAAAGTTACAAACTGATATTTGGTACTTAATGCAGTGGAATTAGGCAATTAGACCTAATATTATTGCATTAAGTGTTTAAATTAAACTTCACAAACCAAGACGTATAAACCCAGTCTATTGCGATAGAAACTTTTTATTCGCAATGGTGACATGATACTGGATCATAAAGACTTTTTGACTAAAACTTGGAAAAAAAAAACATCATCTACAATCATTAAAACTTTATATATATCAATAACAATACTCCTAATAATTTAATTACTAAAAAAAAATGTCATAGTGGGACTTAACAAACTGTTTATATACAACAAACAGTTCAGTTCTTCTTAGAAATAAGTAAGACGTTTGTAAAAAGCATCTCTACGAGAGTAAATCTCGCGCATTTTCTGTTTTCATAATGTTTATTTATAAAGATTTTTGCTGAAATTGCTTGACTAAGTGATAATACCAGGTAGGATGTTAGACTCGGTTAATTATGACATTTTGTTCGTCAGCGCGCGAGTTTCTATAGCTCGTTTGAGGAGTGTTAAGTTAATAAATAAACACATGATCTGTAGTAGTAATCCTGTTCCTTCCTTCACTTTCAAATTAACCTTATTCAGTATCGAGAATAGCTAACACTACAACACTACACCAGATATGTTCAAATCTTCTGTTTATACCATCCGCTAGACGAAGATGGTTAGAAAGAAATCTGGAAAATGTCGAAGTCCACTTAGTGCGTAAAAAATTGTTTCCGCGACCGCCACTGCAGATCGCACCTGAGACGCGCCAGGGGATGTAGAATATTAAAACAAAGAAGGGATTGATTGATTGATTTGCAATTGAGTTTGCCTAGAAATTCTAGGTATGCACCTGGTTTCAATAAAAAAGTGAACTCGTTTAGAGTACAATAGCTTTTAGAAAAATATACTTCATTATAAAATATCAAAAATTAATAAATAGTGTAAATATAATAAATTTACGAATAAATTATTAAAAAAAAAACAAATTAAATATCGAGAATCATACCACAATGGTCAGGTATCACCTGTCTATTAGTCACGGCATGAAGATAAATTAATATTCGTGTTGAATTTTAGTTGAATACAGAAATCGTATATTCTAATTGGTGTGTTATAAAAAAAAATCAAAATACATTTACTAACACAAATATTCTTCAGTTAAGAAATTAGTTACATACTTTCTCTTTCTTTCTCTTTTCGCGTCTGTCTACGAAGCGCTTAAGCTACGCTTTTTTTGCTGACGTTGCGCTCTCTGTAAGCAACTCATTTAACATCTCTTTTAAAATACAACAGCAGAGTTTTTATATGTATAAAGGCAGAAAATATATTATCGAGAATAGTTTCACTTAAGGTAAAACATCTTATTATATTGTATATTTGCATATACAAACATCCATACGCATACATAAAATCATAGAAAAGAAATTGTCTAACCGTAGGTAACTTGAGCGGCAAATCTAGAGATGCGGGTCAGCATTTCGCTTCTGGAAGTGCTAAGCGTAAAGCAAAAGATGAAAAGAAAAAAATAACTAGACTGTTTTGTCAAAAACACGTAAGCTGTTTGAGTTTTTTAATGTTCAGAATGATTCAGCAACATCAATTTGATGCTTTTATGGCTCCACATATTCAAAGTCATGCTAATAAAGGACAGGAGCATGCGTCATATTTACCAAAAACAACTAGTGAGGAATTTATTCATCTATTTGCATCAATCATACTGAATCAAATTATTAGCGAAATTAATACATGCAAATACTACTCAGTTTCAATGGATTCTACTCCAGATATATCGCATGTAGACCAACTGATTCTGATAATGCGCTATGTTCTGCCACCTGGACCAGTGGAACGATTTTTTAAGTTCTTGGTCATGGAAAGTCATACTGATGAACAACTCGCTCAAAGTTTACTAGATTTCCTAAGTGAGAGTAGCATTGATATCAAAGATTGTCGTGGGCAATGCTACGATAAGGCCAGCAACATGAGTGGGAAATACACCGGCTTAAGAGCCCGAATTAACGAAATAAAGAAGTACGCAAAAGGTATTCCCTGTCTTGCTCATTAATTAAATTTTGGTTGTGTATAGAAGCACTACTTTTCTTTGATTTCGTTGAAAACTTTTATACATTTTTTCCGCTTCTACCTATCGATAGGGTCGTATTACGAACGCATTTATTGATATTTTCAATAATGTGCATCAAAAAGCAGAGTGTCGTAATGAAGCTTACGGACTAATTTTGATTGTACCTAATATATATTTAAAATAATACAATAGAATAGAAAACACTTTATTGCACACCAAAACATAGGTCTCATAGAAACAAAAAGAAATCATATTGATTAGTAGTACAATGGGCGGTCTTATCGCAATCTGCGATCTCTTACAGACAACCGTTGATGAACTATACTGTATAGTGACGGATAACTTGAGGTGCACAGTTAAATTTCAAACATTGTAACGTTATTGTTATTACAACTGTTAAATAAAAAAGGATAATATGAAAAAATGGATATACTCGTATATGTATATTTACCACAATACATACAATACTACACTACTATTATAAGCATAACAGTAGCACATACTATATATCTACATATATGCAAATATATATATACATAAATACATACAATCATTACAGGGTTAGGTAGTAATCTTTGACTAGTTTCTATAAATATTAAGTGACTGCTCGGCGGATAACTTTAGGCAAGTCATTCTACAGACGTGCAGCTTGCACCGTAAAAGATTTATCGGTAAATGTTGTGGTGTGGATTGAAATTTCCAAGGTTAGGCTTTCCTATGATCTCAAGTATCTATTATGTATGTCATGAATAAATGCGAAACGTTTCTTTTCTAAAATAATATACGTTTGAACTATTTTATTACCCAAAGTTTAAAAAATGCAACCAATTTGATTTGTAAAATTAATAACAAAATATAGGGAGTTTTTTTCAAAAACTGGTATCATTACACGCACACAGATATATGTATGTGTTCCTACATAGCCGCTCCGGGTTGTCACGCATACACATTTTCGGTTTTATTCTCTAATCTGAGTTTAATACCATAAACTTGAGAACCTTAAGCAAACCAAGGGCCCCTTGGCCGAATTTGCTACAGGCCCCGCCATGGCTTGATCGGACACTGCTAATGATGCTTATCGTTGTTGGTAATTACGTACCATTTAAGATAGCGTTGCAAGAACAAAGTCAATTTGAAATTAGTATAATTTCACATCTCCAAAAAATTCATCACTTTGATTTCCTTTAATTAATATCAATATAATATTTCTATATCTTAAATATACATAATGTTGCTTTAATAGCTGAAAAAGGTAGATAATTACACTTACAGTAAAAGTAGTGTCTCGGTTCATGCTGGCAGTACCCTCAGGATCAACAGGAGTTCGCATGCTCTGTGGCAACAATTCTATCAAATTGGTAGAATGGGGCTGATAACGGAGGACCAACACGCAGGTCGATACCAGGGTGTAAGCAAGAAGAGTTCCTGTTGAAAAACGTAGAATCAAAATATAAATGGCGGTTTTTAAGGTTAGTAGGATTATGCTATTTATTTGTTAAGACAAATCTGGCAAGGTTCATTTATTTTTAACAGTGTTAGAAACAGCTTTGCATGCCGGGACTTTGTTCCTTCATTGTCGGCTTCTTTGAGTAACTTCATAAGTAATCTAACAAAAAGTATATATTAATTTAGAATTTACATTAGAATGTTATACCCTTAAGTTAACATATTTCAGATGTAGTATTCAAGAAATCATCGTGAAAATCAAGGTGAGAGTTTAAAGTATAAATTACAACCGATACAGTACGTGCACTTCTTAATACCCGAAAAAGGGACATAATTTAGTGTCAGTTGTATGTATGTATGTATGTATGTAAAAGAAGACAAACGAGTACGACGCGCAGATCGCCCAATTCGTGTATGGCATGTACTGTATTATTATTTTTTATTTGTATATTGTTCGTAATATCCGTATAAGTATTAGAAACTTTCTAATATATATACGAAACTAAATCAGTTCCTGTAGTCAAATGTTCCTAAAAGGATTTTTCTATGAATATTTAGTTACGAGTTATTAAAGAAGATTATTCTCAATGATAAATTATATATAACCTATCAATTATAGATTCCAGGAACTTAGAGAATCCAAGTATTCATTCTGTAATAATAGTAAAACCTATAAAGCCGAGTTTGCGTGCACATATACAATTACTGATAAGGGAGGGACAAGCTATTTTATTTAGGTGTTTCACATTTCGCATAACAATGATAACGATTAGCTTAGCTCATCTTAAAACTAAACTTTTTTGATATGTTTCCGACTGTCTTTATGTTGTCTGTAAATTTGGTTAATCTCAATAGTAATTAAAACCAATTAATGCGTTTAATGTACATTGCGAGAATAACATAAGTAATATAATATTTTAGTACAAGTTTTCTCTAAACCTTTATGCAATTTCAAGAGAGGCAAATTGTGTCAAAGGCTAAATTACCTCTACACAAACTGGTTCAAAGTGAATTTGTGACGGTAACCCTATATAGTAATAATTCTATTTTGTACCCAATGAATTTAAATATTTACTTTAATGGCCAGTAAAGTAAAAACTAGTTGTATTTGTACCTAATAAAGAAATGAATAAAGTTATTAGGTCTTCATAAGTAAGAATTAAGTCATTTCACGAAATCACGCAACTGTTTAACAATAATACTGCTCTGCCCTGTAATAATATTTAATAATTAAGCCGATTGCCTTGCTCATTCATATATGAAGAAAAACTTGCTGCTGTAAATAATCTGATGAGGCAAGAAGTTTTCAAGTAATTCATACTGGACATTCCTGGTAGCCATTACCTTTTGGTAAACAAATAAGAAAATATATTTATTTTTTAATGCAAACTAGCAGACGGCTCACCTGATGGTAAGTGACTCCCGAGGCCAAGGACACCCGCAACTCAAGAGTCACAAGTGCGTTGCCGGCCTTTTAGGTAGGAGTACGCTCTTTTCTTGAAGGTTTGAAGGTCGTATCGGTCCGGAAATAGGGCAGGCGACAATTTATTCCATAGGCTGGTTGTGCAAGGCAAAAGCATCTGGAGAAGCGCACAGTGGTGCAGTGCCAATCGCCCAGGTGATGGGGATGGATATTTTGTTGCGTAGTACGATGGCGGAAACCTGCAGCCGGTATAAGTCCGAACAATTCTTCTGAATACTCCCCATGATACAAGCGATAGAGGATGCAGAGTGAAGCTACATCTCTACGCAACGCCAAGGTGTCAAGCCGATCAGAAATATCTTGGCAGTCGATGATGCGAGTCGCTCTCCGTTGAATGCGGTCAAGAGGGAGAAGTTGGTACTGGGGTGCACCTGCATGGAGATGAGAATAGTATTCCATGTGCGGCCGAACCTGCACCTTATAAAGTTGCAGGCGGTGGGCCGGAGTGAAATACTGTCTCGATCTGTTTAGCACACCAAGCTTCTTCGAGGCTAATATGGCCTTACTCAATTAGTGACCGCGAAACCAAACGCAAACCTGTGTCTTCGTGGGGTTAAACTGGACTAGGTTAAGTCCTGACCAATCTGAAACTTTTGATAAAGAAGTTTCGATTTCAGACGCAAGTTTGGATCGGCTTTCGATGATGTTTACCCGAGAAATGCCGGTGTAAAGGGCATCACTCGTGCTATCGTCCGCATAACAATGGATGCTGCTAATCTGCAGCATCTATTGCATTGACATGCAGAAGAAACAGCGTGGGCAATAGCACACAGCCTTGTGGGAGACCAGAATTAACAGACATGTAGTCGGAATATGCACCGTCAACAACAACCTTGATGCGTCTGTAAGAAAACTGGTGAGCCAATTGCACAGTTTCGCGGGAAGCCCATAGGAAGGAAGCTTCGCAAGGAGCGCTTTGTGCCAGACCCGATCGAAGGCCTTCGCAAGGTCCAAACTAACGGCCAACCTTCCCCCTTGGTCTTGATCGCCTACGCCCACCGGTGAGTCAAGTAAATGAGAAGATCATCAGCTGAACGATCCCGACGAAAGCCGTATTGTTGATCATTGAGGAGCTGGTAGTCTTTTAAGTACCGAAGGAGCTGGGAATCCATTGTTACCAATGGATTCCATTATATTGGAGAACAAGGAGGTGATGGCTATGGGTCTGTAGTCGGACGGATCCAAGCGATCTCCGTTTTTAGGAATTGGGTGCACTAGAGCTGTCTTCCATGAGTTCGGGACTACGCCAAGAGAGTAGGAAAGCTGATAAAGGCGCATTAAAACCGGTGCCAACTCTGGAGCACACGTCTTTAGCACCGGATTTTCGGCATACGGCTCAGGCACTGCGGCATAGTCGGCAGTGCGTTTCCCCCATCGTCCAGGTTTGAGTTGGACGCAAAGAGTTTGCCCAGAAGATCGGCTTTTTCTTTAGCGTCGTGGGCCAACGAATTATGTCCTATTTGCAGAGACTAGAATGCACGAGTTCCGGAAGGGAGACTCACTAGTATCTCGCCAATTCTGCCGATGTGAGCCGACTTCACCCCAGCAAATACTCTTTTGTGGGACCTGGAGGGAAACTTAAATTGTTTCTTTAATGTGCTTGTCTTTACACCCCGGTAAAATACCTGCTTTCGGCGGGACACTGCTTTGCAGGTTCGAACGGGAATCAGGGAAAATGTAATGAAAAGTTACATAGCCTGAAGCACAACATCAGCGACAGAGTCGGCAACGACATTGGGATCATCCGGCGAGAAGCAAACCTGCCTTCATGGGTAGGATGCAAAGAATTTTCGCATTCCATCCCAGTCTGCTGACCTATAGTGCCATACGCGGCGATTGCCTGTAACTCGCGGCCGCAGCGAGTGAACGGGTGGCATCATACTCCTAATCAGGCAATGGTCCGAAGAGTCAAGAGGGGTCTCAACGGATACTTTGTAGCCGTCAGGATGTGAGGTCAGCAGAAGCTCCAACAGTGAAGGCACGTGGCTTTCTGCATCTAGGATTCGGGTAGGCGTTGCTACCAGCTGCGTCAAGCCATATGCCAAGGCGAAATCGTGAACAGATCTTCCCGCATGATCGGCTTTGCGTGAACCAAGCCAATCGGCAAGAATCACGATCTCAGCGGATGGGACCTGCTGAAGCACTGAGTCTGTAGCCATTTGGACGTGTTCGATGAGTCGGTCCGTTTCGGCATCACCGCTATGGGACCTGTAGAGGCATACATAGACGCGGGGATGGTTGTCGCAGTCTACACGTAGCCATAAGATGGAGAGGTCCCTACCTTCAAGATTGCTGAGGCGGCGAAAAGTGATATCATCTCTAACGTACACGCATACACCAGCCTTAGGAACAAAGGAGTGTTCCAGTCCGTACCCAGGGTAGCAGAGGTAGAATGTGTCCGCTGGAGATGATATCTGCGTCTCGGTTAAAAAGAGCAAGGCCGGCTTTGCTGTCTCCAGGTGGTGATGGACAGTGTCGAGGTTAGAATGTAAACCCCTGATGTTACGAAAATCGACCATTGTGCCTAACCATGGCTCTACCACTCTAAAATTACTGGTAGAACATTTTTGTAAATCAAAACGTTTGAATCGCAATAGAATATAGTAAAATTTTATTCACGATGCTAATTGCATTTCACTTTTATGAATGTTTCACTTGATTTTTGCAACTAAAACATCCACAGTTTTGTTCGCAAAACAAAATAACTCTGTTTGAAATGAATTCTTTGTAAAAACCATATACATGCATATGAAACAAAGTTTAAAAAAACTAATTCAAACGTTTATATCTGAAATGTTTAGCGCAAAGGGGCTTTTGTGAAAGTCATGTGCTTTTGGTGCCTGCATACTAAGCTTCTCATACCCACTTAACAATTTATTAGAGCTTATTACGTAAAGCTCATAAAACTCGCCATATTCGTATATAAAATTCCTTTAATCGCAAAGGTGTCGAGTTCATGTTTAGTGTTCATTTCAGATTTTCAAACAACAAGAAGTCCTTTGGATTCAGATAGAATTTCATAATGTTTTAAATGTACATTTTTAAACCAATATTGTTTGGGTTTTATATACCAAACTTACTGTGTTCAAGAATATAACAGAAGATATATTCAGTCTGTATCTCAAGAGGCTGATCGAGTAATATGGGAACAGGTGGAATAGGACAGAGTGATTATAAAAAACCCTATCCTGTAGCAAAAGTCGATTAACAGATTATATAGTAGTTGGGGAATATTAACAGTGATTCCTGGGGAGCTGTAAGCAACGTACAATAGCTAAAAATCAATGTTAACGTTGACCTGAGCATCTACTTTACACAAACACGTCTATTAGTTAGAAAATAAAGCCTCGATTTAATATAGTATTTATTCGTCAACTGTTGTGGTGTTATCATGTCGTTTATGCCTAGGACAGTAATTTTCAACTTCTTAAAACGGTGTGACCGTTTTAAGAAGTTCTTCTTACACTCAATCGCAATAATAGAGAACTTCAATTGATTTGCTTTAAATGGATATGTTACTTCTCTTGTAGCCACATTTAGGAAACTCGGTCCGCGTGATTTCAAATTCTTGAAGTGAATGTTTCAATTTCAGATTTGGATTGTGTAGAATTGTACTAATTATATTTTTGTATGATGAATCCCAGAATGTGTCTATGAAATATAAAACTTTTCTTTTACCAGATACCTGTCGACCAAGGGTAGCGCGTTTCAAAGAAATTGCTATAAGATAATTATTATTTTCTATTCACCATAAATTATGTCATTATTAAGTCATGAATAAATTTAAAATATATTTTTTGATATATAATTACGGGGCCATTTTTAAGTATGGAAAACACATATAGCATTTAAATTTAAAGCTATCAAAAGCACTTTAATTAAGGTGTTTGTTATAAAAAACATTTTTTAGGGTTCCCAAAGGGTAAAACGGGACCCTAATACAAAGACTCCGCTTCGTTCGTCTGTCTGTCTGTGCGTCCGTCTATCACCAGGCTGTATCTCATGAACCGTGACAGTTAAACGATTGAAATTTTCTCACATGATGTATTTCTGTTGCCGATATAACAATAAATATTAAAAAACAGACTAAAATAAATATTTAAGGGTGCCTATACAACAAACGTGATTTTTTTTGCTCGTTTTTGCTTGATATTGATAACGGTAGCAGGTAGAGGCTTGAAATTTTCACAGAATATTAAGTTATATATTCACTTTAAAAATAAATAATTAAATTAAAATGAAATTTATATTCAAGGTGAGCTCCCATACAACAAACCTGACTGATGATTTTTTTCCATTTTTTTTTCTCGGTCTTAATAACGATAAGAAATAACTGAACAACAACAAAATATTAACGTGTTTAGCAATATTGACTTGAATGCTGGCACGTACTTTGCCCTTTAAGTGGAGCTTCCATAAAACAGACATGTTTTTTTTGCCATTTTTATAGATAATGGTACGGAACACTTGCACTTGGGCGATTTTATTAAAAATAACTGGCGAAAAAAAGTCTAGCGCTTAGTGACACTGACTGCTGAGCCGGAGGTCATGGGTGCCTAAAATGGTGTAATCCACAAATGGTTGTCTCGTGCCTTGTTCTTTGTGTCTGTTGTTTGTATAGTCTCCCGCGACACAGCAACTATTCATATGGTGGGAGTTGTCTTTAAAAAAAAGAAAATTGAACGATAGCTTTGTTGAAGAATTGTTGATGATTTATTGAGATATTTAGCACAAAATCATTCAAGTATTAATTAGTAAGCAACCGTGTACGTTAGTTATTGCATTTACATAAAAGACGTCACCTACGCATATTACGAGTAGTTTTCAAGACTTACATCGTCTGCGATCAAATCGTGAATACATTTTAATTAATTTGAATCTCAATTTTTGCTATTAATAAATACTGGTAGAGAAATACCGGTAGGTATTTGTTATTAAAAAAATATTTTATTTTTCTTCCTAGCCTTGTTATCCTATGTGTATTGGGGTTGGCTTCTAGTCCAACCAGTTATTGCCTGAATATCAGTTTCAGCCACTCACACACAATATAATTTTATTTTGTTACAAATTTTTACTTTTAAAGGGATAGTAAATATAAAGGAAATATCCAGTATACTTAACTAGTGTAAAGTTATAAATAATACTTTTTTTTTTAAAATATTGTACCGCTACATTTGCATTACATTTTCACAATTAATCTGTTTTGTTTTCTTCTTTTTTCGCCATCGACAAGTTAGCGGCTCGCGGCCCTGACTGCTGTCTGCTTACACTCCTGAATCCGCCCGAATAAGCAAATCGATTTCATTCCCTTTGATCCTCCCTTTCCTTTCAATGTACTCTTAATTTTCAAATTGAATTCTTAAAGTGATCGTGTGACGTCAGTATAACTATAGATTGTAAAACGGGGTTGTAGGGATGTAGAGTATATGTCTACCAATTGCTATTGAGTATCATGTACATGCATACATTGTTACGGTATTTGAATTTAACTTTAACTTTGTTTAATTTTAAGTAGTGAGTTAATGAAGCTGATAGTTACATATTTAAAATTACCTATTTCGCTAAAATCGGTTATAACTTGGTCCATTTGTATGTTACATATGAGGTATTTTGTGCGCGGCGAAATTAAATTACAACCCAATGATTCTATTCATTATTTGGATGGGCTTCAACGTAATGAGAAGCTTTTCATTTATTTGCTTTACCAATGTTTGTTTGTTTTTGATAGTATAAAATGGATGGACTCAAGGAATGGATGGTACATATAACAAATACCATGTTAAGTTTACAAACTCTCTTTAGCTATAATAGTTTGTTACCTATAGAGTCATGACTTTGAATAATTACTAACATGCATTCCTTATAATTAATTTTATCTATTTAATTCAATTTTCCGTTCAATGGGATCTGCGGTTAGTGGCTCTTGCCGTTATGTTGCTGTATTATATACCCAGTATGTTAGTATGTTACAAACGTAGTCTTTGGATAGTAGTACGTATGTTGTATTTAAACGTGTTTGTATGTATGTACTAGTACTATATAGAGAGAAATACTTTACACATCCAGAACATCATTAATTACAAATGTTAAATTAAATCTTTGTTAAAACCAATATGCTAATGTAGTTGTACTGCAAATAGATTTTAATGACCCTTATGGGAATGGTAATAGAGATGTGGGTCCGTTTATCTAGTTAGGAAATTTCCCAGTTGTGACATGACATGATAAAAGCGACTGAGACGTTAATATGTTTGTGACTGTCACATTTGATGTGACTTGTGTATGACATGTGACTCCACGTATGTATGTAGATCTGTATTCATAAATGTTGTGAGAAATATAATATTGATCAAAAGAGAATTTATGTGGCAATTCGATTTTTAGAGTAAAAGTGAGGAGTGTGAAGTTTGTTTATATAAAGTTTATATATACGGTGTCGTATACGTTTTTAATCTATGTGTGTTGTAATTCAAAAATATATGGAAAAGCTACAAAAAGCTGTAAGCTATGATGTAAGTGTCCAGGTGTAAGTTGACCTGGCATAGTATGTTCGAGTAATACTTTCGATATTAAAATAAATTGATATTGTTTGGATTAGCTTGAATAAACTTCTATCCATGCTGCGTTTAAACCCGATTGTAACAAATAACCATTTTTTTATTTTAATATTATAATGATAACCGTATATGTTATATATACATATATATATATATATATATATTGTATACATACATACACATACACATATATATATATATATATATATATATATATATATATATATATATATATATATATATATATATATGTGTATGTATGTATGTACACCGGAATAAGTGTACATGTTTAGTAATTTAATTGGTCGGATGCATTCTTGTAGCTACTACATAGCTAGCTTGTGGTAGGACATTAATATATTCGTAGATTTCGTAGCTGCGGTTACGACGTAGTCATGTGTCTACGTAGGTAGGGTAACATAAAACCAATTGGTTTAAGCAATTTTTGCACGTATAATAAATTTAAAATATAACACTAAGTAATTACTAACTGTTATATTTTAAATGTTACTTATTTAATTTTGAATTCACTGTGTACATTTAAACAAATTATATATATATTTTGACTTTGACATCAATTAAATGAGAAGAAAAAATCTCACAGCCACTCGTTCGAAGTATAAACAGAACCATAGAGGATATCCACCAAAACTAAATAAATTTCTTGGAAAGAAATATCAATATATAAAAGGCGAAGTACTATCCCCCTACAAAAGGCCACGGTTTAGTGTAGTTTGTATCAATTTCACAATATTGTATTTTACTGACGGAGATAAATAGAAAACGTGGTATTCACGTAAATAGTGTTGCAAAAGTTTGCGGGTAAATGCTTACTACCCATCCGAGAGACCAGCTTTTACACCACCTTCATGTTATAACAGATCTAAATATGTAACAAATTTCACCATTTGAGCTTGATTGTTGTTACAATCTGTTGAGTAAGCGCAATGTTATATAAGGATTGATTTTGTGGACATCAAAGTCACCCTATTTCATATTTCTAGATCCATTGTAATCAGAGTTACGCAACTTTTTATTTGAAAGCGAAATATATGCTACGAAAACAAACACATACAAAGGACCACAAATCAAATCAACACTAAATATTGATATCAAATGAAAACAAACAGGTTACAATGCACAAAAGTTATTCAAGAACAATACAGTTTTGTCTAAAGGATGTCAATTTACAACAAATGACATATCAAGCATTTACAGCAAATGTAAATGTAAATGCCGTCAGGGGTTGACCACACAGAACATAAACCGATGAAATTGGTGATATTCTGAAGAAAAGACAGGTAACAAATACCTAAAACCGACGGGCTTGCATAAAAGGTTTGACGAAAGTAGAAGAAGCTTGCGGGTTGTTGTCTCTGCCGACCCCGATGGGAGATAGACATGAGCTTACTCGTATGTATTGTTTACAGTTCACAGTAGGGATAATCCTTTTTAAATATATATAACAATACCAATAACTGGTTGTTTGCGATATGTGCCACTTTGCTAAGTACTATATTATCCCATTAATTATCTGTGGACACATTTTACCGACAAAAAATATGAAGCCTCATGAATTAGAAAAAGCATATGTAGATTTCAATTAGAATATTTAAGGTGTGTATATCTGATAATAACGGCGTTTATTAAGTTTTATTATTCTAAGGGTTTTTTTCTCTATATATACGAGTACATAGTAGAGGTACACAGTTCTTATTGATTCTCGCGAATACACTCAAACATGCGAGTATAACACAAACATGTATATCTTTTTGTACGTTCATCGATTTGAGCCTTTCCTGACTAATACGATCCTAACACTGCTAATCGATATTGAGAGCAGGTTAAATTGACGAGATATAACAATAGCACAATGCACAAAAATATTCACCGAATAACGAGATAGTGGGATAATTTAATATTTGATTATGCACTACTTTACTAATTATTTCATTGTATTTTTTTTTATTTCATTATTTTTACACATATATTTCAACTTATTAAATTTCAATAAGGTGCATTTTTAAATTATTAAGCATTATTAACGCATTAATTATCATTTTTTAAATTATTGAAGACATGTGAAGTGGAAAATAAATACTATACTTTAAGATTTATGCGTTTAAATGCTTTAAATATAATAAAAGTTGGGTCAGTAATGTCATTTTATACACTGTGTCTAGCCGTAGCTGAAATATAACATAGTATTTCAAACAAAATAAGGACTTACCGATACTCATCATCTCGACAAGGACTTCTAATTGTATCAGCAGCGCGACGAATGAAGCTGCGACACCGCCACAAATCGTTGCGAAAGCTGGTGTGCCAGTATTCTCCGAGATATTAGCCAAACTTCTGCACAAAACATTACAAAATATACCAATGAAGTTGTTCTTAAACGTAAATTATTACCATCTTAAGTAATAATAATAATATCTCCAAACATCTCTCACACCGTCGTTTAATCCCAAAACCAAACCAGGCTGCGGATAAGCAAAAATATTCGTTCATGTATTAAAGTACTTAATAAGAAATAAATAAGTAATATCATTTCTCGGCAAAATTAGTAGGTTATATTATATACACATACCTAAACAAAATACATTCAAAAATTACTGCAGATTTTTTTAAGTCAGTTACATGAAGTTAGGGTTACTCGATCCTGGTTAGTGATAATAAATAATTAATACATACATATATGCTATATGAGTCTACACTTTCTATTATACGTATTCAATTTTGATCATGTTTTACTTGTCCACATTACTGACATAGCGCGCTAATAAACTAATTATAATATTCAGAACATTGTACGCATGAAAACGATTCACGAAATTCCATTACTGTGATGCTTTATTTAAAATATTGTATTGTGTGAATACCAGTCCGCGAAGTATTTAAAATTCAAACTATTGTAGTTCTTGGACAGCTCTTAGTTCTTAGCTCTCTTCCCGATTGTCTCGTAAAATGCGACTAAGGGATTGGACTGTTATCTATCAGACAGTATGTATACAGTCATACAGTGCACGGTTGACAGCAATAAATAGGCTTGCCCGTTATTGGGACAAAAATTCAACTAGCAAAATGTGTGGGCTTATGATTTACCTGGCAGGCAGCGGTGTAATAAACAGCTGCCTACCACGTACATCGTAACCGTAAACTCAAACCGTACAAAATCAAGAAAAAAAAAATTAAAAAAAAACACCATCAAACAAGTGTCAAATTGAACAAATTATCATATATATTTTTTATTCTATTTAAGAGATTGAATAAAATGCTCAGACACTTAGATCAAAATTATAAATGTTTAAAAGTATATAAATCTTAATTTCTGTATATTCAGAATTAATTGTTGTTACAAAAACAATACTTATGACATCCATATATGTATAATAATCACAAAGTTATCCGTGGTTTTGGGTTTTATTTTTAAACGAGATAGTGACAAAACCTAAGCAGATAAAACATATTATCATTTGAGAGCTTCATGTTTTTTTTTAAATTATATTAATCTTAAATCGGTTCATAAATACCTATATTTTATAGAAACATTTTTTTATTCACTTTTTCAACCCTCGAACACCTGTTTGGTTAGTAATCTAGTTTACTTACCTAAAGATCAGTCCGTCTTGGGCCATTGCATACACAATTCGAGGCATGGGAAACATCGATCCGAACATAGAAACTGTTAGGCCCGCTAGAGCGCCAACCGCGACAATGTACTTGCAGGTAGGGGCATTCACATGAGAGAACATCTGTACCAAAGCTGAGTCAGTATCCACTTCGTTGTACGGAACTGTTGACAAAAAATACCCAGTTACCCTTATCAAAACCTAATTCGGAAACATCGATATACAATAATGAAATAGTCAGACACAGAAAGGTATTGGGAGGTATTTGAGGAATATAAGTGGTAATAATAGAGTTGTAACAATGCGACACGAGCTCATGCAGTTTATTTAGTTACAGTTAAGTTCCTAAAAAACATATTCGAGTCATTTATGTAAGGTCATATATTCATACGTATACTTACATAAGTTCAGATTTTTGTTTGTCCAGCACTTTAAAACAATTCTTGTGGTAATTGATAAATACATTATTGGAGTAGCTAATTTGAGAATATGCGATTGTTGTTACAGTTGATAAGAATCTGTTATAAATGAAACATAAAAAACACACGTTAATTAAAGCGAACATATTTCACTTTGTTAGAAGATTACTGCTAAATTGTAGTTGTTGTTGTTTATAGTATGTTAATATCAGAAATATGTATAGGGAGGTTCAAGCGCCGTGCTAATATACATATTTACAGAATCAACAGGCTGTTTTGAGCTTTTACGGGCTTGTTGAGTCGAAGGGGAGCTCATCTGTTATCCACCTCAAATAAAAACTAATAGTGAAATATTGAACGTCTGAAAATAATGTATTATATTACTTTCTTTTCTATGGAATGAGAGATGTAGTACTCTCACCTATAAAAATCGTATGAACCGTATATTTGAGAAAATCAAATCAAATCATTCAAAAATGTCATTCAATGACATGACGCGAAGAAAACTGAACGAACATCCCACTAAGACATTGTTAGATGTTGACTTGTAGTTATTTAGTTAGTTTTGAAACTTCAGCAACAGTGGTTATTTAGTTAGGTAAAAATAATTATATACTTGTGAATTAAGGGACTTAGTACAAAATAATTATTTAAACATATAAATAAAGAATAGAAAAACTTAAAATCAATTACAAAAATAACTTACCGCGAAATAAAAGGGCAAGAACAGTGTAAAAAAAAATCGTAGCCAAATCTCTAATTGTAAGCCGACGAATAGCCGCCTTTATTGCCGATAAGAAACCTGAACCAGCTTCATCATCGGGTTGTACAGCGATGGCCCTTTGTCTGGCGTAGGCAAGTGCCACAACACGCATATATTCGAGGTTGTCGATGAAAGATGATTCGGAAGACGTTTCATACGATGATGAGTCAGAGTCAGTATCAGATTCTTCAGGTAATTCTAGTATAGTATAACAATATCTGTCTTCAATTCTGTTTCTAGTATCGTTATGGCGATTATCATTTTCTGTCTCGCTTCTTTTGGACCATTCACTGAACATAGTGTCGTTTTGGTTGGTATAGTTATGTCGCCATTTGCGCGTCCTACAAAAAATATAGTGATTTGAAAATGTAAAAGTTGCAATTGGATAACGTTTTGCTTCACTTTAATTTGTTTTTGCCACTGAGATTGTATAAAAGCGAATAAATTAATTAAATTTCCTATCTCAGTCTGAAATATTTAAAAATAATTAAAACTTTCCAGTTTTCCGTTAACTAATAAGTTAAGTAATTAATCTAAATTTAATAAACAAGTCAAATAATTAAGACAAATATAGTTTTAAGAAGGAAAAGAACACAAATATCGCTTTTTTTTGTAGTCGGTAAAAACATTTTAGTTTAAACTAATAAGATACGTTTATATCAAACATAGCAATTCTAAAAATAAAATTATATATATTTCTTCAAACAACAATTAAACATATAAAATTGATGAATATGAAGTATAATAAACACAACAATTAACAAAAAAATAAATAATGTATTGCATATGGAAAACGTAGGAATATTAAAAAATTATAAATATTTTTCGATATTAAGAAAATTATAAATTAATAACACAGTTTCCTTATTATTCAAGTTAAAAAATCACTGCATACCAATTTGTACTTACTGGGGTATATCAATTACAAAGTCACTCATCCCGAATTCAATAAAGCTTGAGGTTGTAATCACTACCGACCGCAAATTCCCGCGTGGACACAGCTCGCAACTAAACACCTACGTAGACCTAGCTCGTACGAGCGCTAGAACGACTCTGTCCCATTCGAACGACAGCTTTCAGATACAAAATATATGAAACTTGCGCTACCCCGTACCTCAACCGGATTAACAGTGTTGCTACGTGGAATTTACCACTACTGAAGTGGACTCTTGTGGATGAATTTGCGCTGATTATTATTGTTAGAAAAACGAGATGATCAGGTTACATAAATATGAATCTCATCAAACTAACATAACACTCGTCAAACTAAAAATAAGTTGAGTTTAAGCCGGATCGTCATCTTATAATTAATAAGATGACGATCCGGCTTAAACTCAACTTTTTTTTAGTTTAAAGTGAAGCAAACAGTGAAAAAAAAAGTTGAGTTTAAGCCGGATCGTCATCTTATTAATTATAGGATGACGATCCGGCTTAAACTCAACTTTTTTTTAGTTTGACGAGTGTTGGATTTGATATTTAGTTTGAATAAAGAATATAATATAATATAGTTTGAATAAACATATATAATTGATGAATGTTCTATTTATATATAACTCGCCATTCAGCTTTACTTAAGTACTCATAGAAAATTATACTTATATTTTTTTATTATACATTCGTTCATTACATAAGGTCATAGTAACTTTACTAAATATAAAATATTAGATTTAAAAATCTAATATTTTATCGATTATAGATTTAAAAATCTAATATTTTATCGATTATAGATTTAAAAATCTAATATTTTATGTTTTAGCTTTCGGTACTATATGAGCTATTTATAAAATAATCAAGGGTGCTCTCCGTATAACAGTTTCCCAAATCCAAACACCCAGTGCACTATCGTTGTGAATCCACATGTATATAGGTTAGCTGGGCTGGGATTAAGGTAAGTAAAAGTAATTATTGATACCCCTATACCAAAAACTTTTGAACAAAAGAATTAGAAAATCGGTTGTTTAGTTGATTTCGCAATCAGGTAATATGGTCGTATTAACATAACCGAAATAATAATAAATTTGATGCAGAAGTTTTGAAGTATTTCAAGTTTATCTGGTTGGCTCTCAGTGAGATCGGGATAGTTGATTGTGTACGTAATTTTTTTTTTTACTATGAAAACTGCACAATTTGCTTTAAGCAAGGCTTATGATAGCATGCACTATATTAGTGTAGGTTCACAGCTTAAAAGAATTCTTACGTGGTGTTATCCAGTAAAATTCTTCCATTTTCTGTAATGTTCAGAAACCATTGAAACAAATGAAACCATCTTTTCGAATATGACGTAATGAGAAGGTAGCTGTAGACGAACTTCCCATGGACTTCAATAAGCAGAAGGTCAGCGATCTATTATAGTTAAACTATTTTAGTGACACCTTTTTAGGAAAACCATTATTTCGTGACACAACGAAATAATAAGCCGTACAACTAGGAAAGTACCTCCAATGCATAATACTCTCTATAACTATACACTGTCTATATGTATATATATATATATATATTTATGTATACGGCCAGTAGGGACAGATAAGAATAAAGTTAATCCTGCGTGTATAGTCAACGCTATTGCTAGTGTGTACAGGCATCTGGTAGACCGAGTGATTGTAATCAATTTAGCAATCGTAAGCCGAATCGAGTCGAGAGCCCATCTATTATACTACAACCAATCCCAACGCCCAACGTATACCCAACACAAGCTTTTAGGATGTTAGCCCGAATACTGGCAATAACCGAACCGTGTTAAAAGCAGGGCAGGTATCTGCAGGTCACATAGCTAAAGTTCTCACCTTACGAACTAAAACGCCTGTTGTGCGTGGGATTGATAGTAAAAATGTGTTATTTAATTTACATTCTGCATATAAATTAAATGACTATTTATAAAGAAATAAAAAAAAAATGGTATAGATAACATATTTTATCAAAATATTTCCATTTTGGATTTATTTATTTTTCCACATTAAAAAAAAACTGATGTAAAAATCTCCCATTAAAGAAGAAAGATGTTTCTAATAAAAATGAGCTCTTTACTTCTTGCATAGGCCGGGAGCCAACGTCTGCGTGCCACCACTGTGGAGGCTGTCGCGAAGACACTGCACTCAATACTCTAGCGGAGTGCTCAGCATGGACGCAACAGCGGCATGACCTCGTGATGGCCATTGGCGTAGGAAGCCTCTCACTGGACACTATGGTTCAGTCCATGGTACAAAGTGAGAGTGCGTAGGAATCCGCCGTCTCTTTCTGGGAAGAGGTGATGCTGATCAAAGTGGCAGCGGAACGGGAACGGGAGAGGACTAGGGTAGCGGAGTGGGGTGCCCGCTACCCTAGCAAAAGAAAGTTGTTATTTTTTCTTTCAAGCGCAAAAATGAATGATATAGTCGTCTTCAATTAATTATGTGGTATAAAATTTTCCATACCTATTATGTGTCGTACTTTGTAATCGAAATTGCCTTTTCAATTAACTTAAGAATGAGAAAGATGAAAGGTACGACACATACGATATAGAAGGATACTAAATTAATGCATTATTTTAAATGCCAATAATTCTGTTAGTACCCCTTTATAATTAAGTATTTAAATGATATTATATAGTTTTGACGCAGCTATGCAATAAGGATTAAGTGAATTTATGTATGTACATATATTTAATATTAGTTCGTCACGCCATTTCGACGTGTGAGAAATAACTTGAATCTTCTTTTAGAGATTTATATTATATATTATAGATTTCATAACTATGAAAAAATGACAGAGAGTAGATATCTACACATAATGCTTGAAGTTTTCTTTTATTTTCTAGATATACAATTTAATAAATTTAGTTCCAGCAATTATTCTACATGTATACATATGTATATATTTTATAAACTATTTCGTGTTTTAAGGTTTTTCGTTGTAAATTTATCTATATAAGCGTCTTTTACGACAAAAGAGTATATTTTCTCTTTATCCAGGTACTAATAGATTCAATCACTGTCTATAAGTACATACAATAATATCTGCTAGAAAATTTATTTGTTTTTCTTAATTTAGTTAACTAACAAACAGATTATGAGTGTTTTTTTTCTTATGGTTTTATATGACCTTTAAACAACTGTGTGTAAGATGAAATACTTTGAGTGAAGCTCTATTTATTGTAGAATGTAAACATTCATTACCACAATCCGATGAGGATCACTTTAATACTGTGCCAGTAAAATTCAACACTGTAATTGCACGCACTGCTCATTTTCACGTACGGGACATTACCTGTATTCCTGGAGCCATTAAATAATAACTGCTAAAACGCTTTTAATTTCCACATATACAAGTATGTTCTTTAATCCTTAATAGTTTTGGCTAACTAATTATGGAATTTCAGGAACCAGTTACAATTTATATCTATGTACATTTAATGCATGTACAGACTATATGAGTTGTCTTTAAAGATTAAAATGATAAACCTGTGACACGATCTGATCATATCATACACATTTTCCTATACACGCCTTAAACATAACGAACAACAAAAACGAAAATAAGAAAACTTATTTACAATAAAAAGTTCACAACTGTTACCCTACTCTCATCATATTAAATTATTAACAATTCTCATTCATTATCGTAAATAAAATTACGACAAATTTGGCCGAATAAAACATATTTCAAGCACATTTTCACCGTCAAAGCTGACTGACAAAATTACATTAGGGACTTATAGAGATTTTGTACCGGAAGCATCGTCATTTTGTTGTAATATAATATAGGGGACAGATGAACAGACCGGTTGTCTGATAGACGATAGGGATAGAGATAACCGCCGTCCACGGACACCTACTGCGCTGCCGGCCTTTGAGGGTGACGCAGGGGTGGATCCAGCTTTCATGAGACAGTTGTAGGTTAAGAACTCAGGATACGTTCCGAATCGATATGAGCAATAAATAGAATTTAAAAATATATACATTTTTGTCTAAAGAATGAGGTGCTAGCAGTCTGCTCACTGCTAGTACCTCAATCTTTAGCCAAAAATTTCTCCTCATTGGATGGCTTGGCTACGTAGCGATTTTATGATGATTGCATTAAAAATGGATGCAAGCGTTCTCGGTTTTGATTAGCTTATGTCATTGTGTCACTTCACTTTGGGTACTAATTTGGTTTATTAATATTAGTTTTAAGTTAAATGTTAATAATACCATTTTCACCTAGAAAGTGATTGAGTCACAAACATTCATACAATTATTCTATGTTTATCAATTTCAAGTCTTATTTTTTGTGTTTTAAATAAGTATAAAAGTGTGAGTTGCGTAATAGTACCATGGCCTCTATTTTGTTAGAAATCTTTTTCCCAAGAGTGTAGGAAAAAAAGATGACGCTGCTCCGCTTGGTGCTGTTAACGCAATAAGAAAACAAACCTAAACAAAAGCACAAAAAACTTGATTAGTTTCTGTGGCTTCTTTGGAGGCATAATAACCATAGCCTTCTACTGCAAATATTGCAGTGTTTGAAAATTTCCTATGAAACCTTTGAAGCTCACGACAATTTTCTTGCTGAAATATTACACAACAGGGAAACAAATACCTACCAAAGTAGAAAAAAGCTTTTGCTTACGTTTTTTAAGCCTGAGAATAATATAACCGAAACATTCCACAAGTTAATGAAAACAAACAACGCTTTTTTGTAGTTAGTAAAGTGCAGATAGCTGTAAATAAATTAATATTAACGAAAGTAGAATCACTATCGTGAAAAAGTTAAATGTCTTAGTTATAAATAATAAAAGCATCTGTTAATTCTGTATCAATCGTTTTTTTTGTTCAAATTATATCAGAGATTTCGACTGAAGTTACAAAAGTAAAAAAAAACAGCTGTTACATTTTTCTTTATATCTTCAACAAATCGTTTTTATTTATATAATATTTTTTACATAAAAACTTAATCACCTTTAATTCCATTATTCTTGTTCCCATCCTCTCAAAATAAAATGTACTCTGGTCTAAATATTATAATCATAGAAAAACATATTACTGTGATGTGGCCATCTCAATGTTACAATCATTGAGATGGCCACATCACAGATTGTTGGTGGAAAAATAACCAGTTAGATAAACGCCTAACAGTTCAAAACAACGGTTCAAAAAAAATTAACAGTTCTTTTAAAACCCGTATATATGTATATACATACTTATATATTCTCGTGACACAAAATAGTAGCACCATTTAGACGCATCTTTTCATTATTTTATTTAATACGTAGATTATGTAGTTTAATATAAGTAAATAATAAATGTATAGGCCTTTGACATGATAAAAGTACCTATTTATTGTTTTCTATTTATGAATGAGATTATCAATGAGTAACTGCACAGATATCGCGGTGGTTTCAATGGTCACCTGGCCACCGCGCCGAATGTTGTGGATTGATCCCCACACGGGAAAACACTTTGTGTAGACTTTTAATTGCTGATCTGTGTCTGGGTATTCTTTGTTTGCGTTATTTGAATGTTTGTAAAGTCCTACGCTATAAAGGACCCTTTAGATAATCCTAGTTCGGGAGTTGTACCAAAGACACAATTAGTATTAGTAGTTAAAACATCAAGGGGAGAGTCATGACCCCCATGACCCTTCCCATGAATCCGCTCTTGGAATGATGACCCCTCGGGGTGATGAGGGGAGGAGGAACCGGGACCCCGGAAGCCTCACTAATTTCGGCGAATATCAACACAAGCGTTGCTTCATAACCGGTTTTCTGTGAGGCCGTGGTATCGCAACGTTTTATGCCTAGCATGGCTCTCTATCAAGATAAAGACAACAGCTGCTCAATGTATTAGCAAATGATAATTTAGTAAATTTTCTGAAGGCTTAATCAATGCTAAAAGTAGTCTTAATGGGTTTTTTGCCATGAAGAAGATTCAGGTAGCGTAACTCAATAGTTCTAACTTAGTAAATTATTACCAGTCCAAGCTCCACTCACTATGCTTTCGATTTAAATGAAATCCTAATAGAAGCTTAAATGGCTTAGCTGGATGGGGTCAAAGTTTAGATTACAAATAATTTGTAATTAAGTAGATGCAGTAAGTTTTAATTATTGTTCATATTATTTCTTAGAGGATTAAATGAATACCCGTAAGAATATTACTCAGTACCGAATAACCTTTTTTTGTTTTTGTGTGGAAACCCCCACGGTTCATCACCTCACCGGAGCTGACGGTGAAGTGGTATGTCGGACTCGAACCGACTAAAACCGCACGGTGTTCCGTCACAAGTGAGTCTATTGCAAGGGGCCTGGGTATACTGGGTATAGGGTAAGGGCAGCCCTACCCGTTACCACCAGGCCAGCGCTCATAGCCAAATAACCTGGAATAAACTCCGAATTAAATCCATTATCGACATTGACTGTATTATTATTATATAAAGACCTGTATTTTCTTATATTTTATCATTATTATTAGATAAAAAAATATATAATAGAACGCAACCCATAAATTATGTTGTGACTTAGAAGCACACACACAGACACAAAAACGTGAAAACTCATACACAATCAACCCCCTGAGAAGGAACTGAAGCATTATTTATGTTTAAAATACAAATTATTCTAATCTCGAGACTTATAAATGTTTAATGATTAATTGTTATCACATACATTATGTTCTCTTGTATTGTTGTATTTATTTTATTAATTTCACTAAGAATTCAATACTAATTGTTTTTTATAATATATATTAATTGTTCGCCAGTTCCGCTCCTAAAGGTCACGTGGTTATGTCTATTCCCAATAGATACTCAATCAAACAAATATCATTCAAATGCGACTGATAGTAAGCGTTTGAAAAAAAAAAATTAACAATAATACTCTTCGGCTTTACTCAAAATTAATAACTATTTTGCTTATGGTGTTAGCCTGTATTTGAAGACATGCTTAACTTACACCGTATAAGCGTAGTAAATGTACAGTGTCATAATTGTTGTTTAACATAAGAAAAAGTAATAGCAAGATACTAGTAGCTCGCTCATAGGACTAACCGTCGTAGAATGTTCAGATTAATTTTATCTCAATTAAATAATTGTATAATAACATCGAAAGAAGAAACATAATCACTTTATGAATTTGATTGATTTTAGTACATTTGAAATAGATTGGGGAAGTGAAAAACCAGCCAGATTCTAATGAAGAAATTTGATTAATACAGAAGTTTTATTACAAAAAATGTAAAAAATGTGACTTATGCCGTGAAAACCTACGCAGTGTCAGAAAATGTAGCACAAAGATGGTTCAAGCGTTTTTAGTCCGAGAATTTTGCTATCAAAGATGCAGTTGGTTCTGGTCTCTCTCATACGGATAAAATTAAAGCCATTTTTTTTTAATTTGAGCAAGATCGGAATATTAATAGCTGCAACGTAGCCGAGGAACTAAGGATTGACCATAGAACAGTTTTGTGACATTTGATAAAGCAAAGCTACACAAAAAAAGTCTATATTTTGCTGCCACACGAGTTCCATGAAAGAAACCTAATGAATCGTGTACTCATTTGCGATTCATTTATAAAAAGATTTATTGCTGGTACTGAATACTGGATCACCTGCAACAAGAATGGGTGGATGGATTTGACCATGATCTTTGATGTTGGGTAGTCAAGCTATACAGACTATAGCGAAACAAGGATTAACAAGCAATAAGGTGAGACGCTGTGTGTTTGGTGGGATTGGAAAGGGATCGCTCATTATGAACTTCTTCTAAAAAAAAACAGCCGGAACTGATCAATAGAAATGGAGTGCTCTTTTATCATGGTAAAGCAAAACAACACACATCTCTGGTCACTTAACAAAACCTAAGAGAGCTTGGTTGAAAAGTTTTAATGCATCTACCATAAAGTCCTGACCTTGCACCCTCTGATTTACTTAATGAAAATACATTCAAAATGATCACCTCATTGGCCAAATCTACTATGTCAGGTTTATTGGCAACAATAGTTCTGTCAGTGATGATAGATCCCAATATAATGTAGCTCGACAATTTTCGAGAACTGGGTCGGGCACATACGGTAATTCGGCAACCACAAGGATATATTCAAAAGCAAGTTTTTGATGGACTATCCTGGACACTTGGTTATATCTGTACAAGTAAACGCCATTTGCAACACCAGAGCAACCGCAAAAATATATGCCTGCGGGTATCTCCGGGACGACGACATGACCGACAAATGTCAATTATGCCATCCTTCAGGATATATCTCCGATAATTGTTCGTCATTACAACTTCATCTGTAATTGTACAGATAAACCTTCAGTTTCTTGAAAGAGGTCACTGAAACGTAGCGAGGATACAGATGACAATAGATCTACATCGGACCCATTTTAGGCTGGAGAAAAACGTCCATGCAGCTCTTTGTTCATCCACATCTCCCTACGGTCTGTAACATTCAGTACTACAGGTTTGCGCCAGTTCTCTATACTGTAAGGGGGTGGTAGCTTAGCCCGCCTTGTGTCGTTCTAAATAGAAAAGGTATTAATGGGGTTAATTGAAATAGCTCTCGCCACGCCCGGTGCCGCCATTGCCAACTGTCTGTGAAATCATCTAATAGGTACTCCGGCTTAAAAAAATCCATTTGGGCATTGGAGATGGTTTTATTCAACAAGGTTCCTTACAATTAAATTTACAGAGAACATCTATTAAATGTATATTGTTAGTATCCAGTGGTGATAGTAATGTTTCTCAAGAATTAAGAAGTTAATTTCTTTCAGTAGCGGTTAATCTTTCCTAGCGGTTAAAAAAAAAAAAAATTAATTGGTCGAATGAGATAACCTACAAAAACGAAAATATTATAAATTAATTAGTCTTCGTATCCAGATAATAATTTCGTGTTATTGGTTTTATACTTTAAGTGAGTTGGAATTTAAAGCTGTGCTTGTGGTATTTGCTGCTTAATCAATCTTCACCTCAGATGTTTCTCAAAGTTTATATGAAAAATGCACCCACCAGTTGAAGACCGTTTTAGTTACCTGTATTTGTCTATAAAGACAGGCTAAAACATTGATGTAGATGCCTTTTAATTGAAATATATTTAGTCATTTATGGTTTTATAAATTTAGCACGTAGGTTTGCAGGCAAACAAACACTCGCAATAATCATAGTTATTAGTACAGACGTAACTGACTGTCAATTTATTTATTCTTATATTTTTTAAGATTTATATTTGAGAATTTTAGAATTTTGAGTTAGATATGTCACCGGTTTTACCAAGATATCCGGATTCCGATTATCCAGGCAAAGTAAACAAAACCGTGGTAACCTGTCATTTAGACTCTGCCTTTATCCGAAACATTTATATCCGTTACGGTTGCGGAGCTCCATAATATCCTTGATTAAATACGTTCTACATAAAATTTAGTCATTCTATAAAGTCCTTTTTCGGTTAGCAGCTTTTGAAAAACTCTTACAGTTAATTTGAATATATGTAAATATATACCTTACCTTATTTCTTTTTTTTTGGAAAACTTATTTAAACAATGCGGGCAATATTATTTTCTTCTTCACCTTTACAAGAGTATCAAAACAATTTAGGTGAAATAAATAACAAGGTCTATAAAATAAAATGGAACACTCAACATCTAATGAATTATGGTACAACCAATGGGCATTTTCTAGTATTTATGAGTAAACATTTGAATTAAGGAAATGTATATAATCTAATGTTACCTACATATTTAAATGTCTAAGGGTAAAAGCGAAAACGCATCATGAGAAAAGTGAGAAGAAAAAGTATAATGACGTTAAGGACTATGTTATATGTGATACGAATAAATCTGCAAAGACTTTTTGATAAAGTCTGATTTTCTGACATGCGTGGAAAGAACCTCTAGAAATTTGCCTTACGTTACAGCGAGTAAATAGATAAACACGAGGTTAATAGATAAAAACGTTTTGCGTTTCTATATGTTGGCTATATTGCTATTGAAAATCTGCCCCAACAAATAACTTTGAGATATAGGCAACACTTAGAATAACGTAGCCAACTTAATCAATCTAAACACTATTGAGGTGTATCATTGGAGGAAACTCAATACCTACTTTATTCTTTTTTCATTGAAGAATAATCATTTGTATTTAATTACCATCGTTCAGCCCATCGCTTTCCACTGCTGGACATAGGCATCTCCGTGCGCTAAAGAACTCGGTCCACCGGCTTTTACATGCAGTCTATCCCAGCTATCTTTCTCTTTGACTGCACGGATGGTGTAGTAGTTTAAGTGGTCATCTTGTCACTACGCTGCCGCGCCGAGTGTTGTGGGTTCGATCCCACTGAACAACACTTTGTGTAGTAATCAAATTATTGTTCTGAGTCTGGGTTGTTTTTGTGTATGTTAATTGTATGTTTGTAAAGTCTCCCGCTATACAGAAATGAATTCTAGTGTTATCCTATCCTTCTATATAAAAAAAAAGAAAAATGGAAAGAAAAGAAAGGTCATTAGTCCATTGGGCTAGGGGCCGCCCTACCTTCCTGTTACTTTTTTACATTTTTAATTCATAAAGAAAAATTTAATTTATTTGACTCATAGAAAACGGGTTTGTGAAGTTTCAGAAAGAATGAAAGGGGATATGCACTTAATGCATAGGTGTTACACATCATTCAAGTTACTAGTGTCAGCCAAAGAGTCACAGGAACTCTACGAGCGTTATCTCGTCTGAAGAAAGAAAGAAAGCTATGTTAGTGCAGACTTTAATCATCCCCATTATCAACTATGGTGATGTATGCTGCTACGACCTGAATGCAGATCTTCTCAAAGAATACGCTCGTCTTCTGAATAACTGCATTCGATTCATTTTGAATCTTCGGAAGTGTGATCACGTTTCCTCATTTCGCTCTGAATTGAAATGGCTTCCTATTCGTCAGCGCCGTCATCTACGCGCCTTCGGCACTCTGTATTTCATACTTAACTCACCCACTTCTCCTTCATATCTTTTTTTTTTTTTTTTTTTTTTTTTTTTTTTTTTTTTTCGTGTGGAAACCCCCACGGGTTATCACCTCACCAGAGCTGACGGTGATGTCGGACTCGAACCGACTAAAACCACACGGTGTTCCGTCATGAGAGCGTCTATTGCTAGGGACCCGGGATACCCTCGAAGGAAACATCCGGGAACCTCTCCTTCGTATCTTACGTCTCTCTCAGTTTTTTTTGTTCTAACCACAACAGACATCTTCGATCTTCAAACAACCTATTACTATTATGCCCAAATTATTCTTCCGCCTGCGTCAACTCTTCTTTCGTTATTCAGTCTGTCCTCCTCTGGAACTCCCTACCGGAGGTAATCAGGATGGCACCTAGTCGCCTGTCGTTTAAGACTAAGGTTCGAGCTCTTCACTTCCATAAACTGGCAGATACATCTCAACAACACTCATGTTATGTTATCCAAATATAGTAATTTAACAAGTAATTTAAATTACTATATCTGGATATCTAGCTAGGCATGTCATATATAATTATGTCGTAATCGGAACAACGCTCTTATCGGTTTCTTTTAGTATTTGTAGATATCATCTGACAATTCCACTTCTATTCGTTTTGCTTATCGACTATCTATCTATCAACAAAATAAATGCTCTAACCACAGAGAATACAGACAACCACACAACTTTTAATTTAATGAAATTTGCACACTGGGGCATAATATTGGCTTACATTAGGTCGATCATTATCACTTTCACTTCTTCTCACCTTGTTTTTATTGTTGCCATCTACAATAAACGATTATTGTAATCATATTTTTATTCCATGTAGAAAGGGAATGACCACCGTGTTTTGACATATATTTTTTATATTCAATTGCTATATTAGAAACTAAAAAACGAGAAGTATTGTACAGTGCGAAGTATAGTAAGTGTAGTACAGTACAGTACATTTACCAAAAACTTATTTATATTTTTATAATTCATTTGTAACCCTATATTTCCTTGGGATTTATGAGTTATGTGGCAATAAGACCTAAAATGGAGGATTGTCTGGAGAGGCAACATGGCAGCCTCTTCTACCGGCTGACACTGGTGCCGATCAACCTGCTTCGGTGAGTTTCTGTGTCACATAGAGTCAACGTATGCGTGTCACCACTGCGGAGGCTGTCACGAGTATACTGCACTGCACACGCTAGTGGACGAGACTACGCAAGAGTAAATACTGATCTCCGACCTCTATAAGCGCTGGGGGTAGCGGGCTAGGCTGGCCAAGGTCTGCTGAGGTTTCTGTATGCTTCCTCTTGAGGGTATCCCGGGTCCCTTACAATAGATCCGTGGGGTTTTAGTCGATTTGAATTTGATATATAACCTCACCGTCAACTCCAGTGAAGACCCTTGGGGGTTTCCTCAAACGCAAACAAAAAGCCACAATATGTATTGTCATAATACGTTCTTATAACTGACCTATACATAAATAGTTCACAGGTTTTCATATGGTATTTAGTAACAAATGTTAACATGTGCGTCATCCATATTATTTAATTAATTTTCAGAACTATATTCCTCTAATGTATTGGAGGAATATAGAACTCCACTCCTTTTATAACTTTAAAGTAACTACTAACTTTACTAACTTTCTATATCTCAATCTAACTAATGAAAAAATATGATATGATTATACATCATGACCATGTTAATAAAAATAAAAAAAGTATTGGTATTTTACCGTGGGTGGGTTAGGCACGAATGGGCCCGCACCAACGGGGTATTACCATGGCCTCTCAGGAATCCGGTAGATAAACGATGCTAACTTGGTATTGCCGAGTGAGTGAGGGTACCGGAGGCCCAACTCCTCACCTATTTCCCCTCCCCTCATCCTCTATCACCTCCTTCTGATCCCTCACCCCCCTCTTCTTTCTCCTCCCCCCATCACCCTCAAAGAGGGACAACGCATTTACGACTCTTGAATTGCAGGTGTTCATGGGCGGCGGTTGTAACTTACCATCAGATGACCTATCTATTCGTCTGTCCATCTAAAAAGTCAGTGCCCTCAAACATCCTGACCCTGATCCTGTCCAACTATCGAACTTAGCTAGCCCTCAGGGTTGTGGAGGTCAGATGCCAGACGCTCCGTGGAAAAACTGATATTCAGGTAATAACTATTTGGACTAGAAGCCAACCTAAATAGACACGAGAAATAAGGCTAGGAAGAATAAGTCAGGTTAATGTACAAACTCTCTTGGACTCCATTTATTGCTTACCATCAGGCAAAGTGGAGTCATTATGGTAGGCTTACAAATAAAAAAAAAAAAAAAAAAGAATTTAATATACGGACTCAGTATTACAAAAATGATACTTTAGCTAAAAAAGAAATGAGAGAGAGAAAAAGAGTATTTACCTTGATGAAATTCCACCAAACACGCTTCTTGTTCATGTACTGCATACACTTACATAAATCTATAGAAATAACCTACAACTAGAAAAAACTTACCGATCAGAGTAAGTATCATGGAGGTGCTGACGTAGGCCAAGAGGATGATGCCAAGACTGCACACGATTGCCAGGGGAATCGACCGCTTCGGGTTGTTAGCTTCTTCGCCGGTCGTAGCAATGATATCGAACCCGATGAAAGCATAAAAACAGGTAGCAGCGCCACTGAAGACCTACGGAACGAGAAGAATAACTAAATAAATTATAAATTTTTCAACAACGTAACAGGCTTTTAAAAAAACTTTTATGGAGTTTCTTTATGATGAAACATACCGAGGTAATATACGGTCACTTTAACTGTACTTTAGTTACATACATACAAGCACCATCGAAAAAGTTTTACCATTATTCAAAACTGGTTTAACACACGAAGTAATTGATAATGAAATTTTGTAAATACCCAAACAGATGAGCTTTTTGCCGAGTAACATTGTCGTATTCAATTACTTAAGTATAGGTACAGCATCAAAGTGCTTTTTCTATTTTCTTTCCCACCGTTGGAAAGTTGAATACTGAATGCGTCGAAATAGAAATTTAAATTGTGGTGCACGAGGACTGCAAAAGACTTATTTTAAGAACCTGAGAGCAAACAAATGTCATTTCAATTGAGAAATGTTTTTCGAAAATATTTTATTCCAAACGTTCCTTTAATAATTATTTTATGTGCTAATGGCACTATACATTTACAATGTATATGTATGTATGTTTACAAAAAATGATTCATTTATAAATATGAGTGTAATTCATGTTCAAAAAAAAAAATATGAGTAAAACTTTCTAACAAGACCTTTCTAAATGCAATAAAGTCAAGTCTGCAAGGGAAAATAAATAGGAAAACTGTTAAAGTGATACTGTTTGAGACGAGGCTAGGTCACCTAAGTGGGCTTTTCTCTCTAACTACATTTCAGCGATATCAAACTTCCTCCGACACTAGTAGCAATAAAATAAACTATGAGAACAAAATTCCAGTTTCTTTGTTTACTTTCATGTAGTGCAATAGTGAGATTGAAGTATGGGTCGATTATTATAATGTTTTATAACTTTGATTACTCCCAGGTACTTTAGTTACAAGCATTATCTGAGTACTGAAAAAACCTCGAATATTTTTATTTTTAGCTAAAAAGAATATATATATATGTACACATGTAAAATAGTAAAGTATTTATTCTACGTTCACACAAACTATCGCACCTGAGTATTCTAAAGCAATAAATGTTTCTTTTTTCCTTTCTTCTTTTTAAAGTCAACCATCTCAACTGTTGTTCCTGTTTAATAGTTTTCTAGTATCGTAAATTGTCGTATAATCGTTAGGAAATTCTTATGTAATTTCTGCCTAACTTACTCTTTATCACGTTACGTTACGTACATGGAACATGGATATATTAACTTGGCAACAGCTGACTACTGTCCTCATTTTATGTCAATGAATGTTTAACCCAGTATGTAGGAAGATTTCACGCGTCAGATAAGACCACCATTGCTTTAAAATATCGCATCATTTATCTACACTGAATTAATCTCAAACTCTTACACGGACAAGTTTTCTGCGCTTTTCATTTAAAAGCGAATGTCCAAAGTTGTTTTGATTTCAAAAAGTAAAAATTAATTGTTATATCTAGTCGATAGTCTACAGGTAGCTAGTAATAGAAACGAGTGTCAGGTGTCAGAGACATGGTTGACCGGGCTGTTACGGTCTTACCTCTTTCGAAAAATGTTCACAACAAACGTTTATTTAATAAGAATACAACATTAGAAGTAAATACCCTGTACTGTATTTTGATCATCTTTTTGAATTAGATACTAATAATCAATTATTAAATTGAATTAAATTAGTACCAGATTGGCTCCTTCGTTCATTTATCTCTTTATTGCACACCATAAAAGTTCTAAAAAATACACACATGATTGCATATATTTCGGTATACCAAAGGCGGTCTTAGCAGTCACGGTTATTTCTTACAGACAACCTTCATATGGATATTATTATTAAGAATAACATTGAAATTTCAGTATTGATAGAAGGAAAGTTGCGAAGTTTTGGAATCAACCCCGCAGTAGCAAATATTTTCAGAATGATTTCACCTTTTTTGGGGCTCCATGACAAGAGGATACTAGATTACTAAGTTTTTGAATTTGTCACTATATGGAATGATGGAACCATCACAATAGATAGCGGGTAGTCGCTACCTGTTTATTATTGAGTTCATCTTAGGACTACTGATGATAATTATACTTGAGTTTTTGCGGATTAACTCTTAACGCATAATTTCTACTTCAGGTACATATGTCAAATCCTGGCTGATGTCATAAATAGCTTCAGTGATTTAATTCGGATCTACTTTAAAGTAAATTTGGAGATCATCTGCATATAATTGGTAGGAAGAAAGTAGTCGATCAGTGATTTCATTACGGATTCCATATTGCAGCTTAATTAAATAGTGTTAATTAAGGATAATTTTATTGAGGATATGACAATGACACCTGTAGAAGGTAAGTAAGTCAAGTACGATATAAGTAATAAAACATGATGAATTGTATTTTAGAACTGGACACTATGAAAATGTTATGTTGACTTTATAACTACGCTGAAGTTTTCTTCAATGTTTGTTCTTATGGTATATTTAGTTACCATTGGTGTCACTTAAGGTGGATAGAAAACTTAGTTACTTACTCCACTCCATCCGTAAGGCAGGAATCCCTTATGGTCGGTCCAATTTTGAGTGTCTACGTAGAAGAGACCGGCAGCCATTATGAAAACCCATACGCTCAGGTTGATGGCGTTGAGGACATTGTTGAAGAAGAGTGACTTGCGAACACCAGCCACGAGTACCATCATCATCAGAAGAGAAATCCCGAAAGCCAGTAGATCTGGAGGTTTGCCTATTGAGAAAGAGATATCATAAATTAATAAAAATGGTCCCGAAATTCAATTATCTTATATCTACATATTTCATAATAATTTACTTAAACTTCGGGAAAAGCACTTTAATTTGTAATTGGGTTTCACAAATATACAAATAAAGGAGTCAAATAAAACCCAACCTCGGGACTACTATTTATGGCTTACATATTTTTTATTTCGTGTTCGAAGGTTCAGCAGCGAAAATTGCCAGTCAAAATGAATAGAAATGGATGACTCAAAGAAATGTTGAGAATCAACTGAGAATTTTCCAGAAAATAGGCCTTTACTAGCATTTATAGTAATAAATAAAAGTTAACAAGGCTTAGAACAATCTGCGTACACAGAAAACGATAGTTCATAGGTAAATAAATATGTGTGGTTAAAAGTTGTAATAGCATACTGTGATAGTAATGTAACTTTCAGATTGGTGTCTGACTTAATGACAGAAAAAAAAAGCAACCGTTATTCTGCTTTTAGAATAAATAAATATGGTGACCTTAGTGAAGGTTGTGCGTCCAAGGTCACGGTGACAAAACGGTTGCTTCACGACCGGTTTTCTGTGAGGCCGTGGTATCGTTCCGGTGGAGCCAGCCCATTAGTGCCTAAGTATGGCTCTACCACTGACACCGAGCATCGGAAAGCTCCGTCGCACAGTTATGAGGACAATGGATATATACATATATATATATCTTTCCACTTGGTGCAGTCATGTACTGGGGTGTAAGAGCTGACCAAGCGTTTGAATATGGTTGAGGACCTGTCATACCTCGACATCAATTTATGGTTCATCGTATCGTTATAGCTCGCTGAGCAACTTTAAACTTATGGACCAGTCCAACGGTAAGTGTCAACGTTGTGGCTCCGCCTGTCATGGTAAGACGCACTGGTTGAATTCCCTGGTTTGCAGCAGCGATGACTAGAAGATATCAAGACGTCAAGTCTCGTTTTAGTGTGTCTATGTGGTACACGGTGCTGAAGCTTTTAGGAATCCGGGCCTGCTCCACAGGCACACAAGGTATTTTATAATTATCCTTGAGACCAACTTGTACGCAAGCTCTACTAACACAGAAGCTCTACTTGTGGGCGATTTCGTGAGGTATATATGTAGGTCCTCAATAATAAGCAATATCCCTTCCCTTCCCTTTCTATCCTCCCTTTCCCTTTGAATATACTTCAAATTTTCCCCTTTATTTCCAAAGTTGCTTGATAAATGCTTGTCCTCTATTATGTAAATGGGGCTAAATTATGTACTCGTATATAGGGAAAATTTGGGCAACAATTGTGACTTTGGCTACCCCTTTAGGGACACAAGCTTATATTTTTATGTAAAACTACAATATATATATGATCAGAGTGCTAAGTATAAATAACAAGATCTTTTTTAATAAAAGTATGACAGACTGTTTTTGCTTAGAAATATCTAAGTTACAAAGTGACTTGTAACTGTTGCCTCTTGTATTGATTCTTTTCAGATGATTTAAGGTTTCATTACAATGTTCAGAGCCCTTTCGGTGTTATTGGTAGACTAATGTAAATAAGAGTAAAAATAATACAAATAGTTTAAAAGTAAGTTAATAATATATACTAATGATTTGAAGCTTTATAAAAGGTAACTAACAATAAAAAAATTAGGCTACAGCTATTTTGTTATTTATGTCAGTACTAGCTTCTGCCCACGGCTTTACCTGCTGGGTATGTCAAAAAAAAATGTGTATGTCCTACCCCAGAGTCTGAAGTATCGACATACAAAATTTGATGAATATCGGTTCAGCAATTTTCCTGTAAAAACGATACATAGATTACTTATACTACTATCGCATTTATAATATAAAATATAATGAACAGACAGGGTATGTGATGGTAAGCGACTGCTCAAGTAAAACTGCAATCTATTACATACGTATTATGATTTCTTTTAAATATTTAAATATTTTCTTCTTAAAAATATAGGGTTTTGAACTATTTATCATTTCTTTTTCGATAATCGAAAAATAATCATACCCCATATTAAATAAACTTATCCGCTTACGATTATGTATATAAGTATATTAGTAGTAGTAGAGTTATAAGTATATTCTTACATAACACCTGATTAGTGGAAAACCATCGTTGAATACCATTACTTCGAAGTAAAATATGTATACCAGACCGTTTACAAGTACCAAAGTAACAAACGTACACAAAGGCCGTGCAGCCGCAGATTGAATGAACAAATTCTGCAAATAAATTGGATAGCACGCTTCTGGTGAGCTGGCACAAACAATTTTAATACCGTTTGAGAGCTTCTCTGCTAACATTCACTGTATGCATCAAACAAATGGAAACTATACATTTTCAATAAGTAAATTTGAAACTGAAATGCAAACTTAAAATTGTCACGATATAGTTTCAAAGAGAGTATTGCAAATTCATTTCAAATATGTTTAATAGCAATGACTACATATTTCACATACGCAATAAATTGTAATTGCACAAAGTAGCGGTGCTCTGTGCTTTTCAGATTGCTCAGTCTATCGGTTTAATGTTTAAGACTAATAGACAGAGCGCTCTAAATAATATATATTAAAGTATTTTTTAAAGCATTGTATTATAAGCACATTGCGTGTCTGCTGTTCGTTTACCTTCTTGGTCGTGTAAAACAAAATAATTACCATACTTAAAGTTATTTTAACTAATCGATTTTTCTCCTTATGTTTTTGTCGCGCTGCGTGATGGCAGAAACCTGAATCCGAACAATATCTGTGAGGATAAAGATTGCAGAGTGCAGCTGCATATCACATAAAAGTAAAGTAAAACCGGCTAGAGGGCTCGAACCTCGCCGCTACAACCCAGTTCGAGTAACAGGTATGAGACCGCGACGTCCTTGAGCTATTGCTCATAGGAAAATATCAATAAAAGGAATGGCACTCAATAGCAAAACCTTCGAGTGCCATTCCTTTATTCTTACCTTTCCTTTTGAATATACTCTCAACTTTGAAATCTTTTATTCCAAAAGTTCTTTCTTTCTTTTGACGGTAATAGGCATGGTCCGACGCCAACCTAATTCTAATTGGCAAAACTTATATATGAATGCTTGTATGTATTAACGAAGTAATTGTCGTAAGTCCATCCATCCAAATAAAGTATCTTTCTGTTCTTTTTTTTATACTATAGGGGGACAAACGAACAGACGGGTCACCAGGTGGCAAGTGACAACCGCCGTCCATGTACCCCTGAAACTCAAGAGTCGTAAGTGCACTGTGCCGCGTTTGAGGAATATGAGGGATGGGGGAACGCAAGGAGGGGAAAGAAGAGAGGGGGAGTTAGGCTACCAGAAACCTCAGTTATTTCGGGGAAATTCAACGCAAACGTTACTTCTCAACCGGTTTTCTGTGAGGCCGGGGCATCGCACCGATCGATCCTAAGCATGGCTAAACCACTGTTAAAATCTGTAATGTTTATTTTAATGTACTCATACAAAAGAATGTAATATCAAGTAACAAAGTTAAAAGACAGTCATTGAAAATAAAACAACATGTCATTATAACAATAACAACAGAGTCGGCTCAAAATGAGTCATAACTAAGACTACATCTTTGTAAGTATTTATTAAAAATTATTGTCAGAGCAAGCACACATGCAATACAAAGCCAGGAAGATGACTGCACTTGAGATAGGGAATCTGAAATGAATAATTAATAGGTATAGTGTTCAAGTTAGTTTATTTATAGCACATAATCACTAGTTAATTGATATTGGCATAGCACACATGCTCAAGCTTTTACTTGAAGAAACATTAAAATAATAATAATAAAATAAAACATACCATGATGGATTGTAACACAGGCTAAATATATTTTGTAGCAATGTACTTGCTTTGTTTGTAGGTTTTGTCAGTGACTTTTACTGTTTTTTATTTCTATATTTTAGTTGATAAGCCAATAGGTATTATCGAAAATCAGTACTGGGGTGGGTTATGCCCCTCTCAGGGTATGCTGAGTGTCCATCCAAGTTTCTGAAGCACGACGTATCTTTCACTAACAACATTTACTATTTTCTTCTTCTTCTTCTTCATTCTTTCGTTGTGACATTTACTATTTTCGAAAAGTGAAACAAGACCTGACACATCACACATTTGACACGTGAGTGCAACGTTGCCAGTTTACAACGTGGTCGTGCGTCACAAAGTATATTTGAATCGTTGCATTTATAGTGTAGGTTTACTACTTACATTAACAAGTTTGGAGTATATTTTATAGTATTGTATTTTAATTGTTTTGTAGTACTCTAAAAGAAATATTTATTCGTATTTATGTGCGTATTTGTACAAATGTGTGTAAATTATTGTATGTTTGTTTTTGGAAAAAAAAAAGATGTTTTCTTTAAAAAAATATATGTTTCTTTCAAACCATAAACATGGAAAGGTGAGGATCTAAAAGTCTTCTAATATTAATAAGCTTTGTAATGTGTTTGCAGTACATGTCGCGACGTGTTGACTGCTTTTATACCTATTATACCTAATGCTTGTATTGTACAGACATAGCTGTCGTTCTAATTTATCATCTAACGCACTTAGTCCGTAGAAGGAGCGTACATGTGTATGTAGCAATATACATACATATATAACAAAGCTATGTTTCTGAGACCTTTAGTATCGGGTTTCCATACAACGCATAGTCCTCCACTTGCTTTCCATGGTAGGTGTATAACAGAAATATGATTATTGATCACTGGTCAATCCAAGGTTAATCCTTAAGAAATATAGCTATGTGGAAATTCTGAAGGTTTACATGAAGGGACTATATTGTTATGACTATATATTACTTTGTATACAATATTAAAACTCAAGACCATTCTTACAAAATCCCTTTGTTTTAATATTAAAGGTATTAGATGGTACTTAATATGATCGTAGACTGTCTGATTTGGTTTCTATTTATTTAGAGTAGTTTTTTAATATGAAAAAAGGCCTCTTATATCTCTTATTGGATATCTAAGTATATAAAGGCTCATCGTGTTCTTTCTAATGTTTATACTTGTACAAATAAATTCCTTTGTCTATATTAACGGTTACAAATTATGACACAAAATTAAATGTTACGTTTATTGAATTATTATCATATTAACATATGTATTACAATGTCTAAAAGTGGATTAATCGCTTTCTTTTCTTCTTCATCAAAGACATCATTCAGTAGTCGGCTTCTGGACATAGACCCCTCCCAACGTGCGCTGTACGTAAGAGGTGTGTATACAATGTATTATATAATATCATTGTATACACACCTCAAAAGAGAGGATCAACGATCATACGTTTTAGAGTATCGCCGCAATTGAGGAATATTATTTTAACTTTTTTTTATCGTTATTGACTTTTTTTAGTGAATTTCACTAATTGTATAAAAAATCTTTAAATTTTGATTAAAAATATAAATTCAATCATGATTCTTATAAAAGTGTGTAATAGTGTTTGTCAAAACCATTAAACCATTAAAATTTCTGCATCGGAACTGAATAAAATTGCGTCGATGTGGAGCAACAACACCATTTGACACGAGAAGAGATTATGAGAGCCGTCGGAATGTTGCAAGCTGGTTGCAGGCAACGTACTGCTTTCGTATCACGGCTACGATCTCCAATGACCACTCGCAGACAGAATCGGTACATCCATGATAGTCGATAATTTATTCAAAACAGATGTAATTACAAATAACTCACCTACAGTGGTTGATATAAATATAAATCAGAGTACGTTACGTTTTTATATTTTTACGTACAAGAAACAAAAAAAAAAAAGGATTTTTTAAATATAATAAGTAGTAGACCAGAGAGATACCAGGATGTGCAAATACAGGTAGGTATAGTGAGAAGGAACATTCCCACTATACCTACAGACTATGTCAAGAAGAATTATTCATTAGAATTTGTACCTAGCGTAGGGTAACTTGAATGTATGTAATTCCATGAAAGTCAACGTTGATTTTCCTTTTCCGATGCCTGAAATGCTATGCCACTGTTTTAACTTCATAAAAATATCATATCAATTCTTAAATTAAAGAAAAAATGTATTTCTTTATTAGCCTTTACAGCGTTTTTAATCCATTATTATAACGTTTCTGTAAATTTTTGAGGTGAGAGCACCTTGTGACAATTATTGAGCATAACTTGAGTAGCAAGAAAGTTAATTTGAATTAATTTCAAGTAAAAATTATGGTTACTTATAAGAAAGTTTTTTGTGAAAATTTAATAGTAACCGATTAAAAACGTAGACTCAAGATTGCGGGCACTTAATCATTTATTCAATTGTTCATTCAAATGCTCCTATATTTTGATCTGTATAATAGCAATTAATTAAGTGCGGAATGCCGCTACAGTTTGTACCACAAATATCGTAATAACTACTTATTACGTAGTTATACAAATGTATATGTTCGACTGTTAGGCTATTAGTGGGTTGTCTGAGGCGTATAATAGAGTTATATATGTATACTTAAATGAATTTGTAGAGTGGTTCTAGAGCGTACTCAAAAAAGAAAAATGTAATTTATATTTTATGTACTTATCTAAACACATGCTAAACAATACATTGTTTTTATGTAAATATAATTATGTATTCAGTGCAATGAGCGGGTATCATACCTGGTACCAATAACGTTCAAGTCAAATATTCTACCGCCTTATATACAAAATATTTAATCATATGTACATATGTATGTTCAAATTCATATTTAAAATTGTGATAAAGAAAATGAGGTGAAGAGCTTATATTTGTACAATGAGGGTTGAAACAATAAACCCCAATCAAACATGTTTCAAGCAATTTCATTAAGATTATTGATAAAAGTTCTGTTTGCTTTAGAAGTAACTTCAACTAAGTATGGATTTCAATTAACTTAAAATCGTAATATGAATTTTTTGTGCATCGACTATGAATAATTAATATTAATTTTTAACAGAAATTTATGTAAAAAACTGATATCGAATTACGTATAACTGTAAAAATATATGCAATTAATATATACCAAATCTAGTCTTCCAGACTGGCTTAATACTTTACTTTCTATGTTTAAATTAACAACTTATCAATAAATTTTGTAAAAATTAAGAAATAACGCTTGGCATCCATACTCGGCAGTGCTCTTATTTGGACCCAAACATCCAAATTGCTCAATTGGGTTGAGGTATTGCGATTGAGCAAGGCAAAGCGGAACGTTGATGCGAGCATCAGCAAAAGTGCGTTTTACGAGTACGTCAATACGTAGATCCTATGGAGGAGAAAAGGCAAGAAACTTATAGGGAACTCTTTTTCAAGTATTTTCAAGTAGTTTATATCATATCATTTTGAAATGTAAATTATAATAATTACTACTATGTATAGCAATGCACGAATGGCGTAGCGATTTAAGTGGGCACCTCGCTATTACGCTGCCGCGCCGAGTGTTGTGGGTTCGATCTCAGCACGGGACAACACTTTTTGTAATCCTCAAATTGTTATTCTGGGTTCTGGTGTTCTTTGTGTTTATTCAATGTTTGTAAAGTCCCCCGCGACACAGGAATTATTCTAGTGCGGGAGTTGTCTTTTTAATAAATATAATAAATAGAATGTATATTTTAAGTAATAGTAGTCCGGAGATGACCAACCTCGATCAACGGCACTCGTTCACGAGCATGACGCACTCGCCAGCCCACTCAACCATATTAAAGGGAGCCGAACGTCCCGATACATACACCGCCAGTGGCAGGAATTTTAGGCGAGCATGACATACTCAGAACTGCCAGGCAACATAGAAAATTAAATCTAATCAAGTTTTTTATATGTAAAATTATATCAAAATAGTTAAAATAATAAATAATATATATGCAGTTATATGCAATCATCTACTATACAGTATAGTTGTTGTAAATCGCATAAAGTGCATACTTTTTAAAAGCATACGTTTGAGGCAATTTTTAAATCACAAGATATTTTGTTATATGGTTTAACACAGTACCCCATAAAAGTTTATTATACTTTTGTTAATCTAAGTTTTGGTTGAACTTATTTATTTCTATATCTCGTAATAAAGTTATGTCTTTCACATCGTTTTTTAAATAAATGCAGATTTTTTTTTAAGTACATAATGTTTTCATAAATATACAGATGAGGCACCTTCCTTAAATAGGATAATAATAAAGGGATTTGACACTACGTAGATTATAATTGGCTCTAATAACTCTATTTTGCAGAATGGAAATTGGTTCTATATCTGTAGCACGCCCCCACAATAGAATAGCATAGGTCATGATACTATGGATATAACTAAAGTATACTAGTCGTGCAGTATCTATGTCTGTGAATTGGCAGACTTATCTAATGGCATAGACGACAGAACTGAGCCTCTTTGAAAGAGATGTTAAGTGAGGGTCCTATTGTAATATAGAAGCTAGCGTTATCAATAAGAAACTACTTTTTATTTATGAAGTCAAACTTCACGTTATTCATTAAGATTTAACATTCACTTTGTCGGACATTTAGCAAAGAAAATCTGAATATTTTCTTTATTTTTTTATCATGTAGTACTAAATTATTGGCAGTGAACTAACCCCGAACTCGTTTTTTTCATGGTCTATCTTCTTCAAAAATTAATGATGTACCGTCCACAGGTAACAGTGGTAGAGACATGCTTAGGCACGAACAGGCGGGCTCAACCAGTGCGATACAACGGCCTCACAAACCGGATGTGAGGCAACGCTTGCGTTGCTTTTCTCTAAAATTAGTGAGGTTTCCAGAGGCCCAAATCCCCCTCTCGTCTTTCCAATCTCCTCATCTTCCTTTACTCTTTCCCTTCCCGTATCCCTCATCCCTCATTACCCTAAAAAGCGGGCAGCGCACTAACTTTACTTTATCCCTCAAGCGGGACTAGACGCATTGTCCCTTATTAGAAAAGACGAAATAGTAAGTGACAAAAGGAATGACCCTTGATTTCAAGGTTTGTGCATGGTGTTAGTGGCTATCCCTGTTCCCTTTCCTTCCCATCAAATTATATTAAACTTACCGCAAAATCTTCATCTTATTGGACTTCCGCATTGTCTTACATGGCATACATAAAATATATGTTACATTTTCCATGTCGTCTTCTTGCAATATATTTAATAACTCTGAGTGCTCTAATAGAATATGAATTAATTAAGCATTAATAAAAATATAGAAATGTTTAATGAATTCTTAACATTGGTTTAATTTGTAATTTAATTAAATTTGGAGTCAGAATTACAAGATCTCATACTGAATTAAAGTAAAATTACATATTCGAAAATAATTTATAATTTCAAGTCAAATGTGAAAATCTAATTTTCTTTTATTTTCTATCCATTCCCCTTTTTGTGAAAATATCTACATGATATCAAAAAGGTATCGTTAAAAAAGTTAAGAAAAACATTGACGTCTTTAAATTTAGAAAAATTAGCAGGAATTAAAAAAATCTTGAGATAAGTTGGATAAAACCCTTAAGCATTTGCTTACTGGATTTTATCTGGATTAACTGTTAAACCCGCATAGCTGCATTAATTATAATAATTTAACGATGTGAAAAGTTACTAACTCGACCACGATACGATAAAAAAAAAGGAATTATATCGTTTAATGAAGATGTATAAACGATAAACTTATGCAGCGCACTTCCTCGGTGTAAGTGGTGTAAAGCCGTAGATTTAATGTTCCGTATAAAAATATAAAACACCAATTGTCTGAGCAGTCGAGGGATATCCGCCTCTTCAAAAGTTTATTTTTCACCGTGACCATTGTACACAAAGTGGACATTGGGCGTGTGTGCTCACAGCTGTTTTTTTGTTGTTTATACTCAAAATATTTGAATTTGTGAATGTCGATCATATCGAAACACAAAACTCGTGAGTCCATAGTCTTAGTTAGTACAATAAGATACGACGAAGTCTCTAAGCTACTAGTCTTTATGATAAAAATATATGATTCCGCCTGCCGGAGCAGGCACGAGGTACAACATAAAAGAATGTTGAGATATTTATTGCTTACTAATAACATAAAAACGAATAATAATTTAATCTATTTCATTTAGTAGAATACAATCAGTGATCCAATTTTAAACAACTTGAATTGCACATTCAAGTAGCCTGTACCTGATAATATGCTAGGAGAATATCTGGTCTGAACTCGAGTACTACCTAAAACATAAATTCATAGCTAGAAAGCCTTTCTTTTCTTTCTTTCCTAGAACTAAAATTTAACATAATATTGATTGATACCGATTTGATGGATATAACTCAAATGTTTATAGAAAATTATACGATATTATTTTATAACAGATAGGCAGCAAGCAGATTAGCTAACCGCGATGTTAAACTGCAAAAATCTTCACCCAGGTAATATATACAAACAGTAAAAAAGTGTTACAAGTATCATTCATTTATTTGCACACAGATAAGTAAAGTAACGAGAGCTTATGTTGTGCGCACCACTTTGGCCGGCAGGGGGTGCGGAGGGATGGTGGGTGGGGATATCAGTTGACGCACACTAGCGCAGCCCATTAGTATTTAAGCCTTGACGTGTACACCCACTGTCACGGTTCCTACGAGCGTCCAACAGGATGGAAGCTCGTACGAATACGTCTATAATGGAAATATTCTACTGATTTTCAGTTCGAATGTTATATTATAATAACGAAGTTGTATAACAATACAACTTCGTTATTCATTATGTATCGTAATACTGTTGATGCTTATGAAGAACGGTATAATAATGAGGGAAAGGAAATGTTTGTATTAAATATGTGAATGTATGAAGAGCCAGATAAATCGTATTTATCCTTCACATTTAACTTCCGTACAACTTTGCTAGGAGATTGTGAAATAAGTTTTAAGGTTTCTTTATTCATCTTTGCATGGTTATAAATATAAAAGTACTTTTAATGGTTTGACCTTGTTTTTGTGTATACTACATGCGAGGCGTAAGGGTTGGTTAGTCCGTTTTCAACCGACCCTTGAGGGCGGAAGCGGACAATATGGGTTAGTAGTATGCTGATAGGAAATGTTTGTATAGAGAATTTATTTTCCTTCTAACCAACGATGCAGCATTATAGTCACGCATTAGTTGTCTTCGTCTCATTAGAAGCTGAATACCGTAAGTAGTTAGTATGAATATTTTTTTTTAGGCTGATTATGATGTTTAGATCAAAAAATTGCACATTATATTTCTCACCCCAAATTTGGGAGCAAAGCAAGGAAGAAGTAATATTTCTGTTAATACCACGCCAAACAACTGATGAACATTTTTTTTTCAACTGCTGAAAAACAGCAACAACGTAACAAAGCAATACATTTTAAAAGATTTTATATGTAGCGATTTTTGAATTTATTAAAGTAACTTTTAACATTTTAGACTGGCCTGTTGGTCTAGCAGTTAGCGATCCTGCTGGCTAAGCCGAGGTCGTGGGTTCGATTTCCACCCAGGATAAATAATTGTATGATGAGCACGGTCATTTGTTCTGTGTCTGGGTGTTATTTATCTATAATGTGTATGTATTTAGAAATATATAAGTATGTTTATCAGCAATCTGGTTACCATAGTACAAGCTCTGCTTAGTTTGGGATCAGACGGCCGTGTGAGATGTGTAGAGTATTTATTTATTTATTTTGTAATAATATACACATAATTGATAATAGTAATTAATCATCTGTTATTACTTGAAACTGGCGGTTACATAGTTCAGCCATCTATCATCGTTTTGCCTACAAAATATGTATATCTGTCACTAAGGGAGCTTACCACTAAGGATGTAGACAGACCACTCCCTTATTACAGGAAACCACAAAACGTGATTGTGTGGTCGTGATTTCAGTATATGTAGCGTATTCAACGTAGGCTTGATTGTTGTACAGGTGGTATTGTGTTTGTTTATATGTCGCTTGTTTACACTGATGTACAAAAAGAACGAAAATGAGACGCGGGGTTTCGGGGTTGAAAAAAAAACTACATAGACATATATACAACGTCACGCTACGACCATTAGGAAAAGAGCGGTTTCCATATAGCCGGCGAAACTGAGGGGAACTAGTAAGTGTATATTAGTCAACTGAATGTGAAGCTAATAGTCTTGGATACCTTCATATTTTTATATTATTTAGTATAGATGCGCCTCCAGATAACTAGTTAGATCAGTCAAATCAGACTTATTGTGAAGCTTACGTAAGTATGCGGGCATGATACGAGTTAATTAACGTGAATAGATTGTGGTATATTGAAGGATTTGTGTAAATTGAAGTGTAATTGTGTAATATTATTATATATATTGGCCTAGGGGGCATAAATCTGAGGCCCTTTTCTTCCATGGGCCTCGAAAGAGGCTACCAGCCGGATCCAATCTTGAAGTGGGAGGTGCTTGCATCGGCATCGAGTCTTCGATGAGATACCTTGGTCTTACACTCGACAGCCGATGGGATTTCTGTTATCACTTCCGGAACCGGGCCCCTAAGCTCATGAGGACGGCAGCTGCACTCTCACGATTGCTGCCAAATTTAGGAGGGCCTGACGCCTCCTGCAGGAGACTTTATGTCGGAATCGTGCGGACCATGACCTTATATGGGTCGCCAATATGGGCGGAGACTCTAACGGCCCGCAATACAGCGATACTGCGTCAACCGCAAAGGGCGATGGTCGTTGGAGTCATAAGAGGATACCGCACGATATTCTTCGAAGCGGCAAGTCTCCTAGCCGGTTCTGCTCCATTGGACCTGGAGGCGAAATCCCTTGGGTCATTATATCTATGGCGCAAGGAGGCACTTGAGCGGGACCTAAGACCCGCGCCTCGTGAAATCGAGGCGCAAGGGTCCCAGCTCCGTCAAGTCCTAATGGCAGAGTGGAAACAACGACTAGAGCGACCAAGGGCAAGGCATGCCACAATTTTGGCGGTAAGACCCATCATGGAGGATTGGCTGGAGAGGCGACATGGTAGCCTCTCCTACCGTCTGACGTAGGTGCTCACCGGACACGGCTGCTTCGGTAAGTTCCTGTATCGCATAGACCGGGAACCAACATCTGCATGCCACCGCGCGGAGGCTGTCGCGAAGATACTGCACTCCATACTCTAGCGGAGTGCTCAGCATGGACGCAACAGCGGCATGACCTCGTGATGGCCATTGGCGTGGGAAGCTTCTCGCTAGAAACTATGGTTCACTCCATGGTACAAAGTGAGAGTGCGTGGGATTCCGCCGTCTCTTTCTGCGAAGAGGTGATGCTGATCAAAGAGGTGGCGGAAAGGGAACAGGAGAGGACTAGCACTTTCTGGTCCCGCAGAACGAACGAACCAGGCACCGGAGGGCGCAGAATGATCGGGCTGCCCGTCTCTCTAAGTTGGAGGGAGGCTAGGCGCCCCACTTTCCACGGTGTGGTCGCCTGAGCATTAGGTGACCAAGGTCTGCAGGGGTTCTCGGGAGCTTACTTCTTAGGGTATACCCAGGTCCTCTGCAATAGACCTCGTGACGGAACACCGTGTGGTTTTAGTCGGTTCGAGTCCGACATACCACTTCACTGTTGGATAGAGTGAGGTGATGACCCGTAGGGATTTCCACATGAAAAAAAAAAAGGGTCCTGGGGTCATATTACGACCGTAAATAATTAAACTTACACGTTTTTTTCTTATTTCAGTAACCGAGAAATTAACCAGAGTTGACTAAGGCAGACAGCAGAATAAATGCTATTAAGATACTATATAATTATGTGCGGAGTAAGACTGGTTTACAGAAAGATGAATGTAGATATTGGTTATAATTGAGATGGTTTGTACATGCAGCAAGAATGAGAACTTAACGAATGACATACCAAGTACAATGCAGTACAATAATCTATAATCATTGAATACTTTATTGTATGATAGCGAGAGTTAAGTAAGGCTGCAAATCTAAACATAGAAAGAAGGAGAGCTTAACCAATGACATAATTATCAAGTAGCTGAAGTGAAAAATAATGGAAATGTAGGTAAGTGCCGACCACGCAGAATATGTATTGATCAAATAGGTGACTTGTGATGTAATGAAAGGTTTGATAATAATAGAGAAAGGGCCGTGAGGTTGTCTCTGACTACCGCAAAGGGAGAAAGGCGTGATCATAATAACCTATTTTCAAAGGAAAGAAAGCTATGTTATACATATGTTATGTTAAGTTATACCTATCAACGATCACTTCCAGTAATAATTGAACTGTCGTGGTGCTGGTTAACTATCTGTACAACGACAGTTCAATTAATATAGAGGGATCAAAGTGATAGATCGTCATATTTACAGGATACGTGTACTACGTATGTAAAACGGTTGCATTAAATACTTCAT